>LR990858.1:9703222-10319026 GCA_905163395.2 Endotricha flammealis | reverse complement strand
AACGCCTATTGAAGCAGGAACACAGCTGAAGAAGGCTGAAAATGAAAATGAAGTACTGAAAGACATACCCTACCAAGAAGCCGTGGGATGTTTATTATACTTGTCACAATGCACACGCCCTGATATAGCTTATGCTGTGAATTCTGTCAGTAGATTTAATAATAATCCTACAATGCAACACTGGACTACTGGAGAGAGGATACTTCGATATTTAAAAGGTACTATTAACTTAAAACTTACCTTCAAAAGAGATACCAAAAATATACAAGGATATTGTGATGCAGACTGGGCAGGAGACTCCATAGACCGAAGATCCTGCACTGGGTACCTATTTATTTTTCAGGGAGCATGTATAAGTTGGAACTCAAGAAAACAGGCTACAGTAGCACTGTCTAGCACTGAAGCCGAATATATGTCCTTGTCCTCAGCTGTTCAAGAGGCACTCTGGTTGAAACAACTCCAAGAAGACCTATGGCATAATTTTTCAGGTACACCAATGATTGTTTATTGTGATAACAGAAGTGCCATTAGTCTTTCAGGATCTGGTTGCTACCACGCACGCAGCAAACACATTGACGTGCGCTACCACTTTGTGAAGGAGAAGGTTGCTGCGAAGCAGATATGTGTTGAGTACATCAGCACCGAGTTCATGCTGGCTGATGCGTTGACGAAGGCACTACACCGACCGAAGCTCCGTCACCTCACAGCTCAAATAGGTTTGCGTTCAGGAGAGGGTGTTGAAGTTATGAACGCAACAACAACGCAGATTATGAAATAAGGAACGCGCCCGTATCCCTACAGTGGTACCACCCTACCGTTCCGCTCTCTCTCTCACCGCGCCCGCCATTGACACGGCAATTTATAATTTTGTTTAATTTGTATCTCTCTAAATAAAAGTTATTTACATACCAAAGTGCTTTATTTATTCACAACACGAATCCTGTGGGAATTTTAAAAATTCCGTCTTTATCCTTGTCTAAGTACTTAAAGGGAAGCTTAATACAAAATCTAGGCGTTCTAGGTTGAGCGCCCACAATAACACACGTGCAGTCTTATTTGTCCCGTTCCCGTGGGAATTAAAAAAATCCCGTTATCATCTTTGTCAACATCATAAAAGGAACCTCTATACGAAATTTCAGCTTTCTATGTTGAGCGCCTGCGCAGTAATAGGACTGCAATACACTTGCAGTCCTATTACTCCCTTTCCCGTGGGAATGTCGTAAAACCCCATCTTTATCCTTGTCAACATCATAAAGGGAACCTCTATACAAAATTTCAGCTTTCTAGGTCGAGCGCCCTCAATAATACACGTGTAGAGTTTACCACATTTGATCCCTCTAGTCTAGGGGTTGAATTCTGAAAAATCCTGAAACACGTACTTACTCATTTACCGCCAGGAGAATTCCTGCGAAGTTTCAAATAAAATGGTCTAACTAATCTAGTTTCTTCATACAAACTTTGGACCCCCGTTTCACCCCCTTAGGATGTGAGTTTTGAAAAATCCTTTCTTAGTGCACCCCTAGACTTCATGGGGAACCTATGTGCCAAATTTGGAGTCTCTAGACCCAGCGGTTTGGGCTGTGCGTTGATATGTCAGTCACCAATCAGTCAGTTTCTGGGATGATTTCAGTAAAGAACCTTCATGCTGGAATTTCATTCAAATAACTTCGAAAACAGCAAAGTTTCATACTATCTTTGCACCCCCGTTCAACCCCCTAAGGGATGATTTTTGAGAACAATATTTTACTCGTGTTTCATGCCTTTCAATAAAGAATCTTTATGCTGAATTTCATTCGAATAACTACAAAAACGGCAAAGTTTCATACTAAATTTGCATCATCGTTTAACCCCCTAAGGGATGATTTTTGAGAAAAATATTTTACTCGTGTTTCATGCCTTTCAATAAAGAACCTTCATGCTGGAATTTCATTTGAATAACTCGAAAACGGCAAAGTTTCATACTAACTTTGCACCCCCGTTTAACTCTTTAAGGGATGATTTTTGAGAAAAATATTTTACTCGTGTTTCATGCCTTTCAATAAAGAACCTTTATGCTGGAATTTCATTCGAATAACTTCAAAAACGGCAAAGTTTCATACTAACTTTGCGCCCCCGTTTAACCCCATAGGGGATGTTTTTTGAGAAAAATATTTTACTCGTGTTTCATGCCTTTCAATAAAGAGCCTTCAAGCTGAATTTCATTCAAATAACTTCAAAAACGGCAAAGTTTTTTACTATCTTTGCACCCCCGTTTAACCCCCTAAGGGATGAATTTTGAAAAAAATATTTTACTCATGTTTCATGCTTTTCAGTAAAGAACCTTAATGCTGAATTTCATTTGAATAACTTTAAAAACGGCAAACTTTCGTACTAACTTTGCGCCCCCGTTTAACCCCATAGGGGATGTTTTTTGAGAAAAATATTTTACTCGTGTTTCATGCCTTTCAATAAAGAACCTTCATGCTGAATTTCATTCGAATAACTATAAAAACGGCAAAGTTTCATACTAAATTTGCACCACCGTTTAACCCTCTAAGGGATGATTTTTGAGAAAAATATTTTACTCGTGTTTCATGCCTTTCAATAAAAAACGTTCATGCTGAATTTCATTCGAATAACTTCAAAAACGGCAAAGTTTCATACTATCTTTGCACCCCCGTTTAACCCCCTAAAGGATGAATTTTGAAAAAAATATTTTACTTATGTTTTATGCTTTTCAGTAAAGAACCTTCATGCTGAATTTCATTCGAATAACTTTATAAACGGCAAAGTTTCATACTAACTTTGCACCCCCGTTTCACCCCCTTAGGGGATGAATTTCCAAAAATCCTTTCTCAGTGAGCACCTACGCCCCAAAAGAATCCCCCATGCAAAATTTGAGACTCTTCGCACTTGTAGCTTCGGAGATTTCGTGATGAATCAGTCAGTGATTTTTTCTTTTATATATATAGATTATAAAGATAGATGTGTCTAGACTACTGTTAAGTATTATAAAATCTGTGGTCCAAACCGTAAATTATCCTAGTGCAAAAATCATAATCAATCTATAGGTTCCTTTTCGTATTAGGTTATCTACTTTTTTGGCACTGATGTAATTTTTGGGGTAAAAGTGTATTATTTCAGATAAAAACCATAAAATGCTTTCATGTGTATGAGGAGATTGATGACAGTTCCAAGTAGTATACCGCAAGGTACAACTTGCGTCGAATCTTGATCGTAAAAGATTCTTCCTACCATTATCCTACTTTCTAACACATTTAGGATACTGTTTATCAAACAATAACCCAGAAGGTAAAGAATTAAGGCACCTTGAAAATGTAATAAAATAAAGTAACTATTTTATTTTGAACACTCGTATTTTTTTTTTCAATTCAAATAGTAAGTAAATTCATACTGTGACTTGTTTTCTAAAACCTCGAATGAAATTCATGTATTCTGTGAAGGTAGGTATTTACTTGAAAAATTGTAATTACATAATATAATATGAATACTATTGATAAATAATTTTTCAAGTAAAGCCCTTCACGCAATATTTAGAAATCTTTAATCATATATACAAGGGGGGGGGGGGGGGGGGGGGGGGGTCAGTCAATTCCTTTGTTGACTGTACCTATTTAAACGGCACTTCTTACGCGAATGGAAATTTACAAATGGTCAAAAACCTTAGTTAAATATAAATGACCCTTTAATAAACCTTAGTGACGTCAGAGCGCTACCAATGACGTTCAAACAACCTTCAGGGTTCACAGAGAAATGAAAGACAACTGATAAACACACAAAAACACAACTTGTAAAATGACCATGTTATCTTTATTAATGTATTGTATTATATCACGATTTGTATATAATAACTTCACTTTTAATTATTTTTTTTTATCTTTGTAAATTTTATTAACAACAAAAATTCCCTATAAGTAATTACCTGATCGATAGAATTAGAAACACAACGCCGCCCTATTTGCCCAGGAGTAGGACATATATGGCAAAAAATATAAGTACTTATAAGCTTGGTATAGGTATATTAAGTATTTAGAGTCATAATACCGTCAAGCTTTACATATTGGACTTTTTTGCATTTATAAATAACTGGCTTTTGCCGGTGGCTTCGCTATTCGCTAAATTCGGGGTAATACGGTTCCCCTTTCGCAGGTATTTTTTGTTGGTAACAAAGAGTCTGTGTACCGATTTTAAGCTTCCTACCTTGAAAATTGCGAAAAACGCCATATAAAATTTCACCCCCTCTTTTAAGGTGTTGGGGGCAGATTTCAAAAAAAAATGATGCACGATTTTTTTGTTAGTCTCAAATAGTCCGCATAACCGCAAACTTCCACCCCCCATTTTAGGGAAGTGGGGGGTAGAAAGTGACATAAAGTAGCCTATGTCACTCTCCATCCCTTCAACTATCTCCACTTAAAAAATCACGTCAATTCGTCGCTCCGTTTTGCCTTGAAAGACGGACAAACAAACAGACACACACGGCTTCGCTCGCGCTAATTTTATGACTGTATAGATCTCGTTTGACAACAAAACAACCCATAGCGCGACTGGTCTGCTGGCCGATACAGCGCCCTCTATAGTAGAAAAATTATTTTCCCATTGGAACGACATACTTTCACAGGATAAAAAGCTAGCCTATGTTGGGCTCTGTACCCCTAATACCCCAATATTTTATGCAAATTTTCATAATGATCAGCTGCTTAACCTCAAGCCGTGAAGGAATAACAAACAAACAAATAAGCTAGCTATAATATTAGTATGGATAATGAAACTGATTCAAATACACACGTGCACAACGACAAACTTCGTCATTTGACTTAGATTCTGTTACTAACCTTCGAATTCCTTTAGCATCAAGCACGTCTAAACTGAATAAAGCTTTATTCCTCATATTATCCAAACTGTTTTTCGTCATGCATGCTATTAGTTTTGGCAATCGTCTTCTCTCCAACGGTCCCGACATTTTAATGATTATTATTTTATTAGTTCTATATTATAAATTAAAATATATATTTAATCAAAGTTAAAATGATTGAATTACATAAAATGATTTCGTGTTTACATAATTTACAATTATTACGTCAATTTTATGACAGACTGTTTATTGGTTTTGCAAGGGTTGCCCATAAATAAAATTATTATTGTTTTCAACACAGAGGTTTTGTTATCTACATTAATTTGCTTTTGTATCAATTTATACTCTAAGGTTTCGACGTTTCGTAGAGTTATTATTTTTCATCATTTTGACTACTTAATTGCTACTTAAGGTGCTCCGAAAGAGACGTTACTTTGACTGCGTATGGGTACATATTATTTTAAGTCAGGTTGACCAACGAGCATGCGCGTAACCTGATGGTAAGTGATCACCGCTGCCCATGGAGCACAGAAAGACCGAAGGAGTCACTGAGTATTACGAGAGACAGTGCCTGTGAAAGCCCAGGTCTCTGAACAATTTCATGTCATTTTTAAATAGACTTATGCTCTTTTTTTTAAGGGTCAATAGTAGGTCAATAGTTGTTCGGAAAGCCACTGGAGAACCACGAGGCAGAACATGTCGCAGAAATCACATAGTGGTAGCTCCATTCATCCAGATGGTGACGACGAAACTGAAGCCTATGGCGGGTGGTACGATAGTGGAACCGAATAGTGGAATAAGGTTGAACAATTCTGTAAGTGTTAGGTACCTTTATAAAACAGACAGAAGCTGGGAACTTTAAATAATTGCAAATGTGAGAGATTATAAAATTGTTAAATAAAATATCACAGGCGCCTATTAAAATCATGAATGCTTTTCATTCTGAATATTCGTTTAGGTACACCGCACCTTTATTGGTCTTGTCTCGCGCGACAGATGGATATCGGTTCCATACATTTAGTATGGCTAGAATTACATAATGTAACAGAGCACACCCCAGGGAAGTAATTTGTACATGCAACTATAATAAAAAATATTCACGCATATAATGCTTATAAAAAGGGGGCTTGTTATTTTTTACGACAGCTCTTGTTAAAGATCCTTGTTATATCTGAGAGTTATAGGCCTGGTATATCATTATTGTGGACTGTTATTTCTAAATATATTGCCTAAAATATAATAACATTTTTTTTGTTATTTTCAGGTTTTCAGTATATTTTAGATCTCTGATATTAGATAATAAAGTATCCCTACCACAGATTATGGTAAAAAGCATGAAATCACACAGTCCATTTAATTGTTTTACGTAACTCTCCATTAATATAGTTTCTGCCATGAATAAATTCGACATTCCCCTACCATTTTCAAGGATGCCTACATAAGGGCGAGAGCCGGAAGGAAATGAATTTGTTAATTCCAACAAAAACAGAGGATTCCGCATCATAATAAATTACGTTATCTTAATTGCAGCAATATCTCCTATAGCCTGAAACTTCAGAGTGAGAAAGCAAGCAAATTCGTGCGTTTGTTTTTAATGAGGAACCCTAAATCTTGGCGACAGCGGTCTTTACGCCGGATTCAGTCAAATAAAAAGGGTTTACGATTTAATTTTATTAGCTTCTAGCTGCGCCCGCGGGTTCACTCACATGCGTGTAGTTTTCCATATAATTATCATATTCATGGGAATTTAACAAAAAAATTATCGATGCCAACTAACAATAGAAAAAGAAAAGTTTAAAATTACATAATAAAAAATTAATAAGACATTTTTTTCATAGTTTATTTTGATGCCAAATGAATAATACAATAATATAAAAATTAATGATGAACTTTAAACAAATGTATTGAGTCATGCGATACATGCGATTGTTTCAGGTAGTTTAGGAGTCACATATACTCAATAGAGCCATCATCACATACCTAACGCTAAAATATGTGTTTACTGTTTAGTCCTTACATAGTCAAATCAGTAACATGTATTTGCTTTCTCATTCAACTGTTAGCTAAAAGGTCTTGAACTCTGAAACCTGACCGTGACCTCGCAAGGGCGCAAAATTTTGTATCAGCTGGGAACTGTATGAAACAATATTATAGTTTTAAGATAGGGGTATACTCTACCCATGAGTATAATTAACGCTGTCTCCCTATTCATATCAAAAGAAATATTTTTCTATTTTCTTTGACATGTTGAAAATGTATTTTCAACAAACTTTTTTCAAAAGATTTTCATATGACACATTTCTAAAGGCTAACTAAAAGACGTGTGTGAAAGAAAAACGAATGGCGGCGAATTGTTAAGCGGGTCACTACAACTTAGTCACGACCACTCTGTCAAAAGTGTAGCGACGAAGAAAGAAGAGAGAACTAAAATACTACTTTTAGTAATATGGCCATGTTGCCAACACACTACTCAGTAAGTTACACACCATTCGGTCAAGGCTCTTGTCAATTTGCCAATACTTCACTTCGGTACAGGTGTTTCAGCCCAGTCCCTCTTCATATTCAAGAAATAATAAAAAGATTAAATAACAATCTGCGATTTTGTCCATGTCACTGGAAAGCCCACAAAAAATAGCTTCCAATTAATCACAATCTCTGTGAACCTTAAAATAAAATTAAGATTACTGCCCTAAGGACTACCTAAGGATGAGAAATATTCCGCAATATTTTTTGCTGCTACAGGAAAAAAGATTTAGGCATAAGAATGTCTGTACAAATAATAAAGGAAAAATAAAAATAGTTTTTTTTTCTTTACTTCCGTGGTAATGTAGTCAAGGAGGGTGTGAGATAATGTAGGATAATTAATATCTCAGAAATCACCATAATATTATTTTTGTTGTAACTGTATTATTGTGTTTAATATTTTAATCAAAGTAACATTACTAAAAAAATTATAAAGTAATTTCTATAAAATATAAACTAACAAATGCAAATATTACAGTTCATGTTTATGAAAGCAAAGTATATCTGATGATCTATCTATTAAAAGTAGCCTTTCCATTAGCAACGTTCATTTATTATACTTCGCTAAACTTGGTCTGCATTCAACCTTATGTTTATTGCAGAGGCGTACACTGGCTCGGCGCCACGGTGGTTTGAAAGTATGGGGAGCACCGGACATTTGACTCAGAGATTTTTTTTTTTTAAATTTTGAGCAACGAATGATGCCGTCATGTTTGACAATTTAATAGCTTTCAAAATTGTTATGTGAACATTTTGTGTAAATAGCTTTTTTACGGAGAAAACATGGAAATAGTGTTTTCTTACTATGGAAATAGATGATTAATGTCTCATAACTTTTGATTCCGGTCTCATTTCGAGTTGCGGTCTTCAGTATAGTGTTTCAATTTATTACCTTTACAATTAATGCTAAGACACATGGTGCGCCAAGCGTGCACTTTTTGCGGTATATAGCTATGTCAGATTTTCTTAATACGGTAATGAAAAAGTCTCGTATTTGTTAGAAAGTTATTTATTATCATCATCATATTCACAATCATGATCATTGATTACTTCTGCTTCAGAATCAAATTCAGCTGACTCGTTTACATCAACAAAATCAATATTATCTTTAGAAATTGTTAGTTCATAGAACTCAGAGAAAGAAGATCTTTTTATAAATGTATTATATACTGGTCGCATGCTTGTGAGTAAGGGAAGAAGTAATCGCTGATCACACGATTTCACCTTCTAAAGTGGATTCTTCTACGAGTACACATGCTTCTACATCATTTCACCATATCATTTGAAGACTTAGGCTACCGTCAAAAGAAAAGACGCACTGAAGATCTTCGTAAGTGTTACAGCATTGATGAGCTTATGTTCAGCACAGAAAGTAGTTTAAGAGCTGCAGGAAAAATTGATGAAGCTGATATTCAAAAATTTTTGATTGAAAATCCTACAGAAGCCTCAAAGATCAAACAAATCATTAGCGGACGAAGCACCACATACCCCCCTATCAAAGACATAACTCAACCGAAAGCACTGGCTCTATATGTATCACTGGACCTTTCAAAATCACGGTATATGATTTTACGAGATTTCCATGTTAAGGAAGAAGTGGCTAATTATGCCAGTTATTATATGTTACTAAAAGAAAAAAGAAATGTTACCCAAAAAAAGAACAACTTATAATTACTGCAAGCTCAGCGAAAATCCAACTGCAAGCGCTGCTAGATATTACCACACAAAGAGTAATAAAATCCCAAAACATCCACACAACTGAGGAGAAAAATTTTGTGCTCGTTAGCAAGTGGGGGTTCGATGGTTCCTCGAACCAAAGTGTTTACAACCAGAAAACAAGTGAGGCTGAGGAGACGGATTTCACCACGGTCTTTGCGGTAAGCCTTGTACCTATCCGACTCACATCCGAATCGGGGGATATTATTTGGCAAAATGAGCGACGAGCATAAAGCACGAGCTACATTTGACCATGATAGATGGTAAGATACACAGCTATATATCAAGCACAACTGCGTCAGTGTGCGATATTTGCACAGCGCGTCCATCAGAGATGAACAATTTTGAAAAAGTAAGGAGCCAGCCTGTGAATGAACATATGTTTAAATACGGATTGAGTTCGCTTCATGCATGGATAAGGACCATGGAGTGTTGTCTCCACATAGCCTATAAATTAGATATTAAAGCATGGCAAGCCAAAGGTGATGAAGCAAAAAAAAAGTTACGGAAAGGAAAACAATAATTCAGAAAGCCTTTAGGAAAGAAACCGGTCTGCTACTTGATGTTGTGAAGCAAGGTTCTGGAACGACTAACACCGGTAATTGTGCTAGAAGGTTTTTTGATAATCCAGATAAATCAGCTGAACTAACTGGTCGCGATGAGCGATTAGTGAGAAAATTAGCTGTCATATTGCAGTGCATATCTTCAGGAGAAAAAATTCATCTTGACTAATTTCGTGACTTTTGTAATGTAACTGCGTTGCTTTATGTGGAATTATACCCGTGGTATTACATGCCCGCTAGTTTACATAAATTGCTGATCCATGGGCCGGATATAATTGAGTATTTTTCAGTGATGCCTATCGGTTTTTTGTCTGAAGAGGCCTCTGAGGCCCGCAACAAAGAATTTAGAAAGTACCGCGAAAATCGTTCCAGAAAGCGTAGCAGTGTTTCATGTAATGAAGATGTACTTCACAATCTTCTATTATCTTCTGATCCCTTACTCACAAGCATGCGACCAGTATATAATACATTTATAAAAAGATCTTCTTTTTTTGAGTTCATGAACTAACAATTTCTAAAGTAAAAATTTTGATTTTGTTGATGTAAACGAGTCAGCTGAATTTGATTCTGAAGCAGAAGTAATCAATGATCATGATTGTGAATATGATGATGATAATAAATAACTTTCTAACAAATACGAGACTTTTTCATTACCGTATTAAGAAAATCTGACATAGCTATATACCGCAAAAACTGCACGCTTGGCGCACCATGTGTCTTAGCATTAATTGTAAAGGTAATAAATTGAAACACTATACTGAAGACCGCAACTCGAAATGAGACCGGAATCAAAAGTTATGAGACATTAATCATCTATTTCCATAGTAAGAAAACACTATTTCCATGTTTTCACCGTAAATAAGTAATTTACACAAAATGTTCACATAACAATTTCGAAAGCTATTAAATAGTCAAACATGATGGCATCATTCGTTGCTCAAAATTTTCAAAAAAAAAATCTCGGAGTCAAATGTCCGGTGCTCCCCATACTTTCAAACCACCGTGGCGGCGCCAACACGACGCCGGCGTAGCTATCAATTTCTACCCTGTAACCCAACTTTAATCACTATTCTCAAGTTGTCACTAGTCCATGTTATATAAATTTGAAATATTGTATATCTTATTTATCTTGAGAAACACTGTATGATACATTTGGTGCACACAAATGCAGCCAGGGAAACCTAACCTAATGTCATTGACTAGTCTAGTTTACCAGGTGGAGCAGTGTGAATTGTGAAGAATTTCTGTGTGTCATTATTTTTATATTCGGGATCGACAGCATTATTTCCTATACCTAGGTGGTACTCATTTGGATCAGATAATCTAAATAAATGAACATTACTTAAGTTGCTATTACGTCGTATATATATTTTAAACGTGTTTCCATTACATAGTTTGCCACACTTTCGAAAACTTTGTAAAAATCTGAAATCATTTCGAAATGGCTCATCAAACAAAGCTGCCACTTAACCTATAATATAATTTATTATATTTTTTATAAATATCATCTATATATATCGTAGTAATTAAACAGAATTTATATTCTTTAAAAATGTAAGAGTATATTTCATTGAGCACCGAGATTTTAAATCTGCTCGCGTAATTCCAATGAATCATAGCAATATTACTTAAGATTATTATCTAAATGATCTTGAATGTGGAAATAATGCGTTTTCTGCGTTAACTCGAAAAAGGATTTAAGTTTTTATGTGACAAAATGAGTTAAAACCATTCATGTGAAACAAATTAGCGTTATATGTTTACTGTCCACTGCTGAACTGAACCCCAAAGGTTACGTTACATAAAAACTTCCACAATCGCACAGAGCAAATAAAACGTGACCATTATTAATAATATAATTTATTTCTTCTATAGAGAACTTACTTTGAAATTATTTTTCAAGACGATCTTTTGCTTTTGGTGATTTATTTACCAAGTTTTTCGTTTCTGACTTTCTATCTTCGATGTTATCAGAATGGGATGTCATTTGTACGGGTTGCGCTCTCAAATCAGGTATTTCATCATCTTCTTCCGCATCATCGTCATCATCATCTACTGCGCTGCTGGCATTTGCCTCATTGTCTCTTTCTTCTGAGTTCTCATCAGTTTCTTTCGGTTGCTTAGCCTTTTTGATAGCTGCTAACATTTCTGCAAGATTTTATACAAATGGTGACGTAAACACAAATTGTGTCATGTAGTAAATATGGCATTTGAATTGAGGCGTTATCCTATCGAATTCTACTGTCCACAACAGTAAGCTCTGATTATTATATTTTTCTAACCCTACTAAATCTTGTAACCAATGTTTCTGATACCATCCACGTGGTCGATCGAGGTAGATACTAGAGTAGTTAAGGCACAGCGGATAATCCGCTCAATGTCTGGGGAAGGACCTCCACTCCACCTTATAAAAGATCGTAGCCAGAGCTCTACTTGCCCCCATAGTGGAGCTCTGGCTACGATCTTTTTTAACTTCGATCTTACGGAGGGTTGTCAACGCGTGAGGCTTACCATCAGGCCGGCCGTATGCTTGTTTGCCATCTTTATAGTATAAAAATAAAAATAAAATTACCTAACGTAATAAGCAGTAAATAATGCTCAAACAAGATGGGATTTACTGGGATAAAGAAACATGAAGGAACTGACATAATAAATGTTGCTTGGGATTTAAGGTAACTTAATCAGAAACGGTAATTCATCATTATACTCGTACACGTATAATAAAGGCTAAAGTGCAAATTAAAAAACCGGGGTAGGTTGGAAACAGTATCAGTGGCTGTTCGTCGCCAAAGTTAATAATCCATCTTACTCATACGCTGACTCTCACATTATTTTTTATGATCAAATGGAGAGCTATTCGATCATAACGGTAATAAAGACCAAAGAACCTAAAACCTCTGATCCAAAGTTGTTTTATACTTGACTAAGCTTTATGTTAATGCTTAAGGTAGGCTATACTTTTATTCTTAAAAGAATTGTTATCTTAAATTACAGAAAGAGAAAGAATAACCAGGTAATCTTACCTCGTCGAAAATTCGCCGAAAGCGGCATTTTATTGCTTTCAATTTAGCTCTTCAATAATTTAATAAAATGCATTTTCAGATTATTTATTATTATACAACAATATGAAAGACATAATCAAAGTCAGATTGATAGGAGTTTGCTAATCTTTCACTCGGATTTATGTAATTAAAAGTTTTCTTGGTAGAAAATAAAACCTTTTTCATTAGTTAAAAAAAAATCTCCTTGTTTTGGCGATGAGATTTTTCATTCGAAGACTTTATGATATTTCCAAATGCTGTAGTCTTCGAGATTAAAATGTCACAATAACGATTACGAAACGATAACGAAAGCCTAGCCAAATTGCATGTGTTAGAAACTCCCCAATTATATCAGACAGTGTACCTAAGTGTATGTATGTATAGCGTGTTGATACTGTTGCTAGTCGCTTACAGCTTGTTTATTACAATTATATTATGGGTAATTAAGTTATCAATCCCATGAATCAACAGTTTATTAGTTCTAATACGGCTGTTGATGGATGACAGTCGTTAAGCCAAGTCGGTGGCCTTAGGGCGTTCCGAAAACACCGGCATCCGCCAATCCGCATTGGAGCAGCGTGGCAGAGTACACTCTAATCACCTTCGATTGAAAGGAGACCCGCATCCCAGCAGCGGGATGATTACGGGTTGATATGATGAGGTTCCAGGGGAGTAAATATCAAGAAAGTAAATTAAACAAAATACTTAGTAAATTGTATATTTTTTAGTAAACAATCCATTTTTAACATAAACTACTCTATATACTACTACCATTTCGGACACAAAGCAAAATGACCACCGGTAAAAGAAATGGCGAAAGAAAACCGGTTACGGCCTTTTTTTTAAATAGAACTTTCACAAATACATCGAAAATTATACCAGCACATTATTACAATATGCAATATTACGACCATAATAGATAAAGAAACAAGTTTAGTACTTAACTTAATCTGTTTGTTGCTAGGTGGTAGGAATACGTGCCAACAACGCGACTGACAACTTATTTGACTATTTTAACTTTTACTTTGTTAAGTACCAGAGAATAAGTGTCAGTTTAGAACTTCGATAACTTCAGTGCGAGCCAGGCTTATTGGCGAGTCAACTCGTGTCGTCTCCGGGGGTAGAACTGTGTCTAATTCGCCCATGCTATCGCTTATAAAAACTCTATTCCCACCTCGCAACAGACGATAAAAATCATCTACCAATGACAATTGAGCAAACGTATAACTTGTTATTATTCAAAATATAGAAACATTACAACAGTTTAAGTATATTTTTTACATAAAATATAATGCAGAGTATCTTATGAATTACATAAACATTAGAATAATCTAATTAAATCACAGTTTTTGATGAATAACGTCTAGCCAATAGCAATCAAGATTTAGCGACATCAACACAACTTATAAAGTTAATCTATAAAATTTGAGAAGATACAACTTTCTAATTAACATATTATAGTAAATAATAAAACAACATGATTTATTAATACAATAAATCATGGTAATCATAACATAATATTTGGTGAACCAATTCTATCTAGCTAATCACACGACCTTCGGATTTCCGGTTTTTCAAAAGTCATAATTATTAATTTGAAATCACTACAGTTTTTAATTCTGTTGAATTTCTAATAATTCATAAAATTATTTTTAATCAATATATTACTATATATAACACGGCCATTCTGATATTGGCTACGCTCTCGGAGCCATAAGAATATTTTGTTTGTTGTTGTTTTTTTTTTTTTTTACTTTATCGTATCAACATTTTTTCATCATTGTGATCTGTCAACTGTTATCCAGTGTTTTACTCACCGGTTTATTTAACATATAATATCAACATTTTTCATCATGGGGTTAGGGTTAGGGTTAGGGTTAGGGTTAGGTTTTTTTTTTTTTTTTTTAGGGTTAGGGTTAGGGTTAGGTTTATGTGTTCTGTTAACTGTCAAACCCAGTGTTTTACTCACCGGTGTTGCAAACCCAGTGTTTTACTCACCGGTGTTTATATATACAATATACAATATACGTGGCTAACCGTCGAAGGTTCCAGCCCCAACACCCGCTGCCAGTGAAGCAAGGTCTGGTGTTGACGTGAAAGCCGCCAGCGGAATACACATATAAAATAGGTAAAATATACGAATACACATATAAATATTATAAGGGATATTATAAGTTAAAAGGTGGCGAAAATATACGTGGCTGACCGTTGAACGTGGTGCCAGCCCCAACACCCGCTGCCAGTGAAGCAAGGCTTGGTATCAACGAGAGAGCCGCCAGCGGAAATACTTAAATATACAATATAAAAATATACGTAGCTAACCAACGTGAAAGCCGACCAGCAGTTACATATATACAGATATGGAGATATATAAATAAGATGTTAGTATATTTAATAAGATGTTAGTATTGAAGAAAAAGAGATAGCTTTTTTTTTTTTTTTTTCACCACGCTTTTTTTCATCACGTTTTCATTATTTTATTTCAAAGTCAAGTCAAAGTCAATATGAAAAATATTTTTTATCAGAATAGAGTCAATTGAGGTAGTACTTTTAAGTTTTTCCTCAAACTGACACCGAATGGTATATGATAATTAAATGAAACATTTAATTTCTGCATGTACCTACTAGGTGAAGTAGATGAGATTGTAGGTGTAGATATGTGATGCAAGTTCATAATAATGTGATTAGCTAGAAAATACTTAAAGACTAATAAAATTATTAGGTAATTTGAAATAGTTTGCTTACAAGTATTTAATAAACAATATTTTGGCAGGGTTTTTTATCAAATGACATCTTCCACATTTAGTCCGTTCAATCCCCGTCTCCGAGCCGATATCTCATAAAATATCAGTAACGATCACGCTAGCAAATTATGCTATTTAGTAGCAACCTTAGAAAAATAATATCAAATACGACGTCTTTGTTAGTTTTGATAATTATTTACGAACATAATTACTTATTAGATCGCAGTTTGTCTGAGCGATTATTTACGAACATAATTATTTATTAGATCGCAGTTTGTTTGAGCGAGTTAATTAAGTTTTTAATTATTAGGATCTAACACATCACTAAAATAAGCTTGCACGTAGTATGCAGTATTAGTCACATACAGATAGTTTTGAACATAAACTAAAAAAAAATAATATATATTTATGAATTTAAATTTTATTTTGGGGAAAGAAAATTAATATTGTTTCATTGAATTGTGTGTTGTATACTATTTGTAACTAACTAGAAGTATTCTGTAAAGGTATGTTTTCCATAGAAATTATGACAATATAAAGGTTAAGGTTTTTATTATTTGTAACTTAATACGTAATTTAAGAATCTTAAATATATTTTTTTATTAAAGCAAAAAAAAAACATATTAAGGATTAAAAAAAAATAATTACGTTACGTTACGTTTACGGTATTCAAATAAAACGGAAAACTTCCGAAAACATTAAAAAAAAGTACGGTCATTGGCCGTCATACTCGTACCATAATCATTGGACCTACAACTGGCACACGGAAAGAAGTAGAACATAGAACGGATACCAGAATTAGCATAGGACATAATAAAAATGAATATTTATCATAATAGTACTAAAAAAAAATTGTGATGCCAATATGCAATTTGATATTGATCAACTATTGAGTTGGCATAGGCAAAAATCTAAAATAAATAAAAAATAAAATAAAAAAAAATGTAGTAAAAATTGTAATTTAATTACTATCCATATTTTATTTTTAGAGTCTCAATGATAAATTACAGTACTTTTTCCAATTACCTTGTTGGATACTTTAAAAAAATGGGGGATAAAATTTAATCTTCCGCACGTTCGTTTTTGTCCGAGTTTAACAAATTTTTTTTTTTTTTTTTTGGAAAAAATTGGTCATGGAACTGTTAAAGTGTTGTAGGTAATGACAGATTTTAAAAGTGATCTGCGTTACTACAGGTTACCTCATTATGTTTGATCTCCAATTATTATATCACTATACAATTGAAGAAAAGAGTTTAAAAAAAGTAGTTTAATTATTATTATTAAAATTGTTATTAATTAAATTGAATTTGAATAAATATTTATCGCGACGCGATGTAGTTTGCATGTATTTTTTTTATTATTATTAAATACTTTATTATATTGTAAGGTTATTTATACATATTGCAAATTTATAATACAGGATTATTTTGTTCAACACAGTGCAAAAGTTGTTATGAAATTAATGAAATCAAAATTGACTGTATTTAATCCAATGTGTTCCATCCTTAACCCGTTCGGTCAACCTGATGGACTTGTAAATTTTATTATGATGACAAGTTATTGTAGGTACCTGTTCAGTCCCACGAGGACTTACTATCAAATATGAATAATATATTATAGATGGATTAAGACATTTTCTTTACATTAAAAACATCACAAATTTACTTGTAATGAGAACTTGTGCAAACGTCGCAAAATTAATAAAAATCTCATGCTGGTACTCTTGTAGGTACTGCGAAACAAATTCAAAGTAAACTGTACCAATGTCACAGAATAACTAATAGTCTAATATTTTAGTTTTACTTACTCTTTTTTTTTTCTTAAAGAAATTTATTTTATTTTATTTTCTTTAGTGATATGTATTTAGTGATATTTATTTGATATGTATTATCTTTGTATATTTAAAGTTTATTATTGTATCTGTATTATTATTATCTATTCTAACACAATTTTATTATTTAAGTACTAAAACTAGTGTAATTATAATATTTGAATTAATTTCAAAGTATAAATTATAAGAGTATTTATTAGTTTATTTTTTATTTTTTTATAAAGTTATTATTATTGGGATTAATTTTATTTACTCCAAACAATTACATTAATTTACAATTACAGTTCGTAATTTGTTACCCTCTAAGGTTGCCTCGAAAAGATTGCTAAGGCCGCCTTGTTGCGATGTCACTAGTGTGCAAGTGAATTGCAAATAAAGCATATTCTATCTATGCATCAATCTGTCCAATCGTAGTAAGTTTAACACGAACGAACCCTTGAACATTCATCGCAACAAAAAAAAAATTGTCTAAAATAAATGCTTTATTTATGTACAGACATTTAAAAAAAATGGTAGGGTATTTCTAAGTATGTAACAAGTTATTTTTTTTCGATCTTCTTGACCGGTTTATTGCACCTTGGCACTAAATATTAATGTTACGGATTGTAAGCCAAGTAACAGTTATTATGTTTAATTTGTAGTTTGCTTATTATGACAAGTTAAACAATGTTAATTAGGTACTGTGATTACTGCGTCAAGAAAAAAAAAATTTAAACTTACTTTGGTAGTAAACAATATTACTTACCAGTACTTGCAAGTTGGTATTATCGCAATTTATTTATTATCGCTACCAGCGAACATTTTATTTTATAATATAAAGAGGATTTTTTTTTTATACCTAATTGATGCAGCCGCTGCTGCAGGATTTGTGGTTTGTCTATTATATTCTTTAAATATCCCGATATTAAACGCGGACATTACAAGAAAAACAATACTCATCTCAAGAAACTGTTGTTTAGAGTAATCTAAAACCAGGCCTTGAGCATTTTTTTTTTTTTTTTCAATTGCACCCGACCCGATGAACTATTTCGTTTTAACGTAGGTAGAAGAAAAAAAAAATATTTAGCTCGGAGGTGATACTAACACTATGTCAAAAGATGCCATTCTTACATTGTAATCACGAATAGGTACCCACTACCTATTTATCTATATAGTAAGTAACTTGACAAGTTATGCCTCAGCAAATGAAATTTCGATTCACAGTAATGCAGAACCCTTGAAGGGTTTACCTCATTTTGCAAGCTGGGCTAGGCTGCACCTGCAAGCTTCTCGATGCCGTTGCACCAGACAGCAGCTCCGTTGTGGTTTCAAGTTGCTGCATCTCGAATCACGACGAACAGACTCCCAAGCACAGCCGGATCCATGAAGTTCTATGGCTGAAATTTTCAAAAATATTAATACCATGTTAACACGAGGATCTATCCCACTTCTGATGTTAGAAACTCCCCAATTATATCAGACAGTGTACCTAAGTGTATGTATGTATAGCGTGTTGATACTGTTGCTAGTCGCTTACAGCTTGTTTATTACAATTATATTATGGGTAATTAAGTTATCAATCCCATGAATCAACAGTTTATTAGTTCTAATACGGCTGTTGATGGATGACAGTCGTTAAGCCAAGTCGGTGGCCTTAGGGCGTTCCGAAAACACCGGCATCCGCCAATCCGCATTGGAGCAGCGTGGCAGAGTACACTCTAATCACCTTCGATTGAAAGGAGACCCGCATCCCAGCAGCGGGATGATTACGGGTTGATATGATGAGGTTCCAGGGGAGTAAATATCAAGAAAGTAAATTAAACAAAATACTTAGTAAATTGTATATTTTTTAGTAAACAATCCATTTTTAACATAAACTACTCTATATACTACTACCATTTCGGACACAAAGCAAAATGACCACCGGTAAAAGAAATGGCGAAAGAAAACCGGTTACGGCCTTTTTTTTAAATAGAACTTTCACAAATACATCGAAAATTATACCAGCACATTATTACAATATGCAATATTACGACCATAATAGATAAAGAAACAAGTTTAGTACTTAACTTAATCTGTTTGTTGCTAGGTGGTAGGAATACGTGCCAACAACGCGACTGACAACTTATTTGACTATTTTAACTTTTACTTTGTTAAGTACCAGAGAATAAGTGTCAGTTTAGAACTTCGATAACTTCAGTGCGAGCCAGGCTTATTGGCGAGTCAACTCGTGTCGTCTCCGGGGGTAGAACTGTGTCTAATTCGCCCATGCTATCGCTTATAAAAACTCTATTCCCACCTCGCAACAGACGATAAAAATCATCTACCAATGACAATTGAGCAAACGTATAACTTGT
This sequence comes from Endotricha flammealis, assembly GCA_905163395.2. Classification (NCBI taxonomy): domain Eukaryota; kingdom Metazoa; phylum Arthropoda; class Insecta; order Lepidoptera; family Pyralidae; genus Endotricha; species Endotricha flammealis. Next base: position 10,299,420 of record LR990858.1, on the reverse strand, counting down.
TATTATTCAAAATATAGAAACATTACAACAGTTTAAGTATATTTTTTACATAAAATATAATGCAGAGTATCTTATGAATTACATAAACATTAGAATAATCTAATTAAATCACAGTTTTTGATGAATAACGTCTAGCCAATAGCAATCAAGATTTAGCGACATCAACACAACTTATAAAGTTAATCAATAAAATTTGAGAAGATACAACTTTCTAATTAACATATTATAGTAAATAATAAAACAACATGATTTATTAATACAATAAATCATGGTAATCATAACATAATATTTGGTGAACCAATTCTATCTAGCTAATCACACGACCTTCGGATTTCCGGTTTTTCAAAAGTCATAATTATTAATTTGAAATCACTACAGTTTTTAATTCTGTTGAATTTCTAATAATTCATAAAATTATTTTTAATCAATATATTACTATATATAACACATGCCTGATGAGATCATTATTGTCTTGAAATTTCAGAAGCAAGAGTACCTGCTTACAAAACAGTCAAGTATGAGTAGAACTCGCACACTGCTCAAATGTGAAAGATTATGCATATGGCAAAGGAAATAAGTAAACATTGTTAAAAATTCAATTGACTCTACGGACATTTATGAAAAAATATGCACACACAGTCCTCAAACGGATGTATAGCGAAGGCTTAGAAAGAGGGACCCGTTGGCACCCTTCGTGTACAGAACCCTAGAAAATACCACTGTTATGCAAATAAATTAATAATTAAATTAGGTCATCGTACGTAACATGCATTGCACCACAACATAACACATGCGATGAACAGAACTAATTCAACAATACTTATGCGAGTGAAGGTTTATTTCATGCAATTTACATACAAGTGGTCATAATATTCGTTAAGCAAGCATACGTGTAGAATAAATAATTATATTTTCAGGTTTTAATGAAGTTGTAATGAACTCTATTTTTCTTTATGATGTCTAAACAAGGATTTGCACATACACATGACAGAATAAGTTTAGTCATTTTTAAAATTTTTTTAGGCAACTAACTAACACTTACAAAATACACTTACATTTTTACAATTACTTTGACAAAGTTGCATTTTCTTCTTATATGAAAGTTTCCTGATACTCGTAAGCTTGAAAAATTATTTTTCTTAAATAAATTGGCAGTTTTGTTCCGTAATATATTACAGACTTATCTTTTCACAACGTATCGACGCGACGTTGAGTATTACTGAACGAGCAGCTTAAAACCGAGTATTAGGAAAGCTTAAAATATTGATAAATGAATTAACACGTTTTTCTATTTTAGAATGTCTGTTTTTCTAATTCAGTCTATAATCATGAAGTTTAAATATCCAGCAGTAGACTTCATGTTGCTGAGATGATGATAAATCATGAACTTTTCATAGTAGACTTTTACCGTTCTTGTTCTCGCCACTACTGGACTTATATCTGAAGTTTTATCAGAACAATAAAAGATATAGATACAATCACCAGACCTCATTTCCTTCCTATAATTTGATAGGTATATAAAAATAATTCAGACAATCTTTACTGAAATCGAAAAACCACGAGTAATCCCGTAAATCCCACTGAAATATATTTATTTAACACGTCTTTTGAACCCGAATATCGCGCCTCGCGCCCGTCGGCCATAGATCAAATGATATAGAATGAAACATGATAGTTCTCATCGAAAAGAATATCATGAGAATGGGCACAGTACCTACGTACAAAATAAAGTAGGACACTTTCATGGAATACTTGTATGAATGAACGCACATAAAACTTCGCTTACTTCGCTTTACAGTTACGAATACCTAAGGTAAAAAATATTTAGGGATTCATTACTTCATATAAACAAAACAAAATATTAGTACATAATATAATGTTTCTGTTTTGATAACGTCCTCTTGTCGTCAACATCTCGTCATTACAGTCGAAGTTTCTCTTATCTGTGGTATGGATTTCATAAGTAGGCAGGGGTACAAGACTATCGTGTACGTAGCCCTTTGATGGTACAGACACTGCAAAGGTAGACTTTAGCCTGCAAAATGAAACGTTTTTATGGAAATATCTTACTGTACCCAGTATTTTATATTACGCAATGGGCATCCAATCGTACAGATTGAAGCAAACTCATTTCAAGGTGTCTTGCCTCTCAATAGCTCATATTATACGAATACTGACGGAATAACTCAAATTACACTCGACAAATTGGCTCATTATTGTAAAATATAAATACAGAGATAACTTCAATTATTCTACAGGAACGAGACTCTCAATACTTGTATATTATTGGTATTATTTTCCGATATAACAATGATATTGTGCATAAAACAAAGAGCTATCGAAATAAAGATTGCAATTTGTTGATATGATGTTCAACGGAATGTAATTAAATGTAACTGCAAATGCATTCACCTGAATTTAACTAACGACCACGGATATGCAAATAAAAGTATAATTCTAGGTACTTCTGTATTGTCGCGCATTTATTACCCTAATGTTTTAAACTTAAAACTCGTAAATTACTATTAAGTACCTAAACTATTTGTCATATTTAGCGAAATAGCCGACCAACTTTAGCAAACCTATTTTAACGTTGTATTTTGTTTTTCACACACTTTTAAAACATTGTAAATGTTTTCAAACTACAAGAAAAGAGTCTGTAAATGCGAAATGAACTATCCGAACTCGTTTCACAAACAGAACTGTTTGTTTGAGAAAATATTTTGCCCTCCATTCTGCACGATATAGGAAACGCCTGTACTGGTACAATTTGTCTCATGTTCCTCTCATAGACCGTCGTCCAACGCCTTTTTAACGTACATCAAAGAGGTGACCGTATTTACGGCCCTGCTCACCTCTTTCATTGGCGTACATAAGAATACCAATCGTGTCTCTGAGTCTACATGTACGAAGTAATTATGTGTGGTCAATGGGAGACTATCATATTCGTATACACACATGATTGTTACATCTAAATTCTGTATTTCAATTCACAAAAGCCATCTACTTCTTTTCTGGAAGTGTGACCTGTTCTGGAATTTAATTTTAGCTGATAATAATTTAATATTTTTTGACATTTGAACTTGCAAAAACTTGCACAAGCTTGATTAATTTGTTTCGACAGAAGATGTCTTTGTGCGAATACGAATGAATATTAGTCTCCTAAGAAAACTGCTGTCAATCAATAGCACAATGTTACAAAATCACGATTGGTACCAAAAAAACGGCTTCGGGCGATGGTCTACTTTAAAGCGTAGTATTTCGTTTATGTTAACATTCTTTAGTAACACCTTTCACTCTTTGTGGCGCTACACGATGTGTTGTGGAAATACACTCTGCAATGATAGCGCAATGCGAAATAACTGTGTTTCAGTGGTTTCAGGTTTCAGCAGGTTTACTTGTGTACGTGTCATTTTGTATTCATAAGATGTACATTAGGCCAAAATGTGGTTTTCCAGTATTACGGTTAACGTTAGCATATTTCTGTTTTTACAATACAACTAGTGGCATGCCCCGGCTTCACACGAGTATTAGTAAGGATTCTTACTTTTTTTTTAATTTGCCTACGTCACTCGGGGATAGCTTTCCAACAGTAAAAGTTTTTCTTTTCAGTCCAATAGTTTCGGAGTTTATTGATTCAAACAAACAATCAAATCTTTCTTCTTGATAATCATACTAATATTATAAATGAAAAAGTGAGTTTGTTTGTTTGTTATTCCTTCGCGGCTTGACTAGGCAGCCGATGATTATGAAAATTTGTATACATATTGTCTGGGGTACAGAGCCCAACATAGGCTATTTTTACCGCTAGTATTAGTATAGATAAAAATATTATCTTCAGACTGGCAGCGCATACCGCAGTACATGCTAGAAAAATTACAATTGCCTTATGACTTACAAGTAGCGTCTTTCAGCTATGTTTTTGTTTGTACAGAGAACCACTCTGAAAAACGAAGTGTGAGTAAAGAATGTTTTCTAGACAACAAAGACGTATCAAACAATAGAAATAATATCCAGACAGAAATATTGTGTATCCAAATATTTATCTAATTGTTATGTAGGTTACATATTCAGAAGTAGCATGGATATTGTATCTTCTTAATAGATTTCTCATTATTACTTCGTTCGTAAGACATACATATTTATTTATTATGTTAATCGAGAACAAATTTATATTTATTAATGTGCTGTGCACCAATAGGTACCTATTGAAAAGTTTAATATTTTTATTTAAATTTGCATTTATAGGTCTTTCGATCTTTTTAAAATAAGAAAGGGGAAATAATGAGAAAATATAAGTAGATAAGAGGGACAATGCCTAAATAGAGAGAAAATGTCCTCAGAAACAAGTTAATTTCAAGAAACACATAAAGTACCAATAAATAAAATTAAAAATCGGGGCAACGGGTCTAAGAAGTACTCCAGCCAGCGGACCGCAATAAAACTAAACCTCGACGCGGGAGTAAAATTTATTTTGCAAGTTGTTAGCCATTCGGAGCCATTTTATAGTTTGGACATCATTGCAATGTTTCCGGATCCGCTTGTCAAAATATCAACGAAATTTGCAATTGACACAGATTTTTATTCTAGGCAGTTTGCTGCCTAGAATAAAGGCTTTGGCCTTCTAAAATAACTACTGAAATTATTAGACTTTTTCCAGGAGCAAAAGTACTAAAATATCTGAGGCTACTAAGATTAAACTGTCGACTGCAAAAGACTCTTATTTTCGTTTTAACGTTATAGGGCTGAGCACACCGCATGCAGCGCAGCACAGCGCGTTGCAGCGTATGGCGTTGTAATCTATGCAATATTATAAGAAAGGCAGCGTTGTGCGTTTGGTGTGTACGGTGTGCTCAGCCCTTAAAACTATGTAAAGGTTTTACGTTGTAGGTACTAATTATGATGTTCAAATGGAGACTAGACCGATTTTTTCATGCCCCTGGTTTTTCAGAATCTTAAAACTTGTTTTTGTTATGTCACGAGAACCGCTGCTGTATCATAGATCGTATCCAACTCAAACATCCAAATACATTATGCCATATTTGCATAAAGATAAACTAACAAACAATTTATACTTTTATAATATTTGAAGGTATATTATGTGGGTTCAATATAAATAAAGTTCCTGCTAATCCTAGTACTAATTAAGTCATAAAAATAAATGTACCTACTACAAATTTTTATATGCAAAAAGATGCGTGTTCGGACATCATCAGGTACAAATGGCACAATGATTATGCCGGCGTGTCATATGAAAATATAACCATTAGACGTTTATACTGGCCGAGCATAATGTCTGTGCAGAACTGGGCTGGGTGTAAACCACAGGTTGAAACCTAAATAGATGCCGCCAGTGAATATACTTTAATTAGTTTATCAAAGGGATAAAAATCCTCCTCACCTTCCATCTCCATGGAATATAAACATTTGTGCTTGTCTAGTGTCTTGATTTTTGATATGTATCATTAGTATTTAGCTACCACATACCATAATAGTACTACGTAACTGTGTGTATTTATTTTGCTTTACAGTATGATCAGCTGGCAGCGGCCTGCATCCAGTGGCTTCCTGCGACGGCTGTGACTTTACTTAGAACTTCTGGCCACTGGTTTTCCTATAGAAACATGGAAGAGCAGATTTATATCTGTGGCGTAAATAAAGTGTTATTTTCGCGAAGACATGGGCGCCATGCCGACTACCTGCCTATTAGTCCGAGGGAGTGAAGATTAATAGTAGATTGTCACGAATGTGAGTATTGTTAGCCGGTTCGTGTGCCTACAACACTTTGCAAAATTCAGCCATTATTTTTACATATTTGGTGGAGATTTGATTGTTATTAAAGACACTGCATTTTTTTTTCTAATACATACTTTACCTTTAAAAATATTATACGCTAAACATATTTGTTGTAAAAATGTTATTATGTATGGACACCAGTGGCGAGGGGTCCTAATAACACGATTCCTGTCGGCTTCCCTTTTAAAAATAGTGAATTATCTAACAGCATCGACTCTGCTAATAACATGATTTCGCTTCATACATAATAATGATACCCAAACGCCTATACAATAATAAATAGCAATATCACACGTCGCCAAACGCCTATACAATAATAAATAGCAATATTGTGATATTGCTATTTATTCGTCGCTTAGCCTGTGCGTCGAAAGCCGGTAATTCCCGAGTTGTAGCTGCATACAGTTTTAGGAGCGGCTGTCTCTTTCTTACGCGTACATTTTGTTCCTAGCGCGGTCTCTTTCTCAAGCCGATCATATGAACATATTAAGCCGGTAGTCGCCGAGTTACGACAAGGATGGCATGTATCAGATTACGTTAGTGCGACAAAGATAAACAGAGGTATTAACCTGAGAAGTAAAAAATATAGTCAATTATGTGTTTAGTGCTTGAATAATAAAACAACTATAATTTTGTCGCGTTGTAATTTTTTGTCAAAATTATGTCATTTTTTCAATTCACTTTCGCCTGTGCTTTCGCTCGTACTGTTGTTAGTTTTTCTTTATTTGTTTGTTGTTAATTTAGTAAATTTGAATAGATTAGAGTGACTTCGTGGTTAAATGTTGGACAGGGCTCGGTGTGACATGTGTTATAGTTATAGAATTTATCGGTTTCAGTTGTAAGTAGTTAATTGTTTATTTTGGTTTAGTCTGTTTTGTTTACATTCGTAATGGCTGCAATTTTAGACGTGGACGTTATTGTCTCACAGACTTTTTATTAGATAATAATTTTCAAACATACAGTTTTGAAAATAAAAAACATATTATACAGCGCGCCCGTGCTTTTCCTTCTATGAAAATAGATTATAAACGGAAAGATGGCTTTACTAAACATTTTCATTGTAATTTGTACGAAAAGTATTCGTGGCTCACAGGTAGGTAGTTGTAAACTTAAAACACTGTTTTGGTTTTCCATATTATACCTATCAGTGCTTTTATGTATGGTAATGGTAATATGGTATTCGGAATTCTCCATCCCTGTGGTAAGATAACACTGTATTTTTTTTTTTGCTCCGGCTTCCCCTGAGTAAAATTTCACCCTTCGCCACTGATGGACACATAAATACAATGACGTTGCTTGAATATTTTTACACTAGTAATTTGTTAGCCCACCTTAGTGGTATAAAAAAAATCTTTGCTTCTAATATTCTTATCCTAAAACATGGCGCCATGTCAGTAAGCTGTATTATTTATTTATTTATTATAATTCTCGACGGTACCACTTTTTCTACACATACACTCGATTCATCTTTTGTTTTCTAGTATTAGCAAATATTATAATAATATATTAGTACCTATAGAATATAATCCTTTTCATTTCACTATTTACTTTTTGACCTTTTTACACAAATAGAAAATTATTTTCGCACCGTAACGATGAATCTACATAATATTCTCATTTCCCAAACGCAATAAAAACTTATTAAATCAAAACAAAAACGAAATCAAGCAAACACCGCCGCCATTAATTAAATACAAACTTTTTGTTTTGCTTTACCCGACAAAAGTGAATGAGGCATTCATCTGAATCTAAGATACGCTTTCTCGCTTTGCATGCAAATAGCAAGAAATATACAATTTCGACTGATTGTCTATACCTCTCTTTCTTAATTAAACTTTTTGGGCGGGTAATGAGATCTCTATAGGAATGTCACAAGGCTAAAAAGCTGTTTTCTCGCTTAATAGCAACACGGTACGTGTTTAACAGAGGCCTTCCTAAAACGTTCTTCGGATTCGGATGTTTAATATAAAAAGAACTTTGTATTTTTTTTTCAAGTACAATTTTATTTATTTAGTGGTTCTCCTACTTTTATTTAAAATATAATACATTATGAAACAATAAAATTTTAATAAGCCTTTTATGATAGTCAAACGATATCAAAACCTTTGCTGGAGACTGGTCCGTAACAGCTATGGCCAAGGACGTGTCGACGTGTGGAGAGAACAAGGGGAGGCTATTGCCCAGCAGTGGGACATGCATGGCATGGCTACTAAAAAGCCTTTTATACCTGTTTTCAACAACAATTCCCAAATTTTTAAGTCTGCTAACAGCTTTCTCTTTGGTACGTGTGTCCTACTAATATCATAAAGGCGAAAGTTATGTGTATGTTTGTTACTTCTTAACGCTCAAATGGCTGGGCCAATATTTATGATATTTGGTATGTAAGTAGCTTATACCTTGGACTAACACATAGGGTACTTTTTATCTCGAAAAGAACGCGATTCCCATTGGGTTCAAATACTGTTTTTAAATTTTCAGGAATTGTCGGTGAAAACGGCCATTAGTTCTATTGAAGTTTTTTCAACCTTAAACGTTTCGCTAATGGACTCCAATATACCATAAAATTCGATAGCATTAAATGCGTTTTAAACGATCACGATGATTGAACCCGTCATTCGGGAGCAAATGTAGCGGAAGATACTAAGCTATACAACATAAGGTTCCGGTCTATTTGCAAGCGATTAGCGAGAAGCGAATCTCTGGTACACTAATGCGAGTAGAAGCGAGCTCCTTTGGGTCACGTAGTAACTAATAACTTGTCATTAAAAGAAGATTATTGTGGTTTCTTTCTTTAATCGGGATTTACATAATTATGTTACCGATAGACTCCTTTTTTTTTATTTTTATTGGGACACGGCATGTGACGCCAGCTCCTGCTAGATGGGCCGCAGGTCACTGGGGTCCAGGAATAGGAGCGATGGTGTCTCATCGCTTCTACTATGCCGGCCTGAAAGGTGCCTCTTCACGCTCCGCTTGAAGGACCCCATGTCGTACACGTGTGGTGCAGGGAACACATCGTCGGGCAGCTTGTTCCACCGTTCAATGGTTCGACACAAGAATGATTGACCGAATCTTTTTGTGCGAGGTGGGGGGTTTAGATAGTCCAATGTATGTGAATGTGCACGCTGCTTAGGACGGTAGTTCCTGTGCTTGAACGGGGAAGGCGGAATAAGGTCGTGTAACTCAACCGAACACTCGCCATGGTACAGCCGATAGAAGTGGCTCAACGCAGCGACTTCCCTGCGGAGTTCTAAAGGCTCGAGAGTTGCACCAAGCTTCGGATTATCTATCATTCTGATGGCGCGTCTTTGCAGTGAATCAAGAGCATCCATAAGGTACTTTGCAGAGCCTTCCCAGAGATGCGAGCAGTATTCCACACACGATCTAATTTGCGTTTTGTATAGTAGAAGTCGTTGTGTTGGTGTGAAGTATTGCCGCACCCTGTTCAGGACTCCCGAGTTGGCGAGAGGCGTTTGAGATGACGCTTTGGATGTAATCTCTATGATTCAGATCTGCGCGCAAATTCAAACCGAGAATGGAAAGGTGATCATTTATGACGAGAGGAGTGTTCAGGAGAGTCGGGACTCGGGAGAATGGGACCATCTTCGCTGTGAACGCACAAGCCTGAGTTTTCTTTGGGTTAAAGCTGACGAGGTTGTGTTTGCCCCATTGGGCCACCCTCGAAAGGATGTCGTTCAGCTCCAACACCATCGTTCTGCGTAGCTCTTCGACCTCTTCGCGCTTAATTCCAGCACGACCCTCACAGCTCAGATGTGAGGGTCGTGCTTACAGCCAGTTTTCATTTTAATTCATAAAATCTCACGCTATCAGTTTGACAGTGAGAGCCATATATAATGTCGTTAACTTCAAAAATGGCTAAGAGCCATTCACCGTCAGTCGTTTTTTTTTAATATTCCACAAAGGTGGCAAACAAAACAAGCTTACGGTCCGCCTGATGGTAAGCGGTCACCGTAGCCTATGGACGCTTGCAATACCGGGAGCATCACTCGCGCGTTGCCGACCCTGTAAAAATCTTTTAATGCCCCTTTTGAAGAACCACCGTTCGATGGTAGAAAGTGGCTGTAGGCCGACATCAAGAATAGGCTATTTGACTGATTTTGAAAAACTGTTTTAAATTATTCGTTGGTATATGATTAATACACCACAAATGTATATTTCTGCGAAATTTGCAGTATTTTCCGTAAAATATCGGTTTAAAATTTAAATTACAATATTCGCGCTAAAGACGCTTTTTCTGTAATGGCGGACGCCGTGACGTCACAGGCAAGTAAACTTGTACCAAAGTGTACATTCAGCGTGTTTAGAATATTTTTTCTGTTATTTTACTGGAAAAAATGGTTTATAAATGGTGTAATTGTGCCACAATGTACAAATACTTCTATAAAAACTCGACAAAAACTGTTTGTTTCTGTGTTAGCTCGAAGAGACCCAAACAGCATTTTATCTCATACAAATGTTTTTATGTGTGAAGATCACTTTGATGTAAGTATGCCAGTAATATTTGATTCGAATAGTAATAGATAAAATGATAAAATCACACAAAATGTCGTAACAATGAACAATGTTGACTTGCGTGTGACGTCACGCGAGGCATAGCCAATCACAGAGCGTTCTTGTGGCTGAAGAAATTTAAAAAATAATTTGGATTTATTTTGTTTATTTTGAAAAATCTATATATCTAATGGATATTATCAGAGATAAATATGTTTTTTTATGTTATTACCTAATAGGATGACCACATTTCGTAGCATATTTTTAATAGTGTCAAATAGCCTATTCCTCGGAACAAACCTCAATATACAAGCTGGAATTGAGGCATCTTCCTTACATTGCTCTTTTCGTGTAACACACGTCATTATGTAACAAAATAATGACATGTTTCTGTTTTCCCGTGTCTGACATCATTAATTACGCACCACGGGACAACTTCGTGGTTGAAACAATTACTACAAACTGCGTACGTGCTTTACCGCTTATGTGTTCAATAAATTTTAGCGTTGCGTGTTTTTTTTTTCATATTTAGTATAACTAGTAATAATTGTGATTTATGGTCGGAAATAGGAATAATGTCAGAAACATACCGAAATGGAAAAGAAAATGTACTAATGTAATGTTCTATGTGCAAAAGCTACATCAAAGCATTTAAATAGACAGCCCAATGTTAGTGACTTCCATGAAGGACGCTGATTCGGTTCTCGTTCATAAAAATAATGTGATGAATATTTGTTTTCTAAGTTTAATTTGGGGTACACTACAATACTCCGAAATATGAAACTCCGATTTTAAAAATTTCGAATGCTTCAAAACTCCGAGTATAACAACCTCGATCTAACAAAATCCTGATTTTTATAATTCCTACATAACATAACGTCTACCGTTTACAATCACGAATATGAAAATTCCGAATTTGAATACACCTATGAAAAAAAATTCCGACACGACAAAAAATCGATACATCAGTATGAACTCCGATGATTAAAATTCCGGTTTTTGAAAAGTCCGAATTTGTCCTATGGAATCAACTGTAACATTTATTTTGGAAATATAAATGTATTTAATTACAAAGAAGTAAGCACTTTGTTATTGAAGGTTGTCAGATGACATAGTACAGCGTGGTACAGCCTACTTAGGTTCAATTTATTTATTTTGAAGGTGCTAACATTTTTTTCTTAAAGTAAAATAAGTACATACAGACAATTTTTATTAATTCTTACTACAGGGTATCTATTACTCTTCTCGTAATAATTATTTTATTTGTAAGCCATTAACATTTTCGCATATTAAATAATACATTTGAAAAACACATATTAAATGAAAACCTCATACTTACAGTAATTTCAGATCTCATATATCACTATGTTCTTCCGAACCGAATATTTTGAATAGCTAATGATACACCCAATAGAAAAATTTCACAGGGCAAGGATAAAGCCATAAATTTCTTTCGCCTTTCAATGTGCGTATTTCATAACTCATATGGTGTATCCTCTCCTCACCGATAACTAGTTTGTTATTTTTTGCTTTTGTATCGCTATGGTCACTGGGTAACAAAAATTACATGTACGTACATATCTTTAGGCGGGATACACAAAATAAAGAAATTTTATTATCAAAATAAATAAATATTCCTGCACACAACGCCATCTAGTCCGAAACTAATCTATGTTTATACCAATAGCTCATAAAATACTTATATGACACACTTTATAAACAATAATAATATTATAATGTGTTCGTGCCACACGTTTAAAACAATTAATAATGATTTCTAAATATTTAATTAAAGAATAATGTTCACATGTCGCACCATTCCTGGAAGAAAGTCATAAGTGAAAAATAGCAACTTTTCAGGAGCGTAAAAAAACTGTCTAGAAAATACATCTTTTGTCCTAAAAATGTGGTATACAGCAAATGATAATAAAAACTAGCTGTCTAGTCACCATATTTTTATGTTCAACATTTACACAATGTACATAGAGAAAAACTTACAAAAGAGCGTTGCATAAATATTCCTCGAAGCATAATAAATTATCCGTAGCAGTAATTGTAAATATTGCATTATTGACATGGGGACGGTAATTGGCTGTTTGATATTACTGTAGATAACTCTTTATTCATGCCCTAATTCGGTAGTGCATTCAATGCGTAAGTGTGGTTTACACGCTTCTTCCACGAACAACTCATTTGTGTAAGATCAGTTGCGCACTTTTTCCTTCTGAAAGATTCCTTTACTTAAAGTTACATTTGGAGTTATAGCTTTACTTAAAATGAAAAATTACAAAGATTTTTGCGTAGTAGTCTATTGTTTTTCATGAAAATCCTATTTTCATGACGAAACGAGCGACATTCCTTCTAATAATCAATTAACTGTAATAATTATTTATTAAATTACATAAAATAAGACTGTTCCTACTTCATCCTTTGTTTACTTACTTCAGAAACAGTGGCTGCTTATTATGTATATTATTTTATTCAGGTTTTCTCATTTAATTATTGTTTTATGATATTATTATGTATGTGTATGTCAGTTGGGAACGTATGAAATAAATAAATCTATTTCTAATTAAATATTTTTAATTAATGCTTTTATAATCAACTTATAAAATCAACAACATTTTAACTTCTAAATTATTGCTTGGCATGGTGTTTAATCAACAAATCATACAAAATTATGTGTCTATTCGGATTCATCGCTATCGACATTAGAATTATTCTCATTAGGTGCAGATTGCGGGCGCAAATTCTTATAAAAGTTCTGATAATGCAATAGGATATGGTTACCTCTACACAAACTTATTAAATCATTGTAAAGATTTTCAGATATAGGCAGTGGAGCGTTATATAATCGAGATAAAACAGAGGCCCTCTCCATATCTTCACAACCTGATGTTTTCTTTCTTCTTCCGACCCTATTACAACGTTTTGTGTCTACAATTATTGGTGTTTCATCCTCGAAATCACATCTTATCAGCAGGATTCCAGGTGACAAAGGATCTGCTGAAACCTCTTTTACCTTTGTCCAATGAACATTTTTCTCCTGACGCTTCCTTTGCCCATTAGTATTATTAGTTATTAGTCTTTTAAAATCCAAAAAGTCTTCCTGTGACATTTCTTTTACGTTATATTTCTGTCCTCGTACTTTAGCATTCCTAATAATTGCGTAAATTTCTTCAGGAATATACAAAACATGGTTTTTCTTGCTTTTCTCAATGCATGAATGCATAGAGTCCCGTTCATTCTGCGTATGGCCTTTCTGTAAAAACCTATGCGTGATTTTTACACCCAATTTTACTGCTGCATGGACATATAACGCAAAAACAAATCTGTTTCGGTTTTGCCCACTGCAATTATCCGAGTAAAATTATACTTCTTCAATTCCTAGCTTTTAGATATGCCCATAAACAGCTGGCTATCTCGTTAGCTCCTCTTTTTGCTATCTCACCATGCCAAACGTAACAGTAGCCACTTTTTATCAAAATATTATAAATTGTAAAGTTGTAAACAGGATATTTTCTTTTATAATTAAATACCCCAACTTCAGACTGGGGCAGACGCAACACCTTTTCTAAATCAAAACGGGCAACTGTTTTTGTAGTTGCGTCCGAATTCTCCTTTTCTTCGTCCTTAATTTTTCTTACAAGCTCTTTATTCTTTATATGCACTTCATACTCCACTTTTAATTGATCCTTCCTTTCTGAGTCTGCCTCTTCGTACAAAGAGCATTTACCCTTTTTCGGGTGAAAAAAAGCCTATATTAAATTTTGTGCAGAAGATATGGTAATACCATCGCTCTGTTGCCAACTGGACATTTGGATATTGTGGATTATTGTTCATCCAATCCACGTAAAGGCGATACATTTTCGCACAATTCAGTTTTTCATCCAAATATTCTCTTTGAGTCTGTTTTCGGAGATAATGAGACTCTTTGCAAGGAAACAAATTGATATGATCTATTACACTTTTCGTTGCATGGCGAGATAGCAAAAAGAGGAGCTAACGAGATAGCCAGCTGTTTATGGGCTTATCTAAAAGCTGAAGCCGACAGAGGAATTGAAGAAGTTTCATTTTACTCGGATAATTGCAGTGGGCAAAACCGAAACAGATTTGTGTTTGCGTTATATGTCCATGCAGCAGTAAAACTGGGTGTAAAAATCACGCATAGGTTTTTACAGAAAGGCCATACGCAGAATGAAGGGGACTGACTCTATGCATTCATGCATTGAGAAAAGCAAGAAAAACCATGTTTTTTATATTCCTGAAGAAATTTACGCAATGCTAAAGTACGAGGACAGAAATATAACGTAAAAAAAATGTCACAGGAAGACTTTTTGGATTTTAAAAGACTAATAATAATACTAATGGGCAAAGGAAGCGTCAGGAGAAAAAGTTCATTGGACAAAGGTAAAAGAGGTTTCAGCAGATCCTTTGTCACCTGGAATCCTGCTGATAAGATATGACTTCGAGGATGAAACACCAATAATTGTGACACAAAACGTTGTAATAGGGTCGGAAGAAGAAAGAAAACATCAGGTTGTGAAGATATAGAGAGGGCCTCTGTTTTATCTCGATTATATAACGCTCCACTGCCAATATCTCAAAATCTTTACAAAGATTTATAACTTAAAATCATTGTTGATTTTACGTAATTGTATTTGCGCTATTAAACATAATTAAAATACTCGGATAATAAATAATTTTCAATAATTACGAAATATGTAAAATAAAATGTAACGTAGAAATCTCTATTTATGTATAGACCACTTCCAAATTGATACTAACTCAAATAAGTGACATTTGTTACTTAAAATAATATCATTATAGGTCTCGTAGAAGAAATAAGCAACTAAACTTACACACCGACACCTACATAATTGTATCCTAAAACAAGTATTCAACAATTAGTTGTGACAAGTTTTATTCATAAGTTTTCGTTCAACATTTACGTAAGATTGAATATGATAATAGTCGCATGGAATTTTATTGCTAGTTCAAGTGCAAATGTATCAACTTCGTTATTATATGGGAATTTAGTAAAATTTTATGTTGCAGGATTTTAAATATTTCCATTTATTTCCTTCATTTTTGAGATAAATTTTATGAAAAAAATTGACAAGATGTAATACAATTTTCTTGATTTTTTGGTGTAATAAAAAAAAAATGACATAATTGGGGTTGCGACTATCTTCCACCAGTGGTGCGATGTATTTGTGTAATGTTATGAGATGGGCGCTTTCCCGGTAAAAACCCAACCTCTGGAAATATTTCCATTTATACCCATTTCTTCCCACCCAATTTGAATTACTTCCCGGAAGAAATTGAATTCGTTAAATTTGAAAAATTTTCATTGCTAACAAGCGCATTTTTTATATTTAATTTAATATTTGACTAAAGTAATCTATAAAATATAATAAAATATATAATATATATAAAATTCAAAGTCCTGACTATTGAGGTTGAGAGTTTATATGCGATAAAGCAGACCAGACCGACCGGACCGGACCGGAACGGATCGGACCGGACATACCGTACTGGGCCGTACCGAACCGGACCGAACCGCACCGGAATCTATTATATATAATTTTTGTTTCTGAAGAAAAATATGCTAATTGTTAGTAGGCCACGAGGGGGAAGCCGCGGGCAGAAGCTAGTAGTTTTAAATAAACGCGATAAAATAGAATGACATTAGCGTGCTGTGTACTACCTACGAGTGGCGGCGGCGGCGGGCGGGGAGGGGGATTCACTCGTCAGTCCCAGTGCGCCATTTTGCGCAGTTGGTTTATTTACTCATAGATTAGTATTAAATCCATCGTGTTAACGTGTATCTATCTACCGCCTACTCAGAAACAGTATGTACAACTGAAATAAATTAAAGAGCCTATCCCCGAAGTGTCACTATGAGAGCTGTCAAGCTCTGTTCCTCCGTCCATCCGTTAGCGTTGGCGTTGGCAACCGTCTGGAACTGCTGCCGGCAGGATTTAATTCCGTCGCACAATGGTACTTCCACTCGAGGCGCCCGGCTGCACGGAGCAAAGCCACTGGACGTGGCGGGTCCTGCAGTCTCAATTCGCAGCATCTTTTTCTGCAGCCCATCAATACCTTTTTTTATGGTGTGCATGTTGTCGTCCAGATTAGTAACCCTTTCTTCTACTTGGTCCACATTCTTCAGTAAGGTCTCTCGCTCTTATTGTCTTGACGCGCTTCCTCCTGCCCTTGTCGCCTTTCCTCCTGTTTATAGCTCATTTCCTGTCGCATTTCGTCTTGTTTCAAGCGCATTTCCTCCTTTCCTTGGCGCATTTCTTCCTGTTTCTCGCATATTTCCTAGCGCATGCAATCCATTATCTGCATTAATCTATTGAAGTCAAATGCAGATGCTCTAGCCTCTTGAGCTGGAGCCAAGGTCCGATGGGTGGAGCTAGTGGACGGGGCCTGCATGGTTGATGTCGCCTGGTCCTGGTGGATAGGTGTGGCTTAGTCGATGGATGTGGCTTGGTCGATGGAGCCGGTAGGCGTGTCCGCTGATCGGGCAATAGCCATGGCTTCCGCTTCTTCTTGTGCCGTCGTTCTGACGCCGGCAGTTTCTTCCCTCGGAGTCGCTGCAAATCCCACTTCTGACACCAAATGTTAGCAACGTGGGAATCGGAATTTGGATTAAACACCGTTGACTCGTTAGAAGAATTTATTGAGCGATGAACATGTCACAGATACAATCAATGTAGCCAAATCACACGAAGAATCGAAGTCCGTAGATCGTCGAAGTTGTTGGTCCAATCACAGTATTCGCCCAATCGCAGAGTCGTCCGAAGTGCGTTGGTATCGCAAAGGTGGCAGGTTAAGTCACTCTTGATTAGTCTTCGCATTTATCGCACCGAATGTTCAGAATGAACTGATTGTGTCGGCTACCGGCCGACGGCTATGGCCTTTTTTGTGACTTGTTTACAAATAACTTCGATCAAAACAACTTCAAGGTCAACAAATAACTTCCAATGTGTAAGTCATTTTGCACCTTATTGTACAAGCACTAAATTCAATGTCGCTTGCACTTCTCACTTGTTTGTCACACTTGTTTTGATTACTTATTTTTCTCGATATATAAATAGATGTAAACAACGCTTCTACCCGCGGCTTCGCCCGTGTGGCCTAACTAACAATTAGCATATTTTTCTTCAAAAACAAATTCCGGTCCGGTCCACTTCGGTCCGGGCCGGCACGTCCCGGTACGGTACGGTCCCATCCGGTCCGATCAGGTCCAATCCGTTCCGGTCCGGTCGGTTCGGTCCTGTCGGTCCGGTCCTTATAAGGAAACTACATACCAAATTTTGAATCTCTAGACCCAGCGGTTTGGGCTGTGCGTTGATATATAGTTAAGACAGTCAGTCAGTCAGTCAGTCAGTCAGTCAGTCTGGACTTTGAATTTTATATTTATAGATAATTTTTATTAAACATCGTTTTATTTTATATCCAAACGATATTTTACTATTATTATTGTAGTAAATTTAACCATACTTATTTCTTCCTGGGAGTATATAAAATATGCCGGAATAAATGGGAATTTATTAATTTTTTCCCTTCCTTCCCTTTCCTTCCCATTTTAACCTTCCCGAATTTCTTCCCGCGGCACATCTCGTAAAAATTGTAAAAATTCAGTGATTGGTTCGTGAGATAGGTACTATTTTGTAATTTACTATGTTACACGCTACGAATTCCATTCAAGCAAAAAAATATAATGCAATATTAATGTATTTTAAATCCGAGTTATGACGTAACTTTTATTTAAATTAAAGGTTTGTTGCCGTTTGTTACAGATAAAATTAGGCTACGGTGACGGCTTACCATCAGGCCGACCGTATGCTTGTTTGCGACCTATGTGGTATTAAAAAAAAAGCTTTAAGATATTGTGAGTTTGTGTAATGTAGGCGTGATTTGCAGTACCTACCACTTTTCATATTTGACACATTTATCTCTTCGATACGTATCTTATTCCAATGACTTGAGAACCTTCAAGAAGCGAGAATACATGCATTTAAAAGCCAGCAGCGGCTGAGGGACTCTCTGTGCTCCATGGGTAGCGGCACGCTCGTTTGCCAACTAATATACAAATAAAAAAATGAATAATTTAAGTTACTGAAGGTAAAGATAAACGTGATTGAAGTACTGCTTCACTCGCCAAATATCGAAAGCTACATCTACCCTAAAATAAGATTTATTATTGCGTTTGCAAATATTGATAAGGTAACGTAATAAAATGACGTCCTAAAGTGACGTCACTACGAGCATAAATAGCCACTTACTCCATAGTTTATGTCTCTATTGAATAATTCTTGACGCAGCAAATGTTTTATGATATTTTGAATATACATATTTTTTATCATGTTATCAATAAAATAGGCGTACTTTGATTTTACATAAATTCCCAATAACATTATACTAATTCATGTCATGATGATAAAGTAAAATATTTGTTATTTTTTATAGTATGTGGTTAAGAAAAAGAAAGGAACGGAGTTGGGCTTCCTGATCTCTTACTCGTCAAAACGTATTGCTGTTTTACTTATATTCTGTGAGAGAGTGGTACTTTCCAGGTCGAGTTACCATTTCATAAATCTATACTAATATTATAAAGAAGTAAAGTTTGTGTGTTTGTATATTTGTTAAATTGTAAGGGGTGATCTACTGAACCGATTTTAAAAATTCTTTCAGCAATAGAAGGCCACATTATTGCTGAGTGTCATGGGTTATATAAAAAACCGAAAAATAAAAAGGCTTTTAAGTGGTAGTCGGTTTTGCAAAGTGAATCTGAGAAAAAACGGTCGAATGAAAGCGTTTCTTACGAACGCCTGTACTAAAAAAGGATTATTAACATTATGCCCAACGAAGTGGGCACGGGTCAGCTCTATAACTCCAAGAAGTCGGCAAATGTGGCGCTGGGAAACAATCAATATCTAGCATCAATCCCTAGAGTTATTTCGCTCGTTTTGTATTTTGTATGACCAAGATAGATTTAGACTGTTTTTATTACGAGAAGACCCGCTGCTGGTGTAAAAGCTAAATTTATATACCGATATTGTGATACAGTATGATACCACCTTACAGATTGGCACCTGAACTAGAATAATACCTGTATTACAAAGGTTGTTAACCCTCCACCCCACAGAATGGTCTTATATCTATATATATCAAATTCAAAGTCCTGACTGACTTAACTATAATATCAACGCATAGCCCAAACCGCTGGGTCTAGAGATTCCAGGAATGTAGGTTCCTTACGACGACGTCTAGGGGTGTACTAAGAAAGGATTTTTCAAATTTCCCACGAGATATACGCAAACGAAGCTGCGAGTATTTTACTAGTCTAGTATATATTACAATGTTTTAATTGTACGAAATGAGGCACTGTTTTAATTGTTGTAAAGCGCTTTATTTCGCTTGTGTATTTTTGGCATAGTGTGTTTAGACATTTAGAGAATTTATTAATGGCTACGGTGTCAGCTAAAATGGTGCAAACAGGCATCGAGTAATAAAATATAATATTGCGGTATTTCGACAGTAATGAAATAAAGTTCATGACATCTATTAAAATGGGGAATAAATGTCTTCGAGTTGCGAAGCAGAACGAATATTTATGTGATGTAGTAGGTACTATAATAAAATAGAATACCACTCGTTCTAATTTTGTTTTAGTTACGAATATTATATCAGGAGGTCGTGTACCTAAAAGCCATATGTGAGTATTTGGAGACGACAAATAGGTTATCTTTAATGTCTCTCTACCTGTATTTGAAATCAATTTGTCTTTGCATTATGTTTTGAGCAAAATATTTCAATGTCCAGACAGTTATGTGAAATATTTTGCTTTCTGATCGTAGTAATCGCCGCCGCCTCCCTTAACCAGAGTACAGAGGCAGGTCATTGGCGATTATCAGGAAAACAATAAGAATTATGGAGAAATGGTAATTAGATACAGTTTATGTATAAATAATTAAATAAATATTTTAAGACGAATCATACAACGCCATCTAGTCCCAAAGTAGTGTATGATTTTTTAACAATTTTGTCTGACTGTTAAGCTTTTTTGAACTTATCGGGACACGAGGATATCGACTCTTAGTCCCTCCTCAAAAAATAGCAACCCCTTGAAAAGTCATCCTGTATATTAGGGGTCGATATCCTCAATCCTGATGGATTGGCGTAAAAAGCAAAAATATATTTTTATATTAATTATAATGCGTATTTTAGTAGTGCAAGCCCGGCTTTTCGGCTTTATTATGGCTTTATTGGTAGAACCGCCACTGATTCAAGTCAATATTTTTTTAAAAATACAACGAATAAATATAATTACGATAAAGCCATATTATGATATTGTTCTTGAAAACCCCTTGAAAAGTCATCCCCTGTATAACAAAGATGGTGCTGGACTTTGAAGATTTAAAATGTTTACATTCACACCGCTGATTTGAAGCAAATAAATTATACTTAGAACAAATCTTTTCAAATATGGCTCAATTTACGAATGAAATGAGTTGCGAAGAGAAATAAAGCATTCGGAACTCAAAAAACTTTCCCGTATGCCATACCTGATACATTTTCTTCAAACAAGAAGAAGAATAAGAATTTACCAGAAACTCTCGTAATAATCCTAAGTAATATTTATCCAGGTTGGGAAGTTGAACGGCGACAGCTATTTAACAAGAGGAACATTTTACAACTTTGCAGATTTTTTGTAGCAATCTCTCAAAAGTCCGCCATTGAATCAAGTTAAATGTGGGACGTAATATAATGGTGGGTACAGACTGCTGTAACATAACGATGAAAGAATTTCCCGTACATATAAATTCTCTGCTGCTGCTCTCAATTATATTTAGTTATCATTACATTTTATTATTTTTAAAACCGTATTACACCATTACATACGCACATTTAACTATTTCATAAACAAAATGACGCAACGTAAATTAGTTTAAATATTAATAAACAGTGTTTTTAATTATAAATACACATGTTACTGAATTAACCTTTTATAATGTTAATAACAGTTATTCCTAGAACAGTCTATCGATTCAATAACAACACGTATACTTGGAAAGGTAATACAGTCACGTGTTAAAGAAGAAATTTACATAGTAACTAAAACGCGTAGATTTAATTTAGAATACGTTTACTAGGTATACAAATAAATTAAACTTATTTTTTTGTTATTCGTTTTGTTTTGCACAGTATATGTCAAAGCGGGTTAACTGGAGTCAGTCCATAGATTAATATTGTATGTATTGAAGTCAGTCTTTTTAGAAAATTAGGCCGTCTGACATGGAAATGCACGATATTTTCTATGCAAATATGGCTGTCGTGTCGTGACTACCATGCATTCTCATTTTGACACACGCTATCGGATCTTGCTGCCAGCAATGACTATATTTCTTCTCTCAATAAAAGAAAAATAGCTTACAGGATGACATTTTGATTAACATAATAATATTTAATTAACATTTGTTCCATTATTAATTAACAAACATGTTAAGATTTCAAGATTCTAGAAGAGAAAAGATGATTACAAACAAAATGTTATTTTGGCTATAAAAATACAAGACTGAATTCACGACTTTGATGAAACCATACAGCTTTCAATATAAATATGATGTTCCAAGCAAATGTTTACGAAAGTTTCGTCGAGCACTATTTATAAATGCTGATGATATTGCCCAGGGATTTGTCGGGATCTTAAAGGTGCTTACCAGGAATCTAGTCCTACTATTAATACTTTAACAGTACCTAGTCTCTTTGAAGTGAAATCAGACTGTTCAAAGAGTAGGCCTTTACAATTGCCAATTTTAATTTAACAGGTCGTTTTTTTAACAGATCGTTTTTTGTCTTTTTTTAAATTGATTGTTTTGACACCACTGTTTCTGTCGCTCGCTCGCAACTGACTGAAGGGTGATGGTGTGCATGTGCACCATCGCAATGCCGCAAAATCTCAGTACCGGACAGCTTGTCTTTACTTTTATGTCGATGGCCTTTACAGTTAACTTACTTTTAAAAATACCATTAAGTATTTTGAAAATAAATCAAAATGATGATTATATAATTTTGTATAAACGTAGTTGATTTTATATAAATAAAAGTTAAATCCTTAAAATATCAGGGCTAAAAAGTTCGTTCAAAACATTGGCTTTATACTGCACTATGTATCATTGTTTCAAAATCATAAAAATTCAGTTCATAGTCAATACAAACTACGCATCAATATACTTTTATCAAAGGTTTATTGGACACATGTTTCCGACAGTTTGTATAAAGTTTGGGACAAAATGAATCGAGATTATGCGTCCAGAAGAGTGACATGTGTTTGTAAATGCTTCAGGGGTTTGGATGAATCGCATTAGCTACCATCAAAACAGTTTTCACATTTTATAAAAACAAACTAGAGAAACCCGCGCAACTTCGTTTGCGTTTATCCCGCTTTTCCGTGGGAATTAAAAAAAAAAATCTTATCGGTTGCCTACATCATACACCATACTTTTCAGAACACACTCAAGTTTCATATTTATATATTATTTTTCTATTTAATTCTCATTACAATCTTTGGAGTGGGCGTTTATGAAATAGGCTAGCCCGACCGGTGAAGTGCCACCCCCTTACAGAATATTGACGTGAAACAGCAATGCGTTTCGTTCGGTGAGTAAAATATCCGAATCTAACTCCTTCCTTATACCTACTATTTCTCGCTAAATCCTGTTTTCCTGTTATAGGTCGGCAACGGTTTAGGGACACTAGAATCTTTGTGCTCCATAGTCGACTGTAATCACCTAACATCAAATGATCCATATTTTTGAGTTTGTTTTCCAACCACATCCGTAAAAAAAATGTATAATATCGGTATTTCAATACCTACATACAAATACAACTATCCCTACAACACTATGAAAAAATAGAGCGAGTCGACGTAATGAGATTTCCTATAAGTGTGAAAGAGACAATAGCGATATGCCATTTAACTTTCTTTTATGTCTTTTCTCTTTGCATTTAACTATTGACCAATTTAACATGAACCCTTTCAAATATCATATAATTTAATATTAATTACTTAGGTAGTTATTATCTATGAATATGATTCAGTCCGCTAGGATGTAGTTAGAATTTTAGCTGTTTTTCCGAGATCACGAACAGAATAAATAGTACGACGACAATAAAAAACTTTGTTTGAATATTCACAATTTATAAAAATATTACATGACAGATGACACATTTCACTTCACGGATATGTCAAAATGAAATGTAAATTGAAATCAATAAAGCACTAAGGAGTATGAGTATTGATATCAACTCGAAGAAAATTACCCACAAAATGCATTTTTTTCAAGAATTTCAATAAAATAAAAATCACGTCTTCCATCAATTCTCTTAAACAATTTTTATGCAAAATTTGAAGTAGATTGGACCAAGGAATCAAGTTGTCCCATAGTAACTTTGCCCCCCTTTTATACCCCCTTAAAGTTAGAATTTCGAAAAATCCTTTCTTATCGGACGCCTACGTCATATAATAGTTCCACCTGCCAAGTTTCAGATTTTTATGATGAGCGGTTTAGGCTGTGCGTTGATTCTCAGTCAGTCAGTCAGGACAAAGCATTTTATATATATATATATATAGATAATGATACGTAACATAACGTAATTATGTTTACTAATATTGTCAGACTGCTATAAAAACATGTGTTCCAGATTTATTATTGCTTAAATCAGGTACAGTCACCAAAAGAAAGGGCTGACCCGGGTCGTAAATATGAATTAAGATTTCTAAATATTGCATGAAGGGATTTACTCATCGAAATAATATTACTACGTATAGAACGGACACCGCGAACAAAATTTTTGTCCCCATACGTTGAGGCCAATAGACATCAACTCGTTTAGAAACTTGCCGACGCTCATCGTGATTGGTCCTCGGATTTATGTCAAAAAACAAATTGGAAAATGCCGGTCATGTTCAATAAAAACTTGTAAAAACCGTTCAACAGTAAGGAAGAAAGATAGCGGCATGACTTATCATCGGTAAGTATACAAAAAATTAAGTAAAACCAACCAAAACAATTTTTTTTCATTATTTTCTATTGCATCATAATTGCATCCGCCATTTCTATGTGAAAATCATAGATTATCAAAAAGTAATCGTACAGATGGGATACGTAGGTACTAAGCGTAGGTCAATTTTATAATATGATTTATGTACTTATTTCTGAAAAATTTTTTGCTTTTTTTTTAACCGACTTCAAAAAAGGAGGAGGTTCTATGTTTCATTGGTTTTTTTTTGGAGGTCCGCCGATTACTCCTTCAATTTTGGACCGATTTTCATAATTCTTTTTTTAAAATAATATGTAATTTATATATTGATTTTTTAAACTATATTTCCAAAATATTTTTATATAGTAGGTAAAAAATACGTAAATGTGGATAAAGTTACTAAGTAAAAAAAATAGTTTCTAGAAAACAAAAAGATGGAAAACGAAACAGCATTTTAAATTTCGACCAACCATTTTCGAACAAATGAAATTCGGGCAAACAAGTTTCGGAGTAAAGATACGTTACCATTCAACAAGAGGAGTTGTCTTGTCTGGCAGGCGACCGTCTCCTAGTATTTGCATATATTACAAAATACTTCAATATATAAATAGCTTCATTATAAAGTTTTGATTTAATCTCAGTTTATTTTTGACTAATATTAAGTTAAGAACAAAAATGTAATGTAGCTTCCTACCTATAAAGCTAATATTATACCTATTTTCTATTAAGTTTATTCTATTAAGTAAAATAAAATATTGTAATAAAATAAAATAATCAGTTAGATGTCCAATAGGCAGAATATAAACAAAGTGTCGCCCCTGCGTAGTAATGTCATATTCTATGACTCGGTTGGGGGCGGGGCCAGGGAGGGGCGCGCCCCGCACGGCCGAACGCGGCGCCAAAATTTGAAGGCGCTGTCATTTCTATACGTAGTAATATTATTTCGATGGATTTACTAGATTTTTTTTAAATTACATATAGAAGAATATGAATACCTACTTTTGATAAATATATTATCTAGTAAATTACTTCATGCAATATTTAGAAACCTTTAATCGTAATTACGGCACTTGGCAACCGTTTTCTTTGTTGACTGTACATATTATTAACTACCTTTAAATTATGTTTTTGTATATTTACTATGCTTTTTGTCCGCGACTTTACTCGCAAAGATATTGTTATTCATATTAATTTACATTGACGTTGCGCTCACGAAGCACTGCACTTCTTTTAAGAAAACACTGTTACTCAATTTATTTTTAAAGCACATAAATTAATTAATGGAGATAAGTAAATTATTCTATGTTAGGTAAGAAGTTTTAAGTGTACGTCGTCAGTTAGATATTTTTATAGAAAGTAAGAAAATAGGAACTGTCAGCGATAACTTCTTCACTTCACCCGCCAGCTTCCACCAGGCTATTTCAGCAATCCATAATTTATTGCCTCTATCTAGGAAAAGTAATTGAAGAAATAAAACTTCAATTCATTTCCTTTGTAAAAATAGTCCCCTAAACGAAAATGTCAGTTTTTCTTTAAAAGATAATGTCATATTTTATTATTATCATAGCTGTCATATACCCTATATAAAAGAAAAAGTGACAAATCGACTCAGTGTATCATTAACTTTAAAATAAATGCAACTCACTGTAAAAGTTAAAGGCAAAAATCATATTGGTTTCAGATTGCACTGAAATCAAGATCGGTGTACCTACTTTGTTACATATTATAGGTTCTTTAAAGTTTTAATAGTCATTTGAGTTACTTATAATAAATACTATATGGTAAGTAAATAAATAAAGTTTATAAAAGAAGAAAAAATAGGGTGATGAAATTGTCATCCAATTTACTTCCATTCTAAGTGAAGGTGTCGATTACCGAAGCCCACACACATAATTACACCAATTTGGTGACGCCCCTATTAATTACCCAGGCACACCTATCGCACCTTCAATCAGCTATTACCGAGATTGTTTTTTAATAGTCATGTGATGGATGGGAACTTTTAAATTAGGTTAACTGTGTTCTTTTATTTGTTTCAGTTGTAAAGTCAAGTAGCAAGTCATTGTTATTTATGACAGGATTTTTTGGAGTGGCAGAGCATTATTTGAAATTGGCTAGTTCGCCTGGGGAAGTGTCACCTTCGATCACAGAATATCGGAGGGAAGCAGGGTTTCATTCGATAAGTGATAGTATCTTTTCCTCTTCTCCCTAACTTTCCACTTTTCTTAGAGATGGATTAATGGATGAATTTTCAAAATTATGCCATTGCATATTTCAGAAGGTTCCAGTGTCTTATAATTAGCTTTGATTTCAAAAATACCTATATATATTTTTTTTAATGACGATTGTAAATATACAAAAAATAAACATTAAAATCGGACCAGGCAGCGCAGCGGCGTATCTGAATTTGTAACCACATAGTTTATAATAACTTTTAAACTTTCGCGTTGCATAGTTTATTTCAAATCTGCAATGTTACTCTTGGAAACAATCCGATCGATCGTCATTGGATTTTTACGTTTAGGCATTTTAAATTTTATTTTTTTTAATTTAATTTTTAATTTATTCATTTTATTCTCACCACAAACAAGTATAATATATAAATTAAAAATTATAAAAGAAACATGCATAATTAGATGCAACAATACTTGCTTGTGGAGACTGGCGATCCGTGATAGGCATAAAATGCCTGTGTTACAAACCACCAGGTCTCCACCCCTGGACAATGTAGTATGTAAATAGGCTGAACAAAGCGTTAACAAAATACTAAATGAAATCGGATTGTATGCTAACTAAACAAAAAGTTTTAAGAGGACGAGTTAGGATTTTTTAAAAAATCGAATTGAAATTAAAGTTAGGTACGTACGTTTTATTCATGCATGAGTAAGCTAGCAAATTTTGGGCGCTGTGGCTTATGCAATTAATGGAATCGTTGTGCTTTATCTCCATACCGCAGCAAATCCTAATTTGTGGCCAGCATGATGTATTATACCGTGGTTCGTGTTAAGCGAGTTTCCTAAATTTTGCTGCAAAATAGCAAATGTGAAATCCTAAATCCAGTAATCGTTATATTCCTTTATTGTTATTAGTAAAGGCTTTCTGGGTTTGTTAATAAATAATATCACATCGTGTACCTACAAAATAGGAGGACCTAAGTACGGTTCTGTAATCTGTGTAGCTTACCATAAAATATTGGCATTACATAGCATAATAAACCTTGGCTCATATCTTTCTCATATAATGTTTGCGCTTTTATGAATATCATCGTTTATTATGACTTAGGTATGAAATACACTGGGCGTCAAAAATAAGTAGTACAGTTTTAAAATTGCAATTACTCATAAACTATAGAAGTTAGAGTTTTGAAATTAAAGTCATTTTATAGAAAATTTAACAAAGTTTTCTAAAAATAATACTTTATTTAGCATTAGTAAAGTTTTACACTGAAAATTAGGAAAAACCTAAAAAGCTAACCATTTTGAAGGAACTATCAAGAACTTAATTTTTACGTTTTGGGCCTTGTTCCCACTTTAGTAACTTGTGTTGCCGCCTCGGGCTCTGATGACAGCTTGGAGCCGGTTTGGCATGCTGAACACTAAGTTTCGGAGGCGGTGTTGGGGAATATTCACCCATTCTTCTATCAGGGCCTGTTTTAGAGCCCTGAGGGTGGCGGGGGGTGGTCTGAGTCTTCTGACTAGCCTCCCAAGCTCATCCCAGGCGTGTTCAATCGGGTTAAGATCTGGGCTTCTTGATGGCCAAGCCATCAAGCTGATGCCAACCTCCTGAATGTACTCTTGTACGAGATGAGCGGTGTGTGGCCGGGCGTTATCATGCATTAGTATAGCTCCATCACCCATATTTGCTAAATATGGCCCTGCGTACTCGTTAAGGATCTCTAATGCATATCTTTCACCAGTCAGAGTGCCATTTTCTATGACCACTAGCTCTGTGCGACCCTCTGAATAGATGCCAGCCCATACGTGTACAGAGCCCCCGCCGTATTGAACTCTTTCCGAGATGCAACCTTGAATGTATCGTTCACCAGGTCGCCTGTATACTCTCCGCCTTCCATCGGAAGTGAATAAAGAAAACCGAGACTCATCTGTGAACAAAACTCTTGTCCATTCTTTTTCGCCCCATTGTACGTGTTGACGCGCGTAGCGTAGTCGTACTACTCGATGCCCTGTCTCGAGTTTGGGGCCATTTGCTGGCCTGTACGACTTCAGGTTGGCTTCAGCAAGTCTTCTCCTCACTGTACTCTCACTAACGTAGTCTCTTCGGGTCTGAAGAAGCTGTTGCTTGACCTCAACTGCATTAAGGTGACGATTTCTTAACACAGTAGAGACAATTAAGCGGTCTTCTCGGGTACTAGTGCACCTGGGTCTGCCATTACTTGGTCTCCTTAGATGGTTTCCAGTCTCTTCGTATCTTCGCTTTACTTGCTGGATCGTTCTTAGAGTTACACCCACCGTTCTTGCAGTACGACGCATACTGATGCCTACTTCGAGAAAAGTTATGATTCTTGCACATTCTTCTGGTGAAAGAGGCATGATTAGTAAAGTTTACTGGCTGAAGACACATTTGCTTTTGAATTGCAATTGATTTATCAGCAATAAAGAAAACAATAAAAAACAAAAGTACAAGCCAACAGTTTAAAAAAATAGTGTTTTTATTTATTAAGTTTTTTTTCAGTCAATCTTTAAAAAATTATATTATGCATGAAGTTTTTATTAAATGAAATTAAATTGTCTTTTAACTTTTTTTTATTTCAAAGGTCTAGCTTCTGCAGTTTAGGAGATATTGCAATTTTAAAACTGTACTACTTATTTTTGACGCCCAGTGTAGAAGCCTTGGTTTTTTTAAATATAATGGCTATAAATTATTTAAAGGATAAGACGTGTGTGTTAAAATTGAATTAACACGCAAAGAACAAAATGTACTGGTCGGCCATAGGTAAATGTATGCATTTGTCGCGACCGCGAAGCGTCATTCGATCCTGTTTGTCCTCCTAAAAAAAAAAGTATACTTATTACTATTCACGTTTCAGATAAATGATACTACATTTCAATGTATTATTACAAGAAAAAATGTCTACTTGAAGTAACACGTACACTAATCCCAGGCGTAGTTACGTCACGCCCAAATGACAATCGCGTAGGGTGTAGTCAAAACGGTATAATATTGTTTACGACATCTTCAAGACATCTGTTCGACAATAAATCACTTGTTTACTGCCCGCTCGATGATTTTAGGGGCAGAACACATGCCATTTTAGATAGGCAGGCGTGGCGCGGACAAGCGACTCGTGATGTTAACTACCATCGATCTAACTACTAATAGACAATGATTATTATCATTCAGTTATGTTTCTAAAGAGTGGTATATCACTGTATAAATAAATGAATTAATTGCACACAATTCACACAACGCCTATTGGTGTAAAGTAGCAATACATTTCGTTCGGTGAGATTCGGAAGCCTTCCCTTTTCTTGCTATTCTCACCTTTAGCGGCAATGGCCAATGGTGTTATTGATGTTCATAGGCGGCGGTAACAACATTCCATCAGGTGGCCCCCTTGCTTGATTGTCTTCCATTAAAGACATACAAAACATATTCAAAATATACTGTAACCTTTTTTCGTAAAAAAAGGGGTTTTTTTCTCGACAAAACGTAATTTCAGATTTTTGCTTTTTAAATTTTTAATTACACAAAGTTCTAAGTCAAATTTAAAAATATTTTATTCTGTGGTCCCTCGCGGGCACTTAGACACGTCATTTACAATGAGATATTATATAGTAGATATTATTTTTCTTAAAATATATTAAATAAATAAGCTACTCTCTAAACCGTTTTGGCAACAAAGCCAAATGACCACCGGTAAAAGAAATGGCGAAAGAAAACCGATTACGGGCTTTTTGGCCAATACATATTTTATGTTTTTCGTATCAATAATATCTAATGTTGTGTCGACAATAAAATAAAGGAAATAAAAATAAAAGATCACGACCAATAAAAATGGGCAGACCAGTCAGCTTTTGAAGAAAATTAAAAACTGCATACACTGGTAAGAGTCACCGTACATAATATTTTTATCCTTATAGATTATTCTAAAACAAATTCGCTAAAGTTATTAATTTTATTATCTCAAAGATAATTTTACTTTGATCGACACTGACTAATCCTTACTTGCTAGATCTACGAGTTTTAAACTTACCCTGTGACTGAATAATCGCATCATTTATGGAAGTGTTTGTGAACATTACCTTACTTATTCTATTATTGGCCGTGTCTCCCTCGGGCTCAAGAACAATAGGAATCCATGATATTTGGCACAGGGGAAATTGACACTACCGCATTGGTCCCGCTTACAAAGCTCACATACTTGACCTACATCTAAATTATATTATAATTATACATATTATAAAGCGCCTTTGACTGTCAGACTTTAGATTAAATCCTACGGGAATCGCATACTTTTCGTCCGATTAATCTATTTTACGACACCAGCAGTAATTTTTGGGATAAAAATCCAAAATTAAAACGTAACCCTTTTGATAGGTAATCATTTTTATGAAATCACTATTTGTGGGTATCAAACACGAGAAGGATTACGTATCAGGGTACCATGATACCATCAACAGTCTGTTCTAAAGAACAACGACAAACAAGCACAACGGTCATAGTTAATATATACATATTATTTCAAGTGGTTTAATATTGTCGAATTAGAAACCAATATTTCAATAAACATTTATTAATAAATGTTTATTGAAATATTGGTTCTCTCATTACGAGGAAATCGAGACAAAGTTAGAGAAACTTTTAAAAGGTGAAAAATCTTTAACGAAACGACTAAATAGCTATAATTATTTAATGTGACAAAATTATACATAATTGCACTCAAAAATTACGAAGTTACAGGCTTTTAAAATTCAAGACGGTGAAGGTAATGATTAGTCGCCTGATGGTGATGATTGCTGGTTATGGTAATGAAATATATTTTACTGGTAATGATCATTATAATTATGTGGAATCTTCCACTTGTAACAAATTAGACAAAATAGCATAATATAATCTATATAATGTTATAATAGGAAATAAACTATGAAAATATTATCATAAACACAACCATTTTCATACTAAGTATCATTTGTTTCATAATGTCAATTACATCCTATGTTTAATTATATTACTATTATACTCTCTAAAAACAACGAAAATCTTTTTAAAAGTTTAACAATCGTTTTACAAACTACTTAATTAAAAGTTTTATGTCTAAATTTCTTGGACGTTCTCACTATTCTTCTTAAATAATTCAGTCTTTAATAATTAATATTAATCCCAACAGAAATAACAAAACAGAAGTTTTGGCTTAAAACTTAAAATAAACATAAAATTTCTCCAAACTCATAAAAAAGTCTTCAGTCTTTCCTAATAACTTTTAAAAAAAATGTTTTTCTATAACCTTGGAGATCAAATTTAAACTAAAGATTTTGGTCAAGCTTAATGAATTACTTACTAGTATTGCAATTAATTATGATTGATATTTTGACTAAAAGCTTTGGTTACAATAGCATCAAATAGTATACCGACAATAAACAAAACAAATATGTCATTCCAAACAAAAAGGCACATTAAAAATTTTGAGTTAGTGCTTGAATTAGACTAGAATTTAGCTGCATTTATAAGAAATAAAAAAATTGCCATATAATAAATCATCCCGAAGATACCCTTTTTGCTTGGAACGTCACAAATATGAGATATAGTGCAAAAGTTTCAAAATAAAATTAATTCAAAATATGTTCCATTCATCATCATCATCATTGCTATAATTTTCGTCCGTTTTCTTTTTATTTTCTTTGTCTTCTACCAGTTTAACATCTTTTTCTTCATTTACTTGGTTTTTTTCATCGTTTACTTGTTTCTAAAGCACCAACAGTTAACTGGAAAGACTGTTTTTATTTAGGGATAACTACTTACATCACTATATGAAATAATAATTATCACACGTATTCTCCTATTTAGTAATAATTTTAAAAATATCACCTCCAGCATTTTACTATCATTACCTTCCAATTCTAAGCTGAAGGTAATTGAAGGTAATGAGACTGATAATAATGATTTTTTTGCACTTTTTCATTTTTAATGTTTTATTTAAAAGGACATAGAAGTATCAACAACTCATTATCACAACATATCCTTACAAGCTTTATAAAAATAATTAAATCAATAGAAAATTCATAGTACTTACCCGACAATTAATGTGTTGGTAAAGATCGCAAACACGTGACAAACAACAAATCCACCTACTATTTTCGATCTTTTTTCCGTAACTCAAACGTGGGTCCTCCTGGCTTGGCACTACCGGGTCGACTTAGGGGTGCGTAAGCGGGGAGCCAACGGTCGATATAGTCAAGGAATATACAGGTATCAAAAAACCTATTTCAATAATGGATGAAGGTAATGAATTTTTTTATGTGACAAAAGTTTGATATTTTTAAAAAAAAAATTGAGCGTATGTTAAAGTACTAAAATACAATATAACTAGTCGTCGGAACGTATGTGATATTTTATAAAATTTAATAGAGTTAGGATCAACGGAATCCTTAAAATTTTGTATGGTCTTTACAAACACTCGTGCTGAAGACACTGAAGGTAGTGATTTTTTGGCTTATTATATGGTTATATCTTTGTTATCGTTTGATTTGTATTTATCATATTTGGGGCATTTATAGCTAATTAAACGTTAGATCGAATGGGTAAATGGATATTTTTCTATTAACTGTTTTTTATTTTTTATTGCTAAAAACATGCGAATTCACCGAAATCAGAGAAAGACCCAAGCTTATGAACATATAAGATATTGAAATATTGGTTTCTAATTCGACAATAGTAAACCACTAGAAATAATATGTATAGATTAACAATGACCGTTGTGCTTGTTTGTCGTTGTTCTTCAGAACAGACTGTTGATGGTATCATGGTATGTACCCTGATACGTAATCATTCTCTTGTTTGACACCCACAAATAGTGATTTGATAAAATGATGTTCATTAGGTGTCATGCCACTGACTCCGAATTATCCGTCGATACTTTTTTAACCACTAATAAATTGCGTGTTACTTTTAGCGATAATAAAGTGGTCCCCTGTGATTTATTCAATGCCGCAGCGATTAAGTCACACACAGCCGTTATTGATATCAAGCTGAGATTTATGAACCAATCTCAGTGATTAGTGGTATACACAATAGCCTCACTGGACTTCTGATTTTACAATTCAATATTCTTTACTAGCGAAACACGTGTATTTATGCACAGTAGCGCCACCTACTTAATAAAACGCCAGTGACTATCAGACTTTTGAACAAATCCTAGGGGAATCGTGTACTTTTCGGAATAAAAAGTACCCTATGTGTTAATCCGAGGTCTCCAGCTACCTACATATACCAAATATCATAAAAATTGTATTGAAGAAATAACAAACATACACATAACTTTTATAATATTAGTCACCCACCATCCTGGGGACTTTTCAAGTTCATATGCTCTATATCATGCTGCAGACATCGAAATTGTATGTGTATAAAAGTGCAAAAAGATAAAAGAAGTCATCTGGACCAAGTAGCGTATACACCGAAAGGACAGCTGAAATTTTATATGAAAACGATTAAATTCAACTCGTAAAAAATAAGAATGTAAAACAAAGATTTAGTTGTGAATAACCATTATATTTTATAGCAGGCGGCGAGGGTCCATCGACTTTCTATCCCAACCTGAATAAGTTAGTGATTCCCTATTGAACTGCGTTATCTATATATATAAAATGCTTTGTCCTGACTGACTGAGAATCAACGCACAGCCTAAACCGCTCATCGTAAAAATCTGAAACTTGGCAGGTGGAACTATTATAAGACGTAGGCGTCCGATAAGAAAGGATTTTTTGAAATCCGAACTCTAAGGGGGTATAACAGGGGGGTAAAGTTACTATGGGACAACTTGATTCCTTGGTCCAATCTACTTCAAATTTTGCATAAAAATTGTTTAAGAGAATTGATGGAAGATGTGATTCTTATTTTATTGAAATTCTTGAAAAAAATGTATTTTGTGGGTAATTTTCTTCGAGTTGATATCAATACTCATACTCCTTAGTGCTTTTGATTTCAATTACATTTCATTTTGACACATCCGTGAAGTGAAGTGTATCATCTGTCATGTAATTACAAATGTGACATAATGTCGTCTATTTATTCTGTTTGTGATATCGGAAAAACAGCTAAAATTCTAACTATGTATAAAGCGGACTGAATTATATTCATCGAAAATAAATAGTAAATAATTAAATATTAAATTTTATAATATTTGACAGGGTTCAAGTTAAATTGGTCGAGGTTAAATGGCATACATACTGATATTGTCTCTTTCTCACTTATAGGAAATCTCATTACGTCGACTCGCTCTATTATTCCGTAGTGTTGTTGTAGGCTGAGGTTGTAGCTATTGAATTACCGATATCCCTACTTATACATTTTTTTACGGAAGTGGGTGGAAAACAAGCTCAGGAATATGGATCATTTGATATTAGGTAATTACCGTCGACTATGGAGCACATAGATTCTAAGGTCCCTAACCCGTTGCCGACCTATAACAGGAAAAAAACAGGATATAGCGAGAAATAGTATAAGGAATGAGTTAGATTTTGTTTTATACCACAAAGGTGACAAACAAGAATTTCGGATATTTCACTCCCCGGACGAAACGCATTACTGCTTCACGTCAATATTCTGTATAAGGGTGGCTCTTCACCGGTCGGGCTAGCCTATTTCATAAACGCCCACTCCAAAGATTGTAATGAGAAGTATAAAAATAGAAAAAAAAATCTAAACATATGACAATTTTTTGGGTGTTCTGAAAAGTGTGTTGTATGATGTAGGCAACCGATATGAAAGGATTTTTTGAAATTCCCACGGAAAAGCGGGATAAACGCACACGAAGTTGCGCGGGTTTCTCTAGTCTATATAAATAAAAGGAGAAGCTGACTGACTGAATGACTAACTGACTGCAATCAGTCAGTTAGTCATTCAGTCAGTCAGCGTTTAAGCTCTGTGTTGATATGTCAGTCAATACTGACATATCAACACAGAGCTTAAACTATAAGGGCTAGAAACTTGAAATTTTGCACAAGGGTTCCTTTTATAAGGTAGGGGAGCACAAAGAAAGGATTTTTCAAAATTGCCACGGGAAAGAGAGATATACGCAAACGAAGTTGCGAGGGATTTACTAGTCGTATATAAATATTATAAGTGATCTGCCCAAGATGTCTGTCGCTCTAAACTACTAGATGTATCAGGCAACTGCTTGGCGCCATACATGACTATTTTTGACTCACAACCTCTCCGATCGATTTCTATATTAAGACTTTGATTTCAGGAAATCAAAGTCATAATTCCTCACCTGCCCATACCCGATGAATGTATACAAATGGCCAAAAAATAATTAATAAGTTCATTAACACTAGAAAGACCGGGTCGAATTGACGGTTTCGCGAAGTAAAAGGGGCATATCTTAAAAGTTACGTATTGTTTACACTTGATAATATTTGGTCATGTAATTTTTTGTTATGTTCTTAGATAGTTATCACTCATGGTTAAATAATATGAAATTCAATAAAATTAATTAAAACTAAACTAACAATAAAAATTTAAAACTAAACTAACAATAAGATATAAAAACTAAACTAAGCATTAAAAAGACATGGTCCCTGTGGCAGGGTGCCCAAAATGCTAGCAGCGTTACCTCGCTGAACGGCGATAGATATCCGTTGAGCGAAGTAACTGCCAGCCTTTGGGTCACCAGTGGTTTGTCGCAGCCTTTTTGCGATGTCCCTAAAAAAGGACAACGCACTGGTACCCCACGGGCCTAATGTTTCTACACCAAAAGCCACAAAATCGTAGGAACCAGTCAGCTGCTGATATTTTGTGGCTTTTAGTTTATCGGCGGACTCCGCCGCCGCTCCCGCACTCCTACTCGTACCGTGAAGATGTGACGGGGCAAGTGTGTCAACGCATGTCGCGTCCCACACCAAGGCCCGTCCCATACTCCACGGTACGAGGGACATTCCGTCTGGCCTCTTACCATCGTCACGTGCGATGCCGTTCGGCTCAAGAATGGCAGGCACGTTGACAGTGACGAGAGACCGACGGATTATGTCGTTGATAGAAGCGTGACGCGACAGGCGGCCGGCGCTTCTGGTACAAGAAAGCCCGTGGTGTCCCAATGCGTTAACCATTGTGCCACAAGGACATCTATGTGGAATACAAACCTGGGCACCAAGACGAAGGCCTATCGCGACTCGGAGGGTCTCGGAGTCAAGGAGGGTGCCCACATTGGCACATGGGTAGGCATGCAACCAGTGACCGGCCTCCTTCCTTGACACAGCTCTGAGTCGTGCTTGGTCGGCGTCAGTGCTGTTATTCAAAAGTAACAAATTTTGAATTTCTTCACTACAAATCTTATCCCAGCTCCGTTGTGGATTTGGGTTTTCCGGTAAGTTTTTGGTTGGGTAGGCCATTTTCCAGGCGTCACTGGCCTCTACTAAGCACGCCACCTCGAATGGTGCGGGAATTCGCATCAATATTTTGTTTACAAGCGTGGCTGTGCTGTGTATAGAGGACAAGAACGCCGGTAGCGCTACACTAGAAATTTTACGGATCCCAATACCTCCGTAGCGGATGGGTAGGGATGCCTGAATCCATGACTGTTCAGTAAGTTGAATATTTAAAATTTTCTCAAGATGACATTTTACGATGTTGTCCAGTTTGTGTGTTAAATTTTGCGATTTCCACAAAGGACAACATCGCATGAGATAAGTAAATTTTGGGACAAAAAGGCAGAATTTTAGGATTAAGAGCGCGCAGTGAGAATTTATTTCTAAAAGGCGGTTTGAACAATCATTAAATTTTGTTGTCAAATTTTCCACATGTGGAGTTATTGCGCTCTCGAATACGGGAGACCCCAAGAGATTAAAGTTTTCTTCACTAAGAATTTTGATGTTTGGTGCAATTGCATTAAATTTTGAAATAATTTCCGAACGACGGGTGGAGGTTACATTTTCCGAGATAAAAATTTCACATTTATTAAAATTTAGGTCTAAGCCAATTGATTTAAAAGAAAGAATTAAGCCGGAGAGATCAGAAACTACGGTTTCTGCATTATCTCCAAGGGTTCCGTCGTCTAGATACCAGACATTAAATTTTGAAGCCAGGTTTTTTATGATGGGATTAATGGCTAGACTGAAAATGGCCGGCCCAAGGGGATCTCCCTGCTGACACCCGACGGCAGATTCTAACGCGTGATTTTTGTATAGTAGTTTGGATGGTGAACATTGGTTTAAATAGTTAAATATTTCTGGTGTGGATTTTTTGATTTCTTTCAGCAGGGTATCCCTATTTACTGAATTAAACGCATTTTTAACATCTAATTTTAAAATGACCTCGCTCCAATTTTCGGTAGAAAGGGTACGAACTGCGTGTACAGCTGCTTCGCAGCCACCCTTGGTGCAAAAACCAAGTTGGTGAGGTTCAAATTGGTTCCGTAATTTGTTGCTAATATATTTTACGCATAATTTTGATACAATTCGCCGGAAAGTGGAACCAACTGCAATTGGTCTGATTCCCCCATCCTTTTTTGTAAGTGCGATGAGATTTGCACCATAAAGGATAGGGGCAATGTCAGGATCGACTTTTCCGAGTAGCATAAAATTTGTTAATTTTGTGAGGGAAGATATTAGCATCTGGCTCGCATTACCAGCTTGGATGGATATCAAGTCTTTTAAATGCTGAGGTGAAAGTCCATCCAAACCAGCAGCGGAGCCAGGTTTAAAGGAAGTGATAGCCAAAACGATATCTTTGTTTGTAATTTGAAGACACGCCTGGGTGTCTGTCAGAGGTTCCGGTGGAGGAGGTATAGTCGGAGCCGGGGGATGTTTTGATTGAAGGGTATCGAGGGTTTCGGGGGAATCGGGTGATATCACATCATTGCTGAAAAGGAGTCGAGCGGCGCCTCTGAGATCGCCACCACCAATTTTTTCGTTGATTTTACTGGATAAGTTAAATTTTGACTTGCCATTTGATTTGACTTGAGGATTGCTAATAGGTTGTGATGATAAATCTGGCTCAGTAATGCAGTTGTTTTTTATTTTTATCTTTGATTTGGTTTCGTTGTCATGTTATTGATTTCTTAGTTTTATTTTGATATTTTTTGTAGAATAAACAGTTATACCAAGTAAGAGACCTTGTTTGGACTGACCCCATCGCCTATATTTGTACAAATGTAGGCGATGGGGTCAGTCCAAACAAGGTCTCTTACTTGGTATAACTGTTTATTCTACAAAAAATATCAAAATAAAACTAAGAAATCAATAACATGACCGAAACAAAATCAAAGATAAAAGACATAGCGGCGACGTAGCAGCCCAAAGACAATAAAACCAAATATTACTAAAGAGGCCGCTACGTCGCTTACATTCTCCGCCCCAGTGTCGGAACGCCGACACTCAACATTCAAGCAGAGTAAATTATTGAAATTAAATTACAATAACATCAATACATACAATAACATCTAATAAACTATAACAACAAGCAGAAAGTTAAGAAGTCTGTATTAACAACTACATAAATATCAAACATTGTCAAGTTGTTTACAAACGCGGACCTTACAGCGTAGGTATATATAGAGTATAAGTCAAAAATTCCCCGCCCCAGTGTCGGATCGCCGACACTCGACAACAATCTAATTAGGCGGTGGACGGTCAACAAAAAATCAAAATAAAATGAGCAAACCAGCTTTAAAAACAAATTAACAAAAAGTCACACGTGCTGTGCTGACTAATTTCCCGCCCCAGTGTCGGATTGCCGACACTCATCAGTTACTGGGAGCAACGCCACGCGAGTTACCGGTCTTTTCATAACTCCTTTCCTAGTTCTAATATCTACAACCCTTACGCGCTTATCATTACCAGGGTACACCTGTTCCACCACTCCCATTGGCCAACAGTTACGAGGTAAGCTTGGATCCACAACTATCACAAGGTCTCCAACACACAAAGGTTTCTCATCTCGCACCACTTTTGACGCGGTAGAAGCACGGGTAAAACTTCTTTTAACCAACGCTGCCAAAACATGTCACACAACCGTTGAGCAACTCTCCACTGACGCCGCAGGTAGAGGTCACCGTCGTTGAAGTGTCAAAGTCGTTTACACTTGATACTTTTGACTTTTATTTTTGTGTGGTTTTATAATCCTCGTTTAAATATAAAGTTTATATCTTAATTAGTTTTCGAAATACCTACAAAAACCACCGCCGTCAAATTGACGCAGGACTTACTAAAACCTCTGAAAGTTGAAAGAAAAACTCCTGTGAAAAAATTATATTTTAAGTACCAACAATGTTGTCCAGCTTAGAAAAAAAATAACAGCGAATCGTACAAAAAGTTAGAAAAACTTCTGTATTTCCTTGGCTATCCAAAATGGTATTATAGTTATGGCATTAAAATTCTAACATGATATGTGTATAAGTCGGCGCGGCGCCGGCGCAGGTAGAGAAAAACACCTACTAGTTTATTTCTTTGGATCTATGGTTATGATAATGGTGGAATGGATTTTATCAGTTTCTTTTTCATCAAGCTATATCTGGCATTTTGAGGTCATCATCATCATCATGATCTTCCGATCATCATCATTATCCACTGTCAACACTCTGCTTAGGATATGAACCTAAAGTGACCATCAATTGAAAATTGCCTATTAATAAAAGGAAAACCCATATCCCAGGAGTACGTGGTCAGTGGTTGATGATGATCATCGTGATGATGATGACGATTATTATAGTGCTGAATATTATGACGACGAAATTTCGGTTATTCTAACAAATAAGTTTCAGGTGGCGGAGATTTGAGCTAGCGATATCCAATAGAAGTTTGAATTACACATGCAAGCAGATAATTATTATAGATAGTAGGAACTTTTTATGTTATTTGTCTTCGGTTTCGGCCAGAAATATACCATCGTTCGGACACTAAATTGTTGGTAATATTTAATACTAATTAAACTGATTGTTTTGTAATGACTACAGGTGTTTATAATTGACGCTTAGGGTCTAAGTACATAATTTAGACCCATTTACATCTAACTATACATTTATAATAAAATTGTCACCCTGCTGTGTCTGTAAAATCAATATTATAGGTAGGGTTGCCGTCGCCAAACCTAATAGCCCCGTTGTTTCTGATATCTATGTAATAGCCAGACATACCAGCCAGATTGGCCGGACATTTGGGTAAAAAGGCCGGACAACATTGAGAATTTTGTATCTCAGTCAATATTAATAGGTACGAAGAAAAAATGTATGTAAAATCAAGCTTTTTTATTTATAACTAATAAATTTTGTTAAATTCTGATGAATATTAATAAAATCGGGTTCTATATAAGTTACTTTATTATTTATTAATCCGTCAATTAAAGTCATCAGTCAAAATTAAATTCTAGTTTTATCAACATTTTTAAATTCGCTTCGGCTCTGGCTCGTTTGCGAAATGTAAAAAACCACCTAACAAAAGCCTAATTTTATTTTTCTGCCTTGTAGCTTGTCAGTTTTGTGGAAAGATAGTAATTGCTCCACGTAAAAAAACAGTATCTACGCCAGATTAAGTTTAGGATGGGTTTAGGTAGCAAACCCCACCAATCCCAATGAATTAGGAAACTGGATAACGCTAGAAGCAACAAGAAAAGATTGAAAATACAATTTACAACATAATACTTTATTGAAATTATTTTTATGCATTTGGAATATGTATCAAACCTTAAATTATAACATTAAAATAATTACCATTTTACAGGATACGGTGTACCGCGCTTGGAAAGCCAAATTCAATGACAATTGACTTTTTTTGCATAATGGGGTCGAAACCCAGGCAAATTGCTAGGGTGCGCCAGTGAATCGTAACTTTACATCGTTCGTTTGTCGTTTTGATAAATCGTGTTTTATGGCAGCCCCGAGGAATTTAAAAAGTAAAATCTAGTATTCGTGACTTCATGAAAACTCATGATGGCTACATAGGCATTGCTCATATTTTATACATAACTAGCTGTTACCCGCGGCTCCGCCAGCGTGGTCAAGCGAAAATGGCAATAAGTTCGTTCCCGTGGGAATTAAAAAAAAAACTTTATCTTTGCCAACATCATAAAGGGAATCTTTATAAAAAAAATCAGCTTTCTTGTACATAATATAAGAATTATAAGATCACTCATGCTTTTTGCTTAAATTCAATTTACTTTAATATTAATAATTGCATTCCATATTGTACAAAGTATTTAATGCAATTCATAGGCACAGTCATCAGGGATATAAAATAATTATTTCTGAAAACGATATTTATTTATTGCTTTAGTGATAAACACTGTAACTAACTACAGAGATTTTATATTACTATATTATTTTATATAATGACAAAGTAACTAAATTTTGTAATAATTTGCATTGACATGTTTATTCCTTGTAGATAGTTCGAAGGAGAGTAAAGTACGACCAAGCAGTCCCCATTATCTGCGAACACAAATAAATAAAATTTAATTGTTTTACTGAAGAACTTATGGTAATTTTTTTGAAAACAAAAATTGTTGTATATGTTTTCAAAAAAAATACCATAAGTTCTTTGTCTTGTCTATATATATAAAATTCAAAGTCCTGACTGACTGACTTAATTATATATCAACGCACAGCCCAAACCGGTGGGTCTAGAGACTCCAAATTTGGACAGTAGGTTCCTTACGACGTCTAGGGGTGTACTAAGAAAGGATTTTTCAAAATTCCTACGGGAAACCGAGATATACGCAAACGAAGTTGCGAGGGTGTATCAACGCACAGCCAAAACCGCTGCGTCTAGAGATTCCAAATTTGGCATGTAGGTTCCTTACGACGTCTAGGGATGTACTAAGAAACGATTTTCCAAAATTCCCACGGGAAAGCGAGATATACGCATACGAAATTGCGAGGAGACGCACAGCCCAAACCGCTGGGTCTAGAGATGCCAAATTTGACATGTAGGGTCCTTATAAGGTCCAGACCGACCGGACCGGACCGGACCGGAACGGACCGGACCGGACCGGATCGGAACGTATCAGACCTGATCGGTCTGGAAGGAACCGCACCGTACCGGGCCGTGCCGGACCGGATCGAACCGGACCGGACCGGTTTTTTTTTCATCTATATATATAAAATTCAAAGTCCTGACTGACTGACTTAACTATATATCAACGCACAGCCCAAACCGGTGGGTCTAGAGACTCCAAATTTGGACAGTAGGTTCCTTACGACGTCTAGGGGTGTACTAAGAAAGGATTTTTCAAAATTCCTACGGGAAACCGAGATATTCGCAAACGAAGTTGCGAGGGTGTATCAACGCACAGCCAAAACCGCTGCGTCTAGAGATTCCAAATTTGGCATGTAGATTCCTTACGACGTCTAGGGATGTACTAAGAAACGATTTTCCAAAATTCCCACGGGAAAGCGAGATATACGCATACGAAATTGCGAGGAGACGCACAGCCCAAACCGCTGGGTCTAGAGATGCCAAATTTGACATGTAGGGTCCTTATAAGGTCCAGACCGACCGGACCGGACCGGACCGGACCGGACAGGAACGGACCAGACCTGATCGGTCTGGAAGGAACCGCACCGTACCGGGCCGTGCCAGATCGGATCGAACCGGACCGGACCGGATTTTTTTTCATAAATAAAATTCAAAGTCCTGACTGACTGACTTAACTATATATCAACGCACAGCCCAAACCAATGAGTCTAGAGATTTCAAATTTGAACTGTAGGTTCCTTACGACGTCTAGGGATGTACTAAGAAAGGATTTTTCAAAATTCCTACGGGAAACCGAGATATACGCAAACGAAGTTGCGAGGGGACGCACAGCCCAAACCGCTGGGTCTAGAGATGACAAATTTGACATGTAGGGTCCTTATAAGGTCCAGACCGACCGGACCGGACCGGACCGGAACGGACCGGACCGGAACGGATCGGACCTGATCGGTCTGGAAGGAACCGCACCGTACGGGGCCGTGCCAGACCGGATCGAACCGGACCGGACCAATTTTATTTCATAGATAAAATTCAAAGTCCTGATTGACTGACTGACTGACTTAACTATATATCAACGCACAGCCCAAACCAATGGGTCTAGAAATTCCAAATTTGAACTGTAGGTTCCTTACGACGTCTAGGGGTGTACTATGAAAGGATATTTCAAAATTCCTACGGGAAACTGAGATATACGCAAACGAAGTTGCGAGGGGACGCACAGCCCAAACCGCTGGGTCTAGAGATGCCAAATTTGACATGTAGGGTTCTTTTAAGGTCCAGATTGACCGGACCGGACCAGAACGGACCGGACCGGACCAGAACGGATCAGATCTGATCGGTCTGGAAGGAACCGCACTGTACCGGGCCGTGCCGGACCGGATCGAACCGGACCGGACCGGATTTTTTTTCATAGATAAAATTCAAAGTCCTGACTGACTGACTGACTTAACTATATATCAACGCACAGCCCAAACCGGTGGGTCTAGAGATTCCAAATTTGGACTGTAGGTTCCTTACGACGGCAACGTCTAGGGGTGTACTAAGAAAGGATATTTCAAAATTCCTACGGGAAACCGAGATATACGCAAACGAAGTTGCGAGGGTATATCAAATTTGGCATGTAGATTCCTTACGACATCTAGCTATGTACTAAGAAACGATTTTTCAAAATTCCC
This sequence comes from Endotricha flammealis, assembly GCA_905163395.2. Lineage (NCBI taxonomy): Eukaryota > Metazoa > Arthropoda > Insecta > Lepidoptera > Pyralidae > Endotricha > Endotricha flammealis. The sequence goes on along the minus strand of LR990858.1, from coordinate 10,255,235 downwards.
ACGGGAAAGCGAGACATACGCAAACGAAGTTGAGAAGGGACGCACAGCCTAAACCGCTGGGTCTAGAGATGCCAAATTTGTCATGTAGGGTCCTTATAAGGACCGGACCGACCGGACCGGACTGGACCGGACCGGATCGACCGGACCGGATGGAACCGTACCGTACCGGGCCGTGCCGGACCGGAATTTGTTTCTGAAGAAAGATATGCTAATTGTTACTAGGCCACGCGGGCGAAGCCGCTGGCGGAAGCTAGTTTATAATAAAGGGAACCTCTGTGAAAAATTTCAGCTATGTAGGTTTGAGCTGATCGTTGACTCAGTCAGGACTTTTCTTCACTGACTGCTCAAAACCTCGACTACTACTAATTTAGTATTCAACATACCCTACAGAATGTGTTCATATTAATATCGGTAAAACCACTCGCTGTTAATTTGCAAGGCCTTCTGGATCTGTAAATTAAACAATTAGGTATAAATGGGTAAATAAATAAAAATTCTCGTGAGTTATTCTATAACACAGGTAAGTGGGTTTACAAAGTAAAACATGACATTTACCTTACTGATATAAACAATAAATCTCTCGTAACTTTCGGCTTAGCTTCATACCATTGGGAATTATAAACAGCGGTACTTAAATTAGCGCTCTGTAATAAATAAATTTTATTATTATTAGTTTAAACTGTCTCACTACTGGGTCTTTACACTCTCCTATGAGTTTCTTATATTTATGGATGTGAAGAAAGGGTTTAGACGTGAAAATCCACCACGCTTGTCCAGTACGGGTACCAACCCGTACTGGACAAGCGTGGTGGATTAGCAGTAGACCATCTAACTATGCATGTGGATGTCACCGTTGGCATTTGGAATACTCTTCTGCTGCTTCACTCAGTGGGTACAATTTAAGCCCATGACTAGTGTAGTCAAGTGACTCCTAAATTATAAATAAATAAATATATAGGGACAATTCATACAGATTGAGCTAGCCCCAAAGTAAGTTCGAAACTTGTGTTATGGTATACTAACTCAACGATATTATAATTTATAACAAATACATATATAGATAAACATCCAAGACCCGAGGCCAATCAGAAAATGAAATTTGAACTTAAAAACAATTTCGAAAAATTCCACAAAACATAGGCGTGAAATTGCTGCCAACAGAAATCATGAGTGACCAAATATGGTTCATTATATTCTTTTCGCAAAAAAAAAATCTCGTACAAATGGGAATTATTTTGTAGAAGAATGGATATTTTATTAATATTTTAGTTTACTTACAGATCTCATAATAACATCGCCGTAATAACAAAACAAAAATATCTGGACCATGCCCACCACGAGAAATGCTATGAAAGCCACCAATAAAATGTAGTCATCTATCGTCTGAAATTAACGGTAGTAATATAAGTAGGTAACTAAGAAATATTTTATTCCAGGGCAGAAATATATCTAAATAGAAATAACGAGTCTTCTGTTTGTCACACTTTCTGTTTACTATGCAAAGTGACTTTCTAGAAAGGGCGCGAATTCCTTTTTCCGCGAGATGCTTGTGGACTCAATGTATTGGTGCCTAGTATCACGGCAACATGCGTATGAATACGCTCATAAAGATACAACTTTATTTAATTCATAAAATTAAAAAAGGATTAGCCTCGCAATACAGCGGGGTAACTCTGCCAGCCTTCTGGGAACGCTCCCGTTTTCGAGGGATCTGGGTCAAGTTTATTATTTGTAAAAAGTAGTTGAGTTTTATTTCTTTTAATTATGTTCCTATGTTTTGTTCTTTGCTTATCTATTTAATTCAAAAAAGTTAATTCATAAAATTAAAAATAATAGTCTAATTTCGATCTCACAAGTTGTCTTGCTCATACTAAATATGAAAAGAGTGATGTAGCGCGTTAGATTGAAACAGTTTTTATTACGAGAATGCCATGGGAAGGATACGTTACCGATACGTTAAAACCTGTAGCACATATTAGGAAAGAGCTTGTACCGACATTAAACAACGTAGACTTTGTAAAAATGACCTCCAACAACTCCAAACAGCTGAAAAAAAATACGCATCATTAAAATCATATGAAATGAACTGCTGAACTGAACAAGCTTTCAGGCACTTTTTCTAGACATAATACCAATGTGAATGTGGAGTTGTAAAAGTTTTTTTAAAGTTACTGTGTTTTTGGTATGTTTATAGTTAGCAACTCACCGTATAAGTTCTCTATGTCGTTCAATAATTTCTGCAATTTCAGAAGTCACCGTGGATTCATCGTAATTTTTGTTACCCTTTGTAACTTGTAGATTCAAATGCATTATATCATACTGCAGACATTGAAATTGTATGTGTATAAAAGTGCAAGAGAAAAAAAAGAAGCTATCTGGACCGAATACTGTAAAACAAGCAAGTAAACCTGTAAAAAAAATAATTAATTAAATGAAAAATTCTGAAAAATTCTTCCTCGTATAAAAAAAAATAAGTTACGGTAGGAAAATAACCGAAATCAATAAAGAAAAGATTTATTTAGCAAAATTTCAGCATGCTTGTCTGAAGACACCATAAAACAGAATTACCACCTAGTACTGATACTGGTGAGACAGTGACCAGTCCAGATTGCAGGTAAAGCTAGTCTAAGTTTCCATCAGATTTTCTGTAACTGGTTTCTAAATGGTACGAAACCAGAGTTCGTAGAATGTTACCAGCAAAGAACCTAATGATACTTAGGTACTGGTGGGCTAAAATTGTAATACGCTCTTTAGCATACATTTTAAGCATCTGTTACTATATCTACTAAGTACCTAAAATCACACGCACCTGCCCAGATTTGATGAATGTATGCATACGGCCAGTACTTAATATCACACCCATCAAAAGGATACCATACCTTAAATGGCAACCCCATTTCTATTTCGCCAGTTTGTGAATAGTGCAAACCAGTGACGAGCATTGGCGAAATACCAAACATTATTAATCCACTTATATTCAAGAACATTAGTGAATTAATAGTCCATCTGAACGTCGGAAGGCTCACCCTGAGTAATTCCTCTTCAACTACATCTCTATATTTTCTTTTAGCATAAGATACAGTTTGAAGTTTCTTCAATGTATTTGTAATATCATTGACATGATGCATATATTTTATGAAATTACATGATTTCGCAAAACCTAGCAAGCACAAAGTAAGGCAAGGAATGAAAAATGTAATTTCCATGAAACTTGTCCCTATAAGAATGCTGTCGATGAACCAGCCAAACTCTAAAATAATGGAGACCGAAAACAATACGGTATTTAAGAGTAATAACTTGCGATATAAGCGTTGAGAGAAGCTCTTGTTAGTATCCCTTTCGTCAATCCTTAAACCGACGATGGCCAATATTTTTTTTACTGTAACTAAAGATTTCTCAAGAATTTCTTTCTCTTGGCTTATTTTCTTCATTTTCCAATAGGTATTGTTCGTTTACTGTCAGTTCATAGAGTAATCTAATTGGGCTGTTATTGATATTAAATAGCAACATAAATTAATGCTGTGTTGTAATTACTACTGACATATGTAATTGGATATGAGTACTTAATTAAGCCTTATACAATATCTAGGATTTTAAAGTACAAATTAAATTCGATTTGTCATTTTAATTGGACCATCAAATTGCTACTTACGATAAATACACAATTTCACTAATGGGTTTAGCATGATGTTTTATATAATTAAGTAATAATTGTATAATTGTCAAATGAGTGTTTGACGTTTGTATTATTTTACTACCCACTTTCCTTAGACGTCAAAATTTATCGAATATTCCTAGGATTTTTTTATACTGGGTACACATCCATAATTTTCCATTGTTGTTATTACCGAAATATACTGTGTCTGTTCTTATGTTCACTAAAGGCACTTTGATGTGTTAACACCTGTGTCGATAGCAATGCTCATGCATCGAACCCATGCTAAAAATGTACTTGTTGCTTACATTTTACATTTAGATGTGAGAGAATGACGAAATATTAAACTAACGAAAAGATCCAAAACATCCGCGTGAAGCAGCAATGCGTTTCGTACGGAGAGTGGCAAATCCAGAAGAACTCCTCTCCTATTACTTTTCTCCACCTTTCTTCCTAAAACATCTAAAACATCCGCGTGAAGCAGCAATGCGTTTCGTACGGAGAGTGGCAAATCCAGAAGAACTCCTCTCCAATTCCTTTTCTCCACCTTTCTTCCTTTCAAAATCCAACAACAGCTCAGTGACTAACTGATGTCTCTACAGTGGACGACGATAATCACTTACCACTTTATGACCCACATGCTTGTTTGCTAGGCTTTTATAAAATATTCATATAAATATCTTAAAATTTTAGCTACTTTTAGTCGCGGCGATCGGCGTTTTTACCGATTCTGTCTTGTTTTTTCGTGACGGTTGCCTCGACTAAAAGAAACTAGTCTAAATAAGCACTAAATTAATTATTTGGCTTCGTTTTTGTCTTCTTACACCCTAAAACTGCCAATGAGGAATAGAATCCTCGCCAGAGTTTGTTTATCAACAGATAGTTGAATTATTAATATTATCGATATTGTTCAACGGGATTCAATAATTTTGCAGTATATTCGTTCAGTACCAAACAGCATGTGTTTACACAATAAATTATGGATTACACAAACATTGGGATATGTTTTATTGCGCTATAAACTCGAAAGATGGGACAAGAGTGGTAACTACGAACCACGAATGACCGTGGACTGTAAGTACTTGTATTATGTAACAAAATACTGTTTTTCTTACATCCTATAGTATTAATCTATATTTAGGATAAGGGTCTGGATTGTGTGGTTGTTCTGATTGTTGATCCAGCATTCCTGTTTTTATATTCAAGTCTAGTGTAATCCTTTGAACCATTTTTGCTGTTATTAGACCTCTAATTTTGGAATGATAAAGCATTTATGAAATAACTTGATCAGGAAAATACTGCCCTCTCACAGAATATTAGCGTAAAGCACGATGCGTTTCATTCGATGAGTGAGAGTTCCAGTAGCTTAACTCCTTTCTTTATCCCTTCTCTCTCTATTTCCTTACCTGCAGCAGTCAACGTATTGGTATTGGCAGCACCTCTGGTAATACTTATGTTTGTAGGTGGTAGCTACTTTTCGTCAGGCAGTCCGCTTGTTAGTTTGCCTGTGGTATAACATTAAAAAAAACTTTATACGACACCGACGCAGATTCCACATTGAGCCAATCTTTAATTATAAATAATTACATCATTATTTTAACCTGATCTGGCTACTTTGTATCCCGACAGAGGAGTTAAATCCTATCCAATTTCACAACAACATTAGTGGAACAGCATTCATAGTTATAAGCGCTCACTCGCATTATTTTATGACTGTATTTTCAAATTTTACTAGTGTGCGCGATGAAACTGACGACAGGGAACTGACGATCGAGCAGTAGATCCAAGTGGAAGGACGGGGATTTGGTGGAATAATTTTTAAACAAAATTGATAACATTTCGTCACTATCAGCATTCATATTCGAAGTCATTCGCTGCAATTGACGCCCATCGGCGTCTTTAAATTTCATGTTCAGGTGCTGAAAACGCTCATCGGCGTCTTTTTAATTAAGCTTATATCTTGGATAAATGAAGTAACAAAAAATATTTGTAACTTAGGCACATTGAATAATAATATAAGCTCACCGTTTTAGCATTACAATAGAGAATTTATAAAAATTTGGAATTTCTCGTGAGGTGTGAAGAACGCTATCTTATGGCCTCAGTGAAGTGAAGTTTTCAACTATTTTTATATTATTTTTAGGGAAAATAAATAGACAATGCTTCCTTATAGAAAATTTTAATTTATTGAACGATTTAATAAATCTATTGCATAGTTTCAATAAATATTTATACATTGAAACTTTAAAAGTATATTTAACCAACAAATAATGTCTTTTCTAACATTGGGTACGCTCTATCGACTTCTAATTTTGTTACAAACAACAATCATACTTCTGTAAAATATGCATCCGTTGGCTATAAACTCGAGACCATGATATTGCACATTACATAATAATATTTGCATATAATGGTATAATAAAATAGTAAGTTCAGTGCGTTTTAGCAGCAATGTTGCGGTCAGCAACAAAAGTAGTTTGACATTTTACAGTCGGTTTCACCACGCGTTGATGAATCCCAGATATAGTCTCTCTGTCAGATAAGTTGACAGCTTCCTTCACGGGTTATTTTGTACTTTATTGTGAAACCGGGGTTTATTATCATAATCGAAACCATTTCTTGAGAGTGGACCACTCATTACAGGAGGGCTCTTGTGATTTTTATCTATTACTATTATAAAGCTGAAAAGTTTGTTTGGATAAAATTGCTATATATATAAATTCTAATATCAGGGGCATCGTAATTTTTTACGCTGTTCATTACCGTACTGCAACTGTTTGGGGTTACATAAGCCCAAGTATTTCATAAAATTTATGATTTTGACACAATGAGACTGACCAAACGCAGACTCGTAATTTTTATAAACGATAAATGCATAAACTCACTAGAAATAACCCAGTGCCATCGATTTAATTTTATTTTAATTATCTAGGACCCACTCACTATCTAAGGGTTTGTTTGGAAAAATATATTAAAATGTAAAATCTATTAAATAATAACATAAATAAGGGTGATCTAATACTACATGTAATATAATGATTAATGATTCAAATAATGATAATATATTATAAATGAACTCTTAAATTCTTTCTCTTTTTTAAACAATACTAGTATTTTGTGGTACATAAAAAATACAAAATGTACTATATTCTATTTTTTTAGATTGATTATCTTAGTTTGACAGGAAAACTACGTCTTTTAAATGGAGTCAAACATAACATTCGTCCCTGAACTATCGACGAAAATAAATGTAATGAATACATTTTGTCTAATCACATGCTTTGTCTAGACAATACGCCGACAAAGAATCTTAACTCGGCACGTCAAACAAGACAGTTCAATGTACACAAACACACTGCGAGTCACATCTTTTTCTGAGTTGGCACGCGAACCACATGCCACAACGGTGAACCGTCGTTCTTCACCTTTCCAAAATTGTTAGCTACTTCTTTGTTTGTATAATAACAAAATTGTGGTAAAAACACGCTCCAATTTTTGTGGAATAAAGCAAAAATCGACCTTGAACTTTGACGCTTTTAGTACTTAATCTGTAAATGTCACGCTACGGAAAGGCGTCCGTGATCAGCGCTCATAATTGAAATATAAAGAATGCGAGCGGAACTTAGGAAGGGTTTCACCTCATTAATACTTACAAGGTTACTTACTTCATTAGCCATAACGAGCTAAGCGAGAGGGGCGGTCCGATTCCGAATCGAGCATTCAGAATCGATTTTATTCGAATCTAAGAAATATTCCAAAGAGTCCTACGACATTTACACTGATGACTCGTATATTACTATTTGAACTATAGGCGGTTTTTTTTCTGGTGTTGGGGATGTGATACCCCTAATCACTGCTTCTACTGCTGCTTCCCATTCCAGCTGCCGCTTGTCTGACATACCGTCCCGGCCAGCTGACAAACGGGGCATGGTGACCTGTAACAAATTATCAACTGTATTTCATGCATGTAAGTCCAAAATCATAATTTGCACTAACTACTGTAAAAATGATGCATTTCTATGGTACTGTATTATAAGCCCTTAATCCGCTTTTTTATCAAAATATATTGCTCATAAGCTTGTTAGCGTGTAAAGCAATACGAATTTTTACTAAATAATTAAGAGTGATTTCTGTGATAATAGGCATTTTCATAAATAATGCAGCCACAACATAATATTTAAATTAAACAGTGTTTTGAACTCTACGTAATAAGTACTTAAAGAATAATATTATTACTGTTTATTTTGTATTTTATAGAAAACAATAAAGTGTATGTTATATGTGTGTTTTAAGAGAGGTAGGACACAGCGGATAATCCGCTCAAATCGGAGTTGCCCTTCGTGGGAAGGACCTCCACCTTACAGAAGATCGTAACCAAATAGCATTGGTCTCGGCGATGTTTTGTTCCTACGGTGAGTAAGGTCTCCAGAGCTCCACTTGGGGGGGTTGGGAGGGTTGGCAACGCGTGAGTGATACCCCCGGTATTGCAAGCGTCTATAGGCTACGGTGATGCTTACCATCAGGCGGGGCCGTATGCTTGTTTGCCAACTATGTGGTATAAAAAAAATGTGTACCGTTTGTATGGTATCGGCTATATTAATTTAGCTACATTCATGTAAAAGTTGAGAACTCAACTGGATGGAATTTCGGTTAATTCTCAGTGTTTTTATAAAAAGACTGGTGTCAAAATACGGCGTCGGCAAGTCGTTTGCAAACAGCTTTGGCCCATTTTATTTATTTTAAGGAGACTCATTACGGAGCATCATTGCATAGCATTCCACGACAAAGTCTTCCGCAATTTTCGAGGTATAATCATTAACACAGATATTTTTTAACGTTTAAAATTCTGAAATATATATATGTATAGGTGTGATTTATTTTTGCAATACAATATCAATAGGCACAGCATATAATGTGCTAGTCTCGCATGGGGACAACGATGCGCTTATTCAGCAATGATAAAACTGATTTAATAGTATAACATATGACATTATCGTAAATATCATACTGATTAAACGCGCAAAAAACTACATCACTTACATTACACTAAAAATTTCGAACACTTCCGGGCTTCAAAGAGCACGGAAAAACAGTAAAACTGTCAGTCCCCACTATTATTGAATAGATGTCAGTCGTTAAGCCAATCCAGTGATTGCCAGTTGGCTTGAAAACACTAATCACTGACAAACCTCTACGGGGAGGTTGGTTGGTTAGTGGTTTTAGTACACAGCTCAGTGACGATGTAGATATGCCATACCACTTGGATTGTAGATTAGTTATGTTTTGATAAAAGAAAAATGTCTCAGGAAATTTCAATTGATCCAACAGATTAAAAACAAAATGTATACAGAATAAATTAATTACACTTTTAATAAATAATCTAAGAACAAAATTGCAATTAAAAGCAACTCCTGCAGGAAATGTTCGCTCATCTGTTTCACTTTAAGAGAATTATTTAGTACCAAGTAATGTTTAAGCTCTATAAATGCCAGCTGTTGGAATAAGAAACCGGGGTCTAGTTCAACATAGTTTAATAGAATTTATACTGAATAAGTACTGAAACCAAGTTTATGTAAATGGTATTGATAAAATTAAAACGCTCATTATAAATGACATAACTCTGATCCCTTACTCTTAGTGAAAACGGTCAGATATATTGTAAGTACAAAGTAAAATGTGACAGATAAGAACATATCAGACGCTTGTAGCTAGTTCTGAGATCACAAAATCAAATACAAAACATCTTTCAGTAATCTTAGCTTAGACCAAGATGGTTACTGAAAGAAAATTATTCAAACGGTTATACGACCTCTTTTTTGTTATGACTCCTGGAACATTAAATCGATAGATCACAAAATCACTTTATACTACATCAATATCGATTGAAAAGATCTAAGACGAAGGTCGTTCAGCTGACGCAGTTTTATAACAGTTGGAATGTTTTACGATCACTAGATCGGAAACTTATAAAAATACACCATACATTCATCTTATGGACCGTTAAATTCAAAAATATACTGTGCCTTGTCAGAGCCATATATCTTATTTTCAGCAATGGATTGAACGATTTAACGTTAAGTGTTTATGTTACTGATAAAATAACAATCGTTGTTGACACAAGAATAACAGATTAATGTAAAGAAGCCACTTATAGCTACAAAACACCAGCAAACAGCTACCCCTGTAAGTTATCCCAACATCAAGATTGTGTCTGGATTAGAATTGTATCTAATTGCCGCAAACTGAAATCGGATTAACATCGATTATTCAATCGATTGAAATATACTGAGTAGAAAAACATTTAAAAATTTATAAATAATATAAACAAATGAAATAGTCAGTTCATTTATTCAGAGTCGGTATCACTATGAATTGAAAGTATTTTATATAGCCAATCTCTGAAATAAAAACGATACGACTACTAGACAGGCTATCTTACGCTTATCAGTACATTGTGAAGATTATCCTGATTTTTATAAAAGCAAACTATTACATAAACATAGAATGTGAATTAAAAGTAGAGCAGCAATGTTTTCACAAAGTTCAAACATTAAATAAAGTAAGCATTATGGAATCGTCCGGCTCGTTTTTATTGGGTACTAAAACTAAAAGGGTGAGTATTGCGACATTGAAACATTTGACCTCGATCCAACATAGGCAAGCATGGAAAACACGGATGGTGTACCAACCATTAATGTGATCAACATACTGCTATTTATAGATAGAGACACTGTTTTTATTATATTATAAGTAGTTATATCATCTTGTTTTGTTTTTTAACGTAAAATATAGAAGAGGTACTTCTAATCGTTTCGGAGAGATACCGAGAAAAAGTACTGGAGAATACAGTAGAATTAGAATCTTCATCACTTTTACACAATCATAAAGAAACGAATGTACAAATGCTTATATGGATTATCAACGACAGAAGATAAACAAACATGATTAATAATTTCACATAAAAACAATCTCTAGATATAAATGAAGGCAATAAACTATTCTTATCTAAGTAATACGTCATAGAAAATCTGCAGCCACTACATTTCCGAGATAACATTAATTTGTAACAGTGGTCTTCCAAATATTTAGTTATCATCAATCAGCTTTTAACCAAAGATTTGAAGACACAAATTCAAAACAGTGTCTAAACAATTTCAAGAAATTTGAGGGATACGATTAGGCACAATTAACCCAAATACTAGATTATACAATACTAGAAGTTGACCCAGATACTAGATTTTTGGCTCAGGAAATGCATTTGAAATTTATTTTATTTGAGCTAAGCTTCGATAAAATCTACGTGATGCAAGTCTAGCTAACAATTTTCCAATTTCGTTATTTATTTAAAGGTTCTTAGGATATTTTGCTTTCGACCTCACCCAAGAAACTATATATTTGATGTGTTATTTTAATTATACACTTACCGTTACAATATTTAGAATGGCACCCCAACGATTAAACTTTGAGGTCTAGAATAATTTAGTGCTAGGATTCAGGTATAATCCCAGGGCAGTAGAGTCAAGCACGTATAATAATATTTATGCAAACGAGCGTCAAAATATTAGCATGACAAGAATGCGCTGTCTTTAAGCAGGACCTTATAGTAAAAATATTTATTACTTGTATCTTTTATTGATTAAACCAGGTTTTTATAATTAAAATAGTTAGCTGTAGCAAATCTTAACTTTAGGCAAAAATCATTAAGTATAATAATAAATATATTGGAATATTTTTGTAAACATAATTCGCCCGATCATTAATAAACTCTTATACGCATACGCTCTTTGGGAAGCGAAAAGCGCCTTAAGTGCCTACGAAGGCAAGTTTACACTAGGACACAAGTGATATTAATCAACTGAGCATACATAGCATTGTTTATATTGGGAACTGTGGCTGGCATACATATACACATGTGACCTAGTGTGCTGGGTTCAGATCACAGAATCAACATTGTGTGATACGCATACGTCTCTACTCTTCATGACGGCTTATTCCATTCTGATAGATCCACTTAAATAAAATGTAAAATGAACGGTATGCAGTAGCAAATTGTGACAGAAATCATTATTAAATTTAAAATAATGTAATGATCCCGCAAGTCCAGCAAATAAGTATAAACAAATATAAAATCGTGTGTCGCAGTAGGCACTGAGATGGAAATTGTGGCAGTAAAACGGAATAAGCCCTAACAACGTTAATATGCTCCCGAAACTACCATGTACGTATATTTCGGATCTCACAAACGTGTTTCGTTCGCCATTAATGAAAGAGCTCTATAAAAGTATAAAAATCTCTGTGATCTGATCTGAGGGTGGGATTAAGTTTATTCTTACAGGTTTTGCAGGTACGTCTGGTGTGGGTTTAACTTGTGGTGTTTTCCATGGACTCAGACATCTGACGCCCTTGTTCACATCCTGCATGAATAGCGAAAGTTCGTATCCAGAACAAAAACATGCTAAAAAGTTGACATCGTTTTCTTACACTTTTTATCAGGTGTCAACAAAAATGTTTGAGTAATGGCAGTTTATGTACAAAAATTACTGAGAATCCACGTTCAAGTAGTCTAAATAGCTAGGTACTGAAAAATAAATTACCCACCAACCTAAATCAACTTGTTTCTAGACCCCTAGACCCATTTTTTGCATGAAAACCCGTAAATCCGTTACTTTTGCTTTCCACAACATAAAGTACACAAGCTAAGGTTTTTTCTGAACAAATTGTTGACTCGTTCAAAATTAATTAATGTCCTCGAAAATAAATTAATTACATTAGTAAGTCAGGTTATAAGAAAATACCCAAGTTAATTCTGGTTTCGAAATTGTCTTTCCAATCTTATATACTTACTATTCAAATGTTTTCTCGTATAGTTTAGTTTTATTGTCTTCATGTACAATAAACAACGGAATAGCAATATCACCCAAGTAAAATTTTTCATATTTTACATTAAAATTTTCTTTCACGAATATGATTAATCAGAAAATTGGTTTAATACGTGCCTATCTCCTATTGTAGCTGAATTCACTACATCTACATAATAGAATCAACCGTTAGCATAAACGATGCTTCCATCAATCACTATCTCATGCAACTCAAAACATTTGTTTACACTCGCTTCAAACTTCTGTCAACATATCACAATCTACTGATCTCTGGACTGAAGCTTTTGCATCTACCGTCAGTCCATTCTCATGTCTCGACATCGATATTTATATCTACTGTTATTTATAGTTTCACAAAGTCTTTCCGTTTAATCTCCATAAACATTTTGATGAGTTATTCAAGAGCAATATTCATTTGAAACTCTGGATACCAAGAAATGACTCAGCAATTACCATTAAGATATCAAATGATGTTCACTAATAAGTTTGTGGTTATCCTAAATTAATTCTGTATTTGGAGGACTAGTAAGAATGCAAAATGATCAATTTATTATGAACGAGCTGTTGACCCGCGACTTCGTCCGCGTGAAATGTTCAAATAAGGATAACTCCTTTTCTTGTCATGCGATTTAAATGAAACCTATATTCTGCTCCAAACCGAGCTCTATCTCCCTGTGAAAACAGGATTAAAATCCGTTCAGTACCTTAGAAGATGTGCGCGTCCAAACAGACAGACAGACAGACAGACAATAAAATCCAAAAAAAAATGTTTCGCTTATAATACCTTTCTCTAACTGTTTCCTCTCCATTTTTGCCAAATATGTTCAAAGTACAGACATATCGGGGTCTACTGTTTTATTATATGTATAGATGTATAGATAGACCGATAGCGCTGGGCTAAAATGAGGTCATAAGTTTCAAAAACTCTAAAGTTGTTGATTTCTCGCCTGTGGACACGGACGTACCTAAGAACCTTATTATTGCGTTTTGTGTCAGATCTGTCACTTGCATTTTCCGCAATTCGATGGTTTGTGGTTGATTTTACATAATTAAATCAAAACTGACAAAATTAATTTAAAGTTTAAAATAATTATGGTATCATATCTAGGATAGCCTGCGGAGTGTACAAACCCAGTTTGTGTCATCTTCAGCCAGAGCAAAACTGAAATAGGGTCAATATGTAATAACAGTACAAAAAAAAAATTACAATTGGTTTTATAACTATTTCCTATCTCAGATCACTTACATAAGGCCAATAAATAAATTTGTGCCAAATTAAGACATGCAATGTTAATATTTTCAATTATTTTCCTATTTAAAGCTAGTAACGCTGCAAAAAAATATTACAGTCATTAGAGTTCACATATTTAATATCATAAATGCATGAAAAATCTACATTGTAAATTTGTGTCAATTTCATGCACGTTATAAATGAATAAAACACCAAAACAATAATTTCGGTCGAAACGGGCGTACGCGCGCAGGCGGCGATGGGCGGGGGTATACGCTACGCACGCACACAAGTTCGTTCGGTACCTACGATATCATGATGATGAACAAATCGCACCCTCATTCAATTCGAAAAGGACGTAACCCGAAAAAGTAGATTTTTCAGTAAAAGCTTCATTTTTAATCGTAGAAGAATGATTTTAACATCAAAAAAAGGAGAAAAAATATTGCATTGGTGGTTGTTTTCAAGTCAGTTCAATAGTTTATGGTTTTTTAGAAATAAGAAAATTAAAATATTACACTAGTTATCAAAATGGACTTTAAATATAAAATACTAAGTTTTCGAGTTTGAGCCAAATTTATTTACAAAATAATGTAGGTATATTACAAAAAGTATGTTTTATAGTACCAAACAATTTTGCGAGAATAACTAAACTTACTCCAATTTTCCCCTGTGTCAAATTTGTTATTTAGCGCCATATCAGTTACTTACTCCTTTTTTCAATTTAAATATTTGTCAAAAGCACTTATGTAATAGGTAATGATATTGATGTTTTCCATTATATAGGTAATTAAAAATGTGACATCCATATCTCTTATTAATACCAAGGAATTAGTTAAATGTCAAAAGTAATTAAGGAGCAACGAAATGTTCACATGAACTATTTGTTTTTAAACAATAATAATTAATGTCTGTATGGTTACAAATATACTATTTAATAATAACAATACTGAAAAAACAATGTACTTTTGGTAAATATTAACTTTATCTACCTAAAGTTTCCTATATTCATTCAAATCTAGAAAAAAATAATCAGAATAGGTCCAAACTTGGTTTGATTCATAAAAATAACATAATTATATATTTTTTGTCTTATTTACAAGACTTATTATTTTTTTATTAATAAAAAAACAAAACACTTAATGTAATACAATCACAGAGTACGACAATAACGTACTATTAATAAAAAAAACGTGTTCAAATACAAACTTTAATAAATAAAAAGACAAAAAAATACGTTTGTTTTTTTATATTATAAGACTTTTTTTTTATTAATAAATAAATCGTGTTCATGTACAACTTTTAATTTATTGAAATATTTTATATTAAATTCAACTAAAAATCTATTGTTATCGTTAAACCTATTGGCAGTTTCTAAATAAACATTTATTAATTTAATTTAATTTAAAATGAAATGTAATTAATCTTCTACAGATGAATCAAATAAGCATGGTATCGACAAATGAACCTTCAAAGGAGGTAAAATGTTTGGTAATGCATAGGAATAGCATTCGTATCACATAGACTAAATTAAATCTTTTAATAAGGCATTAATAGGTAATAATAAATTGATGATAAGCATATAGGGAGTTCATCTCAATCAATACCCAATCAGGAAACCACTATAATCCTTGGTGACTGGAACGCAAAGTTGGGAAATAGTAAGACCGACGATCACTCAAAATCTGTTGTAGGAAGGTATGGTCTCGGCATTAGAAATTAACATAGAGGAAGACTTCTGGACTTTTGCATTGGAAGAAAATTAAGCATTATAAACACCTGCTTCTAATACCATGCATAATGCCTCTACACATGTAGAGTCCCCGGCAATATTTCCCCAAACCAAATTGACTAAATTATAATAAACACACGGTGGAGATCCAAAAAAATATAAAGACCTTTCCCGGTGCTGGGCGCGGCTCAGATTACAACCTACTTGTACCTACTTTCGCTCGTCTTAAGGCTCCCAAAAGGAAAACACCACCTAAGCCCAGGCCTTGGAGCCCCCGGAACAGTCGATCTTTCAGAGCACGTTGGAAGAGACGATAAAAGAATGCCCACCGCCTGACGTCACAGTCAGTACATTGGCACTTAAACTTCACACGAGAGACCTCTTTAAGAAAGTTCGCCCGCTCTCCAAAAACTTCCTGGGTGATTGAAGATGCTCGCGGTAACCCAATACACGACCTTGAACCCATAGCCGACAGATGGTGTAGCTACTGCGAAGACCTTTATAAAGAACCTGCTATCAACAATGATACGCCTTTGAATTGGAATCTTCCGAATCAGCAACCAAACCACCCATACTACGTTCTGAAATCAAAGCGGCAATAAACAAATAAAAAAAGCGGAAAGCACATGATCACATTACGTCAGAAATACTGAAGTCTTTAGGCGACGCGTTCATCGACTTATTGCACGAAATCTGCACCTACACTTGGCGACATGGCGACTGGCCCAAAGACTGGTTAGGCCGACCAGAAAATGCGACAACTATTGCACTCTTGCTCTGATCTCTCATGGCAGCAAAATCTTCCTTGCGCCACATACTGAACAATCGCAACCTTACGTTTTTTGGATTGGCAAATGCAGCGAGAACAAGCCGGATTTGTGAAAGAAAAGGATACACGCGAACAAATCCTGAACCTCCAACAACTTATTGACGACCTCCTTGGCGTAATGGTTACCACGCCAGACGGCCACCCAGAAGGTCCCGGGTTCGAATCCCGGTCGGGTCATGATGAAAAACGAACTTTTTCTGATTGGCCTCGGGTCTTGTGTTTATCTATAAATGTATTTGTTATAAAATATAATATCGTTGAGTTAGTATCCCATAACACAAGTTTCAAACTTACTTTGGGGCTAGCTCAATCTGTGTGAATTGTCCCTATATATATATTTATTTATTATTATTGAAAAAGCATAAAAGTTCAACACGCCTAACATTATGTGTTTTGTCGACTACGGTAAGGCCTTCGACTGCGTCAACTGGAAACTTTTGTCGAGAATTCTAACGAAGCTTAGCGTGCGGCCGCATCTAACTGCGCTGCTGCAGAAACTATACTGCAACAAACAGGAAATCATATGAGTCGATAAACTGACGTCACAACCTTTCAGTTTTGACTTTTAAGAGAGTAAGGCAGGTACTGACTCCCATTTAGTTCAACGTTTATAGTGAATACATTGATAAGGTGTACCTGAAAAAACTGGGAAGGTAGTCACGATTGGTGGCGAAAAGATAACGAACTTACTACGTTACGCCAACGATACCACACTGTTAGCTGCCAACGAAAGCGAGATGATCACCTTACTGAACAGAATGGAACAGGTCAGTGAAGAATTTGGCTTTTCCATAAACAGCAAAAACTAAGATCATGGTGGTACACCGCACGCAGAAGCCAGAGGTCACTGGCGCGCTTAACCAGAAAATAGTTCACAGTTTCACTTACCAGATCTCCATAAATACAAAACGCTAGTTGGTGACCACTCCGGTGTTCTCAATTTTCATATATGGTGCCGAGACCTGGACCCCAAGGAAAGCGGATGGAGGAGACTACTGTAAATCCCATGGACGGATCATTGCATCATTACTCAAAGAGCTCAATATATCTACAAGGCTTTCTACCATCTGCCTCCGTAGAATTCTTGAATTCTTCGGCCACATCGCCAGGAAACGTAAAGACGTCCTCAAACGACTTTATTTTCACTAGCAAAGGGACGATAGAAGACCTAGGGGGGCCCGAATGCGTTGGTCTGGCCAAATCCGCACCGCTCTCGACTTTTATAGAACTATTCACGCCGCCGAAGATAGGAACAGGTGGCGGAACATCATCAGAGAAAAGGTGCTTTCTAGACGTGTTCACCCTTACGTTGCCTCCGTTGGCTCCCCGTACTCTGTATTCAGTGTTGTGAATCGGTGCAACAAATTATTCTTAGAGGAAAAAAGCGGTAATCGATATTTAAAATTATTTTTTATGAATATAGTGTTTATAAAGACTAGCATTATAAATGACAAATCGGAATAAGATCATAATATTTATTACATACTGTTTATTTTGTATAGGTATTAAATTTTAACGAAAAGCATCATAATCTTCAGTATCCTATTGGTTAATTTATTCTTTTTGTTTTATCACAAATTCCTTTTTCTCGAAACTCACACATTCAGTTTTTTTTTAAAACAAAGTTTTGCATATAATAATTCATTTAACAAGAAAAATATGAAAAAAAAAAATGTATTTTCAGATATGGTAAAATCGGGATTTCGACGTAATACCACTTATGTCTTTATTACCCTGGGGGTGCGAAATATGTGCCTCTTCTACCTATAGAGATAAAAATAATCACCGTTTCCTGTTGGAACAACTGCTACGCACAACTAAAGTAGCGGCACGCTATGATGGCCGTTTTGACGTATTACAAAAGTGATGTGAAATGTCAATTTATTCTCGAAGAAAATATAATCAAATCGATAAGTTTTTGTTGCAAGTAGTATGTACATGATTAAAAAGGTTTAATAAAACAAAAATATAAATGTTTACTTAATATATTTGAACGAACTGAATATTGGAATGAAAATGAATATACATACTTTATATGCACACTTTAAATTTCAAAAAACATATGCCGAGTTGTGTGGTAAATAAGTACACCATATAAAAATAAAGGATAAATGTTCGCGGAACTCTAATAACATAGCTTAGAAATCAATGTAATAAATAAATGTGTCCTAAAATCATACATTCGATAAATTGTATGACTAACTGAACGTCACTATTGACAATAAAGAACAGCAATTTGCTCCTTCAAATAATTTGTTAATTAATACAACTTCATGAGTGGACAAACGTCAAAACGGTCATCATAGCGTGCCGCTACTATAATTTGCGAATTTTGTTTGCCCCCCCCCCCCCCCCCCCCCGCGCGTCCGCTTTCTTCGCCGCGCTCGCCCTTCGCGCGAAGTTTGGTTATTTTTTAATGAAATAATAAGATTTCGTGCATAAAAACAGCACAAATTATGAATAGTGTTTTGTTACACTACAATAATCTTATAGACGTAACTTTAGTAACTTGCATTTTCTTTTGTGGCTTTTACAGAGTGTTGTAATAAAAAATTAAATAATCAATAAATATCGTGGATGAATTCGACACAAAATATTTTGAATAACAGATATAAGTAATTTGAAACGCTTAACATATATTTAACTTATTGTAATATTTTTTAGAGCTAGTTGGGTGACGTGTTAGGTACTGATTAAATATACAGGATTTTCGTGGACAGAGATGACACAAAATGCTTATGTATATTAGTTAGTACTTCGTTATTATCATGAAAGTAAATTTTTAGTCTCTAATTATCTTTTCGTCCAAAACGGATCGAAAAGACAAATACCTAAATTTCTACCTATGCAAGTACCTAGGATGACACAAACTAATGTATTAGGTTGGGTAAATGGCCCGAAAACTATATGCGAAATACAAGCAACTTTAATGTTTTTGAAACATCAGAACCTAGCGCTACAGGTCTAAGAAGATTCTTAAGATTTTAAAAAATAACTAAAAAAATGAATTAAAAAGTTAAAAAAAATATATACAGCCTGCTTTTATGTATGAGCAGGGCAACCCGTCGATCGATCGTAACATACTGTCTAGACTGGCTTATCAGAATAGTTGCTAAACGACCTCTATGTTCAATAAAATAAATACACTCACCACTGTCAGAACTTTTCTAAGGTCACTGTGTAGCGCAGATATATCCACACCCCTGCCGGCGTCACCAAGTCTTCGTAACGTGTCAGCCAATGGCCCAGAAAGTGCCCGCAACTGCTGCCAAGACCTTGCGTACTGTCTTCTAACCAGCTCTATAATTGTAGATGTCAGCGCCAAGCCAATGAGGATGTACAGTGTACACAATAACATGTATTTCGGCCGTTCTGGGAAACAATAGTATTTATTCTTGATGAATAGTCCAAGTGATAATTTTAGACTCAAAGGGTAGATAGGAGAACATAATTTTATTTATCTGGAATTATTTATTTCGATCACTCGCGCTTTCTTTACTTATTGTATTCAAATCAACATTATTTTTTAGTCCTTGTCATTTACAAACTCAAACTTGTTTCATAAGTAACAAAAATAAACCAGTTTCTTACTTGGAACGAGATCTCCAAATCCGATAGTAGTCATTGTAATAAAGCAAAAGTAAAATCCATCGTAAAATGTCCAATCGTCCTCCCACATTTTAAATAGGCTAGCACCAGCTGATAAGTACACGAATAGAAAGCCCACAGCTCCAAGAGCATAAAGTGAACGTTGTCCAGCTGGATTTGCTTCCGACACCCGTTTGCAACATTCTGTAACAAACAGCTTTAAATTCTACACCATACAGATAAGTGAATTTATTAAAATTTAAATAAAAGTGTATATTTTTCGGCTCATTTTGTGTTCAAATTAATAAATAATAACAATGAAATATTCCTGAATTTGGTCCCAAGCTTAACAAAAACTACTCCAGGCCAAGAAAAACAGACATATTTAACTTGTACGGGATTTGAACTCACGATTATTGACGTAAAGTAGTTATTCTTCCACCGGACCTTTCATAATGACGGCACTAAAAATCCACAGTTTTCAGGTTTTCTCTATCTACAGAATGTTAACAAATCCAAAAGACAACTTACTGGGCATTGCAGGTAATTGTTTCGCGATCATTGAAACAACCGTAGCAAAAACTCTTCCCAAATCAGCAATCACTGTTAGCGTCAATGGTATTCCAATAAGGGCATACGCAATGCAGAATAATCTGCCCCAAAATGTTTCAGGTACTATATTACCATATCCTGAAAGACAAAGAGATAAAATATCAGCATATTTATCTATTATCAAAACTGTTGTGTGTCGTAAGGCGTAATTTACACTGTATGCTTACATGCTCGTACACACCTATTGTGGTGAGCACAGTTGAAGAGAAGAATACGGCTTGTAATATACTCCATTTTTCCTCTGAAGGTGGGAAATTTTTTTCTACTTCCAATGCTAAACCACTAGATGAAGCTTCTTCTAGCACCTAAAAATATTAAAATTATTATCATTTTATAACAATACTTATGTCTCTGGGTACTAGATATTCGACTTAAATAGTAGTGCACAAAAATTAAAGTCTTTTCTTTTCTCCTTTATCAGATATTTTATGCTGACGCAATTCCTGAATAATTTAACTTATGCGCTAGCCGAGTCAAACACGACAATATTTGCGTGATTCCAATCCACTGTATTTATGTGTCGTTTGTACGAATGTCAAATACGATGGTGATTTAAATAAAATCAGTTTGAGTATTTCTTCAACAGCATAAATATCGCTCTCTGGACGTGGACTTAACGCCTATTCCACGTTAAAGATGTAGCTAGTTGGCGATTTAAATTAATAACATACTAACCTTTTCGTATATGGCTAATTGTTCACTAAGTAATGCCTCAATTCCAATATGTACAGTGGCATTAATGCTATATTCTGACACGAACTTTATGAGGTTCCATCGTTCCGATAGTAAACGTTCTCGGTGAAATTCCTGTTTTGCCAACTCAGCAGGATATTCTAGTGCTCGAAAAACCTGAGTAAATGATAGACATCTTTTTTAAATATTTTATTTCATAACAAATATGCAATGTTACTATAATCATTCTATAAAATAATTCTATAATAATACTATATTCAGTCTATAAAAGTAAATTTTAATCTAATGCAAAAAACTTACTTAGACAAAAAAATCTTATAAGAAATTATTTATAGATTACATTACTATTAATTTCTGCAAGAGACAATTGGATGACACTGAAAAGTTTTCCCGATCAAAAACTTTCAAATTCTTTTTCATACAAACATTTATCGCCCTTAAGCAGTTTTTTTTCTTCTACAATCGGAAAGTTTGCATCATTTTCGCAAATGGGAATATATGGAGGTTTTATTTTTTGTTGAAATATCAAAGTCCAACTCGTATCTTTGAACCAGATGTGGCTTTTGATATCGAATACACCAGCCTTCAGTGATCCCAATCGTTTTGTCTGATCGACTTCTAGAAGGCTTTTTACCAAACTCTTACACTGTGGCGTAACGGTTTCAGGTGTTTTAAATTGTCCACTAAGAATTTTCTCGTACAGTCTCATAGGATCTGAACCAATAAAAGGAGGAAAACCTGTATTCATCTCAAAAATTAAAACCCCTAACGCCCACCAATCCACGGAATAGGAATATCCCTTAGACATTATCACTTCTGGAGCTAGATAATCTGGAGTACCACATAATGTCCATGTGCGATGTGACTTAATAACTTTACAAAATCCAAAATCTCCCAATTTTATATATCCTGAGGGACTAAGAAAAATGTTTTCTGGCTTCAAGTCTCTATGTACAACAGAACAATGATGTAGATATTCTAAAGCCAATACCACTTGTGCCGCATAGAATTGAGCCAAAGGATCAGAGAATGATCCCAGTTTTTTTAAAACTATATATAATTCACCTCCAGCTTCAAAAGGTAGAAATAAGTAGACGTACAGGTTATCTTTACAGCAAAAATCCAAAGATATTACAAATGGAAAATTTACACTTTGCAGAATTTTTTTCTCTTGGAGAAGTTGCTTTAGACTATTTTTGCTTATAACAATGTCTTTTTCGATAGATTTCATTGCATAACAGTTGAAAGTTGACATGTCGCGAACAAAGTACACGGTTCCAAAAGCCCCGCTACCCAATGTTTTAATTACATCAAAATTCTCCACTGTCTTATCGTATGTTACCGGATTATTATAGATTGAATAGAACTCCTGCTTTAAAATTTCCAACTGTCGAGTGTGATCTGCTTGCAGTTCGTGTGTATAATTTTTCTTGGAGTCTGATTTATCAAAAATCATTTTCATGATTTGTAAAACATATTATTCCTCACATTATCAATTCAACATCTGTTAAAAAAATATTGCCTTCATAATCAACGCCAATAATAATAAAATTAATATTATATCAATACTTATATCGACAAAATATGATTATTTAATTGAAGTTTTATCATAAGTTAAATATGGCATATGTCATGATAGATGTCTTATTTTACTATTTGACAGAAACTCAAGTTGATGTCAAGAGCAGTGACTGTGAAAATGTAGAATAATGCTTCACATCTATTGTGTATTTACCCTATGGAAATATTAACAGATTTCTAAAATATCTCTGGTATAATAAAATATATGCAAATAATGAAATTCGCTTATCTTAGGTAAGATCTCAACGATCTTAATTCTCACATTAAACTATAAGTATATGATTGATAAAATATATATGAATATGAGTAAATTAGACTAATTACTTGGTACACATTCTTTGATAGTTTTGAATTTTAACCACTACCAGAATGAAAGCTTATATAAAGGTACGTCATCACCCCTTTGGCTTGTCTTTATCTTTTTAGTGATCAATATATTTATTTATTACATCTCCAGTATTGTATTTACAGTTTGAATTCATTCACTTTATCTTTTGTGTATGTGTGTAGGTAGTATTAGTTATATACAAACGTCCATAGCTTAATTTTCAATTTTATTATGTGTAGCAATTAAATATTCTACAATTTTCACTTATGACAGTCATGATTTAATACTACATAATTAAATATTTACTTGTTTTCTAAATCACTTGTGCGATTGTCTTGCATGCCATCCTACCCTTTTTTTAAAGAGGGAGCGAGTTAAAATTCTTCAAACTCTTTTGCATATTGGCATTCTGATACCTTTTTTAGTTTAAGTTCAGCGACTTCAGGGAAATTGCTGGTATCACCTGGTGATGGAACTATGGGTATAAAAGGCGCTTCAATTCTTTGGTGAAAAATCATCTGCCAGACAATGTCACTAAACCAAGGGTGGGCTTTAATCTCGTAAACTCCTGCTTTTAATGATCCTATACGTTTAGATGGATCAACCACAAGCAGTCTCTTAATCAAATTCTTACAATCTGAATTAACACCATCCGGAAATTTAAACAATCCTTCAATGATTTTTTCATACAATTTATTTGGGTCAGAAGCAAAGAAGGGTGGATGGCCACACTGCATTTCAAAAATTAATACTCCCACTGCCCACCAATCCACAGGAAATGAGTAACCTCTTGACATAATGACTTCTGGTGCCAAGTATTCTGGTGTTCCACACAATGTCCAAGTTTTCTTTTTCACCACCTTACAAAATCCAAAATCGCATAGTTTCAAATAGCCATTAATATCGATCAAAATATTTTCAGGCTTCAAATCACGGTGAACTATTTCACAAAAATGCAAATATTCTAATGCTAATACAACTTGGCTGGCATAAAATTTGGATAAAGAATCGGAGAAGTTCCCATACTTTTGTATATACGTGAACATTTCTCCTCCAGAAATAAATGGAAGTATGAAATATAAATATAAATTGTCTTTAAAAGCGACATCTAAAGATATCACGAATGGAAATTGTATGCTTTGAAGAATTTTTTTTTCTAATATTAAGTGCTTCACGTGATCCCTTTCAACTACAACTCCTTTGTCCACAACTTTCATAGCATGATAAGTGAATGTAGTTTTATCTCTCACGAGAAAAACCTCACCGTAAGCTCCGTTTCCGATAGCTTTGATTCTGTCAAAGTTTTCAGGACTTTTATCAAACTTAGGAGGATCTTCATATTTCTTTTGAAAATCATCTTTTAACATCTTGAGATACCGAGTATGATCGGTATGATTCTGTTGTGTAAATGCGGTTTGGGACATTAATTAAATAAAACTTGCATTAAAAATTCTTTACGAATAGTAAAAACCCTTCAGAAATATAAATATGCGTATAAAAACATCACTAAAACAGGTAAAAGTATTATGACGTATTATGGTCGCTTAGCAGTGAGTTTTAAATGGCGTCTTCTACTTCTTTAAATTATGGCGACAACTTTACACCGTTGATTTAATAGTTTACTTACAAGACTGAAATTATATTGAAATTTTCCTTTGTGTGAGTCGCTGAGACACCCACCATCTGAATTGATTGTCTCTAGACTATTGAAGGTCTAAGATTGTCTCAATCGAAAGCAAAAGTTCTTATTTTAGACAGAGTTTCCTTGGATAGGTACTCCTTTCAATTAGACGACAGTGATTGACCAAAGAGTAAAATAATACATAAAAATGAACGACACTTCAAAATAAAGTGCAGACAGAAAATTATTTTAATTTTTTGAATGAAGTAAAATATTAAATTAGTTGCATTAGTCTTATTATAATTACTTCTTCATTAATTAGCTTCAGAAAAAGTTACCATTTTAGCTCCCATAAACAGGATCAATATAATGGCTGAAGACAATTTATCAGTTCGACGTAGCAGTGCATCCCATCATGCAGGCTATACAGCAGCAAAGCAAGAGCAATACGCTAATTATCTAAAAAAACTAAACAAAGAATTTATAGATACCTGGAACACAAAGCCAAGATGTGAGGCAAAGATAAGTGACTTCGAAAAAAATTTAATTCTGGGTACTGGCGCATTTGGCGTAGTTTACCTAGTAAAACATATAAGTACTGGAAAATATTACGCCATGAAAATGCTTGAAAAAGAAAAACTAATAAAAGTAAAGCAAGTAGAACACAGTTTTTTCGAAATGAAAATCTTATGCGGTCTCAATTTTCCTTTCGTAGTCTACATGAAATATTTCTTTAAAGACAACGTTTATCTGTATTTCGTTTTGCCGTTTGTAGCTGGAGGTGAAATGTTCTCTCATTTGCGTAAAATCGGAAAGTTTGAAGAATCGTCTTCAAAATTTTATGCCGCTCAAGTACTCCTAGCTTTGGAATATCTTCATGCATGCGAATTGGTTTACCGAGATTTAAAGCCTGAAAATGTCCTTATCGATAGAACTGGATACATAAAAATAACCGATTTCGGTTTTTGTAAACTTATTCGTGGAAGAACTTGGACCCTTTGTGGTACACCAGAATATTTGGCACCAGAAATCATTTTAAGTAAAGGTTATGGTATGTCGGTGGACTGGTGGTCTTTTGGTATTCTTCTGTTCGAAATGAGCGCCGGCCATCCTCCATTCTATGCTTCAGATCCCATGCGAATTTACGAAAAGATTATAGTGGGAAAATATCGCTGTCCAACGCATTTTACGCCTGAGTTAAAAGATTTAGTCGCACACGTACTTCAAATCGATGTGACACGGCGATACGGTAACCTCAAAGACGGTATATTAGATTTCAAGAATCATAAATGGTTTCGTGAGGTTGACTGGGACAGTCTTTTAAAAGGAAGAGTTGCTGCACCTTTCATTCCGAAGGTTAAATCTCCTGGGGATGCAACGAATTTCGATAGCTATGACGATGAGAAAATTAAAGAGAGTCCGTTTAATCTGTTTGAAGAAGAATTTGCTGACTTTTAATTTTTAATTTCATTCTTTTTGTTATTAAAAAATAAGGATATATTACTTTAATTTAAGTACGGAGATTAAGTTTTACGTTTTCAAGGAATAGTTGACTATTTGTTAAAGTTTAGTCATTTGTTCAATTAAGTACTAAAATATAATTTAAATTTATTTGCATGTAAGTTTCTTTGTAGTTGTTTTCTATGCGAAAGTCAATATTTTACTTTCTTCAGGTGATATTATTATTTGAAAGGTTACACCGAACTTCAGTAGGCACACTTGGACATACATTATTATGACATACATAGTTCAAGCCTATATGACGTTTTGTCCTTTGATCCTAATGATAGACACATTAGGATACCATAAGCTTTTGAAAGTATATATAGGATTCTGAATCAGATTAGACGTCTAGAAGAAGTCTACATCTAGAACGTCTTGAAGTCCACGTCTAGAGTGTATAATACTCACCAAACCGCCACCACCGGTATACAGCATGAGCGCGACGAATAAGCCCATATGAGATAACGCAGACCTCGGGCAGAAGCGTTCCCATCGCGAGGGCGGCGGTGTACCCATCAGGGTCTCCGTCTCCCACGCGACATTCTTCACGCTCTTACACATCCTGTCATGCGGTCCTTGTCACTTCCGAAAATAGCACCATGTCTCTGATTGTTTGAGTTCACTCACTCACTCGAGTAAATTATTTACACATCAGCACTAATACGCACACAGAGGATGAGCTGAAGTTAGAAGATCATAGAAAAATTAAACCAACTAAAAGTGGGAATTACAATTTATAGTTTATTTAAAATCTTTGTAAAATAAGATAAGCTTGCGGCGACACCAACAATGCCTTCATGTCAATTTTATTTGTAGTCGTTTCCTAATCTATGACCCAAACTAAAGGGAATAAATCAGCAACTGCTCCAATCTCGACACACACTTTCCTCTGCGTGTTTCACGCTTAATATTATCAAAAAAAGGTTTGCAAGTCGTATAAATACAGTCTTAAAAATTCATTCTATGATGAAAACGTACATTAGTGTCTTGGGTAAACTGAAAGTATTTCTAAGATTTTTTTTGGAAGGCTACCTAAACTAAACGATATTCCCTAATATTAATCTTTATTTGTCTAACAAAATCTTTATAGTGGCGCACTGCAGGTGTCGCAAAATAATGTTGGCATTTCGTGACTCAATTTCAAGCTTCGTTCACATACTTGTATACTTACTGAACAGCATAGAAATAAACTTCAAAGAATTTGTACAGTATTTTTATTTGCTTTAATGCCTTCATGCCAAAAAAATGAGATTTCTAGCCTCATAGTATCCTCATATGTAAACAATAGTTTATATAGGTTAACAATAGTTTAATAGTTTACTAGCGAAACGCGCGCAAGTGTGAATTTCGGAAAATACTTGTATGTGTTGTACATGTAAACCTTTATCTTGAATCACTTTATCTATTATTTAAAACTGCATTAAAATCCGTTGAGTAGTTTAAATAAGTGAATATACAGCGGAAGCGACTTCATTTTATACCGTCTACTATAGAAAGAAAAGCAATTTTATTTTAACAATAATAAAAAATGTAGAATGTATTGTAGTGGCCATTAAGAAGGCTATATGCCGGGAAACCTAGCGAAAACTGATCACAACAGGTCGATCATGACGGTCACGACCCTCAATCATGAGTTATCGACGAAGAAGGCGATAAAATAATGAGTAACACTTAAATATAGCGCAAATATCCATCAAATAAATAAACGAAACCACGAGTACCTATGCTTCAAGTTGATAAATGAGAAACACAACAGCACTAACCTCATTTATCATCTAGTAAAGTCACAGTGACTCACTGATCTAATTTGAGATAACTGTTTCCACTACAAAAATAAATAAGCAACGTAATCATATTTGTAATTTTTCTGAAAAAAATATACACAGAAAAAGATATTTAACTCGAAAGGTGACTGTAACCTCGGTGATAAGGACACTTTGATTTTCGCCCAGAACAAATGTATTCAAGCGTAGGGGAGGCACCCCCAAAAAAATATTTTTCACGATATTGTTCTACCATTTTATACGTGTAGTACAAACTACAACTTTCTATAAGCGGCTCTGAGCTAAATCGCGGACAGATGAACATGGCGAAACTGTATCCCTTGTTAGTCTACTATAGAACCCAAAAAGATATACAATTCATACAGAACCACCTGGACCCAAATTATATGAGACAACTGGTATATTATTGTATATTACATCACATAAATGATTGCCATTTGCGGGAGGATCAAACTCGCGCCCTTTGGTATGATTATCGTCACTATCTACTGCATCTGGCTTCCTGGTGCTTTTAATCTCAAAATAGACCTGACCATAATCCATACGAGAGAAGTAGTGAGGAAAGGTTGTATATGATAAATCGCTATCCTTCATTACAGCAATCTTGAGCCGTTGTCCGCAAACTCCTAATATTAACTCCCCGCAGTCACGTACACAACATATAAAAAAGATTCCTTTTATGTGGGATCATTACTCTGATCCATCTTTTCACTCCTTCTTCGTTAATATTATTAGACAATGTCACTTAAGTAATAGGTTTTCATAGCTACATTTATCTATTGGTCATATCTGGATAAATTTATATCCAGAGCACCTATCACAAATTTTTGTAGTGGGATTATTTTCAGCCGTACTATGACATTCCCAGTCGATCTGTGACATGACGTCACCGTACTCTGATATCTGTTACGTCACCCTACCCTGTGTTTTATACGATTTTCTAAAGGATCTATGTGTTCTTGAATGTGAAATAGGTCAACTTGAAACTTAGAAGAGATATAAAAGAAGCACAAAACTAATAAATATAAAATGACAAAGGGAAAGTATCACCTAACTAAGGGCTTGACCACGCGTCACGATTCGTCTTCACTTGGTCTAAACGGCAGGACACTCCGCCAGGTAGCGAGCGATATTTCGTGCGTCGTACCGATATCTATTGTATCGCTGACATCGCCTATGTGACTAGTTCGCGGTATGAAACAAATTATGAAAAGAGGTGGAAACGATGCTCGCTTGGCTTGCTCGCTAGCTCGCCCGCTGGCGGTGTGGCCTTCCCTTTAATGAATATCCAAAAATAGAAAGGAACCAATTTGCCAATAGAGTCAAACTTGCGCATCTGGTCCCATCGTAATGTCGCATAAGATATGGATGCGAGGGGTCTGGATTATCGTCTTGATAAAGCCCTAACTTAACTGGGTGAGGCATCTGGGTTCTTGCCGACTTAATTTATTATAGATGCTGACTAGAACTATCTTGGACACAAAGCCTTGCATATTCAAAAGGGGATATTAAGTCGGGATAAAGTTGACACAATGAGGTGCTGAGAGTTCTCGTAAAACTAGAATTTCTTATCTATTATTACAAAACTGAAGAGATTGTTTGTTTGGTTGGTTGAGCGCACTAATCTCAGGAACTACTGGTTAAAATAGAACAATATTTTGTTGTTGGATAGATTCATGGAGGAAGAACGAAAATAACAACCGCCTCAATTAATAGTTTATATAGGAAGGATTAATCTGCAATGTGCTTGTCGACCGCGTATCTGATAAAATAATAGACTAGATATTTGATACTTATTAGAAAATTTAGCAATCCGTGAAAACTAAGTAATACCAATCTTATGTGATGCAACCTATTCTTATGTTCACATTTAAGAAGTCGATAAATTATTCGTATCGATAAAACCATTAGAATAGACGGGCGACTTCTGCCAAGTGTAGCCGGAAAGGCTGATACGGTTTTTTAACGCTGACGCATATCCTTGGATAACAAATCTACCCTTAAAACAGAACTTATAAAAAAGTTTATTATTTATAAGTTCTGTTTCTTCTGTTAAAGTTTATTTTTATATTATAGAGTTTTACTTCCCTAAAACATAGTGACTTCTGTTGTTCCTTAAATAAAATCCGGCGAAACAGCTTGATGAATGAGTCAAATGTTTATCATAAACTCTAACTTAATACTTATTATAACCCTTTCAATAAGAAAAAAACAAACAATAAATATAAAACCCACTATAACCAAGGTAATGATGAGAACAGATTAACGAGTAAAATATTTACAGAACGATAAAATCTTTTCTTAAATACGTTGGTATTCAAATTGCGGTGTAATAAATGGATTGTTAGTATAAAATGCTAGTAAATTATTCTGGATAGGAAAACAAATCGGGCTAACCTTGGATTAACGCGACCTTAAAATAAAAGATGTGCTGAAATAAAGAATAAACCAACTATTGAATTTTATTGCTAAGAGCACTTTACGTTTACATTTATTTGAAGTACGTACCTACTAAGATTGGCTGATCACATATACAAGTACCGTACTGTGAACCATAACATACAGTGCAAGCTCTTTTAAGATCGATAATAAAATAGTCAACAAAAAGAGGAAAAACCGTTTTTTTTTTCAATTGTTATTAAGCTATGTATTAGTGACATGCTTACTTAACTTTGAACTATCTATTCTCCATTGTAAATGATTAAATAATATTCTTAAATTTAATTTGGTCATTGCAGCTTTCAAATAGTACTTTCCTACCGTCAGTTCAGATTTACTATTAAGAACTGAAAGAAACCTATGAAGTTAATTATCTTGCAAGGGTGGTTGTAAAGGTTAAAATTATTATAACGTGGTAATCGAAAAAAAGTAATTTGTATAATCAAATTGAGACGTGAGTTATATTCTCATTTCTTGCAAAGTACATTTTTTTGTATCCCCACAAAATCCGCTCATTTAATTATTTAAAATGATGTTGACCACGAATGGAAGGGTACAAAATGAGAACATAATATACCATTTGTCTACCAGTTAACCCCATTCGAGGCAAAATTGACGCTTCCCTTCCATTCTTCTCTGTGGCAATTTTGACCCTCTGTTGAAATAATAGTACCTTTTGCTAGGGTTGACAAGATGTCTGTTTAGATTGTGTGTGTTCTTCAGAATCGACATATATTTTGGCTTAATTCAAGTCTTTATTTATTATAATTAGTGTTCGTTTTATCTAGAGTTAAAATGAACACTAATTATAATAAAATAAATATATAAGGTCCTAATTTATTAATGAAACTTCCTTTTAACACATTATTTACATGATTATATAGGTTACATATAATCGTTTATCGTGCAAGGAAACAATGGTCTAGTATTCAGTAAAAAAAAAATTGCTTGTATTGTAAGTAGTTAGAAAAAATTGGCTTACTACATAAATTCAACCATTTTGATATGTGAGACGCGTTGACGCGCCCTTCGCACCGCACCCCTAAACCTTTTTTTTCTACTGACGGATGAGAGCTACAAGAGAGGCGCATTTTACCGATATATATAGATATTTTTAAATTTAATGCCTTTTTTTACTGAATACTAGACCATTATTTCCTTGCTTAAACGATCATATTTAGTCATGTGTTAAAAGGAAGTTCATTAATAAATTAGGACCATATATATAAATTCATCCGAATTTCATAATCGATCGAGAGGTAACGTTTGGGTATTTTTAATCAATCAATGTCATAATTCGTACAATTAGATTTTTATTTTAAAAATAATGATAAAAGTTTAAACTTATATTTTTTTGGAAACCCTAACTTTATTAGTAGGTTAGATTAACGGAGGATTCGGTGAAAATATAAAAAAAGAAACATCTTGTATGCAAACAAGATGTTTTTTTCGCATTATTATTTTCCGTCAGTGTTAAACTTTTCTTTTTTGTTTGGCGTATATAGAGAATTAGAGATACGCCAAACAACTAATTAACATTAATGAACAAAATATTATCTGGAAAACAAGTTGTCTAATCTAAATCAGTCTATATGTATGAATGCAGAAGCCAAATTAAAGTTACCTAAATGGTTTTTGTCGTGTCTAGATACTCTTATTTTAGAAATTTTGTCAAAAATAACGAACACCGAATAACCAATACGCAACACCATGTGAAATCGAAGCATATAGATTCATCTATCTATACCAATATTATAAAGAGGAAAGAATTGTATTTTTATTTGCAACGAATGAACTTAAAAACTACTGAATGAACCGATTTAGAAAATTATTTATTCGGCTATATTATATTTTTTTTAAAAATGGAATCCCTACTAACACTTGTGCGAAGCAAGGAAGCTACCTAGTCAGTGAAAAACCGAAAGTTAAGAATATAAGCACAGTAAGTTGTCTGAGGCCCAATCGATCGTAATCGTTGAAAGTAAACAGTACAAAATTCAGATGATGAACAACATCGTTATTTTTGGCAAGGGAAACTGTTATTTTTTCCTTATAAGTTTTTACTGTTTACACTATACTAAAGGCTCTTAGTAATGGTATCCCTTTATTTAATCATATTTTGTTGTATTTGTTTCTATATGATTTTGTCATAGTACTTGCAGAAGAAACATTTGATTCTTTGAAGTATTAAATTCTATTATCACTGTCATACATTCTTCTCTCTCTTTGGTCGGTCCTTCATATCCGAAGATCGTGGTCATGTTGGGATTTCAGTCGAGAATGGATAATAACTGTCATTCTTATGGAGAATTAAATGATATGCGATAGTGATAAAAGGTTTTGTGTCGTTTTGAGTAGAATTTAGATGAGTCATGTAATTTTAACCCAAAATCATATCAATAATTGTTATACGTTATAAATTCGAAGTGACGTTTGCAAATTTTGGCTAGGGGGTCTGGTTTTACTTATGCCGTCGATGAAAAACGTTTATTACCTACTAGAGCTGTTAAAAGTCTACATAATTATTGATTTATAGTATATTCTAAACAATCAGATATGTAAATGAAAACTACATAATAAATCTAGACCACAATAGAACCTAGTCTAGATAAAAAAAAAGCCTGCAATGCTGTATAGTTACGTAAGAAGTGCGTGGATAACAAGAACTAAGTAAATACCTTATCTATCATATATTATGCCAAAACTTTGTTGGTGTTTAGACAGAGTAAAGTTTGACTAAATTGTTCTAAAATGTGATCACAATATAATACGGTATATGGATTTAATACATATATAGTAGAAGACGGTTGTGCCATATTTGAGCCTTATTGTGCACTTTGGTATAGAAGCATGAAATTTCTACCATGGATAGAGTGTCTCACAATGATCGTTTTAAGATGTGGAGGGAAGTCAGATTCTTCCTCTGTGAGTGGGGGGAGGGGGGCAAAGGGGGTGAATTCCACGTCTTGATGATTATTTTTTTACTGATCCGTTAATGTTACTAGGGCTTGTATGGTGTCGTTTTCATATAAACCGAATACAAGGAATTCATTTTTAACAATAAAAATGTATGGTCCCATACAAAAAAATTAAAAATACTGCCAAAAAGTGAAAAGTGCCGCTACTTTTTTTTTGTTAGCACGTTATTTTTACTTTCAAATCGTAATTATTATGATATTAAAAAATACTGTGATAAAGCTTATTTAATGTAGTTTACAAATATATATAATTGTAGTATACTTGTCGTACAAAAACTATTTAAAAAAAAAGAAGAACGTGCAAATTCCAGAAGATGCGCGCGGTGATTAGGTGCGATGTAGGTACGCGTAGCGACAAATTTTCATAATGTACTATAGTCATTTGTTATTAATATTTTATAGCAATGCTACTAGCCATTTTGCGACATAGTTTTAATGTAAACAAATAAAAGAAATGCGTTTTTATTGCTTCCACGGAGAAAAACATTTAATAATTTTGACTTAGAGAAGGTTACTAATAAAACATCAGAAATAAAAGTAAAATGACGTTTAACCAGCAGTCACCAGTACAAAAGCAAAGTGCTGTACATTTGAGTGCAGCTTTGTTACATTTGCATCTTCCAGTACACCCTTTTTTAACGCTGCACTGCACGTAATTAACATAGTGATAGTGGGGATAGTGTTGATAGTGGGGATAGTGTTGAATTTTTAATCCAACCCCAGTTAGATGGTTCAGGAATATCTGGAACTTTTGTTAAAGATTGCATCCAAATGTAAGCCTGATAGGAAGCGCGTTTTATATATTGCTGAAGTGCCGCTTTTGTCCTCTATGGCTCAGGATTTTTGGGTAAAGAGTTTTTTTCTGGCTTCATTTACAGTCAGCATTTCACTATTGTGGTCATACATTAAAACCACAAATCTTTCAATGAGTCGTCGCTTATTTGTTGTGGCATTGTTATCATTTCTTCAAAGGCGCTGTTTACTTCTGGAAAAGATCGCCATATTTCCCATGCTGTTTTTTCCCTCTACCAGCAAAGAACTCCGTATCACACCCTACTGCGAACGCATGAAAGACGGGAACGTACTCACATTGTGACAAACTCATTGACGCTACCAGGTCTTGCGGAAACTGGAGGCAACGCCAAATGCAACCCATAGTTCAGATAAAGATAACTTTCTGAAGAATGCCACAGCCAGTACTAATACATCTGTGTCTACAGACGGTGCGTATTGTCACTCTGCTAAATCCTTTCTTTACTGCATCAGCTAAATGTAAAAACATTCAGTCAGCTTCATCGTGAAAACATCTATCTATCTAGCTATCGGCGCAAGTTGTTTGAGTTGAGCTTTAAAGCTGCTTTACGAGAAAAAGGCACAAGGAAAAGAGTGGCTTCCCACGCATGCGACGCCTAAGAACTGGAAGAGTTTCCTTTCAGTGAATGAGAACAAGACCGAATTGTTTTTATTTTTATCACAACAACTGGTTCTTTACAGGCAGGAGAAAAAGAAATATACGCGACACATTGAATCGAAGTTCTCTGTTTTATCAATATCTCAGATATACGTGACATAGCCCCATGTTTTCACGACGAAGCTGACACCCGAATGTTTTTGCATTTAGCTGGTGCAGTAAAGAAAGGATTTAGCAGAGTGAAAATACGCACCGTAGACACAGATGTATTAGTACTGGCTGTGGCATTCTTCAGAAAGATATATTTATCTGAACTACAGGTTGCATTTGGTGTTGGCTCAAGGTTCCGCTACACGACCTGGTAGCGTCAATGAGTTTGTCACAATGTGAGTACGTTCCCGTCTTTCATGCGTTCACAGGGTGTGATACGGAGTTCACTTTTGTTGGTAGAGGGAAAAAACAGCATGGGAAACATGGCGATCTTTTCCAGAAGTAAACAGCGCCTTTGAAGAAATGACAACAATGCCACAACAAATAAGCGACGACTCATTGCAGATTTGTGGTTTTAATGTATGACCGCATTAGTGAAATGCTGACTATAAATGAAGCCAGAAAAAAAACTCTTTTCCCAAAAATCCCGAGCCATAGAGAACATACCCCCCCACAAAAAAGGCACTCTAGCAATATATATAAAACGCGCTTCTTATCAGGCTTACATTTGGATGCAAACTTTAACAAAAGTTCCAGATATTCCTGAACCATCCAACTGGGGTTGGATTAAAGATTCGAACGAATGGCAGCCAGTCTGGACAACGCTAATTGAAGTAGCAACTTTATGTGCTGAGTTAATTAGGTGCAGCGTTAAAAAAAGGGTGTACTGGAAGATGCAAATGTAACAAAGCTGCACTCAAATGTACAGCACTTTGCTTTTGTACTGGTGACTGCTGGTTAAACATCATTTTACTTTTATTTCTGACGTTTTATTAGTAACCTTCTCTATGTCAAAATTATTAAATGTTTTTTTCCGTGGAAGCAATAAAAACACATTTCTTACATTTGATTACATTAAAACTACGTCGCATAATGGCTAGTAGCATTGCTATAAATATTTATAACAAATGACTATAGTACATTATGAAAATTTGTCGCTACGCGTACCTACATCTCACCGAATCACCGCGCGCATATTCTGGAATTTGCACGTTCTTCTTTTTTTTTTTTAATAGTTTTTGTATGAAAAGTATACTACAATTATATATATTTGTAGACTACATTAAATAAGCTATAACACAGTATTTTTTTAATATCATAATAATTAAGATTTGAAAGTAAAAATAACGTGCTTACAAAAAAACGTAGCGGAACTTTTTACTTTTTGGCAGTATTTTAATTTTTTTTGTATGGGACCATACATTTTTATTGTTAAAAATGAATTCCTTGTATTCGGTTTATATGAAAACGACACCATACAAGCCCTAGTAACATTAACGGATCAGTAAAAAAATAATCATCAAGACGTGGAATTCACCCCCTTTGCCCCCCTCCCCCCACTCACAGAGGAAGAATCTGACTTCCCTCCACATCTTAAAACGATCACCGTGGGACACTCTATCCATGGTAGAAATTTCATGCTTCTATACCAAAGTGCACAATCATCGCACTACCGTCTTCTACTAATAATTCTTTCTTACTATAAATTGGTTTTTAAGATAGAATTTGTAACTAATTATTTAGTTTTAACATTTTATAAATCGTCCGTCTGAATAGGAAATTGACAAATATAAATCTATATATGTATACTTACAATATCTTAAACTAAAAATAAAGAAAATATGATATTTATAATTTGATCTCACATCGCAAAGAAACAATAAATAAACGATATAAAAATATCCAAAATAATCACTGTCTAAAACTGTATAAGTATAAATTATTTTTACTTTATCAAAATCTCTCTAAATTGTATTACGAGTTGCAAAGTTACGAACTTTCGCACGATATTTGCAATTTGTGGGAACGGGCGTGCTCTCAAGAGCGTCGCTCGCGAATAACTGAAAATTTCAGCAAAGACCCTAGTCCTGAAACATTGTGGCTACAATGATTGCTACTTTGCAGGACAGCTTTTACCCCGTTTATGGATCTCGCTGAAAGCTGGCTCCATAATACTGTCGTTTCCAAAAACAAAGATAATTTATTAATACTTTCAAAGGGTTCATGCATGACTCGTTGCTCCTCGTCGTAAATCTACAGTTTTTTTTTTTATAAATACTTTTACTTATGTATGTATGACAAAGATTGAACTTTGAAATTAGTCATAATTATATTAGCGTTCACGTTGTCCCGAAGTTAATAAAAGTTCAAAAGAACCATGCCATATCTATCTATACTAATATATATATAAAGCTGAAGAGTTTGTTTGTTTGTTTGTGTTTGAACGCGCTAATCTCAGGAACTACTGGTCCGAATTGAAAAATTCTTTTTGTGTTGGATGGTCCATTTGTCGAGGAAGGCTTTAGGCTATATAACATTACGCTGCGACCAAAAGGAGCGAAGCATCAGTGAAAAATGTTGCAAAAACGGGGAAAATTATTCATTTTGAGGGCTTCCGTTGCGTGCGCAGGCGTAAAGGGCTCAAGTTACCCAAAAAAATGTATGGCGCTCAACCTAGAAAGCTGGAATTTGGTATAGAGGTTCCCTTTATGATGTTGACAAGGATAAAGACAGCAATTTATAGAATTCCCACGGGAAAGGGAGTAATAAAACTGTAAGTGTATCATCGCAGGCGCTCAACCTAGAAAGGTGGAATTTTATATAGAGGTTCCCTTTATGATGTTGACAAGGATAAAGACGGCAATTTATAGAATTCCCACGGGAAAGGGAGTAATAAAACTGTAAGTGTATCATCGCAGGCGCTCAACCTAGGAAGCTGGAATATTGAATAGAAGTTCTGATGTTGACAAGGATAAAGACGGCAATTTATAGAATTCCCACGGGAAAGGGAGTAATAGGACTGCAAGTGTATTATCGTAGGTGCTCAACCTAGAAAGGTGGAATTTTATATAGAGGTTCCCTTTATGATGTTGACAAGGATAAAGACGGCAATTTATAGAATTCCCACGGAAAAAGGGGTATCCACGCGGGCGAAGCCGCGGTTACAGCTAGTAAATAAATAAATTATTTATTGTGACGTAGGTATAAAAATGTATTAACATTTATCATATAATATTATTATCCTCTTTAAAAATATCATCCATCATGCTCCAGTACTAATGTGGTAATCTGTATAAACGTGCTTCTACCTCTGTTGGTGATTAAGTTGATGGCCAAGCGGTACGTGTAGTGTCGTTTTTTATTTTAAAATAGCATTTTGCTATATTTTTTATATCACGACGGTGGCAAACACAAAACTTACAAAACTTACAGCCCGCTTGGTAATAAGTGGTCACCGTAGGCTATGAACGCATACAACACCTTGGATGAAATAAATAAATAAATATCACTCACGTGTTGCTGGCCCTTGAAAAAACTTCCTTTTTGAAGCATCCCATATTTGTACTCCCTTAATACTTCGACTCATTCTACATACTAAAGTTCCGGGGGAGAAAATCCGCGGAAAGATTATCTTTACTAGTCGCATTCCTAATTTTTCACCTGAATGATAAGTAAAAGCTTCCATGAATACTAGAGTAATTGTGTACCTATCAGAAATATTAATTTACAGGGCATTGTGGCTCTGCGGCAATTTTGCTATGGTTGATTGTGAACACGCGAACGCCTGATCGTTTACAGCGATTACTAAAGCAAAATTAATATTTTGCCGCAAAATTGTAATAAAACATTGTATTTGATAAAAACATTTATTAAATATTAATAAAGCCCTGTTAATAAATGTTGTAAATGGTCCCTGACGAGCGAATTGGTTTTGAAACTGTAATGCTGTCAAGGATATAAAATAATATAAATAAATAAATAAATAAATAAATAATCAAATACTTTGATAAAATTAAAGCTAGTTAAATTATAAACTCAATTTTCAAATGTACTATCGTTTTGGATTGGTTAAAAGTTTATGAATCATACGAATAACCTACCTTAATTTACATGGATAAAATTATAGTACCTAAACTAACTGTTACGCCTGTTACCCGCTGCTTCGCACGCGTAAAAATTTGCCTATGTTGGGTTGTGTACCCCTGACAATATGTATACAAATTTTCATATAGACAAACAAACAAACTCACTTTCTCATTTATAATATTAGTATGATATGTGTTATGTTAAATATATCATAAGTCCAATCATCGTTGGACAGTGGGATAAAATATTAATAAATAGATAAGTCTCATGCAAATTCGCCTATTAGCTATTATAGGTAGGTACAAAAGGCATCACGTCGTTATCAAATAAGTAATATCGTTCACGTGACGAAAATATGCAACCAACAAAATATATGTTTAAGAATATATAGTTCACATAATATTCCATACTTACATTACAACAAATTGTTGCCTTGAGATTGAGACTGACGTGAGTGTAACACGTATAAGGCTAACTGAATGTGATACTCATAATAAATTAGATAAATGACGTATTTTCTTTGAACTTAAAATCATTGTTGTCTAGTATGGATAGTGGTGACAAGTCGCGTATACAATTCCAAGTTTTTGCGGAAGTCTTGCGTGAGTTTTAAATATACGGAACTTTTCGAAAGCATGAATTTCTTAAATCGGTCTTGCAGTTTCAGAGCCTGTATAGAACATAAACAATCAAATCAAATAGTTTCTCTTTATAATATTGTATCAGTGCTCTTTATGAAAATATCGAAATTTTTTATATCGAACGTATCAAAATATCTACAATCATAATATCGAAATATTCCTATATTGTTGCCTAACATTGTACCGTAGATAACAAAATATTGTGGTACCATAACAACAAATACATAGTAGTACTACAAGGTATGTTGTATCATCGAGTACATATCTAATATCTACATGGTAGTACCTACATCATAACCTAACCTTATACAAGAAGTCTAGACAAGGTTACTATGGCAGGTCAGTATACATACACACCGCCCAATTCTTGTCAAGGACGTCCGCATTGAAAATACGCCATAATACGGAACTAGACGTCGAATAATAAATAGTGTCTTAAAAAGGCGATGTTTTTGAGATAATATCCTATTTAGGGTTCCGTAGTAAACAAAGAAGCCATAAAGTTTCGCCATGTGCGATGCGAATGTGTCCAGTCAGTCTGTCCATCTGCATGCGGTCCTCTAGCTAGGCTCTAGCTCATAGACGCTAATACTAGAAAACTGTAATTTGGCATACTTACAAAATGTCACTATACTAACAAAGAAGAAGAAGAAAATCTCAAAAATATATTTCATAAGTTTGTGTGTTCCTCTATGCGTAAAATGCGAAAGATTTTTTTTTCGCGCCCATCCCAAACTTTGGTTCGGTTAGCTGTCATAAAAACATTGAGGGTGTGGAAAGATTATTTTCGAAAAATTTTTACATTTAACGTGCTTTTTGACACGTTTTTGTTGTGTTTGGAAATTTCAAAAATTCATGGTAGTATTCAAGTACACCACATAGTAAATTTAAAAGGAAAGCTATCACAGCTAAGTAAGGCCCTACTAATTAACGAGTAAAATAGCCGTCCAAAATAAAATTTATTTGACGAAAACGTACAAAAATGCAATAATAATGTAACCGAACCCTACACCCCTACACTA
The DNA here is from genome assembly GCA_905163395.2 of Endotricha flammealis. Taxonomy (NCBI): domain Eukaryota; kingdom Metazoa; phylum Arthropoda; class Insecta; order Lepidoptera; family Pyralidae; genus Endotricha; species Endotricha flammealis. Next base: position 10,214,631 of record LR990858.1, on the reverse strand, counting down.
CACGACACGCACTTGCCGGTTTTTTAAATTAATCAAATAAAATTATGTTACCTCAATTTAAAAGGCAATAAGGTGCCTATAATAAATTCGTATGCTAAGGTACAACATGGTAGGTAATTTTTAATTTCTACAATGAAACTATTAGAAATTTTATTACTACTTATTTCCTGACTTTCTGAATTATTTTCCTTGGTCATGCAATCTTAATCGTAACTTTTATATAACAGCAATAATTTTCACTGAATCTTACACATATTTATAGGATAGTAGGTCATTAGAGCCAAAAAAAACCGTATCTATACCTAAACACTGCCTAAAATCTTCTGAAACAGATATTATTTTAAAAACAGAATATTTTTATTTTTCAGTATAGAATACTTTTTTCCTCGAAAACATAATCGTTCATTCACAAAATAGTTTCTGAACAAAGACTACATTTTTTTAAAGGATATCCATGCGGATACCCTTTATATTGGTAGGTTTATATATAGAGTTAAATATAGAAGTTAATTTCTTAGAATTTTTTAATTACCCGACTAAAAACCTGACTGACTGCCACCTCATCCCCCTAGACTTAATCTGGGTAACTAAATAATTCATTATTATTTAATTACCCAGATTAAGTTTAATGTAAACCTTAAAAAAATTGTTTATAACCGCACATTACTGGAGTAATAAATAAATCATCACGTAAATCAAGACGTAAAAGCTAAAACAACTTCAGAAGGTACGCAAAACAACGCGGTAACCCCTTTTAAACCAGTCATACCTTAAACTTTATACCATAAACATTGAGGTTAAAATCTATTGAAGCAGAGTGAGGGGTAGCCTGACGTGACGTCGACTGCACTTATAAATTTGTGAAACCATTACACTCTTTTATAAGCAAGAGTTAAGTAACTAAATGGAATAATGCAGTAAGTACCAAAGTTTCACTTAGGGTTATTACTTATTCTATTACTCAGGGCATCTGTACTATAATTTTTGTTTTACAAACCCACGGGACCTGTAAGTTAAAATAGATACTTTTCATAACTTAAAGGGTATTTCATGTACTTTCTACAAGGTGTGTACGTGGTATAGGCGCATAATACCAATTAATTAGTATTTACAAATACATTTTGGGTGAAAAACGATAGCCCGGTAACTTAATTGGTATAGACCTACGATAAAGAAAGACGGGTCACGATCGCCGTATTTTTCCATAGATTCCTATGTCGTTAGACCATCTAATTCTTGCATCATAATAAGCATTGGTAGGGATAAAAAATAAACACTCATATTTTATAAATAAATTTTCCATAGGATCTTCACTATAAAGGTAGGTTTAGAACTCACAAGAGTCACTCAAATATTGAAACGGCTGGAAACCAGTTTATGAGCAGAATTTGCACATTTCAATGGAAGTCAGATATTAACAATTTACAAAGGCACCGAGCGTGAACACCCTTGAATGTCTACACTACTGGAGGTAAACCCGAAATTTCGAATGACCCAAGACTTCCAGAATGTAGGGTCGTTGACATCGACAGCTACAATAACAATTATGTTAATTAAAATGTCTGTGAAGTTTCCTTAAAACTCTTGACAATATTTTGTGAGCGACATATAGTTTGTTATTGATTTCCATGGCGCTGGCGTCGGACAGTCGCGCACAATTTTGCCGCATCGCCGGACTATTTTGTTCCTAGATTTTTGATACTACAATATTAGTTACATGAAGTTATTTTCATTTATTTTACATAGTGTAGATTTTCTAATAATGGGCATTCAAATTCACATATAAGCCTTGAGACTAAAAATTGAGCATAAACAACTAAAATAATATTTATTAAACAAGTGATTTTGGTATGTTCACGTTTTAATAACGTAGTTCATGATTTTCTTTCAAATAGCTATAACTATCTATATTTTCGTAAAGTAGTCAATTTTAACAACATTTTTAAGTAAAGTTTCACAATTTATAACTGTCATGTTAGTTTTATTTCAAATACGTATTATAAATCTACTTTTTGCGGTATCGCTCATTCGCTCGCTTATTTTATATTGATAATAACTAGCTTTTTTACCCGCGACTTCGTCCGCGTAAAGTTCCGGACCCGTTCCCGTGGGAACGACATTGAATTTCAGGAAAAGCTATAGCCTATGTCACTGATAATGTAGCTAACTACTGGTGAAAGAATTTTTGAAATCGGTCCAGTAGTTTCGGAGCCTATTCAATTCAAACAAACAATCAAATCTTTCCTCTTTATAATATTAGTATAGATTTTCCCCAAAGATAGACCGTTGAGCCGTTGGTGTTACCGTTATCAAATTAAAATAAATTACGCACCTTAAGCCACGACTCTAAACCAGTATTTGGCTAGGTTCAAAATTGTTTCCCTGTGCTACGGAGGTCACGAAGCTGTCACTTCCGACTACTCCCGAAACCTGTTATCGATAGTTGACAATCTACCTTTTTTTTATCGACATAAAAATGCTTTACAGCAGCTACACCGCCTGCAATATGCGGTGGGGACTGTGGGACTTACCATTAAAAACTGACGGAATGCCACTCGCCCCCTAAGTGACGGGGCCACGGGTACTGTGATACATCCGCGACCCCGCCAGGGCCGTCCGGACAAAGATAAACTGGCCGGACCCGCTCTCCCCGGAACTCCCGTCAGCAGCACACCGCATCCAGGTGCACTGCCGACATCGGGCACCATTGCCCCTCAAGACGGCGGGCCTTTCTCGCCTTTCGACGGCTCGCCGTCTCGTCTGGGCAAGGTGTTACGTTGCTGGGGTAGACAAATTACTGAAGATTACGTGTGAATAAAATTCACAACGTAACAAAGGGTCCCCTCCATCTTTGCGGTCGCATCGACCGCCGATCTTTCAATTTTTTAACGAGGTCTTATTCCTCCACTCCAAGTGCCACAGCGTCCACTACGTACTCAGTGGACACTGTGACACTGCGCCACCGCGCACTCCCTCTTCCGGGGTGGCCACATGTGACCCAACCGTTAACCCTTTTACGCATAAGGGACATATTTGTCCCCTCACAATTTTTACTATTTACAGCAATACTAGGAAAGTAAAACCTTTTTCAGATTTATATTTTTAATATTTATAGCACCTTTTAAAGTTTGCGCGCTGGCATTACTGAAAAATAAAAGTATCTGTCAAAAAAGTTACCGGCGCGAAAAGTGATATATTTGTTTCGATAGACTTCAACTTTGAAAAGATTTTATTGCAAAATAGTGACGTTTCCGGGCCGTTTTTCTTCATTTTGATAATCACTGGTAAGTATACTAATTGTTTTATTATATGTTTTTTGTTTCCTTAGTAAAAACATTAGCATATTACGTTAAAAATGTAATGGGACGTGGGTGTCCCTGTATTCATCAAAGGAGACCTGCTTAAAACTATCAATATTGTTTGCGTTGCTATTATTTTAAGTTTTTTCTTATTTTTTATTATAGAATATGTCTTCAAATCGTCGTAGAGAGTTTTCTTTGCGGACAAACGACATTATAGAGGTCTTGATGGCTGACAACAGCGACGACGAAGATGGTTTGCCCCTTGATGAAGAGGATCAAACTTTTTTAGCGCAAGACATGGATGCGGGTATGTCAACTGTTGAAATGGAACCCAGCTCGACACCTCTAGAAGAGAACTCGATTGAAAATCTACTACCTGACATTACTGTTCCTTCTTTCAACTGGCGAAAAAACTCATATTTACCGTACAACTTTTGTGAGATCGACGGGAACAACTTCGGCGAAGTGAATATATTAGATAACACTTCAAATATGGAACTGACTCCTGTAAAAATTTTCAACGCAGTTTCAGACTTTGATAAATTAATAGATGAAATAGTTGTTCGTGAATCCATTCGTTATGCTGAACAAAATGGTCGATCTTTTACCATGACCAATGAAGAAGCTAAAGCTTTTTTCGGCATGAACTTTGTGATGGGATACCATTGCTTACCTACATTCAGAAACTATTGGTCTACAGATCCAGATATGGGAGTTCCTGAAGAAGTGGGTAACAGAAAAAGATGCGTACAGTGTGCAAAGATTCGTGTTGAAAATCGCACCAATAACACATGTTCTACATGTAATGTTCACTTGTGTTATACTTCAGAACGTAATTGTTTTGCTGAATATCATTGAATTGTATATTTAGTATTATTAATAAGTTTCTACAATAAATATTTTATGTTTCAACCTACATTTTTTGTTTATTTTATAATAGAAGCTTCCTAGTACTCTTTTTGCAGTGCATAAAAAAATGTATACCTTTACGCATATTGGGACATATTTGTCCCCTTCTCTAAAACACTAAAATATACATAATGTATGTTTTATGTATTACTTTTATGTTAAATTAGACCATAATAAATAGATATAAATCAACAAAATCCTTTTTACAGCCTTGGAATACTTATAAACGTGTAAGGGTTAACGCACCACGCAGTGTCTAGGTTGGCGAGACCCAGTGTACCTACCTACATCAATACAGTTCGGCTTTAAAACATTGATCAGCTAACCGGCATTTGTCTCGCATCAATGTGGAAAGCACGCGGTAAAAATATCAAATCGATTTCTACCATGGGTATATACTATAAAAGTCTTTCTTGTATCAGACATTATGACATTATGGTATAGCTACCGTTTTGCCTAAATCGCGACATGACTCATAACATCACTCATAACGAGAAGTAGCTGTACTGCGTAATAGGTACCCTCCGCGAAAAGGCATAGCCTGTAGAGAATTAACTCTCTTGATTTTATACAGGGTGACTGGTTAAACATCGTACGCATTTTAATAGATAAAAAAGTAATTAATTTATATCCCTTCTGCATAAAAAAAAAACAAAAAAAAAATTAAAATAGGCGAGATATGCGTATTTTAAAAAAATATTAAAATCGGCCAATTTATAAACTATTCGTGTGTAATTTCATCTAAGTCCCTTGAGATATGATTGAGAAACAAAACTAAATAATCAAATACTAATCCAAACTTTCACATTAAAAATAATAGGATACACCATTGCATGTACATTGTACTTGTTTATTTTAATTTTGATAGACGTGTAAGGTCAATGCATATAAATATGTACAGTAAGCTACAATAAAATGTATACACAATGTAAAATGATGATGATTTTTTATGTTTGTATTCTAAAAAATGAACACACACATCACATCAGCAACAAGTCCAAGCTAACTATGAATTGGGACATAAAATTATTATGATCATTTTATGAAATTGTTTACGTACAATTTTATTTATTTCGATCAGCATTCTATTAACCATATTATGAAAGTATTGCAGTTTATTATTTTTCAATTCTCAGTCAATAATAAGTCCCTTATTATAATAAATGCAGTTAAATGCACATTTAATTAAGAAGCTGTGGAGTAGCTATTGTGAGGCGCAGTCTTTGATGTTCAATAACTTTTTAAAAATAAAGAATGTCCTGCATATTATTTCATAAAATCTCGACTCTTGCCTGTTATTAGAGAAGACTTTATGGAAAATTTAAAGCCTTTATCTCGGGGTTTGGGTTGGATATTCATTTATTCTGGTTGTTTAATTTAATGTTAGTTTACTTTTAATTTAATTATTGTAATATTGATTTAACATTTGTATGTTAATAAAATTGGCATGGTTGCATGTATGTACGAACCAAAACCCCTAAATAAAAATGAAATAAAAAGAAATCGAAAATATTTTCTTTTTTTTCGTATTTTGAGCTTTTATTCCGAAACGCATTCTAATTTTAATTCCACATTAAGTCTTAAGCAACCCAATTTTTTCTTTAGTTTCACAGACAGCTACAATTTAATGTGTCATTAACTTTAAAAATACGTTTCAAAAACTGGCTGTAAATATATATTTTTTAATATTTTTTATTTTCAGCTTTTAACTTTCCTGTCTCAAAATATTAATAGTGTTAATCATTTTTGGAATCGGGAAACCGTGCAGCCAACCAACCTACGCGAATTAATACGAAGACAGCGCGGCGATCGAACATAAATATGTCGTATGGCCCTGAAGAACGCACAGTAGGTGCTGAGCTCTTCAACAAAAAACCACAGGAGCCATTTAGTGTAAAAGGAAAAGGGCAACGGCACAATGCAGTCAAAATACATTTTAAGTTTTGTGATCATCAGTCTTTTTTGCGTCGCATACGCCGAAGAAAAGAAAAAAGAAAAGAAAAAGGAAAAAGAGGAAGAAAGTTTTTTGCGTGAGTAATTTACGCATTTTATTATACGTATATTTAATCTAGATTATTAATATCTTTTCAATAATTTTATATGTTGCACCCCTCATGTAACCGATTAAAATGTCCCAAAGGTAAACTCGGTGACAATGCTTTGGCATTAAGTTCGCCTTTTTCGCCACATTATGTATTGTGTGCAATAAAGTTTAAATAATTTAACATAGTGTTGTAGAAATTCATTTTAAATGTGACATGACACATTTAAAGTTTCGCTGTCGTTGTAAAATTGAGGAAGAAAAAAGAGATCCGTGCCAAATATTAATAAGAATAAAAGAAAAGTGTTAAAATACAATGCAAACATGTTACTTTATAATTGATAAATTATTAGTTATTTTGAGAATTGTTCTTTTCCTTACTTTTATTTTTATTTCTATAAGTAGCGTGAAACTTAATGTGTCATTTACATAATTATACTTTTTTGTTTGTAACATATTAATATTATTATTAGATACCTACACTATTTTAATTTAATTCAGAGAATATAATATTTTAGATACATTGTACATAGCATTAAAACTAAACTAAACTAAAAACTAATAATAAAAATTAAAAAGGCATAGTCCCTGTGGCAGGGTGCCCAAAATGCTAGCAGCGTTAGGTACCTCGCTGAAGGACAAAATTATAATTACAATCTAGCCTAAACACAGACTAATGTGTCATTTTTAACATATTATTATATAACTTTAAAATGTTTCTGTGCACTGTGAGAATATACATAATATAGATAAATTAAGATTCGAGTAATAAAAAATTTGCTAAGAAAATTATTTGTTTGGAGTTTATCGTTTGTTTAATCAACATTGAGAATCAATCAACTCTTTGTTGATTGACAAGTTTTGTTTATGTTTTGTCACAAAACCGATTGTCTTCTTCTTCAGAAATTGTTCAAATACTGTGCCTAAATATTATCTAAATTCCTGTAATGGTTTAACACGATACGTAATAAATAATGCGTTGTCTCTGTCTCTACAAGGAAGGGAATAGGAAGAAAAGGAGTTTCTTAGGAGGCTCCCGGATTTGATGAGTGTTCGAGCACTCACCATACGAATTGCATTGCTGCTGCACGCCGATATTCTGTGAAATGGTGGTACTTCCCCGTTCGAACTAACCCAATACATAAATGCTATATACCACTCCAAGAAATTATTTTTCGACGAAAATTTTATTTAGTTTTACCAACAATGTTTTTTGTATTGTTACAAAAATATCAACGAAATTAACTTATTTTGTTCGCGTATAAAAAGTAAATATTGACGTAAACAATTTGTTATTTTACATCGTGTAATGAGTTTTCCGGTCACACCAATAAATTCTGATAACGCTCTCTATATATCAAATGTTTTTGACCAAAAGTGACCGAAACTTTTAGTTAGTAAAATGCCGGTAAAACGCTAGTAAAATTTCCGCTTCCCACGAAATATTATTTATGTGAAGATGCATGTAGATATCCGCCATCCTAATTTATTTGTCGCCAAAAAAGTATTACAATAATAAAACAAATTATTTTACTATTTGAACCTTCAAATAGTAAAATAATTGTTGCAAGTGTTGCAACACAACAAAAGATGTCCTTCCATATGATGCGTACAGATTACCTAATAGTTTTTGAATGTGACTAGAAAGATGTGCAAAAAATAGCCTACCGTAGATACCTTTACAGATGGTAGGACGACCTCAGAAAAAATCTAAGTGGAGATAGAAAGGGGAAACAAAGTTTTACCGTTGGGCAAAGCGCCATAGGCTACGAAAAACGTTTGCACTGACTTGCACGACTTTCAAAATACAGTAAAAGAGGTTTTTCCCCAGCAGTGGAATAGTTTAGCCTAGTTACCACCTCAAAATGTTTTTTACATAATAATTTTGTGAAATTTTACTATATTAAGATTTTTTTCAATGGAAATAGATGTACTTAACATATTAAGACGAGCAGATGTTACACAGCTCGGACAAACCTCTGTGCTTTATAGTCTGTCCTTGGTATGTAATATAAAATTGTAAAAAAAAAAATTTATTAAATAAATAAAAAAGGTAATCAATTTGTAGTAATTAAAAATGTGTTACATATAACTAATAAAACTACACTTGAATTATTCATAAAAAAATAAATTTAAATAAAATAATCGCCTTAAACTCGGAAGTGGGAAATATATTTCCTTATTGAAATCATGTTTACAATACAAAGTGCTTATAGTTGCCAACAGACAACCCGTGTATCCACTTAAGAAAACATAATTAATTACTGCAATTTAACCATTCACTTACATTGTCTTATTACCGTCATTAAATCTGTGTACATATATACGTCAAACAAGTAAAACATCCCTATAATATAAAGTATAATAAAACTATTATAAAATGTTTTCGCAATAAATTGTTAACAATGAAATTATTATATCATAGAAAACCATTAAATCACAGAAAACACCCAGACCTAAAGTCAATGTTAGATACAGCCATTGAACTATTAATTAGGGATTACAACTTACTGGATACAGCTTCAAATATTTAAACAAATTGATTGCTATGTATTGCATGGCAGGTTCACCATATTTTAAGAGAGGAGCACAGCGGATAATCTGCTCAAATCGGAGCAGCCCGGTGATACTTACCATCAGTCGGGCCGTACGCTTGTTTGCCAAGTTTGTGGGATAAAAAAAATACTTTCCCCTTTCTTTAACAAAACATAGAACTTTATCAGTCCAAAGGGTCCTGTAGGGGCTAGATTACCTATGTAATACAAGTTATTTTAAGTTTTCATCTACTCTATCTGGACGGCAAAGCTAGTATTTGCGTCATCAGGGGGTCGAGTTACTAATAACTGAGCCATTGGGATTATGTCCAAGAATGTGGAGTTCTTGTGGTTCTTGTTCTTGGGTGATGTATCATTGAGCGTAAACAAAAAATGTAATTGATTAGATGCAAGCTATTTACTCAGTTTCTCCTGTAATGTATTTTGTTCGTGTCTATCTATACTTCTATACTAATATTATAAAGAGGTAAAGTTTGTGTATTTGTTAAATTGTAAGGGGTAATCTCGGGATCTACTGAACCGAATTTAAAAATTCTTTCACCAATAGAAAGCCACATTATTGCTGAGTGTCTTATGTTATATAAAAAACCAAAAAATAAAAAGGCTTTTACATTATGCCCAACGAAGTGGGCACGGGTCAGCTAGTTAAGTATAATTAAAATTGATAATGTCCAACTTAAAGACTCTGTATTATATTAATTAAAAGAATTTTAGAAATCAGATCAGTCGAAGATTGTTGAATGTGAATGAATTGTAATAACTAACGTTTGCTTTAATGTTGGTAAATACACCAAACTAAAAGAATTGCTTTTGTACTTTTGATTATTTTTATTCTTGTTTCGGTTTAACTAAGTAGGTAGGTACCATATCCCTTTCGGCACGAAGAATTTTTTTTTCGTATATGATCTTATTTTTGTTGTTTCTACGGTATTTAGGATACATGTAATGCAAAAAAAATAAAATAAAAAATATTTGTGCTCGTTATCCCACCTTTAGACCCCCGGCACGATCGTATCATTCTGGTCTGCCCCTACCTTAGTGATGTAATGTGTAAGTTCATAGGTTTATCTAAATATACAATAAAAAACAGGTTTATAATCAAATTACAAAATCTTTAATTAGAGAAAACAATATTTTAAACAAAATGTCAGTCTTCTAGACTTATTAAATCACAACCACTTTAAATAATAATATCAATCAGTCTTCTGTACTTAATTCTAATTAGTCATTTGAGATCTTGATCAGTCTCTAATTAAACATATCAAAAATTATCAATCATTTTGTGTGATAGGAGTAAAAACAGTTGCCAGATCGTGATAGGCACAAATAAAGTTAACATTTTTTACAGTACACCTTGGATTTAGATTTACAGTTTTCCATTCTACATTTTCGATGTGTGTTTATACTGTCTTCAAAACCTGGGAGATGGTCGTAGCCATCGTACCTCTTACCAGTAGAGGGATCTGGGGGAGGTTAGTATCTGCCGATTGTTGCAATGCGTATTTCACTTTGGGTCACAACTGCACTAGGACCACTATCTTCTCGACTTTTTTCAGGGCAGCAGACCAAAGCCTCAGCCACATCATCTGCTCGTCTATGCTATAAAAAGCGGCAGTTCTCTCAATGTTAGTGCAAGCTTTTTTTACGGCATTGATAGCTTGTTGAATTTTCCACAGCGGATTAGTATTTTCGGGAGGAGGCTCGTCAGTTGATACAACATGGATATTAGAACGCAACAAAAAGAATCTATCTCTGGTCATGAATTCTAGTCTCATATTTTGGCGCCAATACATATGGATTCGAGGATAACTGATGCACCCCATTACTAACAAAACCCCAAAGAATTTTTTTATTTCCTCGGCTGATATATTCAGTACTTTACCAGTTTTCCACATGTAATATATATTAGTACATTCAGCGCAATTGTTAAAAAACTCATCAACAAAGTACTGTCTAAAGTATTCTAAGGGTTCACGAGAAGGCAGTCTTTCAGATTCGGTGGGATATGGGTGTCTTTATCAAGAAATGTCATTTGTCTCCAAATCCTATCCCTCCTGCTTGCTACAGGGTCAGCAGAACGACTTTGGCGCACATTAGATCTAGATCTGTCTTGACCTGATGTACGGCCTCGTGTAGAAAGGGATTGACCACGTACACGGTGCCGTAGTCCACGAGTAGACTGCCGGTTAGATGCTAAAGACCGGCCGCGACCGAACGAAGGTCCTGGTTGAGGAGAAGGTAATTCTTGATGAGGTACCTCGGATTCTTCACCTGACTCCTCTTCAGAGCTAGAATTGTTACCCCCGGCTTGTTCTAGATGTCGTTGCTCGAGATCAGATTCATCCAACTCCGATGTATTTCCATTCCCGATAAGTTCTGCCACTAACTCTGAAGTCAGGAGCCCTAGAAATGACAAAATAAGAGATGAGAATTTAACGTAAAATAGACACTTTTTTTATGAACAGCGTCCCAGGAGGCACGATCGTGCTTCATAACTTTGTGGACACATTGCGACCAAACTAAAATATTAATTTCAAATACTTAAATTAATTACAAGTCTACACTCCATATTTAACTCAAAAATCGCAATAAAACATAAAAACATGCGTATTTTAATTAAATTAGCAATACTTACTTCGACCTCCGCCGTCCGTCACGTACACGTCCATACTCGTCTCCTATTTTGGCGGCAACTAACAGTCAGATTCAAATTCAAAGGTATTCATCGTATTATTAAGGAACGATACGATCTATCCACGCCGTTTCGGTGCGGGAAACTTAAATATTTTATGATTTAGAATTTTTTGAAGTTGAAGGAACGATTGTATAATCGTGTGCTGAAAGGGATATTATTATTTTGAAAATATTTCCCATCTGAGGCGAGAGGTGAGGATGATGAAATATTTCTTTCAAAAATATGTTTAAAAGCGTTATTGAAGGTGATTGACATCATCTCATCTCACAATTCAAGGTCGTCAGCAAATTTTTAATAACACACGTGACCTTAATACATTACACGAAATATTTTAATAATTACGTTATACAAAATTGTACGTAATATTAGATCATATATTTAACAGAAACAAGGTTACATCATTTAAAATAGCAATAAAGTTTTGAATCAAAATACTAGGCCTCCTAAGAAAGTTATAGTTCAATTTCAGTCACAAAGGAGCAGGCTTAACCTGTTCTCAATGATATTCGGTTTTTGCTTTTGATGTGCTTTGCCACAGTATATTTGCGAATAAGCTGCACAAAAAAATCATTAAAAGATATTAGCTTCTGCCCGCGGCTTCGCCCGCGTGGCCTACTAACAAATAATTAGTATATTTTTCTTCAGAAACAAATACCGGTCCGGTCCGGTTCTGCCCGGTCCGGCACGGCCCGGTACGGTACAGTTCCATCCGATCCAATCAGGTCCGATCTGTTCCGGTCCGGTCCGGTCGGTCCGGTCCTAATAAGGAACCTACATTCCAAATTTGGAATCTCTAGACCAGGCGGTTTGTGCGTTGATATATAGTTAATTTAATAAATGTAAATTATTAAGTCAGTCAGTCAGTCAAGACTATGAATTTTATATAAATAGATTAAAAATGTGATTTTAATTTATACATAGCAAATGTAAAATGAAGTCGCTTCTGTCTGTAATGCAATTTTCAACAATAGATAGAGTAATTACTCTAAGGAAAGGTTTTACATATAATACGTACAAGTATCTGTTTACATGGCGGCGTACCCGTGAGAATACGCGGGTACGCCGCCATGTAAACAGTCCGCTCGTGAGAAATTAAATCGTAAAAATAATAATTACAATTAAAATATGAAGAAAAACGGAAATATACATAAATAATGAAATAAGAATCCAGTGACAGTGTTATCAAACTAAAATAATTTAAATAATAATAGCAATAGTGATTAAAAATATAAACAGTGTCATAAGTGTAAATACAGCTAGAATATTTAACATACTACATTTAACCAGGGAAAAACTAATAAATATAAACAGTGACATATGTTAAATAATCTTTTTTAAATGAATAAATAAATTTTACTATAATAAATTAAAGTGGTGGTGAAAGCAAACTATAAAATTATAAACACCTACCAACATGATCAACGATTTTTTTGGTTTGACTTGTAATTGATTATTTCGTCAAAGAACTTACTAATTGGATTGGTCGAATGGTTTACACAGTAAACTTTGGAGGCGAGACACCCAGTTCGAAACCTGACACCAGCAAACTCTAAAATCGGTTTTTTGGACAACAATTTAATTTAAAAACTGTTTTTAAAACAAAATATCATAACCCCAAGAATATAGGCAGTATTAATATACTAAACAGGCAACAAGATGGCGCTAATGTGCAATAAATGTAATAGTGAAATAACAAATAGTGACTTCATAGTATGTAGTAATTGCCAAAAACACTTCCATATTGAGTGCACTAGCATAAGCGATAAAAGGTTTTACTTGATGACTACAGAGAACAGAAAAAAATGCAAATGCGATAAATGTGAATATAACAAATGCGGATCAACAGTTCAATATACTATTAACATATCAACTGAGAACTCTTTCGAAACGCTACATAATGAAAGCGATACAGATATAAACGACTATCATGCCCATGAGTATGTTACGCTACGGAGCCAGAAGAAGCCTGCGTCATTGCTCGACTTAACCGCGTCATATGTATCAATGAGCGACACGAATGTAACCGCACACAGTCTTCCAGACCCCAATAACAGAGACTACAATATTATGGTTATTAACGAATTAAAGTCAAACATACACAAATTGAGAGAAGAACTACAAATAGCCAATAATGAAATTGATAATTTAAACATAATGAATCAGAATTTACTGCGAAAAAACCAAGAACAAGAGAAAGTTATTAAGATATACAAGAGCGTAAGTGCAGACGACTTTAATTTGAGCAGTAAAATTAATAGCGCATATGTATCCACGCCACTATCAGTGAAAAATACTTTACTGAGGCAAAAAGAAAAGTTAATAAGTTTTTCGGGCAGAAAAAATGAGACAAAAAATAATTGCGGTGACAGTCTACCATTGCCTACTAAAGGCAATTTGGCTGCGTCTGGACGGGGAAATAAGCACATGAATGTGACTTCATGTGACGACACTATCGATGGATCAAGGAAAACAGAGAAGACCAATTCCAAAACAAAAATTTGCCTGATAAGTAGTATAAGCCACGATAAACAGTCAAACATTATAAAACAGCAACTGGACGACCGACAAGTGTGCCACTATCGCATGCCGGGAGCTGGAATTGATCATCTTTTAAATGGAATCGAAGCCAAACTAAAATCATTTACTCGTTCTGATTGTTGTGTTGTAATGATAGGAGAGCATGATTTTAAAATCTCCGAAAATTATAATAATCTTGTAAATAGAATTAGACAAAAATTGATACTTTTACAGCATACAAACATTATTATTTGTTTACCAACATTTAAGTATTCGCATAATGTAATTTTTTTTAACAAAAGGGTTGAAATGTTTAACAGACTATTCTATTACGATAATCTAAACTATGAATATTGCCACATCTTAGACTCAAATAAAAATCTCTCCTATTCACACAGTATGTTTTCAAGATTTACTGGGAGAATAAATATCCGTGCCTTGAGAGTTGTAGTGAGCGACTTAGTCCAATTAATGAAAGTAACGCTATGCACATTTAAAAAAAATAATGAAACTATATATAACAATCAGATTCAGAACAATGTAACCTCTAAACAAAACGATACATCCCTTAGTGAAACCCCTTGTAACAGGAAAAACTATTCCTTTCGTGCCTAAATGTTTAACTATTATGTGCCAAAACATTCAGTGTTTGACAAATAAAGTAGATGACTTAAATGTGTTTTTAATGGATTGTGACTATGATGTGGATCTTATTGTAATGAGTGAACACTGGCTGTTACCAAACAATTTTCATCTTTACCCATTGGAAGGCTATGATTTGCGTGCTAAATTTCTGCGTCAAAAACATATTCATGGTGGTGTAGCTATATTTTCTCGTAATAATATAAAAACCAAGGAGCGACTGGATATACAATCTTTTTCAATGGAGTTTGTTGTGGAGTTTTGTTCTGTAGAAATTGTTGCTCATAACTTGATATTAATATCGATATATAGACCCGAACGGGAAATAGAAAAGTTTCTCTCACAATTGCAAGCTTTACTGGAACATCTTTCTAAGCATTCAATACGCAAAAGAGTTATTATCGCTGGTGACATAAATCTGGACATAACGAAATCCACGAAAAACAGCAACAACTTTGTAAATCTTATCAAATCTTTTGGGCTACGTTGCATTATAAACTCACCGACACGAGAAACCAAAGATAGCTCTACTTGTATTGATCAATTTATAGTCAGTAATAATTTGTGCATTAAAGCAAAGGTTGAAGACTACCAATTATCGGACCATAAGACTTTAATTGGGCAGATATCCTTGCATGGCCCCGAAACTAAAAAGAACAAGATTTGTAAAAGAAGTACACGATTTTTTTGTATCAAAAATATGGAGTTGTTTAAAAATGCATTGGGTGCACTTGATTGGCATAATATCTTATCTCGAAAAAAAGACATAAATGAAAATTATGATATATTTCACAATGAATTAAAATTGCTATTAAATACATACATACCACAAAAATATATAAAATTAACTAACAATAAAAAAACTAAATGGATAACTAAAGCTATAAAGAAATGTTGTTATCACAAACGTATATTACGTTATCTCACTAATTCATTTGAGAGTAAAGTTTTGAAAAATTATAGTACATTATATAACAAAATTTTAAAAAGACTAATAGCTTCTGAAAGAAAAAAGTCAAATATACATAGATTACTAAGTGCTCGAAATAAGAATAAAACTATGTGGACCATGATTAAGGAAAAGACAAATCCATTGAAACAACATAATCATAAAAATATTATTTTGAAAACTCAAAATGAGAACATAACATGTCCGCTGAGTGTGGCTAATTCATTTAACGAGTATTTCTTGAGTGTCAGCTCAGATAGTAATAAAGTCATTCCAAATCTACCAAACACAAGATCGTTAACGAACTCATTCTATTTGGGAGATGTCACAGAATCTGAAATCAAAAAAACCATATTAAATCTAAAACGTAATAATACTAGTGGACATGACGAGATCCCAGGCTCATTGATTGCTTTTTGTGTAGCCGAGTTAGTAGCACCATTAACGTTTCTGATAAACCAGTCCTTTAATGAAGGCAAATTCCCAGAGAGCCTAAAACTAGCCATCATAAAGCCTATTTTTAAGAAAGGAGATGTGACATGTGTTTCAAATTACCGCCCTATAGCATTGCTACCAGTCATGTCAAAAATTTTTGAAAATGTAATATGCAAAAGAATATATAGTTTTTTGGAAAAACATAACGTACTGAGTTGCACCCAGCATGGTTTTAGAAAAAATCGGTCAACAACCACGGCAGTGTTCGACTGTAATCTCGAAATATTAAACATATTGAATAGTAAAAAATGTGCAATAGCTATTTTCATGGATATGTCCAAGGCCTATGATAGAGTCTCACATGAAGTTCTAATAAAAAAACTAGAGTTGTTGGGGATGAGGGGACAAGCAAAGAAATGGCTTACTTCATACTTGAGCGATAGAAGACAAATCGTACAAATAACGCATCTAGAAGAAAAAACCGGCGAACTACAGAAATACGAATCATCTGTCGAGTTGTTGAACGGATCCATACCACAAGGCAGTGTGCTGGGATGTTTGTTGTTTTTAGCATACATAAATGAGCTTCCATCTATTGTCCCGCATAAGGTTGTTCTATTTGCTGACGACGCAACCCTTGTGGTCTCCTGCGACTATGGTGATGTGAGCACAGCGCACTACTTGATATCGGAAACATTAATTAAAATTGTAAAGCACTTAAAAGATATAAACCTAACGCTGAATTATGAAAAAACAAAGATCATGCAATTTAGACCGTATCAAAGGGTTGGAATGTGTCTCAATCTAAACCACGACGGACACAAAATTGAGGAAGTCAATTCATTCACATTGCTGGGAATCACTATGGACTCTCATTTGTCATGGAGGTTCCATGTTGACTCGGTTGTAAATAAACTTAGTCGATTTGCATATGCACTGAGAGAGCTCCGAAAATGTACAAATGAGGAGTGTGCGCTTGCAGCGTACCACGGTTACGCCGCGGCTTGGATACGATACGGCATTGTGTTCTGGGGCAACTCCACTGATGCGCCAGCAGTATCTATCTTACAAAAGCGCTGCATGCGAATAATATCTTTGTCAGGACGCCGAGAATCATGCCGATTGTTATTTCCCAGGTTCGGAGTTCTCACAGTAACTGGCGTATATATTTTTGAACTGTGTAGATTTGTAAGAAAACACCCCCACTATTTTCAAAAGTTCGCAGATAAACCAAGCCGTTACGCTACGCGCCGAGAAAACAATTTAGTTGCACCACCGATACAACTTAGCATATATAAAGATGGCCCTTACTACATGGCAATTAAAGTTTATAACCATTTACCAGAATCCGTAAAAGCTATCCAAGGTAGTAAATTTGAAAACCAATTAAAAAGTATGTTAATTAGAAATTCTTTTTATAATTTGAAAGAATATTTTGATAAAAAAATTATAATGATATAATTCAATGTACAATTTTAATCACATTTAATTTAATTAATGTAGTTGATATCAATCTCTAACTTGTGTTGAATTTTATTTTGTCATTAATGCAATAATAATATTTATGTACCTGGTATAAACATTCACGATACCTTGAAAAGGTTCATTTGTAACACTACCTAACATCTAACACACAACTATTGTACTTATTGTTGCAAATTACTGTGAATAAATGAATATGAATATGAATATGAATATCTTCCGAAATTTCCACGGGAAAGATCAACGAGAACGAAGTTGCGCGGATTTCGCTAGTATGATTTAAATTAAATCAGATTAAATCCTCACTAACGCTATAAATCATATAACGATTGAATTGAAAACAACAACAAATTGAAACATACAAATGTATTGTCAATAAATCACCATTAATAAGTATTTAAACTCTAGTCACGTAATACTTATGACATTGTACGCCTGTTTTGTCCGTGTCCAGATCTATTTGTGGTAATGGTTTAAATAAAATTATTGTCACGTTTCTAGAGGATTCGTTCATTTTTTACAGCTTCTTCTAACAGTCGTTTGTAAAAACCTGAGCATACGAAAGTACTCCTTTTGTACGCGGACCTTTTTGTCCACCAAAATAAATCGCAGTTAGACAAAACCTACCGCGCGCAATTAGGTAACTTCGCTGCCCTGAATTATTTGTAAA
This sequence comes from Endotricha flammealis, assembly GCA_905163395.2. Lineage (NCBI taxonomy): Eukaryota > Metazoa > Arthropoda > Insecta > Lepidoptera > Pyralidae > Endotricha > Endotricha flammealis. The sequence continues at coordinate 10,196,434 of LR990858.1, read as the reverse complement.
GAGAACTAAAACGCGAATTCGCGACACAGATACATTCGCACGTTCTCGTGCAACCGCACCTCACTGCACAGAAGACATTGCGGAGAATGCAATGTTCACAATCTCTCTTTAAATCTAGAACATATTAATTTTATTAAAGGCGCCGAAAATGTTTGCGGTGTTTATGGGCGGTGGTTGCTTATGATGACCCGTTCGGCTTGTCTTCTATACAATGAATAAAAAACCGGTATGTACGTGTCGGGCCACGTACAATGTAGGGTTCCGTATTGGCTATGCATTTCTTGCTTGCAAATGAGTACAATGCCATTTTCTATGACATTTATACGTTTTCGTCAAAGAAATTTTACTTCATAAGTTCGTCGGCTATTACTCAGTAACTAGTAGTGCCTACTTAACCGTTATAGTTTGTCTTGTAGGTTCACTATATGGAATACTACAAAGATTTTTTTCAAATTTCTATACTCAAGACTTTCGGAGATAGAGAGAGATAGGACCACCGTGCAAAACGAAAATTCACACGTTAAATGTAAATAATTCGCAAACGGATCATTGTTTCGGAAAATGATCTTCCCACACCTTCAATGTTTTAAAGAGACCTATCTAACGATATTCCTACCAGATGGGTCGGTGCGAAAAATAAATTTCATTCCCACTTTACCTGTAGGGGAGGCACCCCAAAAAAAAAACAAATTACAGCTTTCTAGCATCACGCGTCTAGGCGCTAGACCGCGGACGGACAGACGGACATGGCGAAACTATAAGGGTTCCTTGTAGTTTACTACGGAACCCTAAAAAGCAAGATGTGTATTCCCCGTTTTATTCGTGATCCAACTTTTTTGTCCTATTAATATGGTCACGAGGAAGTACTGTTCTCGTGGTCCTACTATTTGTATACTTAGGTACTAGTGTCGTTCGACTGTTTCTTCGATCTTTAACCGGATAGGCTTCCACGTGTCGAATAATACAATCTGAAACATTGTCGATGATTGCCCACTCCACTCCTTTTAATTATCATTTTATGCCGGAAAAACACTTCGCACGGACTTCGCCTTCGACTTAAATGGCGCAATCGAGTTAAAAATATCTACCTTTGAGGACGTAGGTTACAAGGAGTTATTAATTCACATCCAGAGTTTATTTACAATGTTATTTCCTTTGTTTTTTTATACCACTAAGGTGGAAAACAAGTACACGGTCCGCCTGAAGTAGCAATAAACAGTCACTGTAGCATATTGTCGCTTGCAATACAGGGGTTATCACTAGCGCGTTGCCGACCCTGTCAAAAGAGTGGAACTCTGGAGACCTTGCCGTAGGAACATATGCCCGAGACCAATGTTATTTGACTGCGATCTTCTGTAAGGTGGAGGTCCTTCCCCAGACGGGCACCTTCAATTTGAGCGGATTATCCGCTGTGCCCTACCTCTCTTAATAATATATCTTGATATAATAGAAGATATGTACTTATAGGTAATGTACTTACATAATTTATATCACTACCCGGCTTGGGTAACAATATGTAATTATTATGTACCTACCTAATCACGTTTTATTATACTTCATTTTTATGAGTACCTACATTGTAATATTTCTTCTGTATTATTATAAATGTGTCATTTTATTAGGTGCTCCTTGCACAAAATGGCTCGTCGGATTTGGATAGATACATGAATATTACATAACCTAGATTAACAAAACAAACAACCCTCGGTTACACGTATGCGTTTGGTGATGTCCTTAAAAACCGGGCAAGTACGTGTCGGGCCACGCACAATGTAGGGTTCCGTATTGGCTAAGCATTTTTATTGCATTTAAGCAGATTACAATGCCATATCCCATGACATTTGTACGTTTTCGTCAAATAAATTTTATTTGATAAGTTCGTCGGCTATTACTCGGTAACTAGTAGTGCCTGCTTAACCATTATAGTTTTCCTTGTAGGTTCACTCTAAGGACTACTACCATGAATTTTTTCAAATTTCTAAACACAAGACTTTCGGAGATATAGAGCGGGCGTAAAATGTAAATAATTCCGAAACGACTCATTGTATAGTAAAATGTTTTGAAGAGACCTATGTATCGATACCACACAACATGGGGTGGGCGCGAAAAAAAAATCATTTCCACTTTACATGTAGGAGAGGCACTCCGAAAAAACTTTTTATTCAAAATTTTCTTCCAGCACTTTGTTAACATTGTTCATATGTGTATATACACACCAAATTACAGTTTTCTAGCATCAAGCGTCTAGGCGCTAGACCCCTGACAGACAGACAGACAGACGGACATGGCGAAACTATAAGGGTTCCTTGTAGTTTACTACGGAACCCTAAAAAAGCGTTAAGGCTCGTTTGGACGCCGTTGCATACAATAATGTTATAGCAATAATTGATATGCATCGTTTAAACGACAGTTGCTTACAATTCCTGAAGGACATTTATTGCTGCTACAAGATTACATGCAAATTATTGCTCTTGAATGTACAAGAAACTGGCGTCGTCGCCGTCGTCTAAATGAGCCTTTAAGGTTAAGTAAAGGCCTTCTACACCATAAGTCACCACATACCAGGAGCCGCTAAGTTGCTGATATTTCGTGGCTTTTAAATTAGGCTTAAATAGTTATCGCAGAAAATGAGGCAAAGACAGGGGTGGAAGATAGGCAAAGGACAGGAGCAACCAAATTTTTTGCGTTATTACAATCACTAATAACTTTAATAATTAAAGCTACACAAGAAATACAAATTACTATAATCCATCATAATGAGGCCAAACAATAAAATTGCTTACTTAATAACCATTGATTATTAGTTAGACTCTCGTAAACTTATGTCATATTAGTACAAATTGATTAGAACTCAATGACATTTTTAACATTCTAACGTCAAAATCCGGAAGCTATATAATTTCTAAGTGCATAGGTAATTAACAAATCTTAATAATACACCTTGCTTACCATCAGCCGACAGTATGCTTGTTTGCCACCTAGGTGGTATAAAAAATACACCTAACTCATGCTCTGTTGGATAATCAAAATTAACTTTGTTTGTTTTTGTACGAAGTTTAGTAGGTACTCATACTAATTTACGTGTCAGTATTCATTAAGCATATTATTAACAACAAATGAATTGTTCTCCCTCAGTGGATGTTTTACTTTACTGTACTTTTTCATTCATCTTTACTTCAGGGTGTTATTTATCTGTCTTTTCAGCCCATGATGTATTTAAATATCTTTTATATAAAACTTATTTTTGTTATTTTCAGACAAAGTGAATCAGCATTTTTGGTTTAAAAAAACATCTAACATAATCATACTTGTATTTCGCAGAACAAATAGCGACAATATATTCCACTTATCTGTCAGTTAAATTTAAGATTTTTGAATGGCATTCATCTGCCAAATAAATCTTATCAGGAACCAATGAGAATCTTAATATAAAGATAATCAAAACCTTTCATTTTTCAGCTCCGTACATCAAACCATGCAATCTGACAGACCCCGATTTACCCGACTGTGTGAAGGAACAAATAGAGGCCAGTTTGCCGCATTTTACAAAGGGTGTCCCCGAAATGAACGTTCCATCAATAGATCCTGTCAATTTGGATGACATCAAGATAGATGGCAATGGCCTAATTCTGAAGTTTACGCAGGCAGCTATGCACGGTCTGAGCAACAGCAAACTAACAGAATTAAAGTGAGTCACGTATACATTTATAGCCATCCCTCCGTTTTCACACCCGTGGCACTTTTATGGTAGACTTTAATATTAAGTAAGTGGTATTCACATTTCATTGAAGCATCTAAACGGCTATTTCCGATTTAAACAATATGTCAAATACGGTTGAAACGATAGTATCAACTTTTTTTAAATTGTAGAAGCCGGTACAGCTTTTATGTCTCACGTTGATATTCTGACAGAGGGTGGTTTTTGTACGATATCATATAGGACCTACACTACATAATTTTCAATGTAAAATATTAGAGTAAGGTTAATACATAATGTTTATCAACATACCAACTCGTATTACTGAGAAAATAGAGGTAATAGAGGTTTAACTTGAAACGTCAAAACAAACATGTGTTATTCGCTCAAACCTTGACCTCATTAAGCAATGTTATGTGACAAAAATTTTGGAATTAGCGCGAGAGCTATGCTCTTGAAATACTTAAGTACTTATTACATTTAAACTTGAAGGAATAGGTTTGGATTAAGTTTGATGTGGACACAATGTTAAAACGTAGACCACACTAAGATCGTTTGGCTTTGCTCTTTAAAGATTCAAAAGTCAAAATTTCAAAACTTTTAATCAGAGAATAGGGCAACCGACTCTATAAACTACTACCAAAATGACCTGCAAAATTAGTCAATTAAATATAAATACACTGGGCGTCAAAAGTAAGTAGTACAGTTTTAAAATTGCAATATCTTCTAAACTACAGAAGCTAGACCTTTCAAATAAAAAAAAGTTAAAAGACAATTTCATTTCATTTAATAAAAACGTCATGCATAATATCATTTTTTAAAGATTGACTGAAAAAAAAACTTAATAAACAAAAACACTCTTTTTTAAACTGTTGGCTTGTACTTTTGTTTTTTATTGTTTTCTTTATTTCTGATAAATCAATTGCAATTCAAAAGCAAATGTGTCTTCAGCGAGTAAACGTCACTAATCATGCCTCTTTCACCAGAAGAATGTGCAAGAATCATAACTTTTCTCGAAGTAGGCATCAGTATGCGTCATACTGCAAGAACGGTGGGTGTAACTCTAAGAACGATCCAGCAAGTAAAGCGAAGGTACTAAGAGACTGGAAACCATCTAAGGAGACCAAGTAATGGCAGACCCAGGTGCACTAGTACCGCAGAGACCGCTTAATTGTCTCTACTGTGTTAAGAAATCGTCACCTTAATGCAGTTAAGGTCCAGCAACAGCTTCTTCAGACCCGAAGAGACTACGTTAGTGAGAGTACAGTGAGGAGAAGACCTTGCTGAAGCCAATCTGAAGTCGTACAGGCCAGCAAATGGCCCCAAACTTGAGACAGGGCATCGAGTAGCAAGACTACGCTACGCCCGTCAACACGTACAATGGGACGAAGAAGAATGGACAAGAGTTTTGTTCACAGATGAGTCTCGGTTTTCTTTATTCACTTCCGATGGAACGAGGCGACCTGGTGAGCGATACATTCAAGGTTGCATCTCGGAAAGAGTTCAATACGGCGGGGGCTCTGTACACGTATGGCCTGGCATCTCTTCAGAGGGTCGCACAGAGCTAGTGGTCACAGAAAATGGCAGTCTGACTGGTGAAAGTGATCCTTATCGAGTATGCAGGGCCATATTTAGTAAATATGGGTGATGGAGCGATACTAATGCATGATAACGCCCGGCCACACACCGCTCACCTCGTACAAGAGTACATTCAGGAGGTTGGCATCAGCTTGATGGCTTGGCCATCAAGAAGCCCAGATCTTAACCCGATTGAACACACTTGGGATGAGCTTGGGAGGCTAGTCAGAAGACGCAGACCACCCCCCGCCACCCTCAGGGCTCTAAAACAGGCCCTGATAGAAGAATGGGTGAATATTCCCTAACACCGCCTCCGAAACTTAGTGTTCAGCATGCCAAACCGGCTCGAAGATGTCATCAGAGCCCGAGGCGGCAACACAAGTTACTAAAGTGGGAACAAGGCCCAAAACTTAAAAATTTAGTTCTTGATAGTTACTTCAAAATGGTTAGCTTTTTAGTTTTTTCTTAATTTTCAGTGTAAAACTTTACTAATGCTAAATAAAATATTATTTTTAGAAAACTTTGTTAAATTTGCTATAAAATTACTTTTATTTCAAAACTCTAACTTCTATAGTTTAAGAGTAATTGCAATTTTAAAACTGTACTACTTATTTTTGACGCCCAGTGTAGTAGCTACAATATTTTCCTTTGTCTCCTAACTTCATGCCTAACTTCGCTTTACTTCCATCAACTTATCGAGTGTGTAGAGCTAGCCAAGGGTTTCTCGTTTTACAACATAAAGGTATCTAGGTACATACTTTTACCTTTAAGAGGTAGGGCACAGCGGATAATCCGCACAAATCAGAGCAGCCCGTCTGGGGAAGGAAGAAAACCTTACAGAAAAGCCAAATAGCATTAGTCTCGGCCATACCTCCTCGGTCGGTTCCTACGGTGAGTAAGGTCTCCAGAGGTCCACTTTGGGGTTGGGAGGGTTGGCAACGTGTGAGACGTGAGTGATACCCACGGTATTGCAAGCGTCTATAGGCTACAGCCATGCTTACCATCAGGCGGGCCGTATGCTTGTTTCCCACCTTAGAGGTATAAAAAAAAATTTTTTTTATACCTCTAACCTTTAGTTTCTCTGTAAATTGATGTATTGTTCTTTGCATTTGCATACATCAATTATTGACACTTAATAACTGGCTTATGTCAAGCTAGGTACCTGAATCACAAGTGATTGGCGAGTATTGGTCAATTATAGTTTTTATCACAAGATAACTTGATAAATCTGGTTTCCGTAGTTTTTATAGCTTCCAGTATTCGCCCACAATACCTATTGTTTACGATTTAAAGCTAAGTAGGTAATCTATTTTTATTCAAAACTAGCGGAAGTCATAGCTTCAGCAACGCAATCCCATTCTCTATCCATAAGAACATCATTAATACCTACCTTTTTACTCCTTATACATAAGCGAACAAACAGACAGACATTTTTTTATATATTAGTAGTAAGTACCTAATATCCCTATCTAATGTGCTAACATTTATACTTAAATTAAGAAAAATCTGTTAAATGATATTCAAACAGACATGTTAATTTTTATATAAGTATATTTTTTTCAAAAGAATCTAACAATAATAAAATTATATTTATGATTGTAACACATCTTTCGGTAGAAATATGCGTATCATCATTAATAAGCTCGACCACACCGGTTGTGTCATGTGTGTAAGGCAATACAGTCTAATGTTTTATTTTACTTCTGCATTCTAACGTTACGCAATCAGCGACTGTTTTTCCATCAGGTGTGACTCCACAATTAATAAATTACGCTTGATATTTCAGTTGTATTAATTTAATAAATAAATAAAGACATCAAAGCCGTCGACAGTTGACGTGACCTTTATGCCCAACGTTTAAAAATATTGCCATTTAACACAATAATGCTGCTGACCTTCTGGGTACATTGCCCTTCGACGTCAATGCGATTTTTTTTCTGTTTTCCAATTTATTTCCTCTATCATATGTGTCATCATACTTACATATTTCGTTTTTGACTAGTCTGAACAAGAAAATATTTTATGTTGTGTATTATCTGTTATGCATGTGGTTATGGATAGACAGAAATACAATTTAATATTGCAAAATTCTAAAATAATTCTGATCAATAAGGTAGCTAGGCTACGTACGTATTTTGTTAAAGAAATCGATTAGCATCCAAAGCCTATAGAAACTGTCTTGCATAATGGATAGCAAAACGTTTTCATTGTGTGTTAATGGTCCGACAAAGGACCAGACAATACACAGGCAGGATGATAGACAAATAGAGCAATCAAATGATAAACAGATATTGTTTGAGTAATACTCGTCATCAGGCCAAAAAAGGCTGCCTTTCCACATAAGCGGAGAGGAGAAAAAAAAAGTTAACTCTCGTGTCAAAATTATGGATAGGTACGGTTTCGGAAACTGTCTCTAACCTGTTGTCGATATATGGCTGTTGTGACCGTCAGATGTCTTGCAATCACTGACCCTAGCTCAAGTTATAGTAAATCCGTGCCCACAAAGCGTGAAAGCGCACGAAAAAATTAGAAAACAGTAATGATTTGTGAATTGACAGTAATGATTGATGAATTTTATGACCTTTACATACTATGTAAACCTTTCATCAACAGTTCATGTTGTTCTCAGATTTATCTAATTCAAGGCTCTCTACATTATTCTATAACAATACTAAATAGGTAATCATATTCTTTGTCATTCACCTAATAACTATTTGATATTATAGGTAAGTACGTAATAATAAAATTGTATAATTTGTATAAGTGCATCCAATAATGCATTACGTGTTTGTGTTCTCTCTAAATAGTTTTATCTTTTTCAAATCAAAATGTTTTAGACGAGAGCATTTAAAATTAAATAAAAATATGACAACCTTACCTTGAAAAGATTGCTTTCAAGAAAGGTAACCTTTCTTGTTGCGAATCCATCGACTCATTACGAAAACAGTTTTCGACAGTTTAATATTTAATAAATAGAATTATCTAATAAATGATAGGTACCATTTTTTTTTATTATTACAACATACCTACTCTTGAACCTAATAATAAATTGACAACCAAATACAAACTTGTATACCTACTCTGGCGCTGCTGGTATGACAACTCCTGTTAAGCAATATCAGAGTAATAATAATAATCAATATTATAATCTTTTCCAGAGTGAATATCGGTAAAAATGATGATGACTTTAAATTGGCATTCAAAGGGAACCTAAGTTTGACTGCCAAGTACGAAGTGGATGGACGTATTCTCATTTTACCGATAAAAGGGAAGGGAGACGCAATTGTGGATGCCCGTAAGTAAACTTAATAATGTTAAAGAAATATCATGATTGAAATTAACGATCTACGATCGATGATTGAAATTAAATAAATGAAAACATCTGAAGGATTACTCCTCCGGTGGAGCTTAGCCCATTTCATAAAGACTATCACTCCAATCCAAACCTAACTTCTGTCTTTTGTAGAATTTTTAAATATTTGTATTTTTTTAAATTTATCATGACATATTTTGAGCCTAATTTAAACTTATCGGGAACCTGTGAAACAACACACGTTACACACAGTATACATGTAACTATCCATTCTGCCCACGCAACTATCAAGCGGTTGTCAGAGACTGTGGCTGAGAAGATAATACCGTGAACCGGCCACATGACAAGCTGAAAATTTTATAACAATTTATCTGTTAGATAAGCTAACTGGAATTTATCAATGTGATATTAATCTTGTGTCTTGCATTTACAGAGGGCGTCGAAGTAGAGATCAACAGCAAACTAACCCACGTGAACGACAGCAAGAACGTAACACATTTCAAGCTGGTCACACCATCTTATAAATATACAATTGAAAAGACCACTTTCGACTTGAAGAACTTGTTCAATGGGAACAAACAATTAGGTAAATAGTCTAGAATTTGCAGTAGCTATACCATTCAAACTTCCTTTTTTTTCAATCAGAGCCTTTAATATTCGTAATTGCAATTGCAAATCTTCTGTCCGCCAAAACAGAAAGCGCGTTAACTTGTACTCTACCTATAAATAACAACTTCATTGACAGGACATTTTTTGTTAAATTAATTTAATTTCTCTTTAAGAATAACAGTAACGAAGCAGGTTTTACCCTTATTATTAAACCTTCGTTATTATTTAGGGTTAATGTGGGTATAGTTTTTTATTTTAATTGTACCCAGAAACAAATCATAGAAAAACGTGTAGTACTGATTTGTAAATAATTAGCCATGGATAATCTACGTTGTTCTGATAACATCATCTATTAAACTAATTAGGTAATATTTTTTTTAGCTGACACAACAATTCAGTTCGCAAATCAGAACTGGCGGCAACTGATGGACGATCTTGCCCCGCCCGCGATCAAGCAAATTGTGAAAACATGTGTGAAAGCAATCAACAAATTCTTCTCAAACGCGCCCATTGCAAGGATAGTATTGGGATACGGAAAAGATTAATCTGTGATATATATATTATGCTACGTTTACATCTACAATAATTCTGCAAGTCAGCTCGCAGTGGACTTCTTTTGACTTGTGACTGATGTTGATGAACTCCGCTCACGATAGCTTGCCAGACCTGCGAGTTGATAATAAAAAAACTGCATAATTGCAACATCTGACAATTCTTGCAGATTATTGTTTTTGTTCCGTATATATTTTTGTAAATTGCAGATGTAGACGCAGCCTTAGTACTATTTGACTGCAAATTAACGATAAGTTTACTATTTTTTAGGCGTTACAAAAACGGACTGGTTCAATGCAGTCATTGTGTTGTGTCATTAATTTTATAATATTATTGTGCAACACAAATCGCCAGAATAACAAAAAGTACTATTTCAATTGTTATTTTATAATGGTGGAGTGGGAATGCTGTAATAATATTTATTAATGTGACAATTATGTAGGTACTTATTTATGAATGTTTGCACAATTACAAGATAATGAGTAAACTGATCAATTCTTCATAATGCCATGACAATATAATGTAATTAACTCGTTAAGTTAGCTTAAACAAAGAAAAAGTCCTTGAAATATTATACTGAGAATTATATAAATTAAAAAAAAGTGTCTAAGAAGACGGTGTTTACGTTTGAAGGTGTTTACTGAAAAAATGGTGAGATTTATTTTTAATTAATGATTGAATAGATACGGCTGCAAAATGTATACACGTTTGATTCTAGTAATAAAAACGGTTAAAATCTAGTCTCAAACTCAAGTACTATCTTGCTCATATAAGGTCCTACTTTATTAGTGAACTTCCTTCCATGACTATATAGGTTACATTATGGTCGTTTAAGCAAGGAAATATTAGTGTAATATATTATAGTATCCAGTACAAAAAAAAATTGATTGTATTGTAAGTAGTTAGAAAAACGTTGCTTACTACATAAAGCCATCCATAGTCAACAATTTTGATACGTGAGACGCGTTGACGCACCGCACCCTAAACCTTTTTTTCGACGGATGGCTGCTGGAGGCGCATTTTACCGATTATTTCTAATTTTAATGCCTTTTTTACTGAATACTAGACCATTATTTCCTTGATTAAACGATCATATGTAACCTACATAGTCATGTTTTAAAAGGAAGTTAGAAGAAGTAAGGAAGAACTAATTAAGTAGGACCTTACCTATATAATAATGAAATGAACGAGACGGCGCTTGAGATTGAGACGAGATTTTAATTTGTTTTCGACACGAGAATAGACCCTCTTCAGTCAACATAACAAGGTCTAAATTTCAATCCACTTGTGTGCATTATTGTAGCTGTATTACATATTTATTGTACATAATTATGTATATTTTAAATTAAGGTTACAAAACAAAAAGATGCTTGTCTCTGTCTAGACTGTCGCTTTTCTTTCCGGCGTCAAAATCGGAGAATTTAACTTTTTCAACAAACGGCCTTTTTTGGCGTCGAACCTGATCTCGGTCTCCGTCTCCGTCGTCTTCTTGATTGCCATCGGCTTGAACACCTGGACTCAAGCTCAGTTTCTTGAGATGACTGGCTTTCTCCGTAAAATACTGAATCTCCCCCTTTGGCACAGTCAGCCTCGTATGCTTCTGCTTTCCATTTATCGTAGCCGACCATTCCACAATTATGTTCGGCGCACTGGCAATCTTTAATATGTTCTTGGCTGAGAATGTCCGAATAGTACTTGACGACCATCGCCGTTATAAAGATACTCGCGTAGACAAGAGATACAGTCAACTGAGGTATTCTTGTAAGATCCTGCTCGAATAACTCGCCCCAGTCGTGAGTTGTAGCCCCACTGCTTATTTGGACTGACGAATATAAGGTACCAGTGTCGTCTTCTTGTTCCGTTATGGACAACGAGGAACTTATAACATCCGCTATAAAGTTTCGCAAAGCAATCTTTTGCGCCTGCTGAATACGCACCGACTGCAAGTATTCTTCCCATTTCTCCACCACAATTTGTACCTCGGTCTCTACTACTAGTGTCGAGGCCGTATCGTCTTCTGACTCCGTTTCCCCATCTGATTCTACATTCGCCATCTCGCGTAGATTCGATAGTCCCATCTGGTCCAGGACATAGGATTGAATTTTCTGTTTCCTCCATTCTTGCCAATTCAGGGTCGGTTCCTCTTGTTCCTGGATGTCTGTGTTTTTTTACAGACAGAGTTACTTTGAGCCCGGATTTATGACTCGCTGGCATCACATATAAGTTTAAAGGTAAAAAGGAACGCACCCTCTACGCTAGGCTCCGTCCGTCTCTATAATCTGTGGTCATTAAGTTCAAAGCCAAAAAAAAATCTCTTGATTTTACAAAATAGGGTATGTAATAGATACATGTTTAAAAATGGAAGAGAAAGGGAGTCATAACGTGGTGGAAGATCCACCCTGGGTGGAAGGTCATTGCCACCGCGCGAAAGTCCCCTTGAATTACTCCATCTATTAAAAAAACGCATCAAAATAAGAGGCGTACTTTTAAAGATTTAAGCATACATAGGAACACACAGACAGCAAAAGCGACTTCATTTTATATAGTATGTAAAGATTATACTATGTAAAGATATAGAAGATACGCCTTTATGGTGTATATCACTAGTAGTAGTAGAAACGTATAAGTGCATATTTAATTTCAAAATTTACGATGTAATAAATAAAACACGTTATAATTATGTGATATTAATCGATTTATCTTTAATAAATTAAAATATTTATATTATAGATCACAGATTGATAGGCAAGGTTATGTGCTGATTAAAAACCATTTTACATAACATTTTTTGTATTATTTAAATATTAACATACATTATTATGCAGTAATAATTACACTCGTAATACAGAACAAGTCAGAAATCGTCGTCAACGCGATCTGCCGCTCAATTCTCGAAAACCCAATCCCATCCCATTCAATTCCTATTTTGTATAAGCGAGAGATTGATACGAGATTGGAACGATTTTTGTCACGGGAATATAGCCGCTGTTCAAAAGTAAGACCATTTAAACAGTGCTTGTTTGTTACATTGCCATTAAGTCGATGACGCGTGAAGCGATATTTTGGTAAGAATTCGCTTAGTACAAATGTGACTGAAGACTTTCTCCTTCTGTCATAATCTGTATTCTGAATATTACATCATATTTTATGTTTGTTATCGTACAGTTTTATTCGCTGAGGCAAAATATTCATAGTCAAAGAACCTTTTACATACGATTATCTTTTTGGTAAAGACCAAAATACGTTAATCTGCTTGGTCTATCTATACCAAAGCACAGAAATTGAATCGGTGACTGATATTACGTTAAAATACAATTCCAGACATTGGCGTGTTGGTTCCAATATTGGTGAAATAACGCATATGATGGACTAAAAATACTGCATACTTGATGCAGTTGTGATTAATAAAAGGCCATCGGCAGCGCTTAACGATTTAAACACGTGGTACTGGTGCCCTAACTTCAAACTCAGCAATATCGTTACTAGAACTAGTACTAGAACTAGTACTAGAACTAAGATGGGACATCCTAACAGTAGGGCCTTCTGTGGTCTCACTAGAACGTCTTTTAAAGCGTGGCATCCTGATATAACCACGCCTATATAATACTGCTACCACTAGTATGATTGCTAGTACAGAAAGTCCTACTGACATACCAATAATACTGGCCTGTGACAGAGGCGCTCGGGCTGGAAGAAAAAAAATTGCTTGATTAGCCAGAAGCAGTAAGTTTTAGCCTAAAGTCCTTAATAAATTAAGGTATAAATTACGTCACATTTTAAGGGGTGATCAACAATGTGTCACGGACCCCAGCTTGTTTCTTCTTTTCGTATAGGACTTGGCGAGTTATCTCGTGTCAGTATTTTCAGTTTACCTTACGGTTACTGACTTAACCGACTACTGTCATCTATCGGAAACAGTCGGAATCGTCGGCATAACCGTGCCGGTCGAAGTACAAAGAATCTCAATTTATTTTAAATCCATCCAAATACTGACTTTTATTGTCGTTTCTTAACTTTCGTAATCATTCCGTTTACCCGCGTAGTAAACTCAAAAGGCTCCTCTAATTTATTTTAAAAAAAGTAATAATATGTTACTAATAAAATGTGACTAAATAATTACCTCCAACATAAACTACAAGGGTATCCCGAGACTCTGACGTCATGGAGTCCACAACAGCAGCGCAGGTCCATTCGCCAATATCAGTACTATACACTGGGTTGATTGTAAGCGAACAATCCCCGTGATCCAAATCACGATCAGGAGTGAAGTAATAGCGATTCATTATGGCACTAAAACATAAAATAATCGAGATTATTATTGCAGTGAAAATGTAAGATTTATGCCATTGATAAGAAATAAATATTTTTTCAAGTCATTATAAACATAAAAAATTGATTAAGACAACGGCAAAGACACGTGTCGGCGTCGCACCGTGCCGTTACTGTTGTGTGTGAATCTGCCTCAATTCTTTAAAAATAATATTGACAATTTAATAGAACTATTTGTTTCCAACTATTTTATATTAAAATACAATTTATCGTATCACATACTTCTGACTTGTCACAGTGGAATCAATGCTAATTCCAAGATGATTAGGCGATAAGAATCTACAATAATTCAAAGGCCTCTTTCCATTTGACGTTCGACAATATAATGTCGCTGTTCCACCAACATAAATCCCAATTTCTTTATTAGTAGCCGCTAGAGGTCCAGTAACACGAACGGTAACTGTATCAGTAACTTCTATGCCCTGTTGGTAACTGGGTCCCATGTGACATGTCCAGATTCCAGTATCTTCTTCTCTTACATGAACAAATGTTATCCCACAATCTCCCGTTTGAAGACTTTCACCAGTGTACCTATAAAATAAAATCATTTATTATGCAAGTAGATTTACAAGAAATACTTTACGTCAATATTTTTATCCTACTAGCACTTCTGACGGAAATGGCCCTTTGATAAGAAGTGCCGCAAGAAACTCAACAGTTTGCCTTTTAGCCTTTTTATAGATTAACTAGTATTTTACTCGCAACTTCGTTTGCGTATATCTTTCCCGTGGGAATTTTGAAAAATCTTTCTTAGTACACCCCTAGACGTCGTCGTAAGGAACCTATATTCTTTTAGACCCAGCAGTTTGGGCTGTGCGTTGATATATAGTTAAGTCAGTCAGTTGGGCAATTCACGTAACAAGAACCGATTCTAGTTCGATTCAACGACACTCGCTGTCTCACTCATACAAAATAGGAATTGAACGGGACAGCGAGTGTCGTTGAATCGAACTAGAATCGGTTCTTGTTACGTGAATTGCCCCCACAGGACTTTGAATTTTATATATGTATATAGATACTCGTATAAGAATACTGAGGAGCTCGATAGCGTCGCTGTGTGTCCTCTAAAACAAACACGCAAGTTAAGCATTGTCGACTCTACCCAGTGTTTGGATGGGTGTCGTTATTTCGAGTTTCTCCTGGCTTTGGAGGAGCACGTTAAGGCGTGTACGCACAACCGAACACGAACATGGTGAACATCGAACACGAACACCGAACATGTCGTTCGAACGTGTGGACGTAAATTAGCAAAGCGAACATGAACACCTACAAACATAGTTCTACTTGTATTCGCGCGCAACCACTCACGAGTCACGACCAAACAAGAACATGGTGTCGAACAAAAGAAGCTACCAAGCCTTACTCTTTTGGTTCGATGTTCGTGTTAACAATGTTCTTGTTCGGTGGTGCTGAGAACATCGTCCACACAGAACAACTAAATTGGATCGACACGAACACTTTTGACGAACAAATTGTTTGATGTTCGTTAGTGGTACGCACGTGCGAACAAAGTGTTCGTGTTCGATGTTCACCATGTTCGTGTTCGGTCGTGTCGTGCGTATACGCCTTTAAAACGTTTTCGCTCAACTTTGCGATAGTGTAGAGCTAGCATAAAACTGGCTCAGATGGTACACACGTACTTTTTATAATATATTCAATTACGATATATTAAATAACTTAAAGTCTCAAACAAAGACTTTATCCGACGCAGGATACGTGAAAATATTTATCAAAGAATGATTGCAAACAATCGATTCTGTCTCGTATGATTAGCGTGATGATAATTAATGGATGAATGCTGTCAAGGATATAAAATAATATAAATAAATAAATAAATAAATAAATAAATAATTAACAAAATAATTAAAAGCTAATGACCTCATCATTATTATGAAGTACCAATAACAACAATGAAATATTTTTTATATGATACATATAGCAGACAAACAGGCATGCGGGCCACATGAAGTGGTTACCTCTACATAATTTCGGAGATAGGGGGACACCGTGACAAATTAGCACATTAAATGTAAATAATTCGAAAACGGTTCATTGCATCGAAAGATTATCTTCCCACACCCTTAATATTATTCATTGTTAATATACTTAACAGAACCCTAAGAACGAGGTGTAAATGTATTCCTACTTTGTTTGTGTTTGTAGTCAAATATAAAATCGATCCATTTCTCTCGGCGTCGAGATCAGACATAACGAAGAATGGCATTATGCATAAATTAATTTTCCAATGTAAAAAGTATCTCTTTGGGAAAAGAAAAGTTAAGAACATCGACCAATATCCATCAATTTGTACAATATTAAATAATACTTAGTCGTTTTTAGGATCTCATGGGATCCGTCGTATTTTATGGTATAAAGAGTAATTATATAGTCAAAATGTATTATACCAATGTATTCAGATTACCTACCTACCATCAGGTTCTCCCTTGGTTCGTCAAACAACTTTTCATACAATTTTATTTTGTCTAATTTCAGTTCATATAATAAATAAATAAATAAATAAATATATAGGGACAATTCATACAGATTGAGCTAGCCCCAAAGTAAGTTCGAAACTTGTGTTAAGGGATACTAACTCAACGATATTATATTTTATAACAAATACATTTATAGATAAACATCCAAGACCCGAGGCCAATCAGAAAAAGTTCATTTTTCATCATGACCCGACCGGGGATCGAACCCGGGACCTCCTGGGTGGCGGTCTGGCGTGGTAACCATTACGCCACGGAGGTCGTCAAATATAAAATCGTTTAGCATAGTTATTTGTACGAAACTGTTTGACAAAACAAGGGAGAACCAATTTATCATGGTTAAAGCTGTTCTTGCTTATCACGTTGACGTAAATAAATACTAAGTTTCAGATTTTCATATAGTTAAATAAGTACCCATAGAATTTAAGTCTTACCAAAAATCTTGCTCCAAGCTAGTTTGTTCGACTGGAGTGAACTGAGTTCCATTGGGGTGTTGAAACCAGCAATATCTTAGGGACATCTCTGATTGGCACATTATTGTGAGGCTCATGTCTTTTTGCACAAGTACTATATGGTCATCCTCGGCATCTCTTTGGATATGTCTAGTAACTGAGAAGAAATATAGACTAATTTTATATTCATTTATAATCATTTCGACTATCAATGAAAATGACAGCCCGGTGATGCTTTGGTATATTTGGCAGTAATCCTACCTACGACACCAGAGGGTGTGGTGGGTTTGATTCCTACTCGGGGAAAACATTTATGTGCAGACATATTATCATCATACTAATATTATAAATGAAAAAGTGAGTTTGTTTGTTTGTTATTCCTTCACGGCTTGACTAATCAGCCGATCATTATGAAAATTTGTATACATATTGTCGGGGGTATAGTACAGAGCCCAACATAGGCTACTTTTTATCCCGTGAAAGTGTGTCATTCCAATGGAAAAATATTTTTTCTACTATAGATGGCGCTGTATGGGATGGACTATCGGCCAACAGATGGCGCCATAAATCGCGCTATGGGTGGTTTTGTGTCAAACAAGATCTGTCATAAAATTAACCGCGAGCGAAGCCGCGGGGAAAAGCTAGTACCTAAAAACACAAGCAGGTTACTTTGGGATCAGGTTATTAATCAAAAATTATTAAAAACAAAATATTTTAATATTAAATTGAATTAAAATTTCGATTTTATCAAATTGATCAAATTTAACATCGTAGGTAATATTCAACTTGAGCGGGTTGAGCGTACCTAATCAAATCAAACCAAAAATACTTTATTGTGTAGGGGCCTCGCGGGCACTTAGATACGTCATTTACAACATATTGGCCTTCAGTGATAAATATAAAATAAATAAGCTACTATATAAACGGAACCACCATTTCGGAAACAAAGCAAAATGACCACTGGGGGAAAGAGATGGCGAAAGAAACCAAGTTACTGCCTTTTTGTCATTCAATTTTAGTTTTTTTTTTTCTTATTTTTCCATATTACAAATACAATAACATATAAAACAGTATAGACTTACACCCATTTTGTCCACTGTTTTGGTACACATTAACTAATGCCTGCAATGGAGTCTGCTGTTCAATGTTCGTATCAACCCACATTTGAACTCCAACTGAACAGCGCCATACACCATAGTCTTGGGCTGTAGGATTCTCTATAGTCATACCACAATGTCGAGCGGCAAAACCATCGCCATAGTAACTAGAAAACAAAATGAAATTTGCAATTTAAAAAAATAAAAAGTAATTGAATTAAATATTGTAGCGATAAGATTAGTCTTATCGTTACAATATTTTATTAATAAATAAATTCAGTTTTATTATCACGGTTAGCCGTGATAATAAATAAATAAGAATTTTACAGAAGTACACTGAACTATCAATATACTAATGAATGCGACTAGTATTTGTAATAATCGTGCAAATGCAGCTGGTAAACGAATTGAACAACTGTCTCAGGAAAGTTGGCAATGGAACGCTTTTAAGATAGATAGATAGAATATACTTTATTTGCAATACACATCCAACAGTACAAAGAAACATTACATTTAAATCTTACATACTAGTGTATTAGCAACAAGGCGGCCTTATTGCTAAAAGCATTCTTTTCAAGGCAACCTTAGGGTAACGAATTAAAGACAGAAACGGGCAGGGCAAGCAAAACAAGAATCTTATTAACAAAATTTGCAACGTAATAAGTACATAAATCAATAAAACTGAACTAATTTTGAATAATAATACTTACATAAGAATACACAAATCATACATACATACATATATATATCTCATACATAATATAAATATAATATATATACATAAATACATACACATACCTACACATATATATATATATATATCATAAACATATGATAAATAAATAATGTCGTAGTAGGTCTTAAAGAAAAGGAAGAAAACATTCGCTTATTGTGAAAGAAAATGGTTTTTTACAAGTTTTTTAAAAATAAAAATAGATTTGGAAGTTCTGATAGCTACAGGAAGATTATTCCACAGTCTGATGGCCTGTATAGTAAAAGATAGGTCAAGGAATTTAGAAGAGTGGACAGGAATGAGAAGAGTGAGGGTTTCCGAGGAACGAAGAGATAAAGCATGAGAAGAAGATGTGAAAGTAAAACGCTTTTAAGTATAGTGACCAACCCAAGCTCACGTACGTTCACACGTTCCCACCACTGTATCCTGTAAATCCAAGATTTTCGGCAACCATAGATTGTTAAGAAGTGAAAGTGGCAAACACATTGACACCCCAATAACAAGTGTCTAATGACACCCCAATAACACGTGTCTAATAACTCACAACGAATTCAATCAGGAAGATATTAGATAGCGTAAGACGGATTGAAATAAATAATATAAAGCAGCAAGTTAGACGAAGTGTTTTTTTTTGTCAGAAAAAATCTTTACTACTGCACGTCACACCTTTCGGAGAAACGACAGGAGCTTCTCGGGTTTTCCCTTCTTAAGACATTGAGGTCCGTAGTCATGCCGACTACGAAATTGACTGTCAAACATTCTTAACTGTAGCCGGGCTGCGATAATACTACCGTATAAATTAGTCTCTTTTGGTATAAGAGGTCACAAATACATGCATAATATAAATGTTGCACAATAGAGCGACATACAGCCAGTTACTAAACCCATTAAATTTAAATTCCACATTAAGTCATCAGCTATCCCTTGTTTTCTTCTTTAGTTTGATAGTGACAGCTATAATTTATGTTCGTAAGCGTTTCAGAAACTAACTGAAAGTCACATAATGACTAAGCTTTCAAAAAAAAATGGTGAGTTGTGTAAAATATTTCCCAAAAATTGGAAGCATGATAATAAAAATCCATAAAATAACAAACCTGTGACTTCCATCACTCAATCCGTCCATAACGTTATAACCGGAAGAAGCTCTTGTTTGTTGGAAACGACAAAACGTTATATTCTTCACGGTGTGAATAATATTACAATAAATATTAAGTTTGTTGGCGCTCGTGTCGTGAACGAAACCGATGTCAAGACGCTCCGCTAAAAAAAATAAGATTATGTACATAACAAAATCTACAGGACCAACGTAAAGTAGGCTAAATGACAAGTGGTGGGAGTAAAAGATCAAGGATGCGATTTTGTAATTTATTTATTTATTTAGTATTTTATATCCTTGACTAGGATTACAGTATCAAAACCAATTCTCTCGTCAGGGACCATTTTGTACAACATTATATATTATTATTTAACAATTTATATTATGTAATTATTTATCTATTATTACAATTAGCTTCTAAGTAAACTACAGCCACTCTGTGAAACTCTGCAGGCGAACAGGAGAATAGGTCTAATGAGCTGTGCTTAGACAATAAATCATTGAGCAGGCGCAGTGCTCGAGGCACTTTAGCATAGTAACCTATTACATTTGTGTTCTGCAATAAGATAAGGCAAAGAGGCAGTGTGACCTTGACCTAAGGTTGTCTGGAACGTTAAACGCAATGAGCTCCAAAACTTCAGCATTATTTCTCAAACCTCTTAGCAATAAGGCATAAAAAATCACTGTGGCCACACGCACTACGTTATTCTACGTCTCTACCTCCTTTCCTCTCTACTTCCCACTCCTCAGAGCGTGTGGTAGATCCATCACGACTCCAGCGTCGCTGGTTTGTTCCAAGTTAAGTATCGCTTATAAACACGCTTTGTCTTTGTTATTTATTATAACAATAACATCCATTTGCGCAACAACGCATTTTAATCTTAATTTCGCATTACGGAACAACAACAATGTTTAAGCTATCTACAATGTGCGGGAGATAACAGATTATTACAATTAAGTATTTTTCATCAAACTACGACACTTTATGCGACATTCCGACATTTACCAATAACGAATCTACTGAAAAGTTATCAGTTCCGACATGCAATTTACATTTTCATGCATAAAATTAAGCTTTCGTCTACAGACTCGGTATTGCAATCGTACAATATAAGCCGAGATGCGATAGGGCTTTTCTGATCGATCAATTTTTCATTTGTGTATTTGTGAAGCCGATTTTCAGTTTTTTCCTTTGACATTTTCCTTAAATTAGAAAATTCCTCATGTGTCAAGGGAGTACTGAACGATATCTCAAAAATATTTTTTTCTTATTTTTTTCTGGATATCCCAATTGGCAAAAAACGAAAAATTCCGAACTTTGAACTCAAAAAAAAAATAAAGCATAGCAGAATCGATGGGAACATTTCACATAACATTTGTAATGGCGTAGTTAAAACAAAAATCCATTCATTCGCATCATTTTCCTCTAGGGAACACATGTTCAATGTTCTGTGATTTCTCTGGAGTAACACGTTCTTTCCCACTAGTCCCTTTGGTAGTTCCTTTAAAGGAACAGTGGAACTTTTTGTTTCCACTAGGTTCTTTGAAAATTCTAAAGAAACTCGAGCCTATCATCAGTTAATTAAGTTAGGATTACTTGCCGACGGCAAATTCCAGACGCGGCGGGTCTGCTTCCCGTGCTCCTACCTTGAAATACGTGGGATGCTGACGAATCCGCTCCCCCGTGCATCCATACTGGTGCTGGGGGTGGAGCGGTCGAGGAGACAAGCGTTAAAAACAAGAAGTGGAGCCGGCCAGGCTTGACTCGGCCGACTGTATGTGAGGTCGCGGATCCTACGCAAAAGCGTCTTCGCCCCGACTGGTGTCCGGGCTTCCTCCACCAGTTGATACCGGCGACGACGACCTCCGTAAGGTGGAACGCGGAGGCCCTGCAGACACTGGGTCTAGCCAACCCAGACACTGCGGGGGGCGTTGAGGGTTGGGTCACACGTGCGAATGACCCTGGAAGAGGGCGTGCGCGGTGGCGCAAAGTATCACAGTGTCCACTGAGTACGAAGTGAACGCTGTGGCACTTGGAGTGGCGCAGGAGGCGTAGCGGAGGAAGAAAATCTCGTTATAAATTTTAATGAGAGGGTCCGGCCAGTTTATCTTTGGCCTGGCGGGGTCGCGGATGTATCATAGTACCCTTGGCCCCGCCACTTTGGTGGCGAGAGGCATTCCGTCAGTTTTTTGTGGTAAATCCCACAGTCCCCACCGTATATTCCCGGTGGGGCTGCTGTAAAGCATTTTTTAGAGGATAAAATTTAAAAAAATTACAGATCAGCACTTTTTAATTTTTTTGAGTGATTAATATTATTATCTACAAACTATGATAGTAATAAAATTAGACATAAGTATTAATTTCTATTGCTTTTGGCGTAAATTAAACCGGCAATAACTGGTTTTATCAACAATTATTCTGATTTTAATTAGGAATTACGATAAAATATTTGATAAGTGAGATTTGAAATATCACGATTTTACTCTGTGATTTGGGTAATCAATTCCGTCTGACAGGTTGATTTTAATGTGACGTATTTGACAGCCCAGTGGTGCGTGCCAGGGGGCGTAAACAATTAAGTATGTGATGGCATTTAAGGCGCTGTCCCACTGCTGCGCACGAAGAGGCTACGCACGTGTGTTAAGCTTTGCTTTGCAAGAGGATGTACGTGATTGTTTCCACTGCAACCCACGGACACGTTAACCATCAAGTGACGTCATTGATACACGCATGGCTTGCTCAACATAGCTCAACGCTGTCAACGCCATGCACGCAGTGAATGTGGTACACAGCTTGTTCCACAAAGCGTGCACATCGATGCGCACGCTGTGGAAACGTCGACCCACGTAGTCATCCACGCGTAATGTGCCACGTGGCCCACGTGTTCGTGCGCAGCGTCCGCAGCAGTGGGACCGCGCCTTTATGTTTGGTCTCGAATCTGGGTGTTTTCTATGTATTAAAGTATATATTTACAATAATATATCAGTTGTCTGGTACCCATAACACAAACAGATATCTCGCAATCGCAAGTGAACTCGTTTATTAATAACTAGCTTTTTTGCCCGCGACTTCGTCCGCGTGAAGTTCCGGACCCGTTCCCGTAGGAACTGCATTGAATTTCGGGAAAAGCTATAGCCTATGTCACTCCCTGATAATGTAGCTTTCTACTTGTGAAAGAATTTTTGTAATCGGTCCAGTAGTTTCGGAGCATATTCATTTCAAACAAACAAACAAACAATCAAATCCTCCTCCTCCTTCCTCTTTATAATATTAGTATAGACAAAATAATCTTACCTTCAACATTGACTCTGGCCTCTATGTGCAATTCTGATACTTTTCCTGGTATCCCAACTAATACATTCCAATTTCCCTGCACGGCTCTGTTGGCGCGGTCCAATGTCATAGAACAGTGTCCCGACACTAGTGAACTCTCGGAAAATGGTTGAGCAATTAAGCAATAAGAATTGTCTAATGTCGTTAGCTCCAATTGTCTATGTCGTTCTCCATCCAATAGCGATATTGGTGATGCTACGTATGATGTTATGTCCTCTGCAATATAAAATAATCTATAGAATCTGTAAGACCTTTCATTACTTCCTACTCCATGTGAGTTCCAAGACAGCTGTAGTTTCTCCCCCGGGACGTCAATAAGCTTCATTGCTTATTGTCAATCTGAGGTCTCTGTTGTTGATCGAAGATACTTTAAGGGACGGATTTAAGAAATCTTGCTCCCCCATGCTTACGGGGTTATGTCTGTCGATCCCGGTAGGTGGCTTTGTAAACACAGAGCAGATTGTGTACCACCAGCTACCTTCTATAGATATTAACTGCCAAAAGCACATGATGACCTTTTCTGTAGAAATTTTCGGAAAATGTACCCAATATTCAAAAATCAATATATTTAGATCCATACAAAACTCTTGAATGTACATTTGAAAATAACCATACCTTCAACGTACACTTCGGTCCAGCCTGTAAGTTCTGTCGTGCCCCTAGCAGTAAGCCTCCAGCGGCCTTGGTCGGATCGAGCTATGTTTAGTACTCTCACTCCACATTCATCACCCCAAGCTTGGTATCTTGTAACAATGAATTAATCACATTTAGTAATCTGGAAGGCTACTACGAAACGTAAATTATTTTATTAATCCGTTGAATTCTATCCATGAAACACCTTGTAGTACTTTATAGTTATTTTAGTAGTTCGTTGAATAATAACCATTCTACCGATACTTCCGCCGAAGTATTGGATTTACGTATCGTAGTAGCCCTCCTGTGCTATAATAGCCCCCTTATGATAAAAATATGTTTAACGAACACTTGTTTTATCTTATTCGCACTTCATTTAATTCTTTTCAAGAATGACAGTGACAAAAAAGACTTTAGTTAATCCTAGACTGCGTTTACACCTGCAAGAAATTGTATGCTAGTTACTCTCGCAACAGTTTGTTTGCTACATATTTCAGGCGAGTTGTCACGTAGACGCTGTGCAAAAACAGTGCAGACAAGAAGTTTCGTAACAATTTATGCTTTGAGAAAATATTATTATTAGCTAAAATATCCCACAGTAGGGCAAAAGTTCTCTCCCTACGCTCTATGAATCCCTTGCCAGATCTACCGAATGAGAATCCAGCATATTCTAGGCCTACGTACGGTTTGCCATGTATTGACGATAAAATCGTATTTTTAATAAGATGTGAGTTGAGATAACAAAAACATAATCGACTAAAGATATTTATAAAAAGGACCGTCTAATTAATTCTAAGATAGGTAATAAAAATAAATAAGACACTTATTTTATCATAGTTTCATTATTTCAATTAAGTATGACGGACTTTTTCGTCATGAACAATATCAACGAACGTAATAATCTAGATTATTAATTAGTTTTGACGTCACCGTTATAAGATTTTGAGATGTAGTCGGTTGTAACCGGCTATGGACTTCACCAAAATAGGCCAAAAATGCGCGTGTAAAAAGGTATCATGCAATGATATGCAAGTTAAGATGACGCATATTCATACTGCGCGACGACGCGACGTCTCAAATTGTTCCGCTACTATTACTGTACATACTTGCTATACTAATATGTATACATGTATTACAACAATGAAGGAGAAAGATAATACGGAATTAACGATAATGAAAGAGATAACTACTTTGATTTAACAGATGTCGAGTTCCACTTGACGGGCAACCAATACGCGTCAGGACTACTCAGGACATCATAGACGCTGTCTGTCCTTATCGCACTGCAGTTGCAATCAATATACCCATCTCTGTTTTACCCATCATTACAAATATTTAATAATTTGTTATAATTTTAAAAAATTAAATAAAAATATGTAATATTTTTATGTATACGTGTGGTAAGTACCTAACTCCTTCATCCTTTTTATTTTAGACCCATAATTTTTTAACTTCTTTAATACACAAGTCGACATTTTAGAATAATTATGTATAATTTGTTATCAAGTACTTACTGTCCCACAGCTTTAATGCTAATAAGTCAAATTGGACCAATTGGGTTAATTTGATCGCCTCAAATACTGCGCACTAGTACGATATCTACCTCCTTTATACAATATCATTGGTATCATGTGATGAAGATTAGCTATATATAAAGTGATCTCATGGAGAGAACGACTGCGCGGTTTCAGAGGAGTTTCCTCTCGCGAACGCTGAGGCTGTGGAATGAGATCCCCGCCGGCGCCGAGGTCTTTCCTTTAGACTATAATATGGGGTTCTTCAAAAGGGGCATTAAAAGATTTTTATAGGGTCGGCAACGCGCGAGTGACACTCCCGGTGTTGCAAGCGTCCAAAGGCTACGTTGACCGCTGACCATCAGGTGGACCCCAAGGGCGGACCGTCAGCTTGTTTGCCACCTTTGTGGTATAAAAAGCCCATCCTTATTCTACTTATTTCTTCCTTCGGCAGCGCGGGTTCAACTCCCCGGGTGATGGCATTTATTTTTGTTCTCGAGTCTGGATATTTTATATGTATTATCCTAACTTCCTAACTAATATTATAAATGAGAAAGTGAGTTTGTTTGTTTGTTATTCCTTCACGACTTAACTAATCAGCCGATCATTATGAAAATTTGTATATATATTGTCACGGGTACAGAGCCCAACGTAGGTACTTTTTATCCCGTGAAAGTATGTCATTCCAATGGAAAAATATTTTTTCTACTATAAAGGGCGCTGTATGGGATGCTATCGGCCAACAGATGGCGCCACAAGTCGCGCACAAACGAGATTTATGCTATGTCATAAAATTAACGCGAGCGAAGCCGCGGGAAAAAGCTAGTAAGTATATATTTACAATAATATATCCGTTGTCTAGTACCCATGATACAAGCAGGTTAATAAGCCCAGCTTACTTTGGGTCAGTGTTGTGTGGAAAAATATCTCTCCACTCTACTCTGTCTCAGTGATGAACATCAGGTGAGGTGACCCGCATGCTCGTTATTAAAAAAAATCTTTTAAATTTTACATATTAATAAATAATCCTTATTTTAATATTATAATTGAGTTTGTTTGTTTGTTATTCCTTCAGCTTCACCGATCATTATGAAAATTTATATATATATTTATTGTCAGGGGTACAGAGCCCAACATAGGCTTTTATTTCGTAAAAGTATGTCATTCCAGTGGGAAAATATTTTTTCTACTTTAAAGGGCGATGTATCGGCCAACAGATATGGATGTGGACATGTTCAAGCACACAAATGTTTGCCTTGCGCAGGATTCGAACTCATGGCTCTTGGCATAAAGTGACGTGACCATTGCTAGCCACTCGACTACCACGCCAGACAAAACTTATAACAACTTCAAAATACCTGTTACTTGGCGGATTCCGTATATCAAATGTCACGGCAGCCGGAGTCGTAACTTCACACGACTGCATGTTCTCAACATTTCGAGTTAGCTTCAATAGTGCTTCATGTCTCTCTGCAACATGCAAAACATCGGGCCAACCAAATCCTTGTTGCATCTTCAATAGATTTGCTACGTGCAGGTCTGTGGCTTGGATATGAGAAAAGCATGTTGCTACTGGAACAATAGTAATCTATAATCAGCCATGTCAAGCTACCATAAGCTGTCGAGTCGTTCGTTTTCTATCTCCCTTGTACTTTGTGTCAAAAATCTATTAAAGCTAAAATTTTAGTTAAAGTAGCTTGATGTGCTGTGGATCATAACTAAGTCGTTATAATGAATCGGGAAATTATTAAAATAGTTTGTATATTTATGCATATTAACCCAATACTCAAATAAAGATTTAAATTGTAGTAGGTATACTTTTAACTTAGGATACATTTAACGTTCTGAAAGCACATTTCAAACTTCCACTGTAAACACTTTCAATCACATTCAATTCAAAATATTCAATGAATAAAATAACATGTACTAACCAAATACAAAAATAAAAAAATATTTGATATCCATGACTACATTCAATTAATATAACGTTTGATGTAAAGGTAGCGCAAAAGACTCGTGTCTAGTTATAAAGGTATTATCGCGAAAATCTGTCTAGATATCTAAACGATAAAGTTCATAATCGCAATGTAAAAGTACCATGTTAAAAATTTTACAAATCCAAATAAGTACCTATTTATAAATCCTACTAATATTTTAAAGCGAAAGTTATGTGTATGTTTGTTATTTCTTCTTCGCGCTCAAATGGCTGGGCTCAATATTTATGATATTTAGTATGTAGGTAGCTGATACCTTAACACATAGGGTACTTTTTAACCCGAAAAGTACGCGATTCCCGTAGGATTTCATCAAAAATCTGATATAGATGGCACTACTGTACAATGACTAATACACGCAAACGAAGTTGCGCGGGTTTCACTAGTCAAGAATTATTTTATTTCAATAAATAACATTTTATTGCATTGAAATAATTATAATACACTAGCCAATGCCGGTGGTTTTACCCGCGAATTGCAACTGATTTCCGGAATAGAGAAATTTTTTTATATTCTAAAGTAGCTGTTACCCGTGGCTTCACCCGCGTAAAAATTTGCCTATGTTGGGCTTTGTAAGTACCCCTGACAATATGTATAAAAATTTTCATAATGATCGGCCAAGCCGTGAAGGAATAAAAACAAACTCACTTTCTTATTTTAATTATTTTTTTAAATATAAAATCAATATATTCTCGAAAACTACTGAGTTGAGACATTGGTGTGATACATTTTGTCAAATAAATGAGACATGTACCACAGGGTCATGTACCATATAACTGAACTATCGTAGGTATTGATGGTTCATAATTTTTTTCTACTACTAATACCTAAATGCAATGAAACTTATTTCAAATTACTTACTTACTGATACCATAGATATTATAATACCTACTTAAACGGGTACTGATACTTTTCAGGTGCTAGTTTCAAACTAGTACTTCCTGCTTAGGTATTGTTTTGGTTTAAATTTCTAGAACTTTGTATGGTGCATAAGATCTCAATCTGTAATCGATAATAATATAAAAATATGTGAGAATTAACCTAATCTTATCAATTCAATCAACCAATGTTTAATTAACAGGCTCATTGGTTACATTGTTGCATTATAAATATACATACAATTTTTTGCGTCTGTCTGTTTATCCGCTAATGCTATGAGAGGTAGAGGG
This sequence comes from Endotricha flammealis, assembly GCA_905163395.2. Classification (NCBI taxonomy): domain Eukaryota; kingdom Metazoa; phylum Arthropoda; class Insecta; order Lepidoptera; family Pyralidae; genus Endotricha; species Endotricha flammealis. The sequence continues at coordinate 10,167,842 of LR990858.1, read as the reverse complement.
GCACAGCGGATAATCCGGTCAAATCTGAGCAGCCCGTCTGTCAATTAGCATTCGTCTCGGCTATATTGTGTTCCTACGGTAGGCAACGCGTGAGTGATACCCCCGGTGTTGCAAGCGCCTATAAGCTACGGTGATGCTTACCATCAGGCGGGCCGTATGCTTGTTTGCCACCTTTGTGGCATTAAAAAAATGTGCGAAACACAGAGTTCAGGTGCGGGTCCGGTTATACCACTAATATTATAAAGGTTTGTGAGTGTTGCGGACACGAGCCGATTTTGTAAATAAATAAATTGATTATGTTTTAATTATGTTTTACCCTAGTTTTACGGTTTTATTGAACACTTTGATGATCGGAATTATGTGATTATTTAGTTTAAGTTTAAATACCTTTGTTTTACATTAGAATAAGCTAATTAGATTACGTAATTAGATGTAACATGGATATTTTCACTATTTACGTGCACTATTTACGTGTACGATTGGATATACACGTTTAGGTTGAGGCTTTTAGTTGCAAAGTTTTGCCTGAAGCAGCGCTACAGATTTGTCCACCTGAGTTGTAAAATCTTGCCGTGGCGCTAGTAAATGAAATGGGTAATAATTTTGGCTTATGATCTTCAATTGTTTTGTGTGTTTACTGTCTTGAATATGTACGGATAGTTAACAATTAATGTGTAAAAGGTTGGTTACGTCATAGAGTATGTGTGATCAATAACATTAGCGATGTAAACGTTAAGAATACGACGTTATTGATCAATTTCGTATCCACTTTTACGTTTTGCATGTATAATTTAAGGTTTACGTGTTTATTTCGGATATTAGTTTTGTGTAGTTACTGTTAATATATCGCTTATATGGAAACAGCGTGTTAGTTAGTTAGAATAACCACGAATATGGAGTTATAAGTTACTAATTGTAGAATGTAGAGCGCATTAAGCAATATGTGCGTAGTGACTTTTTGCCCGAAATGTCGTCGGAAATTGTCGCAAATTACACGAAAATTATCTCGCCTCCGATTGGTCCGCATGAGGGCCAAATATTGGCTATAAATATGTCAGGGTAGCTCGGTACTGACACAGTCCAACACAGCTCTTCAGAGAGTGAACAACACCGAGCTACACTACCAAGAAAGAAATAGTATTGTTTTAAATGAAGATAGAAATAGTACTCAAGAATAAATACAGTCCATTGATGTTAAAAGAAGCAAACCTCGTTTTCCTTTCCGGTATATGGTTCCTGGTGACCATTGCCTACCCATTGCCGCAGAACCATCAGTTTGTCCTTCGAGCCGGATTACGGTTCGAGGTTTGACAAGGCGTCTTTAGACGCAGGCGTCTTTCGACGTGAAAAACCTGGCGTCTTTCGACGTGAAGATCTTTACGCAAAGTTGTGCGAAGCATATTGGCGACGCACACAGCGCAGAACGCAGCGCTGATACGTGTCTTGCCGCACGCTGCTAAGTGTAGCGAGCACGTATACTTTGTGGTCGACTTTGGGTCGTTTTACGATCGAAGTCGTCCGTCGACGTAAAGTTGTGCGAAGCATATTGGCGACGCACACAGCGCAGAACGTAGCGCTGATATGTGTCTTGCCGAACGCCGTTAGGTGTAGCGAGCACGTATACTTTGCGTCGACCTTGGGTCGTTTTACGATCGAAGTTGGTATATCCGAAGAACACCGAACGGTGCGACGTGCGACCGACGGGTTTTATTGAAGATCACCCAACGGTGCGACGACGTCGAGCAACAGGCAGCCAAACGGTTGCGTTGTACTTCGGATCGACGAGACTACGAGCCGCCGTGCAAGACTCTCGTCACGTAGTGTAGTAAGGTTAAGTGTTAGTTGTCAAGTGTTAGGGTAGTAGGTGGCACGGGTATGCCAACCACGCGTAGTATGAGAGCGTATGAGGATCCACCCGCGTCGCCGTCGACTGCGAATGCCGCAGCGACCGCCGCATTAGGTAACATCGCGAACGTAGAAGATGCGCGGACGAACGCCGCGATGACTACAACCGCGACCGATGTAGGCCCAGTCCGTAGGGAAAGTAGGGCACCTTCTGTGCGATCACAGCGTTCCACGGCTTCAGCGGTTGCACGAATAAGGCAAGCCGAGTTGGAAGCCGAAGAACAGCTGGCGGATCTACAGCGTCGGGAATTTCAGTTACAAGCGGATTTGATTAAGAAACGGTTAGCTGCGGACGTCGCTACCATTAGAGAGGAGACGGACCGCGATAGTGTAGGCGGTAACGAACCAGCGGACGCAGAACGTCGCGTTTCCGACTGGTTGCAGCAGAATCCCAAGCCGATGACTGGGCAAGCTGAACAACGGTTCTCGGAGTGGTTACATAACACTCACATACGAGGGGAGCGCGTTGATGTCGAAACCACGGGATATCGGGATAGTTCACCGACGGCGCAGGAACATAGGCGCGACCGATCGGGCGATAGAGCTATACCTAACCGGGTAACTTTTGACGCAATGCCGCGTAGAGACGAGCCGCCGACGCCGGCACGGTCTCGGGACTTCGGGGCAGATAGGTTAGCTGACGTTTTGGAGAAGCTGTCTAGGGATAGGGCTCCGTCACGATTGCGGGACTTGCCGATATTCAGCGGCGCCATTGTAGAATGGATGCCTTTCAAAGCCGCGATGGAACAATCGACAAAACTGCATCGAATTAGTGAAGCAGAAAACCTAGATCGGCTCCGATCGTGCCTACGCGGGCAGGCGCGTGAGGAAGTTGCCGCGCAACTTTATACGGCGACCGACCCGAAGGTCGTAATGCAGACGCTGGAACAGAGTTACGGGCAACCAGAAGCCATTATTGATAGGGCACTCGAGGACATTAAAAAGTTGCCGCGTCTGGGCACTACCGCAGGTGACCTTAACACCTTTGCAGTACGCCTTCAGAGTATCGTAACGGTCTTGTCATGCGTGGATGAGTACGGATACCTGCAAAATCCAATGTTAGCGCGGCAGGTTACGGACAAATTGGGTCAGAACATTAGGATGCGGTGGTGCGATCACGCCGCCAAGCACAATGACTCTAAAGTACCGCTGATAGTAGCATTATCACGCTATCTAATGCAAGAAGCGAATAAAGGGGTGCGGTACTCATATTCGCCGTCGACCGCAGCGACAACGGCGCAATCAGTAGCAACGCCGGCCAACAGGAACGCGACAGTGGCGTTTCCGCGCGGGCGAGCGGACAGATCACGGGTTAGGGTGTATGCAACCGCGAACGCTAACGAAGTCCACGCGAACAAAGCGACCGCGAACGCAAACCGAGCGACCACGAACGCGAACGAAGTTCGCAAACGTGAATGTTTGTGTTGCGGAGCTAAACACGATACGTTCCGGTGTCCAAAAGTTGTGAAAATGGAGACGCATGAAAGATGGGAGTGGGCGAAGGAAGTAGGCGTCTGTTTCCTGTGTCTGAATGACAAACACAGAAGAGTCAAGTGTAAAGCGAAAAGGTGCGGTATAGGCGAGTGCCGATCGCCGCATCACGCTTTATTACACGTGACTTACGCGCCCGCGGCGAAAGAAGAAGATAGTGTAATAACCGCGGTCACGCACTTAAGTAGGAACACCGAGGTGTTACTTAAAGTTTGTCCGATCGTGATTAGGGGCAAAGATGGTAGAGACGTGGATACGTTTGCCATGTTTGATGAGGGCTCTACCATCACACTCGTTAACGACGAGTTAGCTACCGCGATCGGGGCCACAGGGCCGGAGAGGGCGTTGCGTATACACGGCGTAACATCAACACAGCGGGAGCCAGCCAGTAGGGTAGTTTCCCTAGCGATACGGGGAAAGGCGGAAAATAATTTCTATTCAGTAACGGCACGAACGGTCCGTAACCTATCCCTGGGAAGCCAAACTATTCGGCGGGACGTTTTACTTACTCCGCATCTGCAACAGCTGTCAGAAAGCGACGTGTGTTACGCAAACGCGAGTCCGGGAATTTTAATAGGTGCGGATAATTGGCACTTAATAGTGACACGCCGACTGCTTACGAACGGAACAAAGCAGCCCGCGGCGTCGCTCACGAAATTAGGATGGGTGATTCATGGGACCGCACCGAGGTGGGTTATGAATGAGGATTTGATAGTGATGCATGCACGCACCGCGTCGCGTTGTGATGACGAGTTGAATAGCATTATTGAAAGACATTTCGCTATTGACTCGCTGGGAATTGCGTTAAATCGGAAACCGATACAAGCCGAGGAACGCGCCGTAGAAATGTTTGAGTCTACGGTGACGAGGGTCCAGGGACGCTATGAGGTCGGTTTACCATGGGCGAACGAAAACATAGCCCTTCCCCCCAGCCACGATATGGCATACAAGCGATTGAAGAATATTGAGCGGCGCATGGACAAATCCGAAACTTTTAGGTCTGCGTATACTAGTCAGGTAGACGGACTATTAGACAAGGGATACGCGGTTCCGTGTAATGACAAATGCGAGAACAACCCGCGACTTTGGTACTTACCGCACTTTGCGGTGGTTAACCCGCATAAACCGGATAAAATTCGAATGGTATTTGACGCGGCGGCTAAGTCCAAAGGCACGTGCCTTAATGACGCGTTGTTGGAGGGACCGGATATGTTGCAGTCGTTGAACGGGGTCTTATACCGATTTAAGGAGTGCCCGGTCACCGTAACCGCGGACATTAGAGAAATGTTCCTGCGTGTACGAATACGAACGGAAGATCAGGCGGCTCAACACTTTCTGTGGCGCGGCAACGAACGCACGTCTCCGCCACGAAAGTATCGTATGACGGCTATGCTATTCGGGGCAAAGAGTTCACCGTTTATGGCGCACAGTGTAAGGAATAGGAATGCTGAGGCGCACCGGTATACTCACCCTCTCGCATTTAGGGAAATCACGGAAAACCACTATATGGCGATGCGGCGTATGGCGGCCCGCCGGGGATGGCCAAGTACTTTTCTGTCAGACAACGGTATTAACTTTCGCGACGCTGACATAGAACTAAATGCAGCGATGAAAGAATGGCGCGAAACGTTATGCGAATATGTAACCGCGAAGAAGGTATTTGACCCCGGTGGTCCGAATCAGGGCGGCGCCTGGGAAAGAATGATACGTAGTGTAAAGACGGCATTAGCGGTCGTTTTACACGAGCGAGCGCCTCGAGAGGAAGCATTGTCCACGCTCCTCGCGGAAATTGAGTATACAGTAAATTCGCGCCCACTCACACACGTATCAGTCGACCCAGACGACGAGGAGGCTCTCACTCCTAACCACTTTTTGTTAGGCACCGCGAACGGTGTACCGATTTTAGGTAGGAGCGAGTTGGCCGACCGACGGGCGTGGCGCGCGGCACAAGCGTTAGCAGATATGTTCTGGTCACGCTGGATTAAGGAGTATTTGCCCGCGTTGGGACCGCGTGACGACATCCGCCGCGAAAACAGGAACATAGAGGTCGGAGATGTGGTCGTAATCGCCGACGACCAATCGCCTCGCAACGTGTGGCCACGGGGCCAGGTAGAGAAGGTCTACCCGGGACCAGACGGCGTCGTTCGCAGTGTTGACGTGCGCACGCGTGGTGGAATCTTCAGGCGACCTGTTAGACGGCTCATAGTCCTCCCAACGAGGGAAAGGGGCTGCGGAGTCCTTCGCCGAGGGGAGGATGTTGCGGACACGAGCCGATTTTGTAAATAAATAAATTGATTATGTTTTAATTATGTTTTACCCTAGTTTTACGGTTTTATTGAACACTTTGATGATCGGAATTATGTGATTATTTAGTTTAAGTTTAAATACCTTTGTTTTACATTAGAATAAGCTAATTAGATTACGTAATTAGATGTAACATGGATATTTTCACTATTTACGTGCACTATTTACGTGTACGATTGGATATACACGTTTAGGTTGAGGCTTTTAGTTGCAAAGTTTTGCCTGAAGCAGCGCTACAGATTTGTCCACCTGAGTTGTAAAATCTTGCCGTGGCGCTAGTAAATGAAATGGGTAATAATTTTGGCTTATGATCTTCAATTGTTTTGTGTGTTTACTGTCTTGAATATGTACGGATAGTTAACAATTAATGTGTAAAAGGTTGGTTACGTCATAGAGTATGTGTGATCAATAACATTAGCGATGTAAACGTTAAGAATACGACGTTATTGATCAATTTCGTATCCACTTTTACGTTTTGCATGTATAATTTAAGGTTTACGTGTTTATTTCGGATATTAGTTTTGTGTAGTTACTGTTAATATATCGCTTATATGGAAACAGCGTGTTAGTTAGTTAGAATAACCACGAATATGGAGTTATAAGTTACTAATTGTAGAATGTAGAGCGCATTAAGCAATATGTGCGTAGTGACTTTTTGCCCGAAATGTCGTCGGAAATTGTCGCAAATTACACGAAAATTATCTCGCCTCCGATTGGTCCGCATGAGGGCCAAATATTGGCTATAAATATGTCAGGGTAGCTCGGTACTGACACAGTCCAACACAGCTCTTCAGAGAGTGAACAACACCGAGCTACACTACCAAGAAAGAAATAGTATTGTTTTAAATGAAGATAGAAATAGTACTCAAGAATAAATACAGTCCATTGATGTTAAAAGAAGCAAACCTCGTTTTCCTTTCCGGTATATGGTTCCTGGTGACCATTGCCTACCCATTGCCGCAGAACCATCAGTGAGTATGTTCACACTCAAATGGCTGGGCCAATTTTTATGATAAGTAGGTACGCGATTCCCGTAGAATTTGTTCAAAACGAAAAATCTGATGGTCAATGGCGTTAAAAGTAGAGGGCGCTGCTGTGCATAAATACACAATAAATATAAATACACAAAAACGAAGTTGCGCGGGTTTCGCTAGTTGTTCATATAAATACATACAACCAAACAGGAACATATGAATAGTAACATCCCTGCCACACCTCCGACATGAATCTGTCCTCGATGTGTTCACACTAGTCTAAAATCACTCAAATTTCATTCGATTTTCATTGTCAATATATTATTATCAACTTGTTAGAAAAAAAATTTAATAATAAATATTCTTGGACGAATAGTTTAGCTTGTAAACTGTATTGGCTATGCAGATATATATAGTAACATAATAGACATTTCAAAAAATAATAAACAAATACATTGTTGTTTATGAAATTTAGATAAAATGGAAACTTAAAATAGTATTGTTGACTAATATTCAAGTGCAATTTATCCGTGTAGAAATATTTTGGGGTGCAACAGCATTTTTATGGAATGGGCCAACTCGACCAAGAAAGTGTCATCCTCTCACATAATATTGGTATTACTATAACTATTTTCAATCATGGCCACCGCTTGCGCTTGTTTGCCTACGTTTTTGCGTTATGAATTAACGTATTTCGCGTTTGTACTAAACATAAAACTTCCTTAAAATAATTTTCTTGCCCGCCTAGAAAATGTATTGACCAGCATTGCCGTAAAGGTATAGAGAGCCTAGGTCTGGAATGACGAACCCTTTTTAACATGCCGTTGATTTAACATTCCGTCAATCATTTTTAACTGAATTGTGAAATCACACTATCAATTGCTTAAATATTGGTGTGTCAAAAATGTTGATGCTGTGCCATCTGTGGCACGCGTGCCAATGGTTCGCCGTGCCTGACCTAGACTATGGAACCATAATTTAGTCAGATAAAGAAAATGTAATTAGAAATTGGATTTATTTACGACATTACGATATATATAACTTATTTGATACTTTATTTTATTCCACTGGAGATCAAAATCTTTATATTACAAATTGTTTACGATCAATTTATCTGTAATTTTTTCTTTCACTGGTAGATGAGGAATGACGTCATCGGCTTCTTTCATTTGAGACATCGGAATCTGGAAAACAATAATTTCGTTAAATTAGCTAAAATAGATTCTGATATCTTACACCCTTCTGAAAGAGTCATTTCAAACGCTCTTTCATTGAACAACCATTAAATTAAACGACCAAATTCAACCATTTCAACCATTTCTGACGCTATGGAATCCAATCTCTGCGAAGTGCAAGCTCGAGATTGGCGAAGCATGGCTCAAAATTGGCGTTCTCGTGTCGGAGGCCAAAACTCACTTTGAGTCGCTGAGCCATCGGAGTAAGTAAGTAAGTAAATTTAACCATTTGGCGTTGACAAAAAATTGTGACTTACAACATTTTCTTTTCATTCATCTATTGCAAGTTTTCTCACATTACCTTCATAATATGAAAGCGTTCATTCAGAGAGTTGCCCTTCATATGCATTTTCAAAGTGCACATATTCAGAGAGGCCTTGAGGAATAAATGGCTCCGAAAAATTCTCTGAATATGTATAGAATCTACAGTACAAGCCATATAAATGGTAGCCATATTGATCGACGGCTTCTCACACTTTTCCGATTAAAAGGGAGCACACTAGTACGCATTATACCAATTCACCGCTTATCACACCGTCGATCAGTGTGGCCCGACTAATAAAGTACGAAAAAAAATACTAACGTCCAAGTCTTGTGCTTTTGCTTCCTTCAATGTATATTCTCGTAGTACATAATTTGAATTAAGTAAATGGAACATTCTTGTTTCAATTGAGCGCACCAATACATCATCAACTCTCAAGAAGTACCTTAGCAATATATACCAGCAGGAGGGCATCACTCTCTGAAAAACAAATTTAAATTTAATTATATTTTTTACATTTTTTGATGTGATTAAAGAATTCTTATGAGGGAATCATGCCGCGCGGCGTCGCGCGGTGCCGCCAATGTAAAGTGACCCTAAGGTTGTAAATTTGTAGGAAAAAAATATTTCTTTAGCCTTTAAATTTAACTTACAATTTTCACAGAAAGCTTTGACACACCATGATCATGAAGCTCATCTTCAAACAATGTGAGGTCATGATAAAATAATATTTGCTCTTTCTGTTTCAACACTTCATAGTTAATCAATTCATTGGTATTCTCTACAACAATATTGTCAGTTAAAGTGCCTTTGTAATTTGTTGAAAATGTCCAATCAACTGTGCGCTTCTTTGTTTCTGCATCTGGTCTTAACATGAAATAAAACAACAATAAATATATGGTAATGAGGATTCCCAACTAGGGTATAGAACCGGGAAATCCCGGTACCGAAAATCCCGGGAATTCCCGGTTCTTTATAGCTGTAAAAGAACCGGGAATTGAAATACAAGAACCGGGATTTTCCGGTACTTTCGGGATTTTTTTATTTATTCAATTACATGGCAATTGGCAACACTGACGCTAGTGACGCTACGTGCGATCGAATATATTTTGATGGTCAACAAACAATCGAGTATGTTTTCAAGAAAAAGTAAAAAAAATATCTAAACTATGACTTTTTTGCAATTTTGCCAAAGAAAATGTTGTCTTTAAAAACACCTATGTTTACAATGGTTCTGAAACGGTTTTTATGCTTCGAATCAAGATCACGAAGTCTCAATTTTCCCAAGAATTGTCTCAAGTCCTGTTAAGATGCAAAAAAATTGCTCTTCAGTCTCAATGTTTGTGGAGGAAGCATGTTCTATGCGTTCTTTTTGGGATTTTGGTCTGGTGATTGCGCAGGCCAGTCTAAGACCGAAATGTCATGCATGCTCCTGAAGCCAGCTGGTCACCACTCGCGCTGTCTGCGTACGGACATTAACACCACAACCTTTCAGTCAGTTGCGAGCGAGCGACAGAATCAGTGGTGTCCAATCGTCAATTTTTATTTAACACAAACAACTGGTGCTCTGACGAGAGCATTTGAAGAAACGGCATTGCCGTAACATTTGGCTGTTTTTTCGCATCAGTTAGCAAAAATCGGTCTTCGTGCGTATGGTCCTTGCGCTTCTGGCCATGGCATTCTTTCACTTACTTCCCCAGTAGCATGATAACGTTACTTTAACCTTGATTGCTGCAAGCCTTGCGACAAGAGCAACTTTTTAGCATCATACCAGGACTTGGGTAATGTCGCCCAAAAAGATTTGATTTATAATATAATAATAATAATAATTTATTTATTTCAGACAGTTTGAGTCCATAATGGTGTTAGTTACAGTGATACTTAATAGCTATGTTAGTAAAAATATATTAATTTCAATTTATAATATGTCATAGTAGCATAATAAAAAAATTTCTTTTTAAATAAAATCAAATCAAATCAATTAAAAATATAAACGAATAAATAACGAGTAATAATAATAAATGTCATATTTAATAAATTTGAAATTAATTAATGAACTAACTAATAATAATATTTTAGACTGCATCAACTTATTTATGACATGAAATAGTTATTTGTTATGCAAGGCTGCAAAGTTGTTTTTTGGCGCGAGTACTTTATTGAATCCTGAGCGTAGCGAGGGTTTCAAAGGTACGAGACGCAGAATAACTTTGCTGCCGAGCGAAACACACAACTTTTCACCTCACTACTAGGAAAATGCTAGGTGCAAGAAAAATGCAAATAATATAGGTATTAAATAAGTGTTTATTTTCTTTCATGCGGTGTCGTGCTGGCCAGTTCGATTATTCTAAAAATAAGGTTGGCACACTGGCATGAAATAAGTACCTAATAATGCATTTTTAGAGGACTGGCGGTATAAAAATTATTTTTAAAAATATTTTTTCACCTCACAAGCTCGGAAAAAATCTGTTTGACATTCGAAATCTGAGCGCAAAAGTGCATTTTGTGCCCTAGCGTGGAAAGAATTTTTAAAATTCGAACCTTTCTATTCTATAATTTTTTATACCGCCAGTCCTCTAAAAATGGATTAATACTTATTTCATGCCAGTGCGCCAACCTTATTTTTAGAATAATCGAACTGGCCAGCACGACACCGCATGAAAAAAATAAACACTTATTTAATATATTATTTGCGTTTTTCTTGCACCTAGCATTTTCCTCACTGTAGTGAGATGAAAAGTTGTGTGTTTCGCTTGGCAGCAAAGTTATTCTGCGTCTCGTACCTTTGAAACCCTCGCTACGCTCAGGATTCTATATTTGAACCACTCGCTTTGCTCGTGGTTCAATCCTAGAAACCTTCGCTAGCTCGGGTTTCAATATAAGTACTCGCGCCAAACTTTGCAGCCTTGCATAACAAATAACTATTATTGATAACTGATTTTTCGCATAATTGCAAAAAACTGCATAATTTTTTATTTTTTCTTTGTGACGACCGTATTAAACAAATACGGTCGTTACTTGTATCATTATTTCACTTTTTAAAAAATATTTACGCAATAAATATAATATTATTTTACTTTTACATGTACCTAGTCCAATAAATGTGCTTTCTAAAAATAAGTATGTCTAACAAAAAATGTGTAAATTGAGCAAAATCAAAACATCCCTAGGCGGTGTTGATGTATTGAAAAAAAATCCCGAAAGTACCGAAATTCCCGGGAAATCCCGTGAAATCCCGGTTCCAGCATAGTCCGGTACCGAAAATCCCGGTTCCTTGAGATAGTACCGGTTCTCTATACCCTATTCCCAACAGAACATTGAGCTCAGTCTATGTAATTGCAATTACAATTCACAAACAATTCCATGCTATGTTAAATCCTAATCCTGTTTGATTAGCATACAATACAGTTTTAAATAGTATTAAATAAATATTTATGATATTAACTTATGCCACCACCATTATCTCTTGCACTTACATGCAAAATCGGTGCATCTAATATAGTATCTTGTTGAACACATAATAGATAAAGGAAACATAAATGTAGGTGTACTACTAATAATACTATAAATGTGAAAATGAGTATAGATACATAAAATATATTATTAGTACAAATACTGAGATATAACACATTATTAGTACAGAAGCTGGTTTAGAGCAGATGCCATGTACAGCAGTGAGCTAATATAGACTGGAATGATGATGACAATACTATCTTGTATGCACAGTGCAAAATGTATTGTTGAAAATTGAAGTAATTTATTTAAACATACCGAGCTTCCTGCCATGCTTCAGCACAGGAAACCTCTATAGCATCTACGGTACAAGCAACACACTTAAGAGCATCCAGTGGGTTGAAGTTTATCACAGCACCACTTCTATGCCTTAAAGTCAGAATATTCTTGGGGAATACCATGTCTGGAAAATGTGGTATCTTCAGCTCTTTGCAGTATCTACAAAATAGAAAAAATATTATAGAATAAAATCACTTTCTGGGAATAATTTGGACCATAGATAAACATAAAACAAAAGCTTATGCATTTATTTTGTTCCTGGCATGGAAAAAAAACATAAATCATAGAGTCACCTTAGGCCTGAATTATACAGAAATGGTGTAGACGATGTCGCTTTCAAAACGTTTTAATACAACATGTTTGAAAGCAACGCGCGGTGTAAATTATACTGAACTCACGCGCGACGCGGCGCAGGCATGCTGTATGCCGCTTAGTCGCCTGTAACGCGCCTTCGCAGAGCCTTCACCGTACGCCGTTTATGTATAATTCAGACTTTAGAGGCAGGGATACTTACATACAAAACTGACAAAACTGGTCATCATCACGCTCACATACAACCTTTGTAGAACACACGCTCGGAAGTATGCAACTCACATCATACTCTATATGCCAAGGTCCAAACTGTATTGATTTGGAGTTTGAAGTATACCTCCCAGAATCCAAAACACCATTTTCCTGCAAGATAATAAATCGAATTTTAGTTATTATTGTGCTATCAATTTACAACCAATAACGAAGTTATCGAATACAAATAGAGTACCTCCGACTGAAGCATTGCGCTTGTGAGTAAGTTTTTTCAAACCAATAACATTAATTTCACAAAAGCACGAGTCTTTTGATACAAATACAAGAAAAAGCTGAAAAAGAAAGATGTTTTAACAAGAATTCAATTCGTCCACAAGATCGCCTAAAACAGGGACGCACACGAAACGACTGACATTGTCAATTTGACAGTGACGTTGACGTGACCGCAAAGAGCTAACAAAACAATGTGGAGTACACTATCATCCTACTAAATCATAACTAATATTCTCCTAACTAGCTTTTCCCCGCGGCTTCGCTCGCGTTAATTTTATGACATAGATCTCGTTTGACAACAAAACAACCCATAGCGCGACTTGTGGCGCCATCTGTTGGCCGATACAGCGCCCTCTATAGTAGAAAAAATATTTTCCCATTGTAATGACATACTTTCACGGGATAAAAAGTAGCCTATGTTGGGCTCCTGTACCCTTGACAATATAATATACAAATTTTCATAATGATCGGTTGATTAGTTAAGCTGTGAAGGAATAACAAACAAACAAACTCAAGAAGTTAGGATTACGATGAGAAAGTGAACGCCGGTACCGCTACACTAGAAATATTACGGACTCCCTTAATATCCCGGTTAAGGATGCCAGTCAACGAATGATTGTTCAGGAAGTGAATGTTCATAAATTTCTCAAGGTGACATTTTACGATGTTGTCCAATTTGTGTGTTAAAACTTAATTTTGTAATCGCATGCGATAAGTAGATTTTGGGTGAGAATTTATTTCTAGAAGACGACTGAGTTCACGGTATTATAAAACGGGCCCACGTGAGACAACGAGAACAGAGGTGTTTGTCCTTTTCCCACAGGGTGTCTAGTGTCTACAGTAGTCTACACAACAAAAAATTTATGGGATATTATATAAGTACATAGTCGATTGAACAACCATTCGTACAATATTGCCCTACTAACCATTGTACGAAACCAGCTACCGTCGTCGTATGTATGTGTAATACTCTTACACGTCGATAATTTTATTTTCATTGAGTCAAAGTGTTACATACACTACACATCTTCGTGTGTCTCAACATGAACAAACGCTTTCTTTTACAATAAAATAGGTACAGGTTATATAATAGCATAGACTTAGTTTATACTAGCGTAAGTATATACTAAGTCTATGTATAATAGCAATTATACAACTACGTTGTTTTAAAAACATTTTTATTTTATTATCATGTTATCATCCTAAATTATTAACCTTAATTAGGTCGCCGACGCCGCCGTCGTAAAAGTTATTCGTCGTTCTTCATTTTTTGGAATACTAAAACAAGAGTCGTAAATTTAAAATTATTAATCCTAATTTTTGGCCACTCTAATTACGTATTTAGTTTCTATTTTGTATTTTAACGTATCTGTGAAAAGATATGCCGCAACCACCGATCTATTCACTTGCACCATTTTTTTCGTATATTTCATTAAACTTAAGAAATAAATAAATATCACATTACCACTTCCAAGTTTGACAATAGGCCGCCATAATGGCCGCTATGCTTCAAGCATGGCTTCAAGTAGACGCCATATTAATGTTCTATGTTGCCAGTTCTCTAAAATAGAATACTTCTACTTTCAGTAAAACTTTTCTGAAATAATTTTGATAAGATTGTTATTTGTTTCTGTTTATCATTTTTAAAGTAACGTAGTAATGTTACTAATTACTTAATATTTGTATGCTAAAAAACAAAAGTTATAGGAAAAAATATTACTAGCGATCAACGGTACTACCAAATTCAATGAATTTATCTACTCAAAAGCGCGAGAAAGGGACACACACCTCTCTCCAGACTATCTCTGCCGGCCCGTTTTCCTCCCTATGATTCTGGCAGTCTAAAATGAACCTTATGCCCTTGCGCGAAGTTTTATTATTGCATTGAGCTATTTTCAGAGAACTCAATCCTGTTTGATACTACATCCATGGCTAGATCCGTTTTTTTTTTAAACAAGATTCTCCACTTGAATGGCAGGCAAAGGTCTGAGACCGTGCAGCCTGCCATGGCCAGATCCTCTCTGATATTAATAGTGACAGAAGACACTTTTTTTTTAAATTTTGGCTTCTACATTCGGTGCAATTAAGCCAGTGTCAATAAAACAGCGAAAACGAGAGAGTGGATAGGCTTTTCGTCCTACTTCGTCTTCGTTATTTTCTTCGTTCTGATTTTAATTTATTTCACTTCAGTCCATCTTCAGTCACTTCGCGAAAGTATAGTTTGGTACCGTAGACAGAGAATACTACCCTGCGTGCCGCCAAAAGGGACAGAAAAAGTACATACTAGATTTAGAGTTGCCAGATAAGTATAAATTTACCCCATACTCTCCGGTTTCCTTTTTGTACAAAATTGACATGCTATATTAAAGAACTGATAAATAATACATTAAATATTAGTTATGTATTAGTACGTAGGTAGATACTGAGTATTTTTAGTATGTACTTCGTGATAACAGGCATTTTAAAAATTCGCTAGTGAATATTGATTTAAACATAGAAGAAAAGAAAAAATAGAAAAAAAATGTAAAAAAATAATGCGAAGACTGTCTTTTTAAAACTGCCGTATAGTAAAGTAGTACTTATTGTTGGAATTAAAATAAAAACAATCTAAAACATTATAGGATATTTTTATTATATTAACTAATTATAATTTACGAGAAAAAAATAGGGCTAGTGTGTAGTAAGTTAGTGTTAGTGTTTTTCGAGTGTATGTATGTAATGTATGTAGATTTCTATGTGCCCTGCTACAGCCTGAACGGCTGGAAGGATTTTAACGTAATTATGAGGAGTTAACTGCTCCAGGTGCATTTTGAGTATATAAATCACCAAAACCTTCTTTCACCATCATCGATGACACAGATGTGCTTGCTGTGCAACTGATATCATCAGATTCATTCACCTAAAAAATTAAAAGTGTGTAAACATTAAAAATAATGTATGAGAGAAAAAATGTAATGTGTGTCAAATTTAATTGTAATTTATGGATTTTGATTTGATTTGATTCATTAATAAAAATAATAAAATAAAATATTATTGATAAAACTTGGATATAAAATAAACATTTAATTTTGGTAAAATATCTATATATATAAAATTCAAAGTCCTGACTGACTGACTTAACTATATATCAACGCACAGCCCAAACCGGTGGGTCTAGAGACTCCAAATTTGGACAGTAGGTTCCTTACGACGTCTAGGGGTGTACTAAGAAAGGATTTTTCAAAATTCCTACGGGAAACCGAGATATACGCAAACGAAGTTGCGAGGGTGTATCAACGCACAGCCAAAACCGCTGCGTCTAGAGATTCCAAATTTGGCATGTAGGTTCCTTACGACGTCTAGGAATGTACTAAGAAAGGATTTTTCAAAATTCCCACGGGAAAGCGAGATATATGCATACGAAGTTGCGAGGGGACGCACAGCCCAAACAGCTGGGTCTAGAGATGCCAAATTTGATTATAAGGTCCAGACCGACCGGACCGGACCGGACCGAACCGGAACGGACCGGACCGGACCGGAACGAATCAGACCTGTTCGGTCTGGAGGGAACCGCACCGTACCGGGCCGTGCCGGACCGGATTTTTTTTCATAGATAAAATTCGAAGTCCTGACTGACTGACTGACTGACTTAACTATATATCAACGCACAGCCCAAACCAATGAGTCTAGAGATTTAAAATTTGAACTGTAGGTTCCTTACGACATCTAGGGGTGTACTAAGAAACGATTTTTCAAAATTCCCACGGAAAACCTAGATATACGCAAACGAAGTTGCGAGGGTATATCAACGCACAGCCCAAACCGCTGGGTCTAGAGATTCCAAATTTGGCACGTAGGTTCCTTACGACGTCTAGGGATGTACTAAGAAAGGTTTTTTTTAAAATCCCAAGGGAAAGCGAGATATACGCATTTGAAATTGCGAGGGGACGCACAGCCCAAACCGCTGGGTCTAGAGATGCCAAATTTGACATGTAGGGTCCTTAAAAGGTCCAGACCGACCGGACCGGACCGAAACGTATCAGACCTGATCGATCTGAAAGGAACCGCACCGTACCGGGCCGTGCCGGACCGGATCGAACCGGACCGGACCGGTTTTTTTTTCATCTATATATATAAAATTCAAAGTCCTGACTGACTGACTGACTTAATTATATATCAACGCACAGCCCAAACAGGTGGGTCTAGAGATTCCAAATTTGGACTGTAGGTTCCTTACGACGTCTAGGGGTGTACTAAGAAAGGATTTTTCAAAATTCCTACGGGAAACCGAGATATACGCAAACGAAGTTGCAAGGGTATATTCACACACAGCCCAAACCGCTGGGTCTAGAGATTCCAAATTTAGCATGTAGGTTCCTTACGACGTCTAGGAACGTACTAAGAAAGGATTTTTCAAAATTCTTACGGGAAAGCGAGATATACGCATACGAAGTTGCGAGGGGACGCACAGCCCAAACCGCTGGGTCTAGAGATGCCAAATTTGACATGTAGGGTCCTTATAAGGTCCAGACTGACCGGACCGGACCGGACCGGACCGGACCGGAACGGACCAGACCTGATCGGTCTCGAAGGAACCGCACCGTACCGGGCCGTGCCAGATCGGATCGAACCGGACCGGACCGGATTTTTTTTCATCTATATATATAAAATTCAAAGTCCTGACTGACTGACTTAACTATATATCAACGCACAGCCCAAACCAATGAGTCTAGAGATTTCAAATTTGAACTGTAGGTTCCTTACGACGTCTAGGGATGTACTAAGAAAGGATTTTTCAAAATTCCTACGGGAAACCGAGATATACGCAAACGAAGTTGCGAGGGGACGCACAGCCCAAACCGCTGGGTCTAGAGATGACAAATTTGACATGTAGGGTCCTTATAAGGTCCAGACCGACCGGACCCGACCGGACCGGAACGGACCGGACCGGAACGGATCGGACCTGATCGGTCTGGAAGGAACCGCACCGTACGGGGCCGTGCCAGACCGGATCGAACCGGACCGGACCGGATTTTATTTCATAGATAAAATTCAAAGTCCTGATTGACTGACTGACTGACTTAACTATATATCAACGCACAGCCCAAACCAATGGGTCTAGAAATTCCAAATTTGAACTGTAGGTTCCTTACGACGTCTAGGGGTGTACTATGAAAGGATATTTCAAAATTCCTACGGGAAACTGAGATATACGCAAACGAAGTTGCGAGGGGACGCACAGCCCAAACCGCTGGGTCTAGAGATGCCAAATTTGACATGTAGGGTCCTTTTAAGGTCCAGATTGACCGGACCGGACCAGAACGGACCGGACCGGACCAGAACGGATCAGATCTGATCGGTCTGGAAGGAACCGCACCGTACCGGGCCGTGCCGGACCGGATCGAACCGGACCGGACCGGATTTTTTTTCATAGATAAAATTCAAAGTCCTGACTGACTTAACTATATATCAACGCAAAGCCCAAACCGGTGGGTCTAGAGATTCCAAATTTGGACTGTAGGTTCCTTACGACGGCAACGTCTAGGGGTGTACTAAGAAAGGATATTTCAAAATTCCCACGGGAAACCGAGATATACGCAAACGAAGTTGCGAGGGTATATCAAATTTGGCATGTAGATTCCTTACGACATCTAGCTATGTACTAAGAAACGATTTTTCAAAATTCCCACGGGAAAGCGAGATATACGCAAACGAAGTTGAGAAGGGACGCACAGCCTAAACCGCTGGGTCTAGAGATGCCAAATTTGTCATGTAGGGTCCTTATAAGGACCGGACCGACCGAACCGGACCGGACCGGACCGGATGGAACCGTACCGTACCGGGCCGTGCCGGACCGGAATTTGTTTCTGAAGAAAGATATGCTAATTGTTACTAGGCCACGCGGGCGAAGCCGCGGGCGGAAGCTAGTACTAACATAAAATTAAAACATATGCCCGAGTTAGGAGATTCCTGTGTTTCAAGCGATTCATTATTTTCATATTAGATTCATTACTTACACGATCTGTAATTGGGCTTTCATGACACACGACTTCACTATTTTCCACTTCCATCGGCTGAAAAATATTGGGTGGAGACATGCAGGATCTGTAAGCTGTAATAGATATTTTCATTAATATAAATAAAAGCAAATAATTATATTATTTATATAATTATTAACGACAAACAACGTTTGCACCGGACTAAAGCACAAACTGAGAAACTGGTAGATAATTGTTGAAAAATCATTAAGTTATTTTTAAATTAATACATTATTACCATATCTCAATCCTGATGCTGTTCCCCATAATGTTCTATTCCCTTTCTTCCATAGCAGTTTTTGATCAAACTGTTCACTTTTTTGAACTAGGTTTTAGGATCCAATCCAAATCCAAAGGTTATGACGCGACACGACACGCCCTGCAAATGTGTTTCTATCTATACCCGCGCGCGGCTCGTGTCGCGAACAAGTGGACGCTTTTTTTTAAATTTGTTTTTGCAGCGTGATAATGAGTTACTAGGTAGTAGATTCCAGATAAATATACTTAAATACATTTTTTTGTAATTAAATACCATATACATTAAAGAAAACACCCAGACAAAGGCAAACACTGCGAGCTTCTGTTCAGAAATGAAAGAAATAAACGTCTGGCGTTTATTTCGTTCATTTCTGCCGACACGACACGTAAGTGTGCACACCCACCGTCACGACAGAGCGCGACACGACACGCCCCGACACGGTAGTGTGTTTCCGCCATGAGTGAGTTGTGAGTTGCTGACCTTGAAAAAACCGGCCACGCAGTGAGGGACAAAAAAATATTCTCTGTCTCTTTTTTTTTTCAGCCATGCGTATATGACCATCCTTTTCTATTATAAGTAAAAAAAAAAAAAACATTCAGCAGTCTATAGTTTCCTCTGTCTACAGTCGGTACCGACCATGGAAGTAATAAGTACTATTTGTACGTAGTACTTATTACTTCCATGGTACCGACCGACTCGACTATACTTTCGTCGATAATTTACTTTTCGCTCCACTCTTGAGAGTATAGAACTTAGAGAAAGGATAAATAGAGTTGTCATCAGGCGTATACCCGTAAGGGAGAGAAACAAAGTACATTGATTACGTAGTGTTACCAGAAAAGAGAATATTACCCCATGATTTACCCCATGTTTTTTTTATATTTTTATCTATATATATAAAATTCAAAGTCCTGACTGACTTAACTATACAGGGAGGAAAAAGGCGACGAACACAGCCGAAAGTTTGATGATATGTACCTTACAGACATGCGTTTTAGATAGGTTTCATTTAAAAATAGTTTATTTTAAAAAAAGGCACAGATTTGAAAATTTCCTACGTGCCGATAACCCTAATTCCAGAACAACAGTGCATTTGATAAGATAACTACACGGACGGGTACTACTACGCTACGGACAGGCTGTAGGTACCTAGCTTAGCCCTTGCCTAGCCCACGATACACACATACCTACCTATTAATAGTAGTTCTGATTATCATTTAAAAAATCTAGCAAACATGAAGTAGGTACGCCAGGAACTTACCTACAAAACACGATGCTCGATGTATCTGAGCGCATCTCTCTCATGCGACTCATGCGACACAACACTCAAAACCACTAAACAACATTTAAAACACTAAACATCACTTAAAACACTAATACCATTTAATAAATAATAGAAACTTTCACAATTTACTTCTAGCATGTACCTATTGACAATAGGATATTTTTGTATCACTATGGTAACCGTGACAATTACCATGTACCAAAGGCAAATAAACTTTTCATTCATTCATCCGTTCATTCAATTAATTCAGGGCTGGATTCGGTAAGTCTGATTATTGGCGTATTTGTTTTAACATAGGTACTCTCTTCGCTAAAAAGAATAAGTAATTACGAATAGTTTTTATTAGGCCGTAGGTACCTAGCGCTCACCCCCTTACAGCCGATGCTCAATGTGTCCGCCGCGTCTTATGCGACACAGTCGGATACGCTGCTTGGTATGACGGTGCACACGCGCAAGCAACTGTGTCTCCACATTTTGCTGGCGGAGTTCAGCAAACGCCTGTTCAATTCTGTGCACCATTTGCTCTCGCGTTTCGTATTCATCCCGGTACACTCGGTCTTTGAGAGTGCCCCACAAAAAAAAGTCGAGAGGCGTGAGGTCTGGTGAGCGCGGCGGCCATCTGTTCGGCCCGTATCGCCCGATCCATTGTTGGCCGAATAGTTCGTTTAAAGCTTCGCGCACTTCCACAACCGAATGAGCTGGAGCCCCATCCTGTTGAAACCACGCAGCACGTCGTTCCTCTGACGGTAATTGGTCCAGGTATGGCGACACCACGTTTCTAAGTAGCTCATGGTATCCATGTCGATTCAAAGTGGGTGGTAAAAAAATTGGTCCAATTATGGTGTCGCCATGAATCGCGGCCCACACGTTAATCGACCACCTCTGTTGGTGCGCTGTCTGTCGGAAAATGCGGGGATTTTCCTCCGCCCAAACGTGCTCGTTTCGACGGTTCCATAAACCATTCCGCGTAAATGTCGCCTCGTCGCTCCAAATGATTTGCTGCACGAAACGAGGATTCTCGCGGATGCCGTCGTCCAGCCAACGGCAGTATGCTGCTCGCACCGCCAAATCCCTCGGCAGCATTGCCTGCACTTTTTGGATGCGGTATGGATGGCGCCTGTTTAGTTTTAAAACGTCCAAAACCAACATGTGGCCAACGCCGAAACGGCGCCCGGCCTGTCGAGAACTTGCTCGGGGGTTCTGGTCAAAGAACCTTAAAATGTTCTCCTCAAGCCGCACAGGCACACGTCTAGACCCGCCACCACGATGGTCATCCATCGATGTCCGTGGAACGATCGGACGATTCTCCTGTACCCGGTAAAGGGCGTTGGTAACTACGCGAGGATTTACCGGATGCGGCGGAGGAAAACGCTCTCGGTACAACCGCAAAGCTGCCCTTGCGTTGTACTCGGACTCTACGTACAGCATTATTAAGTTTAAATAATCTCGCGCTTGTAACGACATTTAGTTTTTTTGCTACACGTCACTGTTGACAACACTATGATTACCGTGACAATTGTAGAAAAAAAGCATTTCTTCGTAACAAAAAAAATTCGAATCGAGTTCGAAATTCAAGACGTACATACCTTGTTTTAGTGTCAGAAAGGCTATTAAGGAGTACCTACTAAAACAAATAAAATAATAAATACGTTATCACTAAGGAATGATAGTATGAGTTGCTGGCGGTACAATTAACAAAAAACACATGTTTTATTCCAATCACTACGGCATAAAGGAATGAAAAGCCTTAAAGGTCGTTATTAGGCTACGCTACCAACATCTAAGATTAAAAAGTTATGAAATCAATGTTATGGTTATGTTTACTTATGGTTAAAAATAATCGTGGTCAGGTCAATGACCGATTTAAAAAAAACGACCTTAATACATCCCCGTTGCTGCGTTCACAGCTGATTTTAGGGATGAAATCACACAGTTTTACAACTAATGTTTGTTAGTCAATTACTCCGAAACTATCATACTTAGACAAAAGATCTTTCACCAGCATAAAGCAGATGTATAAACCTCTTAAGAAATTTCGGGAGTGTCGGTCGCCCTCAGGGCACCCTGTATATCAACGCACAGCCTAAACCGGTGGGTCTAGAGATTCCAAATTTGGACTGTAGGTTCCTTGTAACGTCTAGGGGTGTACTAAAAAAGGTTTTTTCAAAATTCCTACGGGAAACCGAGATATGCGCAAACGAAGTTGCGAGGGTATATCAACGCACAGCCCAAACCGCTGGGTCTAGAGATTCCAAATTTGGCATGTAGGTTACTTACGACGTCTAGGGATGTACTAAGAAAGGATTTTTCAAAATTCCTACGGGAAAGCGAGATATACGCATACGAAGTTGCGAGGGGACGCACAGCCCAAACCGCTGGGTCTAGAGATGCCAAATTTGACATGTAGGGTCCTTATAAGGTCCAGACCGACCGGACCGGACCGGACCGGAACGGACCGGACCGGACCGGAACGGATCAGACCTGATCGGTCTGGAAGGAACCGCACCGTACCGGGCCGTGCCGGACCGGATCGAACCGGACCGGACCGGATTTTTTTTCATAGATAAAATTCAAAGTCCTGACTGACTAACTGACTGACTTAACTATATATCAACGCACAGCCCAAACTAATGGGTCTAGAGATTCCAAATTTGGACTGTAGGTTCCTTACGATGTCTAGGGGTGTATTAAAAAAGGATTTTTCTAAATTCCTACGGAAAACCGAGATATATGCAAACGAAGTTGCGAGGGTATATCAACGCACAGCCCAAACCGCTGGGTCTAGAGATTCCAAATTTGGCGTGTAGGTTCCTCACGACGTCTAGGGATGTACTAAGAAAGGATTTTTCAAAATTCCTACGAGAAAGTGAGATATACGCATACGAAGTTGCGAGGGGACGCACAGCCCAAACCGCTGGGTCTAGAGATGCCAAATTTGACATGTAGGGTCCTTATAAGGTCCAGACCTACCGGACCGGACCGGACCGGAATGGACCGGACCGGAACGGATCACACCTGATCGGTCTGGAAGGAACCGCACCGTACCGGGCCGTGCCGGACCGGATCGAACCGGACCGGACCGGATTTTTTTTCATAGATAAAATTCAAAGTCCTGACTGACTAACTGACTGACTTAACTATACAGGGTGCCCTGAGGGCGACCGACACTCCCGAAATTTCTTAAGAGGTTTATACATCTGCTTTATGCTGGTGAAAGATCTTTTGTCTAAGTATGATAGTTTCGGAGTAATTGACTAACAAACATTAGTTGTAAAACTGTGTGATTTCATCCCTAAAATCAGCTGTGAACGCAGCAACGGGGATGTATTAAGGTCGTTTTTTTTAAATCGGTCATTGACCTGACCACGATTATTTTTAACCATAAGTAAACATAACCATAACATTGATTTCATAACTTTTTAATCTTAGATGTTGGTAGCGTAGCCTAATAACGACCTTTAAGGCTTTTCATTCCTTTATGCCGTAGTGATTGGAATAAAACATGTGTTTTTTGTTAATTGTACCGCCAGCAACTCATACTATCATTCCTTAGTGATAACGTATTTATTATTTTATTTGTTTTAGTAGGTACTCCTTAATGGCCTTTCTGACACTAAAAAAAGGTATGTACGTCTTGAATTTCGAACTCGATTCGAATTTTTTTTGTTACGAAGAAATGCTTTTTTTCTACAATTGTCACGGTAATCATAGTGTTGTCAACAGTGACGTGTAGCAAAAAAACTAAATGTCGTTACAAGCGCGAGATTATTTAAACTTAATAATGCTGTACGTAGAGTCCGAGTACAACGCAAGGGCAGCTTTGCGGTTGTACCGAGAGCGTTTTCCTCCGCCGCATCCGGTAAATCCTCGCGTAGTTACCAACGCCCTTTACCGGGTACAGGAGAATCGTCCGATCGTTCCACGGACATCGATGGATGACCATCGTGGTGGCGGGTCTAGACGTGTGCCTGTGCGGCTTGAGGAGAACATTTTAAGGTTCTTTGACCAGAACCCCCGAGCAAGTTCTCGACAGGCCGGGCGCCGTTTCGGCGTTGGCCACATGTTGGTTTTGGACGTTTTAAAACTAAACAGGCGCCATCCATACCGCATCCAAAAAGTGCAGGCAATGCTGCCGAGGGATTTGGCGGTGCGAGCAGCATACTGCCGTTGGCTGGACGACGGCATCCGCGAGAATCCTCGTTTCGTGCAGCAAATCATTTGGAGCGACGAGGCGACATTTACGCGGAATGGTTTATGGAACCGTCGAAACGAGCACGTTTGGGCGGAGGAAAATCCCCGCATTTTCCGACAGACAGCGCACCAACAGAGGTGGTCGATTAACGTGTGGGCCGCGATTCATGGCGACACCATAATTGGACCAATTTTTTTACCACCCACTTTGAATCGACATGGATACCATGAGCTACTTAGAAACGTGGTGTCGCCATACCTGGACCAATTACCGTCAGAGGAACGACGTGCTGCGTGGTTTCAACAGGATGGGGCTCCAGCTCATTCGGTTGTGGAAGTGCGCGAAGCTTTAAACGAACTATTCGGCCAACAATGGATCGGGCGATACGGGCCGAACAGATGGCCGCCGCGCTCACCAGACCTCACGCCTCTCGACTTTTTTTTGTGGGGCACTCTCAAAGACCGAGTGTACCGGGATGAATACGAAACGCGAGAGCAAATGGTGCACAGAATTGAACAGGCGTTTGCTGAACTCCGCCAGCAAAATGTGGAGACACAGTTGCTTGCGCGTGTGCACCGTCATACCAAGCAGCGTATCCGACTGTGTCGCATAAGACGCGGCGGACACATTGAGCATCGGCTGTAAGGGGGTGAGCGCTAGGTACCTACGGCCTAATAAAAACTATTCGTAATTACTTATTATTTTTAGCGAAGAGAGTACCTATGTTAAAACAAATACGCCAATAATCAGACTTACCGAATCCAGCCCTGAATTAATTGAATGAACGGATGAATGAATGAAAAGTTTATTTGCCTTTGGTACATGGTAATTGTCACGGTTACCATAGTGATACAAAAATATCCTATTGTCAATAGGTACATGCTAGAAGTAAATTGTGAAAGTTTCTATTATTTATTAAATGGTATTGGTGTTTTAAGTGATGTTTAGTGTTTTAAATGTTGTTTAGTGGTTTTGAGTGTTGTGTCGCATGAGTCGCATGAGAGAGATGCGCTCAGATACATCGAGCATCGTGTTTTGTAGGTAAGTTCCTGGCGTACCTACTTCATGTTTGCTAGATTTTTTAAATGATAATCAGAATTACTATTAATAGGTAGGTATGTGTGTATCGTGGGCTAGGCAAGGGCTAAGCTAGGTACCTACAGCCTGTCCGTAGCGTAGTAGTACCCGTCCGTGTAGTTATCTTATCAAATGCACTGTTGTTCTGGAATTAGGGTTATCGGCACGTAGGAAATTTTAAAATCTGTGCCTTTTTTTTAAATAAACTATTTTTAAATGAAACCTATCTAAAACGCATGTCTGTAAGGTACATATCATCAAACTTTCGGCTGTGTTCGTCGCCTTTTTCCTCCCTGTATATAAACGCACAGCCCAAACTAATGGGTCTAGAGATTCCAAATTTGGACTGTAGGTTCCTTACGATGTCTAGGGGTGTACTAAAAAAGGATTTTTCTAAATTATTACGGGAAACCGAGATATATGCAAACGAAGTTGCGAGGGTATATCAACGCACAGCCCAAACCGCTGGGTCTAGAGATTCCAAATTTGGCGTGTAGGTTCCTGTTAACGTCTAGGGATGTACTAAGAAAGGATTTTTCAAAATTCCTACGGGAAAGCGAGATATACGCATACGAAGTTGCGAGGGGACGCACAGCCCAAACCGGTCTAGAGATGCCAAATTTGACATGTAGGGTCCTTATAAGGTCCAGACCGACCGGACCGGACCGGACCGGAACGCATCAGACCTGATCGGTCTGAAAGGAACCGCACCGTACTGGGCCGTGCCGGACCGGATCGAACCGGACCGGATTTTTTTTCATAGATAAAATTCAAAGTCCTGACTGACTGACTTAACTATATATCAACGCACAGCCCAAACTAATGGGTCTAGAGATTCCAGATTTGGACTGTAGGTTCCTTACGACGTCTAGGGGTGTACTAAGAAAGGATTTTTCTAAATTCCTACGGGAAACCGCGATATACGCAAACGAAGTTGCGAGGGTATATCAACGCACAGCCCAAACCAGTGGGTCTAGAGATTCCGAATTTGGAAACGACGGCGACGTCTAGGGGTGTACTAAGAAAGGATATTTTAAAATTCCCACGGGATACCGAGATATACGCAAACGAAGTTGCAAGGGTATATCAAATTTGGCATGTAGGTTCCTTACGACGTCTAGGGATGTATTAAGAAAGGATTTTTCAAAATTCCCACGGGAAAGCAAGATATACGCAAACGAAGTTGAGAGAGGACGCACAGCCTAAACCGCTGGGTCTAGAGATGCCAAATTTGTCATGTAGGGTCCTTATAAGGACGGGACCGACCGGACCGGACCGGACAGGAGCGGACCGGACCGGATCGACCGGACCTGATTGGACCGGATGGGACTGTACCGTACCGGGCCGTGCCGGACCGGAATTTGTTTCTGAAGAAAGATATGCTAATTGTTACTAGGCCACGCGGGCGAAGCCGCGGGCGGAAGCTAGTATACGATAAACTAATAGGACTATTGATGATTTGCGATGTATTTTTTCTTATAATCATCAATATATTGAGACTTCGATTTATACTTGTTTGTTGTTAACATTGATACGAATTCAGGCGTAAATACATGAACAGCTTACGAAAACATAAGTAAAGTAACACATTGTACGTGCCTATCAAATTTTAGAGTTGCCCTCGATCATCTGGGATCCCATCATCAGATTCTGACTTTGTGACAAGTGATGATGGAAAAAAAAACAAATGGTCTAATCCATACCTACAATACTTAAAGAATTATGCTCTAACTCCTATCCGTTTAGGAGTTGTACCTTCCATCATCACCTCACCAACATGGGATGATGACTTCCAGACGTAAATAAATAAATAGCTTACGAAAACATAAGTAAAGCGTTGTACATGCTTATAGAATCTGAGGGTTGCCCTCGATTTACCTGGGATCCCATCATCAGATCCTGATTTGGTGACAATGGGACCAAGTTGGGATATGCACTTTCGAAAAAAAAAAGATTAAGAAAATCGGTAAAAAATCGACGGAGTAATCGGCGGACATACAAAAAAAATACACAGTGAAACTTAGAACCTCCTCTTTTTTTGAAGTCGGTTAAAAACTATATGTGTGGGGGGGGTTTCTCGTCTGTACAAGCTTGTTTTAAATAGATATTATTTTTAATTTAAGTTGTCACTATTTTACCTCAATTGTGGGTAATATTGCATGGGTAAATTCAAGTAAATTGCTGGTATCCCCAATACGTGTGGTACCCGACTAAATTTAGGAGACACAGGAAAGTGGCCGCCTGGCTTCATTTTACTTACCTACTTAATTTGGGTGTATAATACTACAAAATACGATTATTTTCTTGAACATTTACGTTTTATTTCGTTATTTCTGTACATTGAAGCCGTCATTTGAGCCTTAATAAATATTATCTGTATTCATTTTTATCAATTATGGCCGAAATAAAGTCTAAATAGTGTACTTACGAATGAAAGGTTATGTTGTCGATTTTACGTTCACTGCGGCTATTGCAGCCTAAAACACTACAATGCACCATAGTCTATGAACGCAAAAACACATAAAGTCAATCACAGATTACAGTTTTCACCTTGTTTTCACCCTGAAAATTCAGATTTTGAGAATTATAGAAAACTGCTCTCGTTAGCTGGGCTGGGCACAGTTAGCGACTGTGCCCAGCAAAAAAATAGTATACGTCGATAAGGACAAAAAATGTTTCTCTAGCTCTTTTTGGCCTTGGGAATATTGTATTTACTCATCTCGCTCACTCCTACCGTGTCGCCTCTATTCATCCTTTCTCTAAGGCGTATACCCATAGGGGAGAGAAACAAAGTACATTGATTACGCAGTGTTACCAGAAAAGAGAATATTAACCCATGATTTACCCCATGTTTTTTTTTATATTTTTATATACGATAAACTAATACGACTATTGATGATTTCCGATGTATTTTTTCATATTATAATCACCAATATATTGGGATCGATTTATACTTGTATAAATAAATCGAAGTCGCTGTCCGCGCCTGTTTGTCTGTATCTCCGCTAAGTCCTATTGTCTCCTATTAGTATGGGAAGGTTGGTGTGACTACAGATCTCTCTCAGCTTGTATTAAATAGATATTATTTTTAATTTTGGTTGTCACTATTTTACCTCAATTGTGGGTAATATTGCATGGGTAAATTCAAGTAAATTGCTGGTATCCCTAATACGCGTGGTACCCGACCTAAATTCAGGAGACACAGGAAAGGGCCGCCTGGCTTCATTTTACTTACCTACTTAATTTGGGTGCATAATACTACAAAATACGATTATTTTCTTGACCATTTACGTTTTATTTCTTTATTTCTGTACATTGAAGCCGTCATTTGAGTCTTAATAAATATAATCTGTATTCATTTTTATCAATTATGGCCGAAATAAAGTCTAAATAGTGTACTTACGAATGAAAGGTTATGTTGTCGATTTTACGTTCACTGCGGCTATTGCAGCCTAAAACACTACAATGCACTATAGTCTATGAACGCAAAAACACATCAACTCAACCACAGAACACAGTTTTCGCCTTGTTTTCACCCGGAAAGTTCAGATTTTGAGAAATAAAGAAAACTGCTCTCGTTTGCTGGGCACAGTTAGCGACTGTGCCCAGCAAAAAAATTGTATACGTCGATAAGGACAAAAAATGTTTCTCTAGCTCTTTTTGGCCTTGGGAATATTGTATTTACTCATCTCGCTCACTCCTACCGTGTCGCCTCTATTCATCCTTTCTCTAAGGTATAGAAAGACAAAATGATTTTTTTAATGCCATCTCTACACGCTCACGGAGTTGAGCCGTCCACATTCTCATTTCCATTCAACTTCGCGAGAGTCTAAACTTTTTCATTTTCTTTCAGTTGAGAAATAATTTTCAATTCAATCGATAGTGTTGGCAGCCCTGTGATCAAAATAAATCAATATGGCCGACTTTTACCGGTTGGTTTATGTTTGCTAATCTTTAAAAGTTATCACCGTTTTTCTATTGATAAAAAAATTATTAAAATAGTAATTACATCCAGTGACTCTTTTATTTTTTGCCAATAATAATTATGGAAGCACTTATACCAGTTATCAACAAATTACAAGACGTTTTTAATACTGTCGGAGCTGATGCCATCCAATTACCTCAAATAATAGTCCTAGGAACTCAGGTAAATATTTAAATATAATAACTTTAATACACTGTGTATGCCTTAGGTCCAGAAATTAATATTATGATAATAATAATTAATTTGGATAACGTGTTTTAAATTAATGGTTATGTAAAGGTGTCAGTAGAGTTCTTTGTCCCCATTCCTTCATTTAGACTCTTCCCTGTCAATGACCATGCCCCTGGCCGTCATATGAATGAAAATTTGTAAACCTAAGTATTTGTATGTTATAATTTTGTTGTATGCAACCACACACATCATACTTATCTGAAATGATAATTTTGATTGCAACATTCTGCAATTATATTTCATGTTGTACTAACATACAATCACAATAAATTTTCTTATTAGTATGTTAAAACACTTTTAGGCATCATGTAGAATTAGATATAATTTATATCCTATTTTAATTTATAAATTTTATAAATATCCCCTTGCGTTTCAAATTTTAAAAAAATTGTTTGTTGGTGATAATGCAATAATGCACTATCACGAATGATATAAAAATGTTAACATGAGGCTTACAAATCCAATATTTTGACTGTGTGTTGCCAATGTGCCATAAATAAATTTTCGGAAATGTTAAAATTACTTAATAATTTTTGTTTGTGTGCCTAATAGAGCTCTGGTAAGAGTTCTGTGATCGAGAGCCTAGTGGGACGCTCATTCCTGCCACGGGGCCCTGGAATCGTCACTCGGCGCCCTCTTGTTCTACAACTTGTATATAGTCCCAAGGACGGCAAGGAACATCGCTCTGCTGAAGAAGGTGAATTTTATCATTTTTATTCATACTTATTTAGTTAAAATTATTTTTTATTGTTATTTACTTAATATTTAATATGATTTCACTACAAAAATCTTTGTTGAATCACTCTAAATGTTTTTATCATGCGATTAATAATAATACAGTTTCAATGTCATCGCAACAAAGGCACATTGCTCTTCATTGTTGTCTATAAAGTTGTTTTGTGTGGAATCAATAAATGAAATCAGAATTCAAGTCTAGTATTTTCTGTAGTTATCAAAAGCCCTCTACGCATTATCACAATAATATTGCTGTCCAGCAAGACTATGCATGTGTGTTTTGCGTCGTGCATCGTGCACGGACGTCCAGCATGGATGGACAGTGCGTAGAGGGCTAAACTCAAATCATTTAATTAGGAATGTTCATCAGCATCGGGCAATACAAATATGAGAACACTTTTAAGACTTTGCCAAACGTTTAAGTAAAAATGTTTATTTGTTATGATACTCCAAAGCTGAGATATTCAGACTAACATAATACGAAACTTTCATAATATATCTAGTTTTATATCATAAAAAGTCTGTTGTAAATCTGCTCATCTTATTTTATATCTGTAGAGTAGATAAATCAGTATTTTATTTATATTCACCTTAGTGCTAAGAAGCCAGAGTACAAAGGAATCAACATGGAATCCAGTAACACAACTGACTCATACAATATTTCCTAAAGGTTCGTATTTATGTATGTGTAGTTTATGTATGTATTTCTTTATCACCAACAGACACCCGAAGATTTAAATTGTTCCGTTCCAGCCAGCCTAACATGTTTACACTTGAGATAGTTTCTTGCACGTAACAAAGCTTCTTCGCCAATAGCAATGCCTGTTTTGTCTACTGTAGACATAACCACATAACCGAGATACGCTATTGGCAGAGTGGAGCGAGAAAATTTTGTCGCATTTGTCATGTTAGCCCGGCTGGTTTGATTTCTAAGATAAAGATTGTTGTGTTCTTTCCTGAGTTCTCACCAAGTTTATTCCTGAACCTGTTCAGATGTTTTTGCGTAGAAATGTGTTGGTATACTATATTCAATGAATTAATAAATCATATTATGCTGTCGAAATATTTATGTAGTCGAGAAATAATTTAGAGATAAGTCTCTAAGTTATGTTATGACCACGTAAAAGTAATGTACTCATAACATTACAGTTAAAAATATTGAATACCAGTAAATATTTTAAATTAACTGTGGGAAGATATTTTTTTAAGATAAAATGAACCAAATTGTGCCGAAAAAATAAAAACTACCAGTGCATGTAAAATATTCTGATATGCTTCACAATTATACCACGCAAGTACAATCATTTAAGTATTTTTCGTTTGTTCCAGGTACAGTTAATCTAGAAGAATGGGGCAAATTTCTCCACACAAAAGAGAGGATTTACACAGATTTCGACGAAATAAGACAAGAGATAGAGAGAGAGACAGATCGTATGGCTGGTAGTAATAAAGGAATATGCCCAGAACCTATCAGTCTGAAGATTTTTTCTACCACCGTTGTCAGTCTTACTCTAGTCGACCTGCCTGGTATTACAAAAGTAAGTATATTATTAATAGGTCATACAACTACGTCGCACTTTTAGGAAGCTCGAGACGTGGCGGCAAGTTTGTTTCACGTCAACTCGAAAATACACGAGAACAGTTGCTGCCTTGCAGGCGGTCTGCTCCTATCTTTAACACCGATTTAGCATTTTATATTTTAGATTTAATTTCATGTTGAGACGAATTAATGGCACTATTTATTGACATTCCGCGTACGTAATGTTGTATGTATGTACCTAGTTTTAAATTTTATGTTGAAAAAGAAAAGTACGATATATTTTTAAATGACAAAAAAGGCCGTAACTGGTTTTCTTTCGCCATTTCTTTTTACCAGTGGTCATTTTGCTTTTGTTTCCGAAATGGTAGTAGTTTATAGAGTAGATTAATTTATACAAATCATTTATTACTGTATACTCTGACAAGAGAACGTGTTTGTGAAAACCTATTCTCTGAATAAAAGTTTTGAATTTGAAATGAATTCATACGAAAGATGTTTGTTCCCAGAATGTTGCTTGTTTCTGAAATGGTGATGGCAAATAGAGTAGTACTTTTATGTAAATTTATATTTATTAATTGTATTCTCTATTATTAAACGATATCATTTCATTATAAAAATGTAACTATTCTGTTATTCTATAACAATAATAGGGTTAGGTGAAAAAAAGCCTGAAAACAGGTTAGCACCGCCGGGTTGAGGTCTATGCTGCTCGTTTCCCCGGCATTATAGTGCTAGAGGAACACATTCAAGTTTTAGTACCTATTTGTATGACCTACTATTGCATGATATTAATTATCCCTATGTGGTTTAGTTATAATTGCGTCTTGAGATAATCCATTATCAATTTGCAATAACAATCTGTTGTATCATTCAGAAAAGATGACTCATCTAATTTTATGGTAATAGTTATTATTTATGTAACAATGAGTTAAGTTGAGATTGTTTTCGACTTTTGTGCTACCGTGAAATATAATGTCATTGCTATTGCAAGTGTTATTGTTTCTATATTTGCGTACTCATTCAGTGTTGACACATTTAACAACACAATAATCTTAATAGATATAAACATCAAAATCGAAGGGCACATAGGCTACCTAATTGCAGAAAAGGCCTGCAAGACAACTAACCACATCTAAAAATACAATATGTCTACAGATTCCGATAGGTGATCAACCAGAAGACATTGAAAACCAAATTAGAAACCTCATCATCAAGTATATATCTAATCCTAACTCCATAATACTGGCTGTCACTGCTGCCAACACAGACATGGCTACCAGTGAGGCCATCAAAATGGCTAAAGAAGTAGACCCTGACGGCAGGAGGACTTTGGCTGTGGTTACTAAACTTGATCTCATGGATGCAGGTCAGTTACTCAAATTACAATGAGTTGTGTAACTTTTTTTCACGTTGAAGTCTTTATCCTTGGTATCAAAAAAATTACTCGTATTAGAATATAGTACTTTATGTTTTTAAGAAATAAAACAAAAAGAATTATGCATTTTCTTGCGACCCACCCGAAAAATTATACAAAAACTATTAATAATTTTACTTCATGAACTTCCGATTCCTATAAATGCAACACTAGAATAAGCTTCGCCAAACTAATTTTGACTGTGACGCCACATTACGTCGCGACGGCAGAATTTAGAAAGCCCTGCCTTTACTGCCAGCTGGCCTTGTCATAATTTACTATGAGATAAATAATAATTTAAAGATTTCTGATAAATGTTTCGATCAATTCATATACCCTTACGTATTAGACGATTGTCAGCATATTTACGCGTTATTACTTGATAAGGAAAATATTACGCCAAAATTATAAGAACTAACTTGAAAATATTCAATCATAGGACGGTTACATCCGTACAATAAGCTCCATGTACGCCTAACGTGAAGCTAACCCACGTTCAAGTGTTCTTAATACCCTTTACACATGTATGGCAATGCATATTGGCGTCGCATTTCGCGCTACATGAGCTCTTTGTAAATTACACCTAACAGCTTGATTGTAACTCCCTGATGGGATATGATACGTGAATTCACACTTACTTACTCGGTAGTACCATTATTATGGTACTGATAGCTGTATTATGTCGTACGTATCCCATGACCAAATTTATTAAAATTAAGAATACCATTTATTAACAAGTAAGACATGACAAGAAACATAGAAAATACAACACCCAAATGTAAGGAAAACTAAAATATAAAATAATGTTCAAATTAGAGAGAGCTCTCTACAACCATAATTTTGTCGTGGTAAGAAAGTACACACAATCCAACTTCAAAAAGTAATTAAACTATTTTAGTAGCAGGATAAGTACTATAGAATCAGAATAATCATTGAACAACATGTATAAATGTTCGTTTATTACAGGAACTGATGCAATAGACATCCTATGCGGACGCGTCATACCAGTGAAACTTGGAATCATCGGAGTCGTAAATAGATCCCAGCAAGATATTATTGACAGGAAATCTATTTTGGTAATTTTAACTTTGTCACCTACACCATTATAATTACATTTTCAATTTCGAATTTAACATATCTTATTTGAAACTACTACCAGTTAATTCATATTTATTTTTTTGGATGGCTTCCACAGATTCCTGATAGATTAATTTAGTCTATCTATTAGATAACAATCTATTTCCAGCGTTTGTATTATTGTTTTGACAATTTAATGGACGGCCATGTTTATTTGTACAAATGTTTGATGTTGGGATAATATTATTATGATAAAATAATCATTACTTGATCCCCTGTATACATGTATTCCCCCTTATTAAAATCTGACAAAACAAGTTTTTTTTAATGTTTACGGCAGACAAACAAGCAAGCGGGCCACCTGATGGAAAGTGGTCACCGCCGCCTATGGACATCAGCAATACCAGGGGCGCTACCAATGCGTCGCCAAAATTTGGCTGGCTATTCTTTGTTTAAAAATAAGGGCGATAACGATTTATAGTTCAGTATAGATAAAACGAATTGAACACTCTATTGTTTTAAAACGAATGTAATTTATTCATACTTTCCATATCTTACTTGGTAAGCGACATATAATAATTACGATTACCAAGTAGTCACTGCTTGCCTTTTATA
This sequence comes from Endotricha flammealis, assembly GCA_905163395.2. Classification (NCBI taxonomy): domain Eukaryota; kingdom Metazoa; phylum Arthropoda; class Insecta; order Lepidoptera; family Pyralidae; genus Endotricha; species Endotricha flammealis. Next base: position 10,132,654 of record LR990858.1, on the reverse strand, counting down.
TTTAATGTATGTACGTTTAAAAACAATCTTGTGACACGTGACTTTTGTATAGGAAATAAGAGTTTTTTTCGTTAATATGAAAAGCAAAACTTGCTTTAACAAAAATGTTTACACATCATTGTTTTGTGTGCCGTAGCAAGTCGTTTCCAATTTTTTAATTTTATTTTAGCTTCAGAATCAAAACATAGCCTCTATTTTCCAACAATAAAACAAAAAATCGTCTTTTAATAACGGATACTCGATTAAAATTGTTTTTTTATGCCTTTTTTTTCCTAGGACGCGCTCAAAGACGAAGCAACTTATTTACAAAGGAAGTATCCGACTATAGCTACTCGCAATGGTACTCCTTACTTGGCTAAAACACTTAACAGGCTTCTTATGCACCATATTAGGGATTGCCTGCCAGAATTGAAGGTATGTTAATTATATTTTATTTACGTATAGAATGTCGGTGACTTTGCATTATTAATTCCACATTCGTTGCCTCTACTATTTTTAAAATTGTTATGTAGATGGAATAGAATACAGTCATCATCTGCACTCAGTCCATATTATGCTGGTGAACTATGTCTAAACCCTCAGAATTTGGCATTCCTGAGAATTCCTGAGATCTCTGTGGTAAGAGCACTCGGCCGGATATCGACAGGTCGTGATGTGAAATTTCTCTTTAAAATAAAAATTGGTTAGAACCGTAACAACTATAAAAAAATATTATAAATGTGTTTCTATTATTTTAGGTTCGCGTGAATGTAATGATATCACAATTCCAATCGCTACTCAATTCCTACGGTGAGGATGTGTCGGACAAGTCGCAGACGTTGCTGCAAATAATAACAAAGTTCGCAAGCGCATACTGCTCCACAATTGAGGGTACTTCCCGGAATATTGAGACCACAGAACTTTGTGGCGGAGCAAGGATTTGTTACATATTCCACGAGACTTTTGGTCGTACGCTTGACTCTATTCATCCTTTAGTAGGTGAGTTCGTGTGTATTTTTTATTTATTCAATTATACTATTGATTGACCTCCGTAATATATAGGGACAATTCATACAGATTGAGCTAGCCCCAAAGTAAGTTCGAAACTTGTGTTATGGGATACTAACTCAACGATATTATACTTTATAACAAATACATATATAGATAAACATCCAAGACCCGAAGCCAATCAGAAAAAGTTCGTTTTTCATCATGACCCGACCGGGATTCGAACCCGGGACCTCCTGCGTGACGGTCTGGCGTGGTAACCATTACGCCACGGAGGTCGTCACGGAATATAACGGCTATGTGCAAAAAAACAGGGACACATTGATTTAGTGTGCTAGCCCACGACGACTTATTGAAGCAATGCAAAGCGACACGGTCGCGAGTTCGAAACCAACCATCAACAAGAACGTTTTGAAAACTTGCTGTAACATCGCTAGTAATAGGATACAGAACACAACATTACTAGTTGATTTTAAGTTGTTTAAGTTAACTGAAATCGATTTCTAGAAGAATATCGAGATTTATAATTTAACCTATATCTATTTGAGTTTTAGTGTAATGTAAATGTCATTTATCATATTAGGTTTAACTCGTATGGACATTCTGACGGCGATCCGCAACGCGACTGGTCCGCGACCGGCGCTCTTCGTGCCCGAAGTATCCTTCGAGCTGCTCGTCAAGCGACAGATTAGAAGGCTTGAAGATCCATCGCAGCGTTGTGTCGAATTGGTATATCCTTTTGAACCATTTATTATATTTAGTAACTATTAAGTTCTCTCCATTGTTAACTTCAATTTGAAAATCTATCCATCATATAACATCCGCATGATCCTGTAGATGTAAACGCATCTGTATTCAATGTTATTTTAATTTTTATTATTATTTATTTATTCACATATCCATGTATTGTTAGTAACAAATTAACTTAAGACTATGATGTTAGAAAACTCAAAACATGACAATCAAAATTTATTTATTTTAAAGCCCCAATGACAGATTTCACCCAGAAGTTTAGGATTGGGCTATCAAATCTGCACCTCATATTGGTTAACTAAGCGGAGATTCAAGTACTTGACACTCAATTAACAATCGTCACATCGTCTTCGTAACGTAGTCTTGTACATGTTGTACTTTGCATAGGGGAATATGAAAAAGGGAGAAGAAGAAACAGCAAGCTAGGCTTCCATTAATATATTATTTATATACACAGGTGCATGAAGAAATGCAGCGGATAGTGCAGCATTGTGGCACAGAGGTGCAACAGGAAATGTTGAGGTTCCCGCGTCTTCACCAGCGCATCGTTGACGTCGTCACGCAGTTACTGCGCACGCGCTTGCCCGCAACCAATGCTATGGTACGCATTATTTTTAATATCATATTTTTCTCTGTCGAAAATTTAATGAAAACGTTGTATTTATCGTTAATGACTTCGGTTAAGTAACGTTAGATTTAACCCGCACATAAAGTATTTACAGCTCATTCAAAAGACTATAGTTTGCTCTCGTTACCGGACTTACGGTATAAAAACTATTCTGTGTTAATCTAGGGTTAAAAATACCCATGTACCAAATTTCAAGTAAATTCATCAAGCCGTTTTTGCGTGAAAGTGTAAAAATACATCCATACATCCATCCTCAGAAAATTATCGCATTTATAATATTAGTAAGCATAATGATTGATTGTTGACAGGTTGAAAACTTAGTGCAAATAGAGCTGGCGTACATCAACACCAAACATCCAGACTTCCACCGTGAAGCAGCACTCGTGTCTGGCCTTTTAAAGAGCACGGATGGCCTTATAGATGAGAGCAGCCCATTGTACCGGCAGAAAACACCCCGTGGAACTCCATCTCCGGTATCAACTCTGTTCAAAGTATATAGTAGCTTTTCTTTTTTTTGCATGTCGAAGGACTAACTTTACTAACACTGGGTGAGTTAATCTCTTGATAAGTTGCAGACAGCCTATCTGTCGGACAAATTGACAGATTTCTTGTGTATTTCGATACTTTATCTGACACGTAGATTAGTGAAACTGTATCATGTAATTTAGTAAGTATTCATTAAAAAATAACGACGCTAAACGTGGGCTAAAATAATAGATCACATAATTTTTGTGCCCGCCGATAATAAGCTTTTTTGTTTTTAGTCAGGAAAATGCATTACTGCATGTCCCGCCACTTGGGAAAGCGACGGGGGTCTGTCGGGCTCACCTCCCTAGCTAATGACGGATACCGACTATAAACCTGACTGTCCGCCACCTTCTCCGCCTTCGTAATTGCGGGGTCGCGGTAACTGGTAATACTTCTGCAACGCCGATAAAAAACTACAAATTTGGATCTAGAATTTCAATTGAAGTGTCAAATGTGTTCTATTATTTTGTTCCTATTTAAATACCGAGTCGTAAAATGCCTTTACATACACTGTTTTTATTTTCTTCGCTTTTTACACTTACTATTTCTATTGTAATATGCAATAAGTATGTACATTGTCTAGTACACGTTTCGTAAAATTATATTTAGCTTTTAAATCCAATTTTTAACCACTTGTGTTTTTGTTTCATTGTTTTCGCGGTTTAATAATCATTTTATCACATGGTGGCAGCTACATTACGATTAATGTGTTGTTGTTATCTACACAAGAGTGGTTTCTGTATAGTGGTATATGTTTCTACTTCATAAATTTCTTTTTCTTTAATATTATAGTGTTTATTTTATGTTAAAAAAAATATTACGAATGAAAATTGTTTAGAAAAGTAGATTTTGAAAAAGTAGACTATTGGATAGATTAAATATTTTATATTTCTTATAACTTATTGTTTATAGCTTTTTCTACGAGAAATGGGTGAAAGAGGGTCCACCCTAGTATTCTTGGCAAATGTATGGGATACATACAACCAGGTAAAATCATTATGAACATGGTGTGCTAGTGCTGTGTCATTAAAGACTTCATTAGTCACATTCTCCCTACTAAATCAAGTGGAAATGTCATTGTACTCATAGCTTTATAAATACTATGTGGGCTCTCTTTCATTGACACTAAAGCGCGACGTAGTAGCTTACCTAGAACCCTTGATTTGAACCCTATATCCCCCAGAATATATGTTCCAGTAGTAGAAAACAAGATCACTAGACCCCTTTAGGGTTTAAAGCAAGGGTTCTAATGTAACTACTCGGACGTAACACAATATTTACATACACAAAACACAATAAATAATGTGGGCTTTAAAATATAATTTATCACTGCCACAAACATTACAGTCAGTTAGTAAATCGAATTTAGCCACCTAATTGTGTTAAGGCTTATTCCCCTACTCGGTGATTTTTTATTTATTATTACAATAAATGCATGCCTTGTTATGTAGATACTTTGATTAATTTATTTTAAATTAGCATGAACTCCTTTTATATGATTTCGACATTTCATTAGAGGACATAGTAGCGCTGCATGTTAATAGCTAGAGTACGGTATTTTTTAATGCCTACATATAAATTATATATAAACGAATGAATATATTGCAGCACGTAGCAGCTATCACTGACGGTCATGAGAACAAATCGCCCACACAGAACAGCGAATCTCCAGTCACTCCTCAGGTGATCCTTTCGCACATAATAATACTCAGGGACCACGAGTAAATTACTTACATACGCTATACTTATTGACTGATTATGACAGAGCTATACTTATTGACTGATTATGACAGATTTGTCCGGTTTCGTGGAGTCCTTAATCAACTTTATTGCGTTACTCTACGTTACGTACGTAACGTTAACTACTCGATATTGAGCAGCGTCTTTTCCACGATCTACGTGTCAAAAAGCTATAAATTATAAAGAAATTTTACATTCTGATTGAGAATTTTTTTTTGTTTCGTTCTGTATATTACTGTATGTCAAGTGAAACACGTATTTAGTTGAATATTCCAAAAGTACCGAATATCATTATTGTATTACAGATGAATGGCACACCGGAGAACAAAGTTTTGACTCCCCAGAAACCTGTGAACCTACTGCCTGAAGTCCCGAGCCAGACTTCGCGCAAACTGTCCGAGAGGGAACAGCACGACTGCGACGTAATTGGTAATTGCACATTTCTTTTTATTTGCATTATATTTTCATTTTTCATAATATTCATTAATAAATGAGAACGTTTTTTTTTTACGTTTTTTCTGTCAAGTATTAAGCGCAAAATACACACGACGTATGCAGGTCTGACGCGAAAATTTATATGAACGTCACGTATTTTCGAATTATCTACAATATTATAAATGAACACTAAACTTGCTCGTTGTTGAAAGAAAACTTAGGAAGAAGGCAATTTCATTCATTCATAGTGCATAAAATATATGGTTTTTACTTTTATATTATGTGTTTTTGACGTGCAAAACGAGACAGTCCCGTCCGAGATATCACATTACGTTTACAGCAACCTTTAAATTATGATCTGTTTGACAATTTGATTGGCTTGTAGTGATTGAAAAATTGCATTGATTTGGCTCAAAATAGATTTTTTGTTTTTTTAGTAGTTTATAAACACTGCTATGCACATGTGCGATTGTATGTTATGAATATTTTTTATACCCAAGTTATAAACAATTATACCTATGTATAAATATAGGGGCAAATCACACAAATTGAGCTAGCCCCAAAGTAAGTTCGAAACTTGTGTTATGGGATACTAAGCCCCTTCGCACACAAGGCGACGCAAGTCTCCGATACTCGGCGATTTTAGTATCCAAGCGACTACCGCCATACAAGTCCATTGAGGTTCGTACGTACACTCGCGTCGTTGGATGCTAAAATCGCCGAGTATCGGAGCCTTGCGTCGCCTTGTGTGCAAAGGGGCTAACTCAACGATACTATATTTTATAACAAATACATATTTTATAACAATTATTTAAATAAAAATCCAAGACCCGAGGCCAATCAAAATTCGTTTTTCATCATGATCCGACCGGGATTCGAACCCGGGATCTCCTGGGTGACGTGGTATCATTCATGTACACTTTAGACCACGAATTCAAATATAATAATAAATTACTGTTTAAAAACATGTTTGAGCAAGAGTTGTACTTTAGGTCATGTTTGTATAGGACATAACCAACCCCTTTGGGCACAATATGGTTAAATGGAGCTCTCATTTGTCTTACATTCAATGCCTTTTGAAGGGAACTACTGTAACAATACAAATCACTAGGTCCCCTTTGGCCCTACGATCTTTGCTACGCCCTACACTTTACGATACAATAAGACCCTGCAATATAGTTATACAATGGTACATTTCTGTTTTACGATGATAGGTGGACGGAGCAACTACACGACAGTCTTAAGTCCTAACACAAAGGCTGTAGATGGCGTCTCGATGATGCATTTGAACCATATGGGTGATTTAGTTGGTGAGGATAGCATAATAGGAAGCAAGCGGCGCTTTACATGTACACACAGATAGATTTCCGTTCACCTACCATCAAAACTTGCTGTTACGCTTCAAAAGGCTTTGTTCACAGGCTCTTTTGCACAATATTAGCACTTTTTTTTACTAGTATACTTGAATGACACGGATCCGCGAATATTATGGATGAAATAGAGGAATCACTCAGATGTAAATAGTCTATTAAATACAGTAGTTGTTGAAATAAAATGTCTTATAGTAAAAGGTTTTAATATAAAATTTATTTTAAGCATAATATCATTATCATAGTGACACGCGTTCGCTTAAAATAATTTCTCTCCGTCACGCAAAGCAAAAAACTAAAACTAGCTACATTCTTTCTATTATCTGATATACGAATTAACAGACGAAATAATTTGAAAAACACCTTCAATTTATATTATTTTCAAGATTACTATAACATGTTGTTACTAACTTTCTACTTCAAAGTACTAACACAAAACTAATTCTCTAATGCAACAAATAACCAATTTTCATTGTTCGATATTTCAGAACGGCTGATCAAGTCGTACTTCTACATAGTGCGCAAGTCGATCCAAGACTCTGTTCCGAAGGCGGTGATGCACTTCCTGGTCAACTATGTGAAGGATAATCTGCAGTCCGAACTGGTAACACACCTTTACAAGTCGGACCAGGCGGAAAGTCTGCTCAACGAATCGGAACATATCGCGCAGAGGAGGAAGGAAGCCGCCGATATGCTCAAGGTAAAATATTTTATTGCGATATAAAAAGAATATGCTGAGGTTATATTTGCGTGAGGAACGAATTTTTACGAAACAATTCGTTCAACATAGAAATAGTTTTTTTACATCAAACGTTTTCTAATAATGGAAAATTTTGCCAATTTGAAGAAGATCATTACATAAGAAATGATGGACTGAAATTGTTAAGGATGATATGTGAAGAAAAAATGTTACAGTTGAAATGATGAATGATAAGAATAAGTGGATGAAACTATATGCTGTCCCGATCTCGGATAAAAGTAGAAAAAAAGGAAATCTGTGTCTTTTTCTGTTATGATACAGTTTTTCTATATAGATATTGTATTTTTGCAGGCCTTGCAGCGCGCCGGACAAATAATAAGTGAGATCCGAGAGACGCACATGTGGTGATCGCCGCTGTACGACGACTCTAGTCTGTGAAATAGTGAAATGAGCGACGAGCTCTGTACATACTCCTTTTAGCGTAGGTAAATTATGTGCATTAGGCTATTTTACTTACGACATTTGTCATACATTTGCTTTTACGATTATATTTTCGGCAAGCTCTCTTCGCTAAAAATTAGAATAGTTGGTTTTATCAGGTGATCGCAATAGTTAAAATGCCAAAAAATACAAACGAGTCAAAGCGGTAATGTAGAAGCAAATGAATGGTTATAGTTCTAGTAACACTTTTTAAAAGGAGCACTTGGCTGGTTCATATTTGTTGCAAACAGGTTGTAGGAAATTGTTGGAAGTGTTGTCGCGTGCGGTACTTATTTCTTGACGGTCGCCTGAACGAGCCCTTTTCGTATTGATAATGCACAAATGTAATGCTGTTGAGTTCAGTTACCAATTATTACCTATTTGTAAGATGCACTTAAGGTAGGTTAACTTTGAAATGTACTCAATATTACTTACATGATATTCGTACGCGGTGATATCCGTATATATTCCATTGCGAATCGTCTGATATTTACTTGTATTAACTATTTTAAATAGAATTGTAATTGAATTTTACCTCTATGCCAGGGCACTATAAATTTGGCAAACGCGAGATATTTTAGTTTACAAACAGGGTTGATTATATTAAATTTTAGTTGCAAAGCTGAGAAGTGGCTATGTGAGAATAGTTCCTTATTTACCTATCAGTTAGTTATATGCGCATGCGGTGTCGTTTCTTACGTGTCCAGTCATTTATGTGTCATCGTTCGCACTAAAAGTGATTTATTTATTATACATGAAATAGAAGTAGTGTGTATTCCAATGTTGCAATTGTATTTATTGTTATTAGTCCGTGTGATTTGCTTTATGTATCGAACGAAACCAATTTGAATGTTAAACAAGGTAAGATTGTATTTAAAAGTCTGTTAATTATTAAATAGATTAATTGCCCAATCTTTGTTTCAATTATTAGAACCACAACTAAACATGACTAAAAACAAATATCTTATTTCTACTAATATTATAAGTACGTACATAGTTGATGAAAATAAACGTGACATAGTTGATAGAAATAAACTTGCTGCACTTCGCTACAAGGCAAAAAGAAAAATAATACATATGTAAGGTATCTTGGGGGTTCATAATACGTGACCAGTTACTATGTATCATAGTCCGACGTCCAGGTTTAGTTTTTCATACCCACTGGAGTACTTCAAAGTATTGAATTGCTTCAACATATTTTGTTTATTTTTTGTTAACTCAGGTCATGCGAATGGCCAAACTGCCGACATAATACATCATTACATAATACACCTACATCATTATTTAAATATTCTTAAGGGTCCGTTCACACAGACTGGCTCGGAGAGCATCGGCGCGCATTTTTCTTTTCACACAGACCGGATCGTATACGTTTGGAGTTGGTCGGAGCAGAGCCGCCAACTATTTCACATAGACCGGCTGGAAGCGATCTGCATGCATACGAGCATGCAATCGTAGCCGAAAGGATGCGCGAGGACGCGATCGGAGCCGGTCAGCTCCTATTATTATTTCACACCAAGCGCATTCAAGCATTCTTAATGACAAAAGCAGTGCACATGCAAAAATAAACCTTACTACAAATTCAAAAACTGTTTTCACGTGATAAGAATCTGCTCTCCTCTCCGAGACGGTCTGTGTGAACGGACCCTAAAACTCATTTGTCAAGTGAACTGTATTTTTCTTTTATTATGAGTAGAACTTATGTACCGGTTTTTGACCATACTCGATGAGTACGAAAAACGAGGTTTGGTGAACATACTACATAATTAAGTTCAAAAAAATACAAAGTTTTAGTTTATTAATGTTTATTGAAATAAAAAATAACGATGGTATTTACACCCAGTCTTTACCGAGATTTATATTATCAGTAGCACATCGATATGTCATGTAATGAAATGATTCATATAGGCAAAAAATCTATGTACCATTTCCCATTAAATAATGTAGATTTCGTGATATTCAATCTTTCAGTATTATAATAAAACTCAAATGCAATCAATACAATTAGGCGTAAAACACATTAACAACAGGAGCGGGGCGAGTTTACGCCCGCTCGCCGTGTTTCATGTGAAGACGTTCATATAAATATAGGAAATACAACCACCCTTGCGCCACTTCGGATGTTCCGTCCAGTGTTTCAGGCATTAGGGCTGATACACACCGAGGACGCGTTTTTAAAATACCGAGACGAAATAGCCATACAAATACTTAGCTTTTATATTTTAATCTAAATATTAAAATTCACAAGACCAAACGCTTTACGCCTCAATGTGAATCAGCCCCTTTCATTATAGTCACAATACACTGATATTAAGATGCTGTCGTTTGAAGTTTAGATGACGGTGCCCGTTTGGGCAGTGCGTGATTCAATAGCGTCACTATAACCAACGTCTCTACTGGTAATTGCAAACGCACGCATCTGAATGGCGCTGTTGAAAAGTGCGTAGGTACTCTTAAACCAACATAATGTGCGCAATCCATAACAAAACTTGTTTTGAACAACAATGAAAAATCACGGATTGGGAAATTAACAGTCAACGGAAATTTTGAAATGGCACACCACAATAACAATTTTTAATAATAATAATGAGACAAATACACTAATGTATCTAACATTAGGCTAAAGCACAGCCGATCACAACAAATGTAAAAATGTCATCTATTCTACAGTTACAAGCAATCAACACACAAATTGGAAAATCGACGCAATCAAGATAAAGATAAATTGATAGTATGAAAAATATTAATTACTAGCTCTCACCCGCGGCTTCGCTCGCGTTAATTTTATGACTGTATAGACAGATCTCGTTTGACAACAAAACAACCCATAGCGCGACTTGTGGCGCCATCTGTTGGCCGATACAGCGCCCTCTATAGTAGAAATATTATTTTCCCATTGGAACGATATGTCGATATGTGTCTTTCACGGGACAAAAAGTAGCCTATGTTGGGCTCTGTACCCCTAACAATATGTATGCAAATTTTCATAATGATTGGCTGCTTAGTCAAGCCACATGAGTAAATAAAATCACGGAACAGAGACTTCACTTCATACAATGTCGCTGCGATGAGTACACGCACACAAGCATGAGGCGCGTGTGTGCGTGACCTCAGAGCGCTCGTCACGTACGAGCGGCAAACCAGTCTTAACCGGTTGCTTCGAGGACAAACATCAGGGCTTTCGATAGAAAATTATGACATTTCCTTTATTAAATATTTGATTTGACATATGCACACCTATGAAGTTCTGTCATGGCCACCACAGACAAAAAACTCAATACTAGTAGTGAAGGGAGGGGCATGTTTTTTAACCACGATCGACTATATTATCAAATTGATTTTTCAATTAATAAAGTGTATATTATATTTATTTATTATGACATAATATACACATATTATGTATAGATAATTATTATTGAAATAAGTATAAAGAAGTTAAATATTTTAAAAAGGTAAAATATGTATACAAAAATGGTTGTTATAATACAAAAAAAAAAACAATTAAACGCTTGTGTATTTCTAACAAAAAGGTTGAGGGAAAATAAAATACTCACAATGTATGTATCAATGTGTGGAATTGATAAAAACTTCTTCATAAAATCAATTATTTAATAAAAAATAATCAGTGACTGTCAAATATTAAATATCAACAAGATGTTTATAACTAATATTTTAAAGAAACCTCAAAATACAAATTGTGATCAAGATTTCGATAGCTTACTTATGAAACCAGACGACTGTAACGTTTTTCATACACCATCAGAAGTTTCGCAACCTCACGATATTACTAATACCCCTGAGTTAACTGTAGGAACATGTGATAATAGATTTGATTTGTAAGAAAATTAATAAATAACTTGTAAAAAAAACTGGTCTTTTCGTTTATTTCATTTTATTCTACAGTGCCAACCCTACCAGAATAGGTATAAATTTTGAACGCGCCTTATAAGTTAAGCCTCTGTTCCGCGGTTTATTTTTACTCATGTGGTCAAGCCGTGAAGGAATAACAAACAAACAAACAAACTCACTTTCTGATTTATAATATTAGTAAGGATATTTATTTTTTTATTTCCTCCACAATATAATTATGAATTATGTACCTAAATATCTAACTTTAGGTAGCAGATCCAGCAATCCTTATGAAATTGAATTAATGAAAATAATAATCTACATAATTCAAAGTAACATTCGATTATACAAATTATAATCAAATTAAATTAAGTAAAAAAGGGACAGAATAAATCTTGATTGCGTTCAAAATATTGCGACAATTTGCGATAATGGAAGAGACACGTTCACAACACGTACATACAACATCCTAAAATATATCATGGCTTCATGGCTAGCTCGATTACCTTATAGCGTAAGAAATGGCAAGGCAAATCAAATTGTGTGACCCACGTAGTTAAAACTTTGTTTCATTTTGTGACTAGTTGTGACTTTAAAACATTTTCAGTTATACTAGAGATCTATTAAGATACACTGGTTATTTTTTAATACATAATATCTTGTCTATACCTGCAATTCAAGGACAGATGGCCAATGAACTCTTTGATCATTCGGAATGACTGAATAACTTAGACTCGAAACATAGCAAGCGCCTCGGGCGCGCGCCCCTCGCCGCTTCCTTTGGCGGTGGCTTTTCGGACGCTAGCTATGTTTCGTTACATACAATTCTATATAATTTGATTGAGCGCCCAAAACGGGGCGCGCGCCCGTGGCGCTTGCTATGTTTCGAGCCTTAGATAGCGATTGGATATCAAAAATACATTATTAGATTACAAAATATTTATCTGGGTTCGCATTTTATATTAATAATATCAATAAAAGGGTACTAATTTTACGATTAATTTGTACTTGGTGAGATTTATTTATAAGATATTACTATATAAGACATGAGATTTTTTGATCACAAATTGTCGTGGAATCGTTACCGTGATACCTATTTACTGTGTTCGAGATTATATTTTATTATTTTAGATTAAGCTTAATAACACTAAAGGATGTAGCATAAAAATACCGATATTTCCAAAAAAGAAAATTCACCATTTTCTTATACATTTCTAGTTTGTCCGCTGGCAACACTAAAGCCTGCGCAGACGACGGGATTTTTTCTGCTAAAATAGATTATGAATGTATTCGTAAGCATTGCAGACGTAAGCAATTCACTTTGGCGATATAATCCACGAACAAGTCTTCCATCTGTGCAGGCTTTAAATTTTTCAGTCGGTAAGAGCCATTGTGCACTATCGACTGGTCGACGGCGACTTCGGCTTTACTTAGGCTTAGGTTTGGTCGCCCAGAGACCAAATGAAGAAATGGCTCTTAAATATCCTTCAACAAAAATTGTTATAATCTAAAATTATTCTAAGTGTACACGATTTTGGGGCCACTGCTAATTTAAATATTATTCATTAGTAAATTACATTAACAATTTAGTAATATTGTGAAATAGTATCACTTTTATGTCTTTTAATCGTCAATTTTATTAATACGTCTATGCTATCTATGCTATATTATCTGGTAGTTATGCTAACCGATACTTATGAGACCGGCCCGTATGCTAATCTACTACTAACAATATTCGAGTTCTTTTCAATTAGAATCAATTCTGTATGAAATTGGGAAGATCATTAAATAAATTTACATTATTAACATGTTTACTAGATGTGTGCATTTACTAAAAATAACTACCAGTTTAGGCATTGAATACGGCATAATTACATAGTTTCTTTTGCTTTTGCGTATTTCGATGGTACTGAAATTCTAACATATGGAAGGCATATAATAGTTGAACACCTATTTTACTACCACATATTTCTAAAGAACGCTTTTCAATATTCGCAATGCTGGGCGACTTTTGATTTTGATTCGATTTATGATTTCAATTGTGTATTCGGTAAAATTTAAATCGGCGGGGTCTATTCTCGTAAGCAAAACTGTTAAAATCTCTTCTCATTCTCAACCACTATCTCACTAAAAAAAAATATGAAATGAGCGGGATGGCGCGTGATTTTTAAACTAGACTTGAGGTAGGGCACAGCGGATAATCCGCTCAAATCGGAGCAGCCCGCCTGGGAAAGGACCACCTTACAGAAGATCGTAGCCAAATAGCATTGGTCTCGACCATGTGTTGTGTTCCTACGGTGAGTAAGGTCTCCAGTCACTTGGGCTGGTTGGGAGGGTTGGCAACGCGTGAGTGATACCCCCGGTATTGCTAGGGTCTAGAGGCTACGGTGATGCTTACCATCAGGCGGGTCGTATGCTTGTTTGCCACTAAGTGGCATTAAAAAAAAGATTGAATGTGATTTGATTGTTTTTTTTTTAAGAATAGACCCGCAATTAACGCAGCAATGTTTGGCCACACACTTGCTCCGTTGATCAGATAAATTAAACCGTACGCCGCAAATATAAAGTACAAAAATAATTCAAATGAAATAAAATTAAAAATGTTTTACCAGTATGATATTTGACGACAATTTAATTCTAATTCCATTGCATCAAAAGTCACCCTTATCTAATGTTTATTTCTACTGATATACAATCGCCAATGAAAGAGATGAGCACGGCCATAAATATGATTAAAGGCGCACACAGGCGCGTTATTATCGGTCGATAATATAGCTTATTGCAATATCTGTTTTCAGTACATTTTGTATTATAGGATGGCCATGGAGTTACACACTGCTGCAATAATAACGCCGCAATGGAAGTAGTACGTTGCGTTTCTCTGTCCTGCGATATTCCGATACGAGTTCTAGAATGTTTTGACAGGACGCAAACGATAGTACACACACCTGCGACAATAACGTTAATACATGACGCTCTCTCGTAAGAAATATCGGACGATAGCAACGCAGCTGTGTGCAAAGAATTTGCACGCATTATCGCAATAACGCATACGATATTATCGACCGATAATAACGAGTCTATGTGCGCGATAATTGCGTGATCGTCAAAATCTTTGTTCTCTCTACACTGCTCACTTCTCTCGTTTGGCTGTACGTTAGATATTTAAATTCTTATTTTTAAGGTGGCACACAGCTATGGCGTGTGTTCACACTGAGGTGACGAGATTGGAGCGCGATCGCGCGTGCCTATGCTAGGAGGCGACTTGCTTCTCCCCTTCCATCATCAGCTTTTCATTCAACTCCTCTAGTTGTTTCACGTAATACGTATTGAAGTTTAATCTGGAAATAATATCATATATTAAAGCAATTTATAATCCTCAGCTCCCTAAGAGATCCCCCAATTTTTCTGTGCCCTTTATCGCCTTTTTTTGATATCCAGCGTCCACAAGGAGGCGTTAATGCCCACTTTGCGAAATATACGAGAATGTACCGTATGTATGTAGTTCAAATTGTCAAATTCCAGTTAATAATATAAGATTTGTTGAAACTTAATATAGATAGATATGCTTTATTTGCAAATTGCAATACACATCTTCAAGTAATACAATACACGGAAAACAATTATATTTTTTAAATTACTATGATTGAATGATGTTTAAAAATGTATGGATCAATGATATCTGAAATAAATGAATTTAATTTTTTTAATTTTAAAAGCAATTTTTTCAAGACAACCTTGGGGTAAATAATTTCTGAATGGAGTATATATATCTATTTTCTACTACCTACTTATAATATTCATGCTGTCGATACGTGATTGGTTAAAATGACAAGTGAAGAGAATTACATACCTGGCGGATATATTGAGGAGTTTGTTGGTGTTGTTGTCCACGGCCATTCGGTCGATGATAGCCAACACTGAGAGCAGAGCCGCAGTGAAGCGCAGCCCGTATCGAGACACCGAGCGGGAGAACGAGTCGGTCGAACCAGTGATCGGTGTACCGCCACAACCCGCACTCTGAATATTAAATATCAAAATAAAGTTTATTTAAAATAACATATTAGTTCATACGTTATTTCTTAATTACTCCAATCAGGTAAGGTCTTTGTCCAGATGTGGGAATAGTTTAGTTTTTATTATCAAACAATAATGTTAGGTTTTATTGTTTGAATCTCTGAAGAAAAACCATTTTCTTTTCGTTTTTACTGTCAATTCGTTGAATTCAACAAACCAACATGTTATAAACATTTTGATAGCAGACGGCGTTTTTAGGCACAGTTCTGTTCTATAATCATTATTATTATTAGTTTCCATGGGATTAGGAATAATTTCTTAGGTTCTACACAAACAAACTTTTCTGTATTTTATCATTCTTCTAGGTCCTAATATATTCTTATTAATAAATACATAAATATAGTAACCTCATTTGTTATATTTAAATACATAGGTTAAGAGAATACAAAACTTAAGTATTTACTTAAGTAGCTACAATCAATTAATATAATTTTGTTAAAATACCATCATTATAAATTAGGCAACGAAATAACTTAAGTCAATCTAATCGAAATACAAAATCAAATTACATTGTACTAACAGCCGATGATATAGCAATTAAATCAAGTTAGTGATTGTACTATACGTGCCAAATAAGAATAGGAATGAGAAGAGAAAATGTCAAAAAAACTAGTAACAAAATAGTAAAAATAAATCAATATTATTGGATACACAACGCCATCTAGTTCTTAACTAAACAAACCTTGTACTATGAGTACAAGACTTTTGTTTTGTAAATAAATACTTGTAAAACACACATGTTCATGCACACAAATGTTTGCCTTGCACAGGATTCGAACCCGCGGCCCTTGGTATAAAGTAGCCAATTTTTACTATGCGATTTGACACTTCTTTCTAGCATTCCTATCCTTATTTGGAAAAGATAATGCGATTTATTAGTGACATTACTGACATGGAATAGACCATACGAAATATTACTCACCGTTAAATTCTAAAACAAGAAAAGTCATGAAATAATAATAACAAAAACGTCAATGATTTTGTACCCTTCACAAATACTACATGGAAGCATGTGTAACATGAAAAACCTCCAATATAAACATAGCCTACACAACAACGAGTCGACGCTGAAAATTTTAACCAATCACGTGCAAGTTTGAGAAGTTTGAGATTCGTGATTGGTCTAAAATATTCATAACATTCACTCGCTATTGCTATAAAGGTATGTTCACATTAGAGATAAATTGATGTAATTTAGTGCTTATTACTCAAGTGCACTAGTGATTACTGCTGTTTTGTACCTCACTATATTCTGAACTGTCATAGGTTGATCCAAGCATACTGTTAAGCTCTGCATCCACGAAGTACTTGTGCATCTCCTTTTGCCAATTAACGTGTTTTGGTAGCGTTAAAAGAAAATACAAAATAAAATTATTATTCTAAATCATATAAAGCAATAAGTACTAATAATATTGTAAATATAATATTTTTCTATATTAAAATTGTGATTTATTAGAAAGCTGTTGTAGTTTAGTAATAAAACGATATCGCTAAATAGTTAACTAAGCATTAATTAGTAGTTGTACGTCAGGATATAATTATTAAAGAAATCCACCACCGTTAACTTTTAAACTAAATTTAAAATAATAAAAATTGTATAGATGTATGTATCTGCCCAGTGCCCGTGCACGAGGAAATAGTTTAATTACCACATAGCATAGGTATCACCTGATGGACGTAAACGTCTTTACGTTAAGAGAAGACCCTTTGGTCTTCTCTAAACTTCTTCTTCAAGCATAACATGGTCTGACAACAGTGCATCACATGGTCTGATTAGGGCATTTGACAAGGAGAAAGACTTGGATAGGGATTCAAGGAAACAAAGTCGGCTTTTGGCCAGCAGTAGGACATCAGGCAGTTTCTGAAACGCTTTTTAATTTTAACTGCACATTCTCAAGTCTACTCGTATCTCTTTTTCTTTCTTTTGTTGGACAGTGCTATAATTTAATGTTTCATTAACTTTCAAAATGGGTTACAGAGACTTGCTGTTTAGGACATGAAGCGCAAAAAAATATTTTACGCATTTTGTATAACCGTTAAAATACGCACATATCATGCCATGACTGTAGAGCACATTTTATCTCTATTATCGTATTTATGTAAATAAATATTCAATATCGTGTGTAAATATTGAAAACTCGCCTGCATCTATAACACACGGAACGAACTACACAAGTCAATGTTAAATTCAAACAATTTTATTTCAAATAAAGTTGGATCATTGTATGGCTTAAGGATAAGGACAAAACAAATAACAAAATTGTAAACAGAACAGTCATAGAAATAGTTATAAAACGATTGAAATGAGGTGAGGTCATTACATATTTATAAGGATTTTAAGCTTATTTTTAGGTACAATTTCGATATTTATATACCGTTATTTGTTTTTCTCAATAGTCCCTCTACTGGTTGCTTTGAAGAAACATGTGCCTTGTTTTGTCTACTATTATACTTGTATCAAAGGTAGAACAGTGAGGGAGCTGTGTATAAGGAAACAACTTTAACCCTCATCTCTAGATTCCGTTCACTAGATATCATGGGAAACGCTCCTAGTAGAAATCAGAATCTTTTCCTAATTTTTCGAGTTAGATCCCTATTTTATGTTTATATATTGGTGCTAATTCTGTTGTACATTTAACTAGACTAAACTAATTTTGACAGGACTAGAAGTCGTGCTATCCCTGTCACTAATTGTTAACCAAGGAAGGACAACAACACCTATGGTTCTTTATCCTAGCGTTATCCATCGGGATATATTATATAAATAAGAAGATATGATATCTCTAAGCTAAGGGCACTACATACAGCAAAGGGTATACCCAATTGCTGCCACGACGCAGCATTACATAGATTATTTTTTAAACTTGAGACAAAACACTTGCAAATAATTATAATAAAATTAATAATACCTGTATAAAGGTGCAGAACTGCACGCAGACCTGACACAGCGTGGTAACTACCTTCAGAAGCTGTGGACTCGTGAGCATGCAGTCCCCGAGACACGACTCCAAGAAGTCGTTGTGGCGTTCGAGTACTTCATCCACGTTGTTGACCTGAAATTTAATAGAAATTTGGCATTGAAGTAAGGTAGAGTCTATTTGGTTGGTAGGTGTACATACTAACTTTATTAATATCTGTACCTTATGTGAATTAACTGTTATTATATATTCTTTTTATTTACAGTATAATCTAGTCACAGAGTACCATAGTATCAAGGCTTAATTACAATAATGAGGGTACGTGTTAGTTACACGTATCGCCCGATGTCAAACAGTCGTCGCTACCTATAAACAATCAATATATTTGAAACATTTACCTTACAAGGGGGTTAGAGAAATAAAAAAAATAGATTCCCGGTACTCTCTACCATAAATACTATGAAACATGGCTTACATTTACGGGCCACAAACTATTGGCCCTGACCTTCAAACTTTAGATTTAGAATTTTGTTAAAAATATACATTTTCGTTATATTGTATTGCTTTAAGTAACCATCAATAACTTTACTTGTAACATGTACATCCATGAGTAATACAACCTTGTAGCGCTCCAGGCAAAAAGTTACGCCTACAAGCCCCTCCCACAGCAAAAAAAAGGCTTTTATTGCATAAACAATATGGCTGCCGATTTACAACTTTCATGTTAAACAAAAATTAAAACAGTTTAAATTTACATTAACTTTGTAAATATTGAGTTTTGTGGTCATTAATTACGTTTGCAGTACAGGATCAGCTAAGTATTGCGTTTGTGGCCTCCCACACTACTGCGCTCGCGCACCGCCTCACAACGAAGTCGGGTCTGAGTGGTGCGCCCGCATCCAGACCGAATGGTTATCACAGTGAAAAAGTGATTGTAAACGGAGTGCGAACAGTGATCTCAGTGTTAAATTCTTGTATTTCAGGTTGGTAATTTTATTAGAAATATTTTTAAACTCTAAACAATAATATTCGTAAGTAAATATTTAGTAGAAAAACATATCAATTAAAATCATGTATTCGCGGAGAATGCTTTAGTCACGGTAACGGGATTTGGATTTAACTGTCGAGTTTATAAAAAAAATATTTTTAATTACATACCAACATTTTGTGGTACAGACTTCTGCTTTATTCTCGTATTAAAAACCGTTAAAATCCAGTCTCAATCTCAAGTACTGTATCATATTCATACAAAATATAAAAGCGATATAAAACAGCGTTAGAATTAAAGAACATTTTAAAAGTATTAAAAAAACAACAAAAACAGTCAACTTTCTTTTACAAATTATGATGACCATTGTAAGATGTGTCAGAAAGTCAGAAAACATGATCATCGATGCAAGGTCGAAACATAATGACGTCATTTATATTATGATAGCAAAGGACATGTGGGCTGATGGCTGGCTCGCAACCGACGGAAGTTTGTTATACTATGTAGCTGCAAGTACAATTGATTAAGTGGTCCAAATACGGGATTGTATTAGGTGTCATGATACAATGATATATTATAAAACATGAATAATCTCTATTATCCTCAATTTGAAACAGATCATTCTGAAATCTTTACTTACACATATAGCTTCCGAAACGCATTTTTAAAGATATTACATTATAGCTGTCACTGTCAAACTAAAGAAGAAAAAAGAGATAGCTTAATTTAAAATTAACATTGAAACGCTTTTCAGTAACGGGCTGTTGGAACAGCAGATCCTGTCAATCTTAGAGAGTAAGGAAACTGCATAACGTTAGGTGGAATCTCTTTTAGAAACATCGTTAAAACATATCACTTATTCCCACCGCTGTTTGCAGGATTAACAACAACGGATTGACAATAAGTCAATGTCATGCCAAAAAAATTACCGATCGGAACAACGAATTTAATTAAATTGATCCGTACTAATTTTATTTTCTAAGAAATCAAATCACACTATAGTAGCTTATTAGCAGAATTTCCCGCGCGATTAGGTACTTTGATTTCGTTCCCATAGGCTGTGGAAAATCGTGTATTTATCGTTGTTAATGTTCCGAGAAAAAACAAATTGGTGTTTTTTGAGTTTATAACAAAACCTCATACCTTTATAGGTAAATAAATTCACTTAAGCGAATTCATTTTATACTATTATGGAGACCTACTGGGCATAGAACTCAAAAATATAATAATTATGTAAGTAGGCATACAATGATGACTAATAATTAACAGCGTAGGTCGAACACCGGTTTCTGATTACAAATGCATAAGAATGGATGTCGAAAACCTGCAGCATGCGCCGTTTGACCGTTGCATACTTCCGCGAAACTGGTTAGGCTAGATTTTGCAAAACCTTTCCATTTTGCACCTTAATGTAGAATATTAATTGTTCCGGTTTTTAAGTTATTTCCTTTTGGAGTAAAATAAGTAGCTCTTCGAATTACGTAGTAATAAATAAATATATAGGGACAATTCATACAGATTGAGCTAGCCCCAAAGTAAGTTCGAAACTTGTGTTATGGGATACTAACTCAACGATATTATATTTTATTACAAATACATATATAGATAAACATCCAAGACCCGAGGCCAATCAAAAAAAGTTCGTTTTCCATCATGACCCGACCGGGATTCGAACCCGGGACCTCCTGGGTGGCGGTCTGGCGTGGTAACCATTACGCCACGGAGGTCGTCAAATAAGTAGCTCTTAAGCAAATCAGTAATAAAATTATTAATTGGGTAGTTAATTTAATTTTATAATAATGATCTTTTTGTGAACTGATTGGAATGAAACTGAACAAAATATGACAGGAAGCTTATCACCATAGACAAGTGAAAATTAATCCCGGTTGTGCAGTTTCTGCGATGCGATTAAACACATTTAGTCAAAATATTTTAAAAAAAAAAGACCGATTTCAAGTCAATTTGATGTAATGTTCTGTTAGCACTGGCAATTGCTTGTCACATAAGTATATAAAAGTAAATATTAAAATTAATATTAGCCATCGGATGTGGTTTACAGTAGTCAAAGCAAAATCAACCAGTCATCGCTATTATAAATAATATTACGATATTTAAATTTACATTTTCATATGGAAAGACCGCGTCGAATGATGAATATAAATTCGGAGTGATAAGAAATGTGAATAATGAAATTGACAGACGTATTATGCCCCTTAACTGACCTCCAATTACGGTTACCGTCATCGGAAACCCATTAATTTGATTCGGTGCAAAGTGCAAATACCGATATCGTACTTTCTCCCATCAGGTAACCATTTCTCCCGTCAATTTATAGAAAGACTAGCGAAACCCGCGCAACTATGCGTGTCTTTTCCGTGGGAATTTCGTATTTTTTTATGGGATACCTACGCTACGTCGTACAGACTCCAGGTTTCAGGTCTCTACGATCAACGGTTTAGTTTGGCTGTGCATTGATCCGTCAGATAGTCACGTCATTCATGACAAAGCTTTTTATATTGTAAAATTATATAAAAATTCTGTCTCCTTTTTCGCTTCCAAACTTCATTATAGTCGACAAACTATTGCTATTTAAGAAAATCAAGTAAGAAATGATGTGCGTAACAAACCTGAATTACGTTTACGTGTAACAAATCGTTACCTACTGTAATTTTATCGTGTGATTTATTTTATTTTTGCTAAACAAGTTCTAAGACAAACCAGCCAACTCATAGCTGATAGTCTGGTATTTAACAAAACCTGTAATTGGCTTAAAAATTCACTAGGAAAATAGTAACATTTATAAGTTTAATTAAATGGTGAAAAATTAATGCATTTCCGTAACGATGACGTGTATTATGAGTCAAAACCGACAAACAAAATGTACAGAACAATTAAATAGCAATGATTAATTAGCTTCTCGTGTCGAAATATAACCATTGGTCAAACAAGAGTCCAAATGTTCGTGACGATACTCCCACATAATCGTCACTACGACACCTTTTATGGAAGTTCGATTTGCATCACTCTTTAACTTCATGAATAAAATTAACGGACACCATATCAGTCAATAGGTCCCTACATACATAAATATACAAAATGTATGCCAATTGCCAGTTCAAACATAATATACAAACAAGAAGTTCAATATTTGGAAGTGACAAAGACAAAGCTGATTTCCTAATGTCGGCTCATCGAGTACCTATCCCTTCTGAAGGCTCTACAATCTCGCGAAGTTTAGCTAAAGTGACAGTGTGGACGGGGTCTTCGTCCTAGTTCGTCTTACTTTTCGTTTGTCGTCTATCTGCGTGCATAACTTCACTACACAACATTTATGTCAAATTCGCGAGACTGTAGGACTCGCATAACGTAGAGACATTGAAATGATATTATTAAACCGCAATTTGTTACCACATAATAGGAAACTACTTCATAGCAAGAACCAGATAATCCACATCTAATATCCATACCAATATTAATTTGTAGTGTGCTCTTGCGCGTAAAAAGCATTTTTTTATGGTAGAGATAGGATAATGAAAATAGGTCACTTCGCGTAGTTGAAACCACGATTGAAACTACTCGAACGAAGCGGGTGCATAATTTCCACGTATAGGTAATATACAATTTGTTTTATGCTACATAGGTGGCAAACAAGCACACGGCCCACCTAATGGTAAGCATCACCGTAGCCTATAGACGCTTGCAATACCGGGGGTATCTCTCACGCTTTGCCAACCCTTTAAAAAGATATAATTGACTGACAAACTATAAGAACTTGGATTGCTTCAACATAAGTGAAAATGAACGGAGCAGACAAGAAACAATGCAAAAAGAATATGGCGCGAGCAAATCCGTCGGGTATTCGACGTGCGTAACCAACAGAAAGTGTTCACTGTTTAATACTTACAAAAGTACCTACCTACAGTAAGATCAGTGTAAAAACAGTTAATCACAACCAGAGCGCCCGCACCGCTCCAGCGAATCGAAATAGAAACTACAAGACGCACTTAGGGTGTCGTAAATGATCCGAAGTGTTGCGCGAATCTTTATGGACTATTAAGTATCTGATAGAGTTCATTGGTGCTAACCTCATTAATCTATACGACTTGTTTAAATTAACTTTTTTATATCAACAAAATCAAGATGAAAGCAAACTTACGTTTGGGCATGTGCGAAATGGACATGATCTTGCGGAGGGATGAAGCCAAAGAAAAGATAGATGATTTTTGATATTATATCCGTATGAATATATGCGTGAAAGTGACGACTGAGAGTGAAGAATACAAAACGAAAGAGTACTGCGTCGACTCCAAATCTTGAAATGTTCTTAGAAATATCAGGGGCTACAGATTTGCATTTGCAATTACTTCTCCCAGAATAACCCAATTGAATATCCACTTTGGAAGAAGGGTGGGGTGACTCACTTAACCGGACAATTATGGTTGGTTTGGTTATACATAATACGTATTTCTAAATAACTGAGACACGCATTTCTTTCGAGCCGAAGCAAATTAGGCGCAAAGTTGACAAAAAGCGTTGACGACGCCATGCTACTGTATTTCGAAATGAGTACCAAATTGCGGGTATGTTGTGTGCGGAACGGAAGGCTTTCAACCATTTTAGTTGGTCAAGCACCGGATATGTGGCAACGGCGTATAGTCGTATACCACCGTATACCATAATATACTGTCGTCTAAACCACATTTTTCGTACTAATCTTGTCTTCTTGGGATACTATAATAATAGTAATATAGGAAGCGAAATCAAATCCCACCTATAATAAAATTCTGCAGTTGTTTCCTGTAAATATTAGTCAATAATGATGTCTTAATTAAAGGATATAGAATCCTTTTACAGATTTTTTTTAAATAAAATTGATTTGAATATACTTTAGCTGCCATAGGTACGCTTTCAATTTTGCAAGGCAGACGACGATTTTTAGGTACATTCAACAAAAGAAAGAGTTAACCAAGAACGTAAATATGATTAAAGATTTATAAATATTGCGTGAAAGGGTTTAGAAAAAAAAAAGACAATGGTTCATTACAATGTTTACATTACATATACGCATCAAAATCTTTGTTCTTAGTTCTATACCCTAATACGAATATTATAGTCTCACAAAAAGACACAACAGGTACGAGCAATAAGGTCAGAACGACGGACTAACACCAATTTACTACTTATTCTAAGTTCATATCAGTGCAATCAGCATACAGTGCATGGAAAGTTCTTCCTCTCGAATGGTATTAGTCACGTTCCATCCATATCTTGATGGTAATGCACAATGGTAAGTACCATGCCGAGTGTATAGGTACTGTATGGTATTACGCCTCGCAATTTGTATTGATGGTTTTACTATCATTACTTAGAATTGTATTCAGACACAGAAGTTGGCAACAAAACTGTATCTGTTTGAAAGTAGACTGTTTTTCTCAAAAAATAACTTGTACAAAAAAAAAATTATCATTATGTCGGAATGATAAGTACAAACATCTAAGTTACAGATCAGACAAAGAGTGTCTAACCTAAGACGTGGACAAGACAAGTACAGCTAAATTATAAGAGTTTCTTGAACCACTGTGATCCCTGAAGATTTGAAGATGGATTTTTTGTTTGTTAGGAAAAAAGCATTATTGCATGTCCTACCAAAAACCTAGTAAGACCCAAAAGACTAGACTAGATCAACCTATTATTTCTCGAGGAAAACTCGAAGAATGGATGATTATTTTAATTTAAAAAAAATGTGTCGAAGAGGATTGTTTATAAATATTACGTGATAAAATTGATAATACAAAAACAAGTTTCAACATAGACTTGCATAACGGTCACTACACGGAGATGACCAGCCGGTATTTCATTAAAATTCATCCACATTTTTATGTTAATTTTACTTAAATAGTTGAAAATTTATACTTGTAAAGCCAGTTTTGAGTGTTCCGTACCTCAAAAGGAAAATAGAACCCTTATCATTTCCCCGTAAAATCGCAAAACAATTTAAAGAATGAAGAAATTACGTTACATTGTTATAATGATATCACTTAAGGATAGCGTACCTTCCCAACGATGTAAAAATATTTTAAATCAGTTTAGTAGTTTTTGAGTTTATCCATTATAAACATATTAGTGTAGATGAAGAAAAAGGCTTAATACCTATTAAAACTCATTCTGAAGTCAATGACGCATAAAATCGCAATAGTGTTAGGAGCCTAGAAATAGTTTGTATAGTTAAAATTCAATCACACCTAAACAATTGAAGGAAAATAATAGAATTGTTTTAATTAAATTACAATTAACTAACCGCATGATGACAATAATTTATGTATTTTTAAATATAAAATAATAATAAGTAAACAAATTCCTTGAGGTAATTACAGACAACCTACCCGTCAAATTAACTGAGAGCTCTTTGTCATTTTTTATATGATTTTGACAAATCTTATCTGACAAATAGGGTGCGTAACTCATAACTTTTAAAAAGTTAATGACACATTATATGGCTGTCACTGCCAAATTAAAGAAGAAAAAAGGGATAGCTCGATACTCGATATTTAATGTGGAATTAACATTAAAATGCGTTTCAGAGACTGGCTGTCAATCTAGTACAGTCACGCACGATGCACGTTGAGCTTTACACTTGCAGTTCAATTTTGGCTCTTATGACATAGAACTTAAGAACGACACAAAGTCAGATGTGTAAAGGTTGCCGTGCTCTTGACTGTACAAGTGGTGAAATAGGATAGATTCGAGATTAAGTTCTACTTATAGGTTTTCGATTACGTAAAATAATTGAATTCAATAAGCACCAAAACTTTCACGTTTTATTTTATAAATGAATAAAGATCAACGTAATTGTATAAAACGATAAATCGTAATTGAGTTTGGTGCAATTTCACCTCGGCGTGTAGGCGTGACCGGCAATTAGGCCGAGAACGGTAGCGTGCCGACAAAACCCACAACTAAAACATATTATTGAGGAACGACGGTTGGGGATAATTGCTAAAACCATTACTGATCGCCTTTTCCATTTATAATCTTACATCCACGCATTTAATTGTATAATGTGTTTTTTTTATAATATCATAGGTTAACTACTACTTCTTCTGCGTAGCGTAATATTATATGTATAGTTAACTAGGCCCCGTCCCAGCTTCACACGGGTTTTTGTAAGGATCCCTATTTTTCTATTATATTGCCTGAAATTTTATGTCGCCCGCGAGTAGTGTAGTTTCCCGACAACAAAATAAATTTTCAAATCGGTTCAGTAGTCTTCGAGTTTCAATTTGAATTGAATTCATTACATGCAAAAATACATTATCTTTCCTATCTTTAATATTAGTATAGATAAGGGTCCGTTCACAGCGGACCGGCTCGTAGAGGAGAGCAGATTCTTATGACGTTCAAAACAGAGTTTTTTTAAATTTGTAGTAAGGTTTATTTTTGCATGTGCTTTTGTCATTAAGAATGCTTGAACGCGCTTGGTGTGAAATAATAAGAGGAGCTGACCGGCTCCGATCGCGTCCTCGCGCAGCCGTTCGGCTACGATTGCATGCTCGCATGTATGCAGATCGCTTCCAGCCGGGCTATGTGAAACAGTTGGTGGCTCCGCTCCGACCAACTCCAAGCGTATACGATCCGGTCTGTGTGAAAAGAAAAATGCGCGCCGATGCTCTCCGAGCCGGTCTGTTTAAACGGACCCTTAATGGACTATTCAAAACTATTTTTTTTTTAATTTAAATTACACCAGTAATTTCTGAGATTAGCTACCAACCAAACGAACAAACTCTTCGAGCTTTATTATATTAGTAAAAATACATATAAATGTTTATCCGACTGGTAGTTCGAGAGATTAACGCAATCAAACACAACTCTTCAGCTTTATTACGTCATTATAAAGATAGCGCTTAGTATATTTTTTTAATACAACCCGTTTCGTAGTATGCTCTGTTTAGCACATGAATCAAAATGCTTGACAGTCTTGTAAATACAGCGTAAAAGATTATGATGGAACTTACTGATAGATATATGCGTATGTTATGGAATTTCTTAGAAATTTTAATATTGTTTATTTAATTTGCTGTAACTTTTTATTTGTTAGTAGAGCTCTTACCAATACGTCATATTTTTAATGCTGGGGCTACATAAAGCGGACTAAGATTTGTGTCGCGTTAAAAGTGTTGATGTCTTTACCCTCAAGTGTTGCAAAAGTTCGAGCGAGTAAGAATACTCACCGAGTTTACACATTTCTAGGTTAAAAACTATCCTATATCCTTTACTGAGTGTCAAACAATCTTTATACCAAAATTTATTTAAAGATACAGCGGTTTAAGCTCGAGAAACAGACGAACGGATAGAGTTACTTTATCATTTATAATGTACGAATGAACTTGTATACAATCTTGTCAAGGCGGGCCACGTTTTTAAAACATATTAAATTATTTATGAGTAACTCAATTTAAATCTTACTGTAGCCGATGTTTAACATAGATTGTTACATAAATGTCAAGAACGGACAAAGGTAAATGTGATCTGAGATACTTCATTGTGTGGTATTTCAGTGCAAACTTTATTTTAAACAAACATTGTTGTACTACATCGTCAAACCTATAATTATAGATAGGGTAGACGGTAGAGTACACGCTATAAGGGTTATGTTAATTTAATGGAATAGATGACTAAGGATAGACTGTAGTGGCTTTAAAGACAACTCAACAAAAACTACACTGACGATAATCAGAAACGATCTAAAGTATTTAAATAACATAAATAATGGTCTAACAACATACGCGTGAAAGTAAATTTATATGTAGTATTAAAAGTTGTAGCCCAAAAAGGGGGTGCCTGATATTACACTACATAAGACTGCTAAGATTAATAAGCCATTGGGAAGGGAAAGATGGCGCGGACGAAATGAAGCAATGATCGATATAGGTGAATGTTGATGATAGTTTTATTGAGACATTACGAATACTATTTTATGTATTTTTCTGTTTGTGTTACAAGTCAGTAAATTTAGTAAACGGATTCATTGTGTACAACTCGTGAAATTAATCAAGTGGGCAGTAAACGTCGAGCCGAATCCCAACAGGTGGCACCGAGCACAATGGAACTCGAATACGAGTGAAGCGCGTATTGAAAAACGAAACAGAATAAGCAGGTCGTCCACTTGATATAATATAAAGTCTATATTCAATAGAGGTATTGTCCAGTCACAATTTCATCAATATAAAATCTCCATAGATTGTATCATTGCACTAAAACACACTTCATTTTACCGCAGCCAGTTAGCTGATAAATCAAGAATTTGATTTTAAAGATGTCAATATCAAGCTAAACCTGTCAGACTTATCAAAAAAATACAGGGGTACCTTGGTATGTTGTTCAGTGCACATACATTATGTATACCTAATGTGAAAAATTAAGAACCGTCTGTGGTTCACACGGTTCTTAATTTCAGATTTTTATAACGCATTAAAAATCTATCTTTAAAGAGTACCTCTTTGTACCACCGCAGCACAAATCCCAACTACTCTACAACACTGTGAACTTAAACTGTTTATTTCTGTGTGCCTTGGAGATACAAATAAATGAATAAAATAAAAAAAAACTATCTATTTAAAATATAACAATGATGTATAAATAAAGGACTTATGTCTTATAGTTCGACAATATCTCTCTCAGTGGATGAGGTAGATTATTGGTTACCAGACATGTGTAGGATCTCATAGCGTTCCGATGGGCGCACAGCCGCGCGGCATCTATTGTTTGGTGTAAACGTTTTATGGCTCTTTGAACTTCTATTATAGGATCATGTGAGCAATTGTATAACACTTTCAAAATGTTGAATTTTACAATAAAAAACTTGTTTTAAATATATCTAACAAATTATAGAAACAATTTAAACACTAGTATAAGTTCATCCGTACTTAACAGGGGGCCGATTCTACTAACACAAATGCACCAATGGACTCTCAATGGTGTCTCAATCGTGTCTCAAAAGAATGTCGATAGTGTATCTGTGGAATAGTTTTTGACATTTGTTATGAACTTAAACAATAAGTTTTATGTTATCGTTATATGAATCGGGCCCCAGACAGGATGCAAACATATGTATACAAGTTTATTCTGAAAGTAAGGTCTAAATTCTGAACTCACTATCAATGTCTCTTTAAAGATAACTCAATAAAAATAACTTTGGTTGGGAAGACCGACTAATAATATTAACATCTTTCTTCAATCGATTTGACGGATTTAAGGAATATAAATTTAAGGTTTATAATACGACAATGATAAATTTAAATATTTTTACAATGTTGTAATAGTTATACTTATTCGTGTATGTAAAATTTGTAATACCAAATCTCAAGGCGAAGTTTAGTCACGCTATTCAGAGTAAAACCGAAGACAAATATTATCTTAATAAATCCGACAGCCATAAAGACTTAAACTAGACTAATATGTTTGTTCATGATACAATACTGCTGCTAAATAATCTCGCACACAAAAATAAAAGTAGCAAACGTCTATTGTTTAACCTGGACAATTCCGTTGTTCCGGGATAATAAATATTTCTTCACAGGTTTCAAAACAACTGCATACTTACAAAAAAAAAATCAGGGACTAGGCCCTCACAGGTACCCTTGTCGAAGTGTACAAATAATGTGGATTTCTGTACATAGTATAAAATGAAGTCGCTGTCTGTCTGTCTGTCCCTACGTATGCTTCATCTTTAAAACAACGCTAAGGATTTTGATGCGGTTTTTGTTAATAGATAAAGTGCTTCAAAGGGAAGGTTTATATGTATTAACTAGAGAAACCCGCGCAACTTCGTGTGCGTTTATCCCGCTTTCCCGTGGGAATTTCAAAAAATCCTTTCATATCGGTTGCCTACATCATACACCACACTTTTCAGAACACACCCAAAAAATTGTGATGTTTAGATTTTTTTTTTCTATTTTTATACTTCTCATTACAATCTTTGGTGTTTATGAAATAGGCTAGCCCGACCGGTGAAGAGCCACCCTTATACAGAATATTGACGTGAAGCAGCAATGCGTTTCGTTTGGGGAGTGAAATATCCGAAATTCTTGTTTCTCACCTTTGTGGTATTAAAAAAATCTAACTCATTACTTATACTATTTCTTGCTATATCCTGTTTTTTCCTGTTATAGGTCGGCAACGGGTTAGGGACCCTAGAATCTATGTGCTCCATAGTCGACGGTAATCACCTAATATCAAATGATCCTTAGTCCTGAGCTTGTTTTCCAACCACTTCCGTAAAAAAAATGTATAAGTATATCGGTAATTCAATACCTACAACCTCAGCCTACAACAACACTACGAAATAATAGAGCGAGTCGACGTAATGAGATTTCCTATAAGTGAGAAAGAGACAATACCAATATGTATGCCATTTAACCATTGACCAATTTAACTTGAACCCTGTCAAATATTATAAAATTTAATATTTAATTACTTACTATTTATTATCGATGAATATGATTCAGTCCGCTTTATACATAGTTAGAATTTTAGCTGTTTTTCCGATATCACAAACAGAATAAATAGACGACATTATGATTGAATATTCACAATTTATAATTACATGACAGATGACACTTCACTTCACGGATGTGTCAAAATGAAATGTAATTGAAATCAAAAGCACTAAGGAGTATGAGTATTGATATCAACTCGAAGAAAATTACCCACAAAATACATTTTTTTCAAGAATTTCAATAAAATAAGAATTACATCTTCCATCAATTCTCTTAAACAATTTTTATGCAAAATTTGAAGTAGATTGGAATAAGGAATCAAGTTGTCCCATAGTAACTTTACCCCCCTTTTTTACCCCCTTAGAGTTCGAATTTCGAAAAATCCTTTCTTATCGGACGCCTACGTCTTATAATAGTTCCACCTGCCAAGTTTCGGATTTTTACGATGAGCGGTTTAGGCTGTGCGTTGATTCTCAGTCAGTCAGTCAGTCAGTCAGTCAGTCAGTCAGGACAAAGCATTTTATATATATAGACTAGAGAAACCCGCGCAACTTCGTTTGCGTTTATCCCGCTTTCCCGTGGGAATTTCAAAAAATTCTTTGTTATCGGTTGCCTACATCACACACCCAAATTTCAGGTCAAGACAAAACATTTTCATATGCATACATGATTATTTTTCTATTTAAATACTTCTCATTACAATCTTTGGAGTGGGCGTTTATGAAATAGGCTAGCCCGACCGGTGAAACTCTTACAGAATATTGACGTGAAGCAGCAATGCGTTTCGTTCGGAGAGTGAAATATCCGAAATTCTTTTTTTGCCACCTTTGTTGTATTAAAAAAATCTAACTCCTTCCTTATACTATTTCCCGCTAAATATCCTGTCTTTTCCTGTTATAGGTCGGCAACGGGTCAGGGACCCTAGAATCTATGTGCTCCATAGTCGACGGTAATCACCTAATATCAAATGATCCATATTCCTAAGCTTGTTTTCCAACCACTTCCGTAAAAAAAATGTATAAGTATATGGGTAGGTATTTCAATACCTACAACCTCAGCCTACTTATTATCCCTATAACAACACTACGAAATATTAGAGCGAGTCGACGTAATGAGATTTCCTATAAGTGAGAAAGAGACAATATCAATATGCCATTTAACCATTGACCAATTTAACTTGAACCCTGTCAAATATTATAAATTTAATTACTAACTGTTTATTATCGATGAATATGATTCAGTCCGCTTTATACATAGTTAGAATTTTAGCTGTTTTCCGAGATCACAAACAGAATAAATAGTACGACGACATTATGAAATCATTTTGTTTGAATATTCACAATTTATAAAAATATTACATGACAGATGACACACTTCACTTCACGGATGTGTCAAAATGAAATGTAATTGAATCAAAAGCACTAAGGAGTATGAGTATTGATATCAAATCGTAGAAAATTACTCACAAAATACATATTTTTCAAGAATTTCAATAAAATAAGAATCACGTCTTCCATCAATTCTCATAAACATTTTTTATGCAAAATTTGAAGTAGATTGGACCAAGGAATCAAGTTGTCCCATAGTAACTTTGCCCCCCCTTTTCACCCCCTTAGAGTTCGAATTTCGAAAAATCCTTTCTTATCGGACGCCTACGTCATATAATAGGTCCACCTGCCAAGTTTCAGATTTTTACAATGAGCGGTTTAGGCTGTGCGTTGATTCTCAGTCAGTCAGTCAGTCAGTCAGTCAGTCAGTCAGTCAGGACAAAGCATTTTATATATATAGATAGATACGTTCCAAAATTCCCACGGGAAAGCTGGATACACGCAAACGAAGTTGCGCCGGTTTCGCTAGTCTATAATTAAGTCTACTCTATAAACTACCAAAATTTGGGAAATAAAAGCAAAATAACCTATGGTAAAAAACGAGCCGAAAGAAACCCTAGCTGGCTTTCTTTCGGCTTTTTTTTACTATTGGCATTTTTTTAAATCAAAGTTACAAATCAAATCTTAGCTAATCTTACATCCAACCAAGGTTTAGCCATTAAAACATGGGAAAGATTCGTTTAAAAATCTGCTGCGCAATAATGCAATCCGTACCAACTTGTTGAACATTTTATTAACTTTCACCGTTACTTTGAAATCCTGAGACACTATTATGCACTGCAAGTTTGGCCGAACATGATGAATTTCTTTATAGAATAGACAGACCGAGATAAATCGAGCCCCCTTTTTAACCTGTTTAAGATCGTCTTTGGAAGCATGGTTGTAACAATAAAACATGGTACATAACAATAAAACATGCGATACTACATCGATTGATACCCTTCGAACTGTTTCCAAACAATTACAGTGCAATAAATGCACAAATTAGGGGCTATAACACGTAGCGTATTGCTAGTCAGAGAATTCTCGACTTACGGTAGAGTAAAAGAGAGTAATTTTAGATGAAAATACAATAATAAGGAGATCTCGATTTTGCAATTAAGAATAATGTAATGAAACACTCAAATCGCTCCAATTAATATGATTCTAGTGTAGTGCCAGGGCATATACGTGCACGGAATTAATTTTATGGCGCCCGGAGAAATTCAGAATAATTGCCCCTTCATTACTGTTTTCAACTAGTTACGGCTACTGTTAACATGGCGTAGAAAAGGTTTATTTGATACGAAGCTATCATAACATTTTTTGCTTCGAGAGATAATCTTTTTGATGACATGCAAGAGAAAGTTTATTATTTTATTTTAGCGACTTTTTACATAGATTATGATGTTCTTAGGCCGGTTCATTCAGTAAAATAGATCATATTATTATGTTATCAATTTTTTTTGTAATCTAGTTAAAGCAATAAGATGGTTAATATTATTGAATGCTTGTAGGTACGGAACACGGTACATCGACACGGAACGTACTGCGCATATTTTGTCGTTATTATGTACCTAAAACCAGAAGCCTTCTATGCTTGTTAAAACACTAAAAGATTTCATAAATGTATGTAATGAACTAGAATAAAAGTTTTGAGCCATACAACAAATAATTAAAAGCTAAAATTTTGAACATTGATGACCAACAGACAACCAGTCCCAACTCAATAGATTAACGCGTAGATAACGGGAAACACATACAAGATGCCAATCATGTACGCTTCACACGAATGTTTATACGACCGTTTAATGTGCTTAATGAAATCAACAAGTTTACTCATCTATTTTACAGTACGTCTTTATAAAGATTAGACACAAGCGCATATAATGAAAGCTAAAGCATTCTCTTTAAACCTTAAAACTCACCAGATGTTTTTCATTTAGGACAATTGAAAAATTTATTGAAGTAGCGGTTTCAGCGTACTATAATACTATTTAAACAATTTATTTCAATAGAATAATTGACTAAGGTATAAAAATAATGTTTGTCCCTTTTCAGATGTCAGTGCAAGTTGAACCATGACGCGGGATAGTTACGAGATGAATTCCAATCGGCTGACGCGAGGCAGCTCGCTGTTTGGCTCTGATCCGCAAGTGCAATTACGAACAGCGCTACGAACAAACGACATCAATACGTTCAAAAAACTGATCAACGACGTCGATCTGGAATATGTCTACCAATATCCAGATTATAAAACATGTCTCGAAATTGCAGTTTCGGAACCAAGCAAACAAAATTTTGTGAAACTTTTACTACAACATCAAGTTCAAGTTAATAATATAAACGAAACGCAAAGCCGAGCACCAATACATTTCGCAGTGGAAAATGGTAATATAGAAGCATTGAGGCTTCTTTTGGAAGATGACAGAATTGATGTTAATATCAAATATAAAAGCAATACAGCATTGCTTATGGCAATAAAGAAAATAGAAGATTTGGAGGATGATCGAGACCGTGACCTAGAAATATATGAAGACATGGTTGAGTTGTTGTTAAAGAACGGTTGTAATGCGAACTCGCCAGATTCTAAAGGAATAACACCCATCTATTCCGCAGCGAAGCAGGGGTTGGAAAGAGTTATAACTTCCATTATAGATTATGCTAAAAATCCAATCGATTTGGACGCATACAAAGATAGAAGAGGAAAAACAGCAAGACATTTCTTAAAAGAAGCTTTCCCTCATTTATTAGGAAAATTTGATTCATATGCAGAGCCAGTTGAAACTATTGACGACGACAAATTATTCTCGTATCTCAATCGAAATGAAGAAGACAACTTTGTTAGAGATTTTACAAAACTCGTCAATAAAAATGAGCACAGACCAGCATTTACAGCGAACAATGGTTTATATACTATGTTGCAGTTGTCAGTTGAGAAAGGATTTGAAAAAGTAGTAGAAACTTTACTGAATTCTGGAGCAGATCCAAATTTTACTTTTTCTGGTAATTCATGTAGGCCAGTTGGTATTGCATGTCGCAATGGATTTTACAAGATCTTGAAAAAGTTTGTCGAACATGACTCAACTTTACTGGATCCTATCAATGGTGAAACTCTTGTTCATATAACAGTAAGAGAAATGCGCAACCAATCAAATAATCCTAAAGCAGATTATAAAGGATGTTTAGAATTATTATTGAAACAAAAAAATATGGATGTTAATAGTCCTGATATCAAAAATAACACAGCTTTACATTATGCAGCTCGTAATGGTGACAGTGAAACTGTTTTGGAGTTATTAAGAAAGGGAGCGTGTATAAGTTTACGAAATACATTTAATGAGCCGCCAGTAGCTGACATCAATGCAAAAACACTTGAGACATACCTTGACGAATGTATTACTACAAACGGCGAACGACCCAGCGACGACGACTACGAAATACGTATGAAATACAGCTTTTTAGTCTACCCTAATAATTTTGTTGAGGATGATGAACTTAAAACACCTCTTATGAAGACATCTAATAATAACATAAAAGAACCAGATGTTATTTTAGCCCCAGAAACAGATGCTTTGTTGTATATGACACGAAACGAAGAATTGAGACCACTTTTAAAACATCCCGTTATAACCAGCTTCTTATACATGAAGTGGCAAAGAATAAGTTGTTTATTCTATGGAAATATTACATTCTACTCTCTTTTTTGGCTTAGCCTCATACTTTACATCATATTAGGATATGGGGTTGAGAAAAAACAATCAGATTCTGTCGAAATTTTGAACGTTATCACTTACGTTGGGGCAATAATTGGCCTGATTGTTTTGATAATAAGAGAGTTGTTTCAGTTGCTCGTTTCTCCAACAAGATATCTACAAAGCATTGAAAATTGGATGGAGTTAGCACTTATATGTGTGACCATAGCAATAGTATTTAATAATGATGCAAAGGAATCTACCAAACAACAACTGTCTTCAGTAGCTATACTGTTATCTTCCGCAGAATTAGTATTACTGATTGGTCAGTTTCCAACGTTATCAACTAACATCGTGATGTTAAAGACCGTTTCATGGAATTTCTTCAAATTTCTACTTTGGTATTGCATTTTAATTATTGCATTTGCTTTGAGTTTTTATACTTTATTCAGACAAGAGGCCCGAGACGACCAAAAAGCTCCGAATCCAAATGAGACAGGAAAGGAGGAGGAGGAGGAAGAAGACTTCTTTGAAGATCCCGGGAGGTCATTGTTCAAAACGATTGTCATGTTAACTGGCGAATTTGATGCAGGTTCCATAAAGTTTAGCACATTCCCAGTAACAAGTCATATAATTTTTATTGTATTTGTCTTTATGATACCTATTGTGCTTTTTAATCTGTTGAACGGTTTAGCTGTAAGTGATACGCAGGCCATCAGAGCTAACGCTGAATTAGTAGGTCACATTTCACGAATAAAGCTAATATCATATTTTGAAAGTGTCCTCTTAGGTAATGCGACAGAATACGCAAAACCGTCCAAATGTTGGTCGTGCTTACCAATGCCTTTACAAGATTTTCATTTCATAAGACCAAGGGCACTATGTATGACACCGTTTGCAAAAAGGATCACTTTATTCCCACATTTCATACCTAAATATATGATTCTTGTTAAACCAAATCAAGACAATAAAATTGTGATACCTCAACTAGAATCAACTACAAAATATGGTGATGAGGACGAGAATATTGAGAATGGACAGTGCTGTTTCGAACGCTGCACCACTTACAGGCTAGAACGGACGATTGTGAAGAATGCCAAGATAGTGATCAGTAAAAAGACAAATATTACAGAATTTGAGGACATGAAAGTGTATGTTCAAGAACAGATCGACAATGTCAAAGCTATGATGCAAGAGATGATGGATATGTTGAATCACGCGCAAAATATTGATTTCAAATCATAGTATTTAAGAAAAGCGTACATATAATACTATTGTTTAATTTCTTAACGATCTGTGTTAGTTATTGTGTCAATGGCGAAATATTTATATTTACAATTTATGCTTAATTTATATTTCACTAAAAATAATATAGCTTTTAATAATAACGCATTTATGTTAGAAACAGACAATGACTTCTTAAGACTCTGTATTTATTATTAAGACGCATTTAATAAATAATGCTTTTTATAAAAATAGTTTTTTTTAAATAATGTTATGGAATTTATGTGACGACTTATAAAAATAGAATACCTATAAAACCCTTTAATAATATATCTACATGATAAAAATCAATCTTTTCATGATTATAGTAGTCAATACATGATGCTATCATTAAATAAATAAATAAATATATAGGGACAATTCACACAGATTGAGCTAGCCTCAAAGTAAGTTCGAAACTTGTGTTATGGGATACTAACTCAACGATACTATATTTTATAACAATTACATATTATTATATAGATATACATCCAAGACCCAAGGCCAATCAGAAAAAGTTAGATTTTGATCATGACCCGACCGGGATTCAAACGCGGGACCTCCTGGTTGGCGATCTAACATGGTAACCATTACGCCACGGAGGTCGTCGTCATTAACTTCAATCTATCTCACAATTTATGCCATGAATGCAATGTTCAAAATCTACTGAATAAAGATAGTTAACAGTAACTTCATGTGTACATAGTTGGTATTTGCAGTCCACTTACCTTATCAAGACTCTGTATAAGCTGACACCAGGAGGGTTCGATGACCTCGACGCACATGTAGTATTGCAAATGCTGAATGCAACTCAGCATGCGCTGACGAAGGGCGAATGCATCAGCGTACAGTCGAGCTTCGGAGAAACGCTTCACCACTTTGTTGTAGAGCCATACTCTATGAACCAAAACATTCAGTTTATTTAAATTCAAGGCAGTACAACTGTTTCTTTTTTTATAATTTATATATCTATATTTGTTGAGCTTTTTTTAAGGTCGTTGTTGTCGAGCCTCTAAAATAGAGTAAGCAGTAAGGGTCTTTGCATATGATGGAAAACGTGTCGCGTCTTATCGGTCGCGTAACTCTACAATAAATTCATAATAAATCACTCAATTTTTCTGAGATGTTTGGAAGGAAATTTTTTATGTGTGACTGGCCACTCATAATAAACTGCTTGTCTACTTGACAGCGATTCGTTAATCAATAAATGGTTTCCCTCTTATAAGTTGTGTTATTATTAAACATTTTACTTTCACACTCAACCGATGGTGCGTTAGTGCGTCGAGTGAGCACAGATAGTTAAGTATATATTTTTTTCTGGCAATGTTTACTTCAAACCTGCGAGCGACATATTTTAATCACCATAGCATCAAAATCATAACAATAAGAGCATGAGCTTATAACCTTAATATGTAACAATCGTATTAAAAACGTAGATCAGTCGTGGATTGAATTGAGTTTTGTCATTTTCGCACTTCATTTCTTTCACTTCAAGAATGACAGTAAAAAATCGGTAATGCGGGTTGCAGATCAAGACCTAAGCTAGTTTCCAGTTAGTTTTACATACATTACGCGTTGTGGTCTTCACCTAAGTATGAAAAATCATTTCAGCTATGCAGACTAAGCTAAACTAAGTTAGCAATGACGTAGCTCTTGATCTGTAACCCGCTTAAAGGCCTCAGGAATCTACGTTTATATATACGGCTATTAGTAAATGAGTAACTAATTTTACCTGCAAAGTAGCCTCTCCACGTGTTTACAGTAAAAGAGATGTCTGAATATCATCTGGTAGCAAGCAATGGCCTTGTGATTGAGTATCAGTGACACAGGCCATTTCACTTCCATTCCGAACGAGAATGTTTCTATACCAGTCAGCGGTGGACATTCTTTGTTTTGTTTGTATTCTGTGAATAGAAAAATATTAAAGAAATTAATGAGAAAAGTTTGCTTATATTTACAACACATCACATCACAACAACAACTATCAAGTATTTTTTATAAAAATCTATTCTTCGACATTTGGTTTGCAAATGAGTCTGGTTCAATATACCAAAATATTCTTCAGACTATTTTATGAAACTATGTATTAGGACTATATGTATATTTTACTAGTGAACCCTCACAACTTTTTCTGCATTAACAATTGTGCTTTGTATTCATGATAATTTCGATAATAAAAGTAACTTTACTTATAATTGAAGCCAGTAAAATACCTCAAAATCTGCCCAGCCCTTACAGATATTAGACGAAATGATACATTTTATACGAAATGTGTATAAAAAATAGTATGCAATAAAGAAAACATTAATAAAAGGAAAAATAAAAATTACCTTTCTCATCTGCAGTCTCAATCGACAA
Organism: Endotricha flammealis; assembly: GCA_905163395.2. NCBI lineage: Eukaryota > Metazoa > Arthropoda > Insecta > Lepidoptera > Pyralidae > Endotricha > Endotricha flammealis. Next base: position 10,093,023 of record LR990858.1, on the reverse strand, counting down.
AATCTTAAACATTTGGAATTGAAGATCGTACGGAAGTAGTTCAACCCTCATATCTTCATTGTATGGGTCATGACTTGCTGCTGAAAGCCTGAAAATGTATAGATTTATGATTGAGAGTTCTCATATCTATGTGGGGCTTTTAAATCCGCATTAATTCTATATGATATCTAAATGTTACAATTCGCGCCACGAGAGAAGAGATCTGACGAGTACGTGATTTGACTTGCGCAGTAGACGATTTCTACTAAAATGGTATAGAAGTCGTATATTGCGCAAATCAAATCACGTACTCGTCAGATCTCTTCTCTCGCGAATTGTACCTTCATACTGATACCAATGAGAGCCCCTTCATACTGGCGTTTGTGATGCATCAGTGTTGACGCAAACTCGACGGGTGTTTTTGCTCCTGTCTCTCAATAATTGACTTGACTATTGAAACGCATAGTCACTTTGTTTTGTACATGATCTTAGACTAGACTTAGACTTTTCCCGCGGCTTCGCTCGCGGTTAATTTTGTAACATAAATCTCGTTTGACAACAAAACAACCCATGGTGCGACTTGTGGCGCCATCTGTTGGCCGATAGCCCATCCCTTAAAGCGCCTTCCATAGTAAAAAAAAATTTCCCATTGAAATGATATTACCCATACTTTGACGGGATAAAAAGTAGCCTATGTTGGGCTCTGTACCCCTGACAATATATATACAAATTTAAATAATAATCGGCTGATTAGTCAAACCGTAAAGGAATAACAAACAAACTCACTTTTTGATTATAATATTAGTATGAAGTATGACGACGCCCGTCCAACCCCGACGCTATACGAAGACCAGTGTGAAGGAGCTCATATATTCCCGGTACATCATTATGGCCGAACTACGACTATTATTTCATTGCACACATTTTACTTAAAATATTAAGAGACCAAGGTTTGTTGATTACGCATCATTTCTTCTGCTTTGACGATTACAATGAGCCATACCAACTTTTGAATTAATTTATTAAATAAATTTACCTCAAACAAAGTCCTAATAGAGATTCCAATTTGGATGGAATAATATCGTCGATCTTCTTAGACAATTCTTGTTCAGTAGAGTCCATAAACTGTACAATGAAGTCTCCTTGACTCATTAGGAAATAATTCTTCACTGATTTTAGTCTGCCCATCAAATCGTATTCCTTCAAAAGCAGTTCCAGCAAAGATTTACTGGCATACGCATATGCTTTCTGTATTATGGCACTGTAATTTTGTTCCCTTAATGAATATTTTATTTCTTCTGTATTCGTTTTTGTTATTGGATTTCCTGTTGAAAAGAAAGTTTTAAAACATAATCGAGTCTAGTCCAGTTCCATTTCGAAATTCCTTGGACAATACGGTTGTTGTTTCTAGCAGGATTTGGCTGGTTATAAAATAAATTATTTTACAAAAGATGATGTCGTTTTGATGTCAATATGATGTTGATCCCAAGTTGACATGGTTTATAAATGGTATTATGATTCAATTGTGTATCTCATTTTTGACTTTACGTGATACTGTTTTATGTTAAAAAGTGAAGTGTAATACGCGTTTAAGTTGATATTTTTTGATATCGCATATTTCGGAGAGCATAATACGAAATAGTCTGTAATGACATGTTGACATCATAATTTGTTAGCATAATTGCGCCACTGCTGGCTTACAAATCAGAATTTAGTTTTTCCAAATTTGGGCCGCTACATAAGTGAGGGGTTTTATACGGGCGGGACGGGAAGTTTTTGGAAATATTGTTTCATACTAAATAAATCCGCATTGGAGCAACATGGCAGCGTACGTTTTATTCCCTTTAGATAAAAGAGACCCGTATGTATGCCTGCAGTGGGATGGTTTATGGGTTGATATGAATGAATGGAATATACGGCTTTGTACAGTCACATGCATTAATTTCGACCTTACTACCAAGACATTTTATTGTACTGTCACCTCCATAAATATGTAATCACTTTAGTACCTTGTCACTATAACATTGGTGACATGTTCACTCAAATGTAGTAATTGTCAAAATCAAGTATAGTGTGGCCGAAATTGGAACTACATTATACACCGTTCATACTGTATATCACTTTTTGACAGTTCGCCTTTAACAAAATGTATGAAGATATGCCACAGTAACGCCCTCCTACAAACGTCACTCACGTTCATAAACATCCTTGTACATCTGTAATTGAAATGACATACGAAAGTGACAAGGTACTTACTAAAGTGATTACATATTTATGGAGGTGACTGTACATTAATGTTTGGAAATGGATACTTACCACATTGACTTATAACATTTAAGTACTTCCCAGTTCTGAGTATGATATCGGTGTACTTGTCAAGGAATTTCGGTACTCTTTCCTTTTGAATACTGTATCTTTTCTCCCAATAGTCAGCAGAATAATCAATTGGAAGCGCCTCTTTGTTAATTAGTTCATTGTCCACAATCATAAACTCCTAGAACGACAAGCATAAGTAATAATTACAGTGTCATAAACTTATCTGTGTCAATGGCGGGGGCGCTAGGATCGAAGCTATGAGGGTTTCACGAAAATTTACGCTACTAGTTGGCGCCACTTTGGCAAGAGGTCTCATAATAATCCGCGCTGTCAAAAGAGTCGACGTCGAAAAAATCTAACACTAATTTATAGGCGCTTTGACACTTTTGACAGGTTTCTGGACCTGATGTCTCAGTGCTGCCGACTAGTGGGTGGGTGTCATTTCAGAAAATCCTCATTGCCAAGATATGCAAGGCGTATTCATTAGTTCTAGTTTTGGCCAACGGAAAATCTATACATTTTATAAATTGTTTGGAAACGTCACACTTTATTTGACAGCCCGATGGCGCGTTGCTAGTGACCCTACTTTTGTCACCAGAGGGCGCGGTTTCAATTCCCTCTCGCTCGGGACAAATATTTATATGATGGCATTTGTGTTTGTTTCGAGTCTGGGTGTCTTTTATAGTAGGAGAAATGAAACGACCGACACGACACAGCCGTAATTTCTAAAGAGTTATATGTCTACTTCATACTAGTAAAAGATTTTTTTTTCGAAGTCTAATAGTTTCAGAGTAATTTAATAAACATTCCTTGTGTTTTCATCCATAAAAATCAGCCGTATTAAGCACGTTTTTTAAAATCGGTAATTGACCACGATTTTTTTTGACCTGTGAAGTATTTTTAGTGGCTTTTAACGAAAATATCCGCCTGTATAGGTATCTTTGTCTAATGTATTATTGCCGCGTGAAATTAGGGTTATCAATACGTAGGAAATTACATTTTTTTTAAACTATTTTTAAATTAAACCTATTAAAAACGCATGTTTCTAACATAACATGAAACTTTCGGCTGTGTCGGTCGTTTTTTTTTCACCCAGTATGTATATATCTACAATAAATATCTGTTGTCTAGTACAAATAGCTTTCTTACTTTAGGACCAGGTGGCCAAGTGCACTCGATAAGTATATTATAAACTTTTTGCAGCAATAAAATTAAACACTACCTGAAATGGATCAACGACTGTTCCCTTGTGTATCCACTGGTCCAAAATATAAAGATACGGTCGACAAGCACGTTCAGTTAGGAACAACGAGATTTCTTGGGCTCGCGCGTCTCCCATCAACATGTTAGTCTTCTCATGCAGAACTGTGAGTACTGCACCTCCTCGTAATTCACTCTGTAATGAGGCCATTTATATTTAGGTTTATTTAAAAAACAGTCTATAAGCTGTCTATGTATACTGTGACCTACTGTGAGTATTGCAAATAAGGCATTTCTATCTATCTATCTTTAAAAGTATATTTACAACTTATTACCTATCAACGTTTGTATTTTAATTTTTCTTTATTATTTTTAAAATTAAATTTTATTTCTATTTTTTTATTAATGTTTACTTTTATTTATCGTAATTGTAACTTATGTCATTACCACTTTAAAAGAGCAAGTGCTAAGTTTCTTGGTGGTTCTTAGCACAAAACTGCCGTCTGAACTGGTGGTAGGGGAAAAAAAGTGACGGTTCGAAAGTGTTTGTAATATGCCTAGTTGAATAAAAATATTTTGATTTGATTTGCTGATCTGTTAATCAAATGTACAGTCACCTCCATAAGTATGTAATGACTTTAGTACCTTGTCACTATAACTTTGTTGACATGTTCACTGACATGTCTTAAGTAATTGAAATTATATACGAAAGTGACAAGGTACTAAAGTGATTACATATTTATGGAGGTGACTGTACATTGGACCATGATATTTGATAATGTGTTGTTTCTATGAATATGTGTATAAATAAAAATATGTGTACAAATAATGAATAAATTTCATACCCTTCCTATATTTGTAACAATTGCGGCAAGAACTTGCATGGTGTGCATTGTAGGCAAGACAAAGTACCAGAGCTTCTGAAGAGTCAGGTTACCAGACATGTGTTCGGTTTCCAACTGTGCTATCATAGTCTGAAAATCAAATATAAGATGTTTACGGAAGGATTCGCCACTAACGCGATTTACACTTGTTTCTTTATTTGACTATTATATTTAGCGAACTGATATCATCAATTTTATTTTTTACAGAATTTTCTTCTCAACTAAAAAGACAATTGCTCTGCTGGCTTCAGAATTTAATTTTTATTTGGACAGGAAGTTTTTAGAAATATTGTTTCATACAAAATGCATATCAAAGAGCATTATGTGGCGGAGACACGATCGGGATGGGCACGTGGCGGTTTTGAACAAGACAGTCACATCTGTGTCCCGTTTATGTCACGTCCAAGGTATTATCTTGTTACCGATGTTTATACATTTATCAATATACATGACATTTATTTGACTATTTAGCAAACTGGAATCACCGAAATAAAAATAAAAATGGCTGAGTAGAAATAAATTTCCATAATTTTTTCTTCTGCAGGGCATGGAAATTAATTTTCCTTCATTTACATTGTAGAGTAGGAAGGAGTCTTTAGATTTTTTTTGGCGCAATTATCATCCAAAACCTCAAGTAACAAAAATGCTTACATAATAATCTTTCAAAAGTACTTCAATGGCTGCAACAAGAGCATGTAACACTTGACCTGACCACATGTTACAGTGTTCTATGAATCTCCTCACTATAGAATAGTTGGAAGCCAATGGTAGCATTTGGTGGACGATCTGCTTGAGAGCATCATCCAAATCGTCCGTAACTATGAAGGTGCGAAGATCAAACATATCTTTAACAGGTTGGTGTACAATGAAGTTGCCTGGGATTCCAGAGAACACATATAGAAGCTCATCTATGATGATATTCTCTTGAGAATCAATTGGTATACCAGCTGAAACAATAAAAAAAAAATTAATGATTTGTAAGTAGGTATATATGAAAAGTGCACATTGAAGAATTGAATTAAAGTGAGACAGAGGGAGGCAGCAGTGATAGGCAACATAAAATAGATATAGAGAAGAACTCTTATGTTGTGAATTTATGAGATGTGTTTTACATATCAAAATTATGGTCGCTTACTTCACAGTTAAAAGTGAGCAGCTAATTTCGATATGTAACATGCATCTGATAAAATCACAATATAAAACTTTTTTCAATTTGGTTGGCTTGTACATTACATTTTCACACATTCCAATGTGACCAAAAAACTTGTGCTAAGCAGTTTGGTATTAATACAAAAAAATATTATACACACCCATGGAAGAATTAATAGTAAATGATTCTTTAGGAAACTCCCAAGACATGCCAGGATGATCCTTCTGCCAATTTGGCAAATCCAAACTGCTATACCAGTTGGGTTGAAGTTTAGCTTCTTTCTCTTCAAATGACTTCATTACTAGTTTTTTACTTTCATCAACTGCTTTTAGTAATTTGTCCTTGATCTGTAACATAATTATAAAATATAACTACTTTTATTTTTAACATTTACATTACTGTTATTTGCAGTTGTTTATAGCGTAGCTTTCATTATTTAACATTTAATACAGAATAATAAAATAATATGTATCACTCTCATTGAAAATTATGTGTCTAAGTTACGAGGGCCCACAGAATAAAGTATTATTTACTTTGACGTTGTACAGTTGTAAACAAGAAATCGAAGTTAAGGAACCTATTTGGAAAATATGAATGATTATTAAATGAAAAGTAAAATTGCAAATTAACATTCTATTTTCTATAACATCAAAATGCAATTTCAAGACATTCTGTCAGAATGGACTGTAATATTATGTATGTCAATTTAACTTTTCTTTATTCAACTTTTTGTAGCAAAACAAGTTTATTTGCTCATTGTTTGATATTAGTAAAATTAATAACAGACCTGTGGGAGATCATCTTTGGTAATTTGGTGTTTGTTGTCACCCAATATGGGTTTTGGTGCAACTTTTGGCTTGTGGATTTTTGATTTCTTCTCATCATTTATTAATTTGTAAAACAGTGCAATAATGTCCGACAAATTATCTATGCTGTAACACAAAAAGTTAAAATAAACAAAAAGCAAAGAAATTATTTCATTCATACATTTATCCTTCGATTTAAGCAATCATATGCTAGCCGGTAATTAAATTGGCAGTAGTACTCTATATACACAAAGGATACAATAAAAGGGGATAACATCCACAATATTATTAGGATAAAATTCAATGTAACTTCTCTGTCTCGCCCTATGGCAGGTTCTTTAATGTTTCAGTTACATAATACGCTAAATAAATAGCCTATTAATAATTCCATAAATTACTTCATCTATTGTTCAGCTAAGTACATACTTGCGGTTCTTCAGCTCCTCATATTTCTTCAGAAAAGTCTTCGCATTCGACGCTTTCTGTGCCAATCGTTGAGCGTACTCGTTCACTTGTTTAGATGAAAGATTACAATTCCCATAATTCGGATCATTTTGTACGTACTCTAAAACTGTATCCACTTCCAAGCTACATCTATAAGTTAAATAAAAAGATCATTAAAATCAATTAACAGACGAGCAAGGATCACTGACTTTATAGTACATTTTGACCGCGAAAAATAGCTTTTATCTTACCCTAAAGCATCGAGTAGCTCTTTGATGGTGCTTTGCATTTTATCTTTCGGTAATATCCAGTTTTGATACATTTATTTATTAAAAATAATTCAAAAAACCTAAAGCTTTATTAATTTCATCTGTGATGTTCGACTGACACTTCAGGGTTGCCAGATTCAATTTTATGATTTTCCCCAAACTGACTTTTATTTTTCCCCAAAATGATACGTTTTCAACAGAAAACCCCCAAAAGTTTTGTTACAAATAAAAGGGGTTAAAAACTGCCTTTTCCTCACTTCAGATGTCGCTTTTGTCTAATTTTCTACACATTGTCACAGCTATCAGTCATTTTTCATACTATTTTTTTTGCCAAGACGAGCCAAGCGGAGCGCAAGGGCACTACCTACCTTTTCTCGAAACGTTTCGTCGTTTTTTTGAACTCTCATAACTTTGGTTTGGATGATGCTATAAATAGTTAAAAATTTCAAGATAAAATGACACCAGTACAATCATTGAACATTCAAAATTTGAATGTCGTAGCTATTATACTTTTATTAATGTCTAAAAACCACCCATTTCGTCACTGATTCACTCACTGACTCACTGATCATCAAAATTCTTAAGGTACTTCCTGAAGTCCTAGAACGCCAAAATTTGGTAGTAAGCTAATATTACTACAAACACAACAAAAAAAATCATAAAACTTGGAACTTTCATCCCCCAACCCTTTAACCTAAGGGATGGAAGTTTGTATGAGATTTCCGCTTCCTAATATCCTAGAAAGCTGAAATTTGGTATGTAGGCTAGTATTAGTACACAAACAACAAAAATATCATAAAACTTGGAACTTCACCCCAAAAGAAAAAAAAAATATAAGCAACTTACAAAAAGAAATGAAATCCCACCAAAAACATTTTCATGTAAAATGTTGCCAAGACGCGACCATATGAGTCGCACTGTCAAAAAGTTATCAGATCTCATGTAGAGCCAAGCTTCTAACTTTACACGCCCTACCTCTACAAGGCCTAACTTCACAAACTCTACACCTTAATCAATATATGTGGTTTGGCCATTTCGCTACATTCACATAGTAAGGTGAAAAAATTATAAACTATTCATCATCATACTTTTCTGTTATACATTAGTTCTTGTAGTATGTAACGAAACGGCAAACACACATATTTTGATTAAGGTGTAAAGTTTGTGAAGTTAGGCCTTGTAGAGTTAGAAGCTTGGCTCTACATGAGATCTGATACTTTTTGACAGTGCGAGTCATATGGTCTCGTCTTGGCAACATTTTACATGAAAATGTTTTTGGTGGGATATAATTTTCCTCAAAGGTAACTCGGACGGTTCTTAAGATTCTACTTTCATACAGTAATCTTAGTCTCCCTTTGAGCGGTTCTTGAAACCTGAGCCAACATGTAGTATGTCATTAAATGGGACAAGGGAAAATGAGGAAATCATGAATGTGTGGTTTGTTACCTTTTTGGCAAACTCTTAAATGTGTAGTTTAGATAGTGGTGGAAGATTAGTATGGGAATTAGTATCTCTGAACTTATCCATGGTAGGAATTTCAGGAATATCATCCTGAAGTTCGTCTTAAACTCCGATAAGGTTTTTTCCTCTTTGGTTCGTGACAAGCCCACCACACATTCCCACCACTGTGTCTCCTGTGTAGCCAGGATCAACAACGGCGACCTCAGATAGACAATAAGCAAGGAAGCTTATTGACGTCCCGGGGGAGAAAACTACAGCTGTCTTGGAACTCACAACGAATTTAATCAGAAAGAAGATAGTCGGAGTAGGACGTATTGAAAGGACTTCCCTCCTTAACAACTACGTGAGAAACAGCAATTTGAAGCAAAAGGCATTATACCCTAGAGATATGGCAAATCAAGTGAGTTCCTCTTTGGTTCAAAACGTTCAAAACAAAAGAGGCATAATACTAGATAGCTAGTCTTTATAGAATAGTAGAGAGAGAGACAGCAGCTTTTTAAATGGCTCTGGATTGATTGTTACACTTTAGCCAGGATGTTAGTCCAAAAAAGATGGTTAGGTTAGTATAAAAGTGCAAAAAAATTCGCTAAAATTCCCCATCACGTATTTTATTTCCCCAAAATTTTCCCCAAAGATTATATTTCCCCAGTTTTTCGCCGAGAGTCAAATTTTTCCCCAAAATCGCGAAAAAAACCCCCAATCTGGCAACCCTGGACAGAAGACAGCAGACACTTCAATTCAACAATTCAAAGTTTGACAACTTTGACAGTTTTTTTTGCACAATGGGGAAGGCCAGTGAAAGCTAAAAGTAGGTGGCGCCAGCATAGCTTGAACGTGTCAATTTTTTTGCCACCGATGTTCAAAAATTTGACTTTTTTTCTCTTTAAATGGTATAATGTATTCTACGTGGAGGGTGGACTGACATTAACAAAGAATTTATAGAAACGTAAACGGAGCATCTTGGCGAGAAAGAACAATGGAATTGATTGAAAGGGACCTCAACACTACATTTTAATATATTTTTGCCTTTTTCTTTTATAATATATTTTTTTAATTACTTATTATTTAAATAATATGCTATAAATTTCACGTTAAAATATGAGTTAATTTTTTTTCATAAAACATCGTCTTTTGGAAATTTGTGCAATTCAATTACTTTTCAAAAAGGTACCTTTACAGATCATTGGCATTGCAAAATTATTTTTAATTATTTCTAAATAAATTAAAAATATTATTTTTAAAATAATATTTTTAAATAATATTTATAAAAAAAATAGTACCATCGGTTCAAGCTACGCTAGCGCCACTTTTGACAGTTGCCAACCCCATTCAAACAAACCCGCAACAAACCGCACAAAAAAAACACAATCAATGGATTCGTTCGGGATTCGAGATCGCCGCCTTGTCAACGAAGGTCGTCAAGATGGCGACCTCGGATCCTCACCGTACCACGTTGCTTTTTTAAAGTGTACTTTTTTGATAAAAAGTGTTCATTTAAATACTCGACATTGGCGAAATTGTCAATGTGTCGTCAAGACACGACAGAAACGCCATTAATTAAGAAAAGAAAAGAAAAGAAGAAGAAGATTCGTTCGTCCAAGAAATAATATGGCAACTGTGTTGTGTCCAAGGGAACACACTTGGTATTACCGTCAATTTTCGTAGGCAACAGCGACATTTGGTGGCTGGTAGATAAACTAAAATAAAAATAAAAAGCGGCAGCCATATTGTATTTCACATGACGTCTGACGGACTTTTCGATAGCATTGACGTCATTTATTTTATTATTTTAGTTATTTATTTACTTATGTAAATAAAATACAAATGGATACTTAAATTTTGATGTATTCCGTCCGATTCCGTCGGATGGAGGACTTCTTTAGGGCGCTAACAAAAAATATATTCAGAAAATAAAGGTAGTGGGCGAATGAGTATGTATATACTATGTATGTATTTGGAATTTTAGTTCATTCGCCCAGCACTGCAGTGGCAGCACCTTCCATAGATGCCGATTTCACCCCAGAATTGCCATTCTACACCTTATTTATGGCGTATCCATGGATATAGTAATCAGACAGGATTGAGCTCTCTGAAAATAGCTCAATGCAATAATAAAACTTCGTGCAATGGCATAAGGTTCATTTTAGGCTGCCAGAATCATAGGGAGGAAAATGGGCTGACAGAGATAGTCTGGACAGAGGTGTGAGTCCCTTTCTCGTGCTTTTTAGTAGATAAATTCATTGAATTTAGTAGTACCGTCGATAGCTTGTAACAATATATTTTTTCTTATAACTTTTGTTTTTAGCATGGAAATATTAAATAATTAGTAACATTACTACGTTACTTTAAAAATTATAAACAGAAACAAATAACAAACATAACAAAACTATTTCAGAAAAGTTTTACTCTGAAAGTAGAAGTATTCTATTTTAGAGAACTGGCAACATAGAACATTAATATGGCGTCTACTTGAAGCATAGCGGCCATTATGGCGGCATATTGTCAAGCTTGGAAGTGGTAATGTGGTATTTATTTCCTATGTTTAATGAAATATACGAAAAAAATTGTGCAAAAGTGTTGCATCAAAAAATGTGCAAGTGAATCGATCGGTGGTTGCGGCATATCTTTTCACATATATGTTTTTATACAAAATAGAAACTAAATGTAATTAGGGTTGCCAAAAATTAGGTTTAATAATTTTATATTTACGACTATTGTTTTAGTATTCCAAAAAATGAAAAACGACGAATAACTTTTACGACGGCGGCGGCGACCTAATTAAGATTAATAATTTAGGATGATAACAAAATAAAAATGTTTTTAGAACAATGATTTTTATTTATTTATCCCGTAGTTGTATCATCGCTAATAGACTTAGTACCTATATACTTACGCTAGTATAAAGTCTATGTTATTATATAACCTGTAACAATTTTATTGTAAAAGAAAGCCTTTGTTCTTGTTGAGACACACGAAGATGTGTAACACTTTGACTCAACGAAAATCAAATTATCGATGTGTAAGAGTATACATACGATACACATTGCACATACATACGACGGTAGCTGGTTTCGTACAATGGTTAGTAGGGCAATATTGTACGAATGGTTTTTCAATCGACTAGCTATGTACTTATATAATATCCCATAAATATTTAGTGGTATGGACACCCTGTAGGAAAAGGACAAACACCTCTGTTCTCGTTGACTCACGTAGGCCCGTTTTTTGATTCCGAGTACTCAATCCTGTTTGATTACTATATCCATGGGCATATCCAGACCACAGATCCACACGCTCGGCAAACAACGGCGAACAGCGAACAAAAACAGCAAACACGAACGTGTGGACAGCTGTTTGTCTGTTTTTGTTTGTGTTTGCCAGTTTTCGGCGTCGGTGTCGGTTTTTGTGCACAAATCAAAAGGTGTTCGACGAACATGTTTGGGATGTATTCACACGCTTGTGAAGCAGTCAGTAGTAATTGCCAAACGAAAGCTTTGTTTCCTTCTTTTTCTGATTATTATTTAAAAGTAGCTAGTCGTCAAATTATATAAATTTCAATAAATAATTATCTAGGTACTATTATTTATTTATTTAATTTTATATATTAGGGTATCTAATCCTAGTTTTTTTTTATTAAATTAAGATTTTTTTTTTCTTTTTATCTTTTTTTATGAGCTTTTTTCCACAAAAGTTTTTAGGCAACTAGCCATTCATATTTTGAAATTGATTTTTTGAAAAATTTCACCGCCGCTTTTTAAAATTTTTAGTTCATCCGCCAGGCACCAAATGTCGCTGTTGCCTATGAAAATTGACGGTAATACTAAGTGTGCTCCCCCTGGCCATGGCTCTATCTAATAGTTACATGTGTGTACATGTGAACCACAGAGTACCATATATGTGAAAATATGAACGTTAAAATCATATTCATAGCATGATAGAAGTAAAGAATTACTTCCATCCATGCATGAATTCATAGCCTTCGTGAAATGGAATATCAGTACTGTCTTTGCTTTGCTATTGATTGAATAGATGTCGCTAGTAGTCATTTTAACTTTCGAAATGGATCCAGTATAATATTGAATCTGGGTAAAAACTTTATGATTTTAAAGGCTACCATTCACAGGCGCGCCCATCCGCCGGACTTGTAGCTGGCGACAAGTCCGCAGACAATTCTGCGTGCTGCGTGTGAATGTATAGGCTCGCGGTTCGGCGCGCGGCTCACGGCCTAATTTCATTGTCGTAACATTTTAAAAAAAGCGGCGGAAACAGGTCTTGTTTTTTCGTGCGTTTATTAATTTATTTCCTCGCAATCGAAGTGAAAAGCAGAGTTTATAACTCGTCCACAAAACCATTTTTATCCTCGACATTAGCCATATCACACATACAGCACGGCACACAGCACATATCAGCCCTCGCCTTCGGCTCTGTTTTTTCTTTTTTTTCTCCCGGGAAATTTTTTTTTCTTTTTTTTTTTCTTAATAATTAACACAAGGTACCTACTCACAGAAAGTACTTTCATTTCTTGTCCAGACCCTGGCATTGTCCTTTAAGTCTCTTCTTTCCCAAATAAAAAAATCATACTTAGTTGATTAGAAATATCGTTATAAATTTTGTAAACTCGTTACGTTTTATGAAGGTAAAACGAGTAATCTTTAGATACATAGTTACCTACTCCATTCGCCTAGGTCGTACTTATATCACTGCATGGCATATACAATTAAGTAGGTACCTACTAACGAGTGTGTTTGAATAAAAATAATTTTTTTTAAATTATTAAAGTCATATAAGTACTTAATACAATAATAATATTTAAGTAAGATAAATATAGAGTACTATGTGTGTAAGACAAATTATTTTCTTTTCTGAAGTCGGCTACAGAACACATTGAAAAAAAAAACATTAAAAAAATATTTGATTTGATCTGCAATCCGATAAAATGGTATTATATCCGAACAATGCTATGAGTGTAAAAAAAACTTGGTTTTTCACTGTCATGTGTATCAGTTTGTTGTACTTATTTTGTGTGCTTTTTATGTAGGAAATGGCGGTATGCGTAGCACAAAAGATATTATGACAAAAGTTCGGCAACCGATTGTAGTTCGATATAGTCGGATTTTATTTTGATTGTTTGATAGCAAAACTAAAGAGCGGCACTTGTATAAAATTGCTGTGTCACAACAGAAAGGACTGGAACAATTAATAATATGATACGTGTAGTGTGGTATGTAAGCAAACAAAAGTTCTGTCACATGTGAATTTCATGGTCCTTCAAGTTTTTAATTTCAAAAGCGACGAGCGTTGTTCATGTTCTTTTTGTTTACTATTTTATGTGAATGATTTTGTTACTGATTTGCTTGTACTTGGTTTTCAAAAAAAGAATTAAATTATAAATAAGTAGTTAGCCAGTACGAGAACTGTAATTTATGTTCTTAAATAATGTTTTTGATTCGACTATTAGCCCGGTAGAATTAATTAAACAAAAAAGACGCTAAATTAACAAAGTCTGGTGTAGTTCTGTTTTTTTGTACCTATGTTGTATGGGTCTGTTAGGGTAGTGCGAATTCAAATTTGCAAAAACTTTTGGAAATTCAGAAAATCGAGATAAACTTCGTAATTCTGGGAGTTTTTTCATTATTTGCTCTCATTTTTTGCGAACGATGTTTTCTACACTTATAGCACAGTAGCTTATAGACTGTATTAAATTACCTACGATTTGAGCTCAATCGCAGCTCTATTGACCTCATAGAAGCCAAGCTATAGAACTGTGAAGGTGACCATTTTTTCTCGAAAACTGCAATTTTTAGGTTATACTTACGTATTTCCCAAAATATTTGTGAGACTAAGAGTTCACTTACAATCTTAAATAAACAAAATGAAGGTATAATGGGTTATAGAGGCAAGAGATAAGTCTCTTGCCTGTATGTATACAGGGTTGTTAGAAATTACTACTAACTATTAGTCTCACAGACTTTGTTTTGGGCTCAAATAAAATCTCAATAAATATACTACAGAATATTTTCAGTTACCTTTCTTCATAGGGCAAGTGGTTTTGCCAATATTTCGTGAAATACGTGAGTAAAACCTGAAAATTTCAATTTTCGAAAAAAAAAAATTACCTTTGAAGTTCCATAGCTTGGCTCATAAGGGGTCAATAGAGCTGCGATTAGGCTCAAATTGTAGGTAGTTTAATACAGTCTGTAAGTGTAGTAAACATCATTTGCAAAATATGCATAGTTTTTTCGAAGTTGCTAATTGGAATTCACACTACTCTAATGGACCCATACAACATACCAAAAATGCAGAACTACGTCACGCTTTGTTAATTTAATATCTAAATCTCCCGGGCTTTATGAAATTATGTTCAAGACGCGCTCAGGATGAGAGCTTTACACTACTTGTTGATATTTTATTGCTAACGAAGAGTAAAATGTATGATGACTGTTACATACGGGATGGGATACAGGCTTATATTACCCGCTAGCGTACGACATAGCGGTTTGAGTCATATTTTAAAATTCCAATATTAAACAAACATCTAAATCAGAAGTTATTTCTACCATAAAAATATTTGAACTTCTACTTATATAAATTACCGAAACAAATCAATTAAAAAATGCAAACTAAATTGTTTCTTTGATTTTCGGCACATTATTAATGTTAACCGCAGTATAATAAAATTAATAGATATCTCAATAATTATCATGTAAACCAATAAATACGTCTTAAATCGGGGTCGACGTAAAAAAGGCAAAATGACAATATCCCATAAACACCTGAGTTTATGGTGCCAATGAAAAACGGCGGGTCTTTGAAATCCGCGCCTGTGATGTTGGACAGGGATGCCATTCTTTTCCGTTTAGATTTATGTGTTTTATACTACTCGTCTATAAATGCCTCTCTTTTATTGGCCGCGAGACATTTACTGATTAATAAAGTGGGTGGGGACGCGAAGAAACTAACGACGACGACGGCGCTTCCTAGAATTCCATTTGCCTATATAATTTTTAAAATAATTTAATTAATTAACATCAAAGCAGAAAGTTATCTAACGTTGGTCGCTAGTATGAATGCTAGTATGTCCACATTTTACATTATAAACCAGCTCTCTTTATTTATTTAAGAAACTATTCTCTCTTATGAAATTATTTATTTGACTGTGTTTTCCGACTTTTTTTTAAATGGAAGAGGTTGGGAAACGAGAATACGGGTTATCTGAGACTTTATACAACAATAATATGAATATCCATAGTACACATATCCTGTGTTCTATTCTAGATCACTAAGTAGTCTTTAAATATAGGTCTAGACGAGAATTATTAAATTATAGTGCAAGTACAATTTACTATGTGGCATCCCGCAACCGCCCAACAGCCAAAGTTCGAGGAGCGCGGTAAGCCATAGCATCCGCATTGCCGCATACCGACTCGTGCGTTTCGACATCCAATCTGAATTACAATGTACGGAATTTACAGGGTCTAACTAACCGGTCCCGTGTCCGTATCCGAACGGAATAAGAAGCGACTTTACTGTTATCTCTATTGTTCGGGGACACACTAAACAATGTATTTTTTTCCCAATACAGAGGAGCGATTATGTCAACGTGTGTGTTTTGTTTTCAAATAATGACCCGCGTCGCAAGCGCCGGGAATCACCAAACAGTCGGTGTACTTTTTGCATTTTAAGTGTTTGGTGTCCGGGAGCAAACGATATTTCGTCAGATTTATATTTACACTGGATGCAGGCCGCTGCCAGCAGGTCGTATTGGAAGCGTTTGGGTGAGGCCTATGTCCAGCAGTGGACTTCTTGTGGCTGCGATGATGATTTTTATCTGCACTAGCTAATTGCCCGCAGCTTCGCTCTCGTTTGATCGAGTTATCTCGATTTCAGAAAACCAAACCATCGTGTGATTTATGACGCTATCTCTTCACCGATATTTGAATAGTTAGAATTGGGCGATTGCAGCGCCATCTAAAGTGGAAAAAATAAGTTTTTCGAACTATCATCATAATCACAGATCAATAAATAGTTACTCATTACCCTCATAATATCGATGCTCCTAACTATCTTACAATACCCTGCGGTAAATATTGCACTTTCTGCAATCGTCGCATTTTGCGAATACAAATTGATTCTAAAATCATTTCATGTCCATCAATTTATTAGATTTAGCATTATCAGATTTTGAATTCTGAACTAAGTGTACCAACATACTTTATATTTGTTTTGTTTTGATTCCCGCTCTACCTAGGTACAGTCAACAAAGGAGTTGACTGACCCCCCTCTGTATATATGATTAAAGATTTCTAAATATTGCGTGAAGGGATTTACTTGAAATTTTATTTATCAATAGTATTCATATTGTACTATGTAATTACAAATTTTCAAGTAAATCTCTTCACACAATATTTAGAAATCTTTAATCATAAATACAGAGGGGGGTCAGTCAACACCTTTGTTGACTGTACATACGTACCTATCTATATAACTTTTACTGTTTATTGTATCACTGTGTGTTTTGCAAATAAAGCTTATTCTATCTATCTATAGAGCTGAAAAACTACTTTCTTTATTCAATCAAGGTTCTCCAGGCATACTAAATAATCTATGATAATGTCCAATGTTCTAATTATACGTATGATGTAATTTCAAATTAAGTACCCAGATATTTTAAATTTTATTACAGAACTATATTGTATACCCGGTCATATCACATGAGTTTACTTAATCATAGACTCATTACAGCTGCTAATTAACATTCTTAAGCAGGTCATACAAAATTTAAACCACATTTCATAAATTGACCCATCTAATTTGCGGTAACCGTCGAAATAGTGATGTAAGTAATAGTTGATAATTATTTCCGCATTATATTAAGTACTAGTGGTAGGACCGGTGGGTTGCATCAGCGGAAAGGTTGTGGTACTATGGTTACATCAAGTGCCGATTGCGTCCCGCTGCTGTTACCCAATAGTATAAATGAGACAGCCCTGCAAAGTCGGTAGGTGTGTAAAACATTTGTACCTATTTAACGACTTAAATTTAAGGCTTGGCGCATACATGCCACCGACAGGCGACACAGAAACAGCCAGAAGTGGCGAGTTGACATGCGACACTCTGTAGCGAGTGGCTAAGTACCTACGACCGGCGGCCACTCGTGTGCGTAGAGTTTGAAATAAATGTATGAAAAATTGTAGAAAGAAGTGTAAAGTATGATGTACCGTCCGCGGCACCGTCCACCGCACTGTGCTGCGGCATGGTGCCGTGCACAATGTGCTATAATAATATATCAGTTTTATATCATTAGCATGTAGGTATGCTATTATCAAAATTTAACATACCCCTGTTAAGTACATAACTCTTATTATGTTACTCTGTGTTCATTACATGTGTGAGATATGTGACTATTACGTGGCTACTCGTTATTTTAACCGCGAGCAACTCATTTCCCTTACAAAAAAATGTTGTCTATTCCTGCTTATAATATTATCAAAAAGATACTTATCTGACATAATTTTATTATTAGTTGTGTAAAAAATAATTCATGTGCCTAAAATTCAATAAGTTTAAAAGTTATAAAAAGCTTTTATATTTCACGCGTGTTAAAAGTTCCGGCATGTTCGTGGAAATGGCCATTTTCGTAAGTATGCGCGGGCGCACGGCCGCACGTGGCCCGAAGGCAAAGGAAAGGCTGAGGAGGCTAAGGGGGGCCCAGGGCCCGGGTGTCGCTGACCGCGCTTGCGCGTCGCCTTGCATAAGGAGCCGCCTAGCTTTGTATTCCGGCAAAGTCGCGGACTCCCCAACAAGGCAGAATGGTGCGAAACTATTCATGTTGACACTTCTCGAGTACCTGTTAACAATTGTTTTTTTTTTCATTGTCGTATTGATGAGGTACCTGCCGGCATTCTGTGAAAGGAACCGCATATAATTAACTAATACAGACGGTGGCGCTGAACAAACGAACTTCGAATACCGGCTTTTATTCCAAATGAAATAATAGGTGAGTGACCCGATGTATCGAATTTATTTTTTATTTTTCTATGTGTGTTATTTATATAAGTAGGTACTATTCTTTCTTTTTGACTTGCACATTAAAAGGTAAAGAGGGGTTGTATGAAGCAAAGACTATAAATAAAAGCAGAAAACAAAATGGTTAGCTAATATTGACAATCTAATTGCATCAGGAGTTACTTTCAATATGCAAGTAAGATGTATCGTCCGCGAATAGAGTATGCACACAGAACTCTTGCGACCGATGGATAACATCATATAAGTACCTACTACCCATATCATCCTTCACATTCATTCATCTTTCCTTATTTCTAACTCCAGAAACTTTAACGTCCATTTTACACGACTCCCAATTCAAAATTTTATGCCCGTTTGTATTTTGAGCATTAGATACTATATTACAAACTGTTACAATTATACACATAATGTCACTCGGGATAAGCTCGGGATGATTAGATATATGAAGTGAGGACGACGTTTGCCGCTGCTCCAAGTAACCGCATCAGTATGCGGCCGAGACGAACATTTCCTGTTGGCCGCGTTCCCGCAACACTATGGTAATTTAATTGTGCTTTACGACTGCGGAATAGATATAGAAACATGGGGTGACGCGGGAAAACCCTCTTACTGTGAATCCTACGGTGTACAGGTAAACGGTTAAATCTTCGAACGACCTAAACGTGATAAGAGGTAAGAGATATTCGTTGTATTACACCCGTCACCCGTCTAGAATCCTACTAATATTATAAAGGCGAAAGTTATGTGTATGTTTGTTACTTCTTCACGCTCAAATGACTGGACCAATATTTATGATATTTGGCTGATTCCTTGGATTGACATACACACACATAGGGTACTTTTTATCCCGAAAAGTATGCGATTACCGTAGGATTTGATCAAAACTCTGATATAGATGGCGCTGGCTGTGCATAAAATTAAACCCGGGTAACACCGCGGCACAGCTCGGACACTCCATACAACGCGCGTGAAGGTAATTACCTATTTCTACTACATAGGCCAATGTCGTCTGTACATGCCACAGATATCAGAATACAAGAGATATGGTTTGTGGGCGGGGCGCATGTCGCCATTTTCTGCACAAATGTGCAGGAACTTGATTGTTCTAAGTCATTCACAAAACAACGCTTGCAACGACAATGTCAACAAAAATGCCGGCTTGTGCTTTAATTACGTGCAAAAATCGCAGTGATACGGTAAATTCAAGTAATAGTGGTGTTACTTATCATAGGTAAGTATAATTATTTAATATTTTTCTTTAAAAATGACAAATTAACGAAATATTTTTGAGGCATAGAAATCATTAAACAATAACGGCATAGTCGATACTTCCGTTAAAAATATTGTCCATTGCTTGTTTTGGATACGCGTTTTTCAATGTTTTGCGGTATGCACGTACAATGGAATGCAAACGTAACGATAATTACAATGGTGTGAAAATATCGTGGTACCGCCGCTTGTAGCTTCCGCGATCTGTCAATGTAATAATGGCCGTCGCACAAGCCATGTAGTGCTGCCAAAAGTAGAATATTTTAGTATCGATAATTTTGTATTTCTAATTTTTGAAAGTATAATAATTTGAAACTTTTACTACAGTGCATTCCTTGTACAGGGTGTCCCAGTCCCATAAGTATTGGATCAAACTCAAGGGGAAAGTAGCTCACCTAAAAACTCATTTGATTAGTTTAAAAAAAATCGCTTGTTATTATGTACAAATTTTTTTAAAGGTTTGAAACTAAAAATTACTATTTTCCAAAAATAAAATAAATAAAAACTAAAAGCTTTGGTAATTTTTTTATTTTTTATTATTTAAAATTAAATAGGTATTATAGTTCATAGTTGTAGTCCGTAATAAATTGTTATTGTAAAATATCGAGAGGTATAGTTATCGATAATGCTTGTCGCCCTTTTTCGTTAGAGGTGTCAGTCACTATAATACACTTCTTACTTCTGTGTTCGTAATCGAACTGCAAATCACGGGCTTACGATTTGTGTGAGTGTGACTGTCGGAGATTATTCTATGAATGTGTTAAAATGTAACTGTGTGTGTAAGTGGCGACATCGGTTCGGGTACAAAAACCGTCTTATTACATTTCTCCTTCTTTCTGTGTTCTGTGGTACATGCGCACACGTATGCGCACACGTATACACATTCGTTCACTAAACGCACACCTTTGCGACTGAGGGCTCCTCGAGGGGCTCCCGGGGTGCGGGAACTCGGTCCGGTGCGGGGCGGAGAGTGGCCATTCTACCTCGGGTTATTACTTACTAGCTTTTCCTCGCGGCTTCGCTGGCGTTAATTTTATGACATAGATCTCGTTTGACAACAAAACAACCCATAGCCCGACTTGTGGCGCCATCTGTTGGCCGATACAGTGCCCTCTATAGTAGAAAATTTATTTTCCCATTGGAACGACTTACTTTCACGGGATAAAAATTACCCTATGTTGGGCTCTGTACCCCTAACAATATATGCAAATGTTCATAATGATCGGCTGCTTAGTCAAGCCGTGAAGGAATAACAAACAAACAAACAAACTCACTTTCTCATTTATAATATTAGTAAGGATTTTATGACCGCGGGCAGCATCTAGTAGGTAAATAAAACAGAGAATAGGTACCTTCATAAATATGTCCACGGACACAAGACCTCATATTGAAAGTGCACAATTCCTAATTTTATAACTAACTAGCGCCCCGTCCCAGCTTCGTACCGTACGTGTTTTACTAAGGATCCCTAATAAAAAAAATATATATTACCCCACCCCGGGGTTAATTTACCTAACGAAAATACAAATCTTTACTCTTTAAAATATACTAGCTGACCCGTGCCCACTTCGTTGGGCATAATGTTAAAAGCCTTTTTATTTTTTGGTTTTTTATATAACCTATGACACTCAGCAATAATGTGGCTTTCTATTGGTGAAAGAATTTTTAAAATCGGTTCAGTAGATCCCGAGATTACCCCTTACAATTTAACAAATACACAAACTTTACCTCTTTATAATATTAGTATAGACTAGCGCCCCGTCCCAGCTTCGTACCGTACGTGTTTTACTAAGGATCCCTATTTAAAAAAATATATTTTACACCACCCCGGGGGTAATTTACCTAACGAAAATACAAATCTTTGCTCTTTATAATCATCATCATCATCATCATCATCTCAGCCACAAGAAGTCCACTGCTGGATATAGGCCTCCCCCAAACGCCTCCAATGGGACCTGTTAATATATGTAGATAAATATTTTCCTCTGAACTATTTAGATAATATTTAGTTTTCTTGTTTTCACTGTTTCCATTCGTCAGAAAAAACCTCAACAGAAAGGTACTCAATGCGATAGCTATGTAGATAACAAATGGTTTCTTTTCATATCTAATTGCTATTTCCTTATAAAACTTTAAATTAGATTGTGGTTTAATCTTGTTTGTGCCTTTAATAAGGAAATTTAAATTTTTCCACAAATACATCATCAAGACGGACTTCCCAGCTATTATACAATTCATGCCCTAACGTTTAAAGGGCGTTGACACTGATTATAACACAAGCTTTATGTGAAATATACACCAATTGTGAATAATAAGTATTTGGCAAAGGCAAGCGGGCGTCATGTCAGGCTTGGGTCTTAAAATGCTTATTGTATTGTTCACAAATAAAGTTAATAAGTCTCTAAGTATATTCTGATGCAATGCATTTTTTTATACCGCAGGGAAAGTAGCAAACGGACCATCTGATGGAAAGTGGTTACCGCCACCTATGAACATCAAGTACCACCAATGTTTTAGTACAAATTTAAAGGAATAAGGAGAGATTATCAAAGTGAGTGAAGTGAAAGTGAAGTGAGTGAGTGTGTTCGAGAGTGAAGTGAGTGTGTGAGAGTGAAGTGATTAGATTTCTTTGCTTATTAGACAAACTCTACCCATAGTTTATTGTAACCAATATAATAAAATATAGAACAGACAAGTCACCGCAAAAGAGTCATTGAACTTGTTAATTTTCATTATGTAGACATATGACACGCAATAAGGCATGCTTATTTAATTATAAACCATTAGATTAATAAGCTTAGTCCATATAAAAAGAGTTCCCAATTTGACGGTCGTAACAATGGCGCCTGAATCCATTTATGGAACAACATTTTTGGTTACAAATCGATTAACCGAAATGCGTTCATCATTAAATAATTATTTCTTTGTATACAATGTATGTAATAACTAATAAGCCTTATTTTGTAAAAAGTACGAAACAGTGCACGTCATTCATTTTAAAAGGAAAATCTATTAAGAAAATTTTTAAGATACAACAACACACAAATAAAACTATAATAAGTAACAAAAATTTTACTCTTTTCGAATTATAACGATCTTCCATCAAATAAAATCGCCTTGTGGTGATGACAGATTAGAATATCACCACCCCATCTCTTCCCATGGCATGGGTGTCGTAAAAGGTGACGAAGGGATTATAGTAAGATAAAAATGGGAAGCAGCGTTCTCTTCTTAAAATTGGCCAACCTGGGTGGGTTGTCCAATTTTAGGAAGAGAACGCACCCAACTGCGCTCGCCGCCTGTCTGCCATGCGTGGCGAATATTGGCAAAACCCCCCAGATGAAGACCAAGCACTGGAAACGTTTGGGGGAGGGGTCCCCCAAACGTTTCCAGTCACAGGAAGTCCACTGCTGGACATAGCCAGCAGTGGACTTCTTGTGGCTGAGATGATGATGAATAAAATGAATATGTGCAAGATTACAAATGTAGTACATACGTCTATTTCTTACTTATAGACAATACCTGGACATGAAATGAATTATTAAAATAAATCAAATACGCCAGTTGAAGAATTCAAATTAATTCAGTCGGAATGTCTAGAATGTACATCCTTGTTTGGCCGGTGCTTAGTAAACATACAACTTTTAATACAATAGGGTACCCACAGTTCAAGGCACCTTGAATAGTTAAAGAACGCGTACCAATAAATCAGTTTATTCAATTTTTTGAATAGTTCTATGCATAAATTAGTGCAATTACAATACAATGGATTCCTTCAGATTCAGGATGTAAAGTCATGATCTTGATTTCTCATCAATGCATGCAATGGGGAGGAATAAAGCGCATTGAATTTGTGAACAAGTTAACATCACGATATGCTTCCACATTTCAAGTATGGCCTGTGTTTTTTCAGCCTGTAAGTGTTTTGGTCCAGAGCTGGGTAAAGGCCTCCCCTCTCTGTCAGCCAGTAGTGTGGAACTGGAGTGAGACTGGAGATACTAGGGTCTTCGTTACTTGGATATTTATTCACTTTTGACATTCCCAAGTTCTCAACCATCAGTCTCCTCGCTTGGTAGTAACGTTAATTCTAATTTATTTTAAGGTATCCAACTTTATAGTAGAGCCTTTTATTATCCAATTGGTATTGTGTTTTCCTACAAATGACATAACTTTACCTAGTTAGTAGACAGCTGAACGTAAGTAGCAAGCCCGATGTGCACTTGCGATGCCATCTTGCATACAAATTACGATATTTGGCGGTCAAACTGGTCACAAATACAAAAGTTTTATGACTTGAATACACTGTAGTCATCGAATCTACGTATCATCACGTACATTATGTGAAAAATCTCTTTATAGCAATTGATACTAAGAACTAAATAATTGCTTCCGGTCACATATTTTCTTGGAATGAAACAGGCACATTAATTATGAATGGTTTCTTAAGTTGTTTTTCATTTAATATTTCCTTACAGTAAGATGTGATTCTTAAATTGCATATTAATTAATTGTTAATGCAACAGTATACCAGAAATTAAAGTTCCTCAATAAAACTTATAAGGAAATAATGAAGTAGGTAGGTACACTATAGTACTTGTATTTTAAAATATTATTATACTAGTCATATTGGCCCCTGTGCATATTATTGGAAAAAGGACAGAAAGGAATTGTGTTTTAAGTACTGTATTTTCTGTAACCTTTAATAGTACCATTTTAAAAGAGCAAGTGCTAAGTTTCTTGACAGTTCTTTTTAGCCCAAATCTGCTGTTTGAACTCGGGATAAAGAAAAATGTGACGATACCAAAAGCATGCTGCTAGAAAATTATTTTTACGGTTCTGTCTTCCGTATTTTCATGTTCGAATCTAATCAAGCCTAGATTATTACTCATCAGCAGATAAAGGGCAGTAAAACTACGCTATTACACCGCTACATTAAACATCATATTTTATGTCATTTGCACTATTGCTATGTTGCAAGTACTGCATAGCAAGATTTGATCGAACCAGCAATCATCTCAAACGGCAGGGCGGAGGAAAAGGTGAAGAATCTATGAGTCGACTTTTATCGAAACAGTTACATACCATTTACGTTTCATAACTATCTGAGCCTGCGTTCACAGGTCAAAACAAGAGAAGTCCTTTCAATCCTTGCAATAATAAGCCTTTATTTCAGGCAGTATTTTGCTTACATACAGTATCTTAATTATTAACACTTAATACCCTGTCTGTTAAGCCAGTTATTAATATAGGCCTCCTCCAACCTTTTTCATTCTTCTCTCCAACTTTTTTCAATCCTTGATACTTCATATAATATCTTTCTAATTAAATTCTTTCTGACTTCCTCTTGGAATTCAGAAGATAGTTACATGTAGTTTTTCAGGGTTTTTCAGGGAACGGGAATGAGCTAGCTTCACTGTTTATTGTCAATCCATGTTTGTAGATGTTAATCCTGGGTAGGTGAAGCGGTGGGTACACATGGTGAACTAGTCTTGTTTTTTCTTTGTTAGGAGCTGCTAAATACTTCGATCTGGCCCTACCAATATTTCTGGGCCCACCATATTACATCAATTTTGTCAGTATGATTGCAAGCGGGCGTTACATGGATCAGTAATCCCACAGCTACATTTTAAACATAGTAATAGCTGTTTTTTGAAACCCAAAATAGGACGTCTATTTCCCACGGCACCTACAAAAACATTACGTGTGTTTTTATTCTAGTCAGTACCGAAATGTAATAAAGTATGTATCTATTTGCCATTCAACTGATGTCTTCCAGATTCCATATTAGGCTTCTCATCAACTTGCTATGAGCATAATACACCAGTCGCTGTCAATGTAAACATTTTACAGTCAGGACGAGTGCCCACCGGTCACACAACAATGGTATTTTTTCTTTCTATTATATTATATGTTGATACATAATGTTACATACTTTATTATAGCCATACCCGTTATTTCGAATAATAAGTAGATTTAACTATACATTTTTCTAACAACTGATATTATTAAAAGACTGTAGAACAATACATAATTGAAAAAAATCGACAAATTTAAATACCATGTTTTAGGTTTCAATTACCTAATTTATAATTGTCGGATATTTGAATTACCTTTAATCATAAAGGAGTACCTACTTATTGTGGTTTTTCGTACCATCACAACGGGCCAAGCTTGCTTTGGCTTTACTTTAGAATCGCGCAAGAAGCAAATAATTACGGGACTGTTTATTTTAACCAATATATTACATTACAGTATCTTAAAATATTGAATTTTTCGCACTACCAAAAGGAAACAAATTATCTAGGTTATGTAACAGAGTACCGTATTTTTTTTATTTATTGTCTAAAACGATGTTTATTTTCCTCCTTTATTTTTAACATATGTTTTTTTTTCCAGAGATTATCATTCCATTAATAATTTGCTCCATGGCTCCGTAGTATGATCCCGAGTGGCTGTGGTCTGCGGGCACATTGTCAGTGCTCTGCTCCAATGCACTTAGAAGGGGGACCTCGGCTCGTCTCATTGACTTTTTGTTTGTTTATTGAGACATCCATGGCCTGACTGCTTGTCAATCGTTCCTTACAATGTAAGACCAACAAAGCTCTGTATAATTTATTATTAACAATTTAGTTGAGTCTACATGGTATCCCAACAGGAGTCGTTACGTGTAATGAGAACTTGAATGCGTACTATTTAAAGCACTTCTAAATTTTTACAGAAGATCGTAACATTAGTCTCGGCTCTCGGCCATGTTGTGTTCCTACGGTGAGTAAGGTCTCCAGAGCTCCACTTTTTTAACAGGGTCGGCAACGCGCGAGTTATACGTACCTACCCCTGGTATTGCAAGCGTCCACAGGCTACGGTGACTGCTTACCATCAGGCGGGCCGTATGCTTGTTTGCCACCTTAGTGGTATATAAAAAAGCATATTTTATGTTTATTTATTGCAAAAACTTAAAAAATAACTAACGTGAAATAAAAAGTTTAAAAAATTGGGATACTCCGTACAGGATTTTCCGTGTTATTTTAAAAGCAAAGGTCTCTGTGGCCAAACCAAAACGCAAGCTTGATTGCGTGGAATTTTATCTAGCCACAAACTGCACCCGCATCACAGTCAATAGATTTTCCATCTTCCATAAAGGTATGCTTATTAAGGAAGTGCCGATGCCACGTTATTAGGAATTCAAATGGAAGGAGAATCCAGATATTTGGCTTGGAATCAGATGCGTCTGAACAGTATTTTAGATTATCTCTCCTTACATATCTTAGAGCCTATTCACACAGCGTATTTTTATAGCGAAATGCCGCAGATGGCTAAAAAGAAGATTGTTGTTTGTGCATTGTATCGATGCAAAGTATTCAATACTACTACGACTACTACTTCAACAGCTACGTACTCGTTGTTCAACAGCGCGTTGTGTTTTGTTTTTCAATTATTTGAAAACTCTGTGTGCTGGACGCTCAGATTACAGACC
Organism: Endotricha flammealis; assembly: GCA_905163395.2. Classification (NCBI taxonomy): domain Eukaryota; kingdom Metazoa; phylum Arthropoda; class Insecta; order Lepidoptera; family Pyralidae; genus Endotricha; species Endotricha flammealis. The sequence continues at coordinate 10,065,745 of LR990858.1, read as the reverse complement.
AATCTGTAATCTGTGGCTGGACGCTAATAAGTTTTCACGCGTCTTAATGATTCACTCATCAATATGTGCGCGTCGAAGCCGTAAAAATATCGCATGAATAGTCCCCCTTTAGGAAGTACAAAGAAAGTTGAGAGCTATACCCATACATTAAATGCCCCTATAAATTAAATACCTGAGTTTCAAAGATAAAACACTGTAAAAGGCTATCAGTATTCCGTATTTGTCTTACATTATCTCTTTGCTATCTGTTAATTAAAATTTCCGGATTACGACTTGGTTTTTACCAGGTGCCTCTACATTTTCCTTCAGTGACTTTTAGTTTCGAGCTTCCCTTAGTGAATCACTATTTAGATCTAAATATTAGTTCGTTTATATTCAATAACAATGTGCATTCATATTAGTTCATAATACGTATTTATAACAATTTCCTTCCTCTAAAATGAAGGAAATATTTGAATCTAATATAAATTTTAAAATTTCTGACAGTGAATATAGGGATAGATTTTTCTACAAAGTAGAGTCATAGTTGTATAGCTATATTGTATAGTATTTCTGTTTTGTTTAACGTCTGGAAAATACATAAATAACTACATACCTCACTTGAGGCACCTGCGGAGGGCTGTGGGGTTCTCTTCCTAAGCAAGAAACATACATACCGACTAAAAAACGAGAGCCGTCCTTTCCAGAGTGGGATATTCTGAGATAGGTACTTCCCAGCCGGGCTAACATGACAAACGCGACAACATTTTATGTCTACAATAGACAAAACAGGCATTGTTATTGGCGAAGAAGCTTTGTCGCGTGCGAGAAACTAACTCGAGTGTAAGCATGTTAGACTGGCAGGTCGAGGTAACCCATTTTCACAAATGCTCTACCACTCCAAGCAATGCAAATGTGATGATGTATTATGATTAAAAAGTTTCATTATCAGCATAAAAGTTTTTGTTCGTACCCTAGATGCCTCTTTTAATAGTTGGCTGCACAAATCCTTTTTAGTTACTACTAGCTGTTGCCCGCGGCTTCGCCCGCGTAAAAAATAGCCTATGTTGGGCTCTGTACTCTACAAACGTATACAATTTTTCATAATGATCGGCTGCCATGAAGGAATAACAAACACAAACTCACTTTCTCATTTATAATATTATTATGATATCTAGTCCGACCCGGTCTGTTGTCCGGCCAGTCTGCTTTATTGCATACAAACTCTTAACCAACTTTATACCATATTTTTTTACACTTTATTTCTTTTTTCACGTTTGTCACCCCATTTCCCCCTTTTAGCGATTGAATTTTAAAAAATCCTGAAACACGTACTTACTCATTTACCACTAGGAGTACTCCTACGAAGTTTCTAATAAAATGGTCTGACTAACCTTGTTTCTCTATACAAACTTTGGACCCCCGTTTCACCCCCTTAGAGAGTTCTCAAGAAGAAGAATCTCCACTTTCTAGGTTGATCGCCCACGATAATACACGTGCAGTCCTATTTTTCTCGTTCCCGCTCGAATTAAAAAAAACCCGACTTTATCCTTGTCTACATCATAAAAGGAACCTCTATACAAATTTCCATTTTCTATGTTGAGCGCCTGCGATACTACACTTACAGTCCTATTACTCCCGTTCCCGCGGGAATTCTATAACATCCCGTCTTTGTCCTTGTCAACATCATAAAGGGAACCTCTATACAAAATTCCAGCTTGCTATGTTGAGCGCCTGCGATAATACACTAACAGTCCTATTACTCCCTTTCCCGTGGGAATTTCATAAAACCCCATCTTTATCCTTGTCAACATCATAAAAGGAACCTCTATACAAAATTTCAGTTTTCTAGCTTGAGCGCCTGCGATAAAATACTTACAATCCAAATACTCCCTTTCTCGTGGAAATTTAAAAAAATCCTGTTTTTGTTATTGTCCACTTCATAAAGGGATCCTTAAATACAAAATCTCAGCTTTTTAGGTTGAGCGCTCCCGATAATACACATACCTAGTCTTATTTATTATTCGTCCCCGTGAAGTTCCGGACCCGTTCCCGTGGGAACCATATTGAATTTCGGGAAAAGCCTATGTCACTCCCTGATAATGTAGCTTTCTACTGGTGAAAGAATTTTTCAAATCGGTCCAGTAGTTTCGGAGCCTATTCAAAACAAACAAACAAACAATCAAAACTTTCCTCTTTATAATATTAGTATAGATAAGTAAATAAAAGTGTTATGCATAGACAATATAATACAACGTACCCTTTAACGCGGTGTTTCTACATCGTTCGTTACTAAGCATTACTCTAGTTATTATGCCATCACGTTGTAAAGGAAATCATACAATTTTCAGCCGTTATGTCAGCCACTCAGCGGCATTAAATAATATAGACACTGTAGGTAGGTTCCTTGTTTATCTAGGTTTAATGTCTTATATTATTCCGATAATAGTGTGGTTGTCCGTATAATTCAAAGTAAGGCAGATCAAAAATTTATAGTTTTTAGGCATATCATGAAATGATTGTTTTTCATGTTTGAGTAAAATGCATTATATCGTTCTAATCATTGTTTGATGCCTTTTAAAGACGCAAAAATGACTTAAATAAAAATAAAAATTCCTCGCTCGATTTTCTCTTTTTCTGTCTCTTTATTTTTGTCATTTTGATTATTCTTCCCCTTTAATTTAGATATTTTGTTACGGAAGGTATAGGTTACATAAAAGGTCTTCGAAATTATCATGGGAATTAAGGAAATTAAGGGTACACCGCGGGTTTCTGTTAGAAATAAAAGTCAGAAGCAGCTGTAAGTAAGTTCATACAAAGGAAAATAATTATATAGGTACTAGGTATACTTAAAATTCCTATAAGGACATTCCAGACAAGCTGTAATATTCCTGATGTCCTTGAAAAGACGGACATGTCACAGCATCATCAATGTGTTATTATGTATAATATGCACCTTACGGATGACGACAGTAGGGTCACCATCAGATTTGAAAAACATTCTTCAATTTTTACATACAATACTTATTCATCGTAAAATGTGCTTTTAAATATAACCGTACCTCATTTTTCTCAGAGAGGACGGTTTTAAATAGATACTTGACAAAATAGTCCAAAAACTGGGCAATTTCTTTTTGAGTGATATTGAAAAAAGTATTTAACATTTTATTTTTACATAAACAGATCGCTGATAAGTTTCAGTTAAGCTAGCATAAATAAATACCAATTCACAAACTACTGATACAGGCGGACTTCATGCTAAATGCATTCTCTACCAGTCAACCATTGGGAGTGCAGAAATTCCCGAAAGCGGCTTATTTAATAATATCTAGATTTCTTATTTATTTTATCAAGCATGGTAACCCTTTAGAGCGGCGGGTGTAGTGTTCCTACTTCCTAGTGCGACCGCTGTCGACTGACTCTACACAGTGCGGGAAATGTCAAGGTCGCGTCCGCTCACTTCCTCGGGTCCGAGCAATCACCGCACTGCGCCTACACCACGTCACCGTCCGTCCGTGTGTAAGAATACATTAAAATATTTTCCTTCCTAGAACCTTTTTTTATACTCGAAATAAGACCATGACCAATGGACGAGCGGAACGGAATTAACAGCGACATCATTACACGCTCGCCTTCTTGAATACGGATCGTTTCTTGTTAAAACTACGTCTGAGAAAGTTCTAAGTACTTGTGAGTTTAGTAAGAAACAATTAACGCCAGGAGAACATCCTACTTATATAATAATTACTATGTTTCTAACCAGATTGGTCACTGTGATATTTATGTAACTAAAGAAGGTCTTTTATTTATTATTTTTTCTTGCTGAGAGACAACTATATGAACCATTTCTTATTCTTTGTCCTGCTCCCATTGGTCGATACAATACATCTTGCTCTTCGACTATAATGTCAGCTAATGAACGCTAAGCATACTAAGTACCCTGTTGCAGATGTACTGTTCTCCTAGAAACGTAGGGAAAACTGTGTTTAACTTAATATGAAATATATTGTTTTCGACTTATAAGGAAGTCAGATTGAATTATAAAATATGTAGTAAGGTAACATCGTCAGATGGGCGACCGTTAATTGCTAAGGGCCTGGCGCGGCGTAAGCGCCTCCAATGGAGCGCGATTCCCGTGAACCTTTTCTTATTGTATGCCGTGATTTGACTAACGAGGTGTATGGAGATTCTATGCTGTAAAAATTATGTGTTTAAAAAAAATTAAAAATATATTTAGCAAGTAGATTTAAAAAAAAGAAAAAGAAATATTTTGCAAAACATTTTTTTAAAATCCTATCAGCACAGTCCAGTCCTACTAGTTTATTTATGACACTAATCAATTCAGCATCAAAGTCTATAAGCATGGGAAATACTAATTAACTTTGATGCTGAATTACAATTTCAGATATAATCTATCTATCATCATTCATCATACATCTATACTGTGTAATCGTCATCACATTCTATAAATTATGATCAAAATTTTCATGAAAAGATACAACCATGGACTTAAGCTCTTATTAAACTACAAAGCAATTACGAAGACCCATCTGACACAGCGGACGTTGTTTGATGTACGATTCAAATAAATTAAACAAACTTAACACTAATAAACGAAGCTACCAAACCTGTGTTAAATGTTTATCATACGTTTAATTTTGTTACGATAATGTTAGTTCCGCTTTGTTCTTCACTACGGATATACCGCTCCATACTAAAATTAACCGGAATTTTGATGAAGTTTTAATTTGCATCGTAATGAAATGTAATAAAAAAATATTGCTACCTACTTGAAATTTTTACTGTGGAGTGGTAGAGAATTTGTGAAATGTGCTAGTTCGACAGGGAAAGTTTCAATCTCTCACAAAATATAGAGTTTGTTTGAAACTTTCTTCTTATTTCTCTTCTCTTTTTCTGTATCCCTTGTCTGCCTATTCCTTTCATCGTAGCAGGCACACTCATTGGTAGCATACGTGTGTTTAAACCTAATAGATCTATATTCTCCTCTGGATGGTGGAGATCTGATGCCAGTGTCTACGTAAAAATCTGTATCTTCATCAATTTCCTAGCTTAAGGTAGCAGACCCCGCAAGTCTTAATCTATAAGGATATCGTATAACGCTAGGAGGAAGCAGCAATATTTTTATATATCTAATTGTCATCTCCATTACTTTCATCGTTCCATGTGAGGCAGTTTTCGTGACCGCTGAAGCATCAATTGCGTCCAAACGCCCACACTTTCCCACCGGGAGCGTCCAAGCGGCCATGCTCTGTCACCCGAAGCCTTATCAACGACTAATTATGTCACGCCGAGTAGAAATCTGTTAGAAAATGTTCCCTCGTCCATATCACGACATCTTTAAACTGCATTCAACACATCACTGTCTCTGACTTTAATTTGCTCAGTTACGTTAGTAATGTTGTTGATTTTATCTTAGTACAACAGTCATTACATAGGATATTAAATTTTGGTATCATATAACTTATAGATAAAGTTACTAAATAAACAGTTAATCTGTCATATTATGATATTTGGAAAGTATCTACATTTCATTTTTTGTTTATTCTTGACTTTTCAAATTCCGAAAAGCTATTAAGTTGGTACTAAAGATAAACCTCCTGCCACAAGCATGACAATGCCTAAATGGTAGTATCCGATCATTACTATGTTACTTAGCTTCAATTTTTATTGTAAAAAAACAAATACGCGAATTGTGTAATCGCGTGCAACAAGCGACCATTGAAACATGAGTTACGCCAGCGAGAGTGCATTCTCAGCTATCTAATGACAATGACAGAGCATCCCCGCTTTCCAAGTTCATTGACAATGAAAGTGATGCGCATGCGTGAAAACTCGTGCCAATTATAAAGACTGTGAAGTGGCAGCGTGGTTGCGCGTGCCCCGATTGTTGCGTTGCGGACGACGCGCCCGGCTGCGCGCGCTTCATTGCCAAGGCCGGCGTGCTTTCTCCACGATCTACAAGCTATTACGTGGCTCTCGACACCGCTTGTATAATCTGATGTAATTGGAATTTGCTTTGGTTCGTAGTCTAAAACACGACCTTCTAAAATCATGGGTAGGCCTGAGGCCTTAAAATTTTATTTTATTTATTTACTTTACTTCCTTACCATTTTATAGTCCGGTTATTTGAGCACAGTTAAAATATAATTTGTCACATAAATTAACGTAATCAGGTCGTCGGATGTGATCTGCTGGCATTTTGATGATTACTGGGCGGTCTTGACCCAAAGTATCAGTATCAGCCTTCCGCTTTTGTGGTGCATCGGTTACGATAACTCATTGCTACTCGTTATAATGTAAACAATTCGTAATATCATGCTCAGAAGAGCGGAATGATTGTGGAAACCGCCTAATTCTACATCTTGCGGATATGTCTTGGCTTCGTCCGGGAATCTTTTTGTTTTTGTCATCTTGCATATGACTGTTTCTCATTTTCAATTTCCCTGTTTGAGTAGGTATTATATTAGACTCGCGTAAAGTTTCCTAATAGGCCATCAGAAATAGACAATAAATTCGCAAAGCGTTATGAATTTTTGGTATGTTGTATGATGAATATGTTACAGTGACTAGTGTTCACACTAGTCAGTCATACTGCACACTACCCTAAAATAAACTTTTTTTTTGTTGTAATAAAAAAATCCTCACCTGTTAAAAACATTATGAGATAAAACTTAGTAGGGTTATCAAAGTTACCGAGAGTCGAGACCACACAGTGAGTCGCATAGGTACACTGGGAAGCTGGTACAAGTTGTTATGAAAGTTGACCCTGGTGTGCTCAAATAACGCAATTTTCTGGATCTCCGTTCTTACTAATGGCCACCCGCGAAATATCAGTTGGAAACAGGCTCAATTTCATCAGACCAATTTGATGTAATTTTTACGTGGTATTGGAAACTGCACTTCCAATCCCAGAGTAATCAAAACCTACTTAAAAATCGAAAACGTCGAATTACAATTTAATTTACTAGTAATAAAATCCATCTATACTAATATTATAAAGAGGAAAGATTATTATTTTTATTTAACGAATAAACTCAAAAAGTACTAAGCCGATTTAAAAAACTCTTTCACCGATGCGAAGCTACACTATTCGTGGGTGAAATATGCTATACTTAAGCATTACATTTTCAAAAAAATATACAGGGCTCCTCACAAAAACCATTCGACGACGGACTTCGGGACGGGACGCTGCTAGTATCTCAAATATATTACAAAAGTAGAAAAAATTAATCGTTTACTTTTATTGTATTTAGTTACATGAAGTCTCGATTTATAAATTTCATATAATGACATGCATGGCATGTTAAAATAACTTTGTTTATTTACATAAGTTAAGATTTTTGATTAAAAAATAAACAATTTTCCTGCCCTTGACCGCCTGACACCGCCCATTATGAAGTTAAATATGATAATATGGATGCTTGAAGGGCTCCATAAAACACGTGGATATGAATATTATATGATTTCCTGATTTGACTGCATATTAGGTTAATGTTATCTTAAATAGGCTGATAATCCAATTATCCGAATAAATAAATAAATAAAACATCTTTACACTTTACGATGACAGATGATGGCATGTATGTAGGTGTTCGATGTTCGTTATAGAATGTAGAAATCCGCTTAATTCTCAAAATAAAAGTTATTACAAACCAATACTTTGTCTTACCTTATAATAAACGGTTCAGATATAATATTACACGGAAACAGTACAAGTAGAATAACAAATCAGTATCAGAAACACTAAATTAAGTGCTGTCAGTTACGAATAAGACAGGACTTTTCCGGAACTCGGAGTCAGTCAGATCTCAAGGGTATGACGTAGTAAATCAGTTAACTTGCTCCGATTGGGAGATGAAAAAAATAATTGGACGTAGTCATTCATGTGTGACTGTTTTCGCCGTTTTCCTCCTGAATACTAATTAATTGGGAATAGAATGGAAATTTTCTAACCTGACGGAATTTCATTAACCATTTTTTTGTGTATAAAGAAGAGGATATGACCAAAACTTTCCGTTCACAGTCTTGTATAACCTAAGTAACCTGAAGTGATAATAAATGATTTTTGTAATATTAATGTCAATAATAATATTTAAAAGAACATTGAAGGCCGACTGTATTTACTTAAGGTACTCCATAATATACTACGTCGCCTGAAGTCAGTGCCTCTGAAATTTTAATATCTGAATAAACGATTTTATTTCATGTAGGTCACGAAATAAAATCGTCATTCAGAGATTAACTCGAGGGTTTACAGATCTTGGCCTACGGCCACACAATGATTGCAACTGGAGCATCATCAAATCATCAACAAGAAGTAGCATCAAATGATCTGCAAAGCTTTTTGTTTATATTTTTAGTCCCTTTATTAGAAAAGTATTAGAGGACTACATGATTTATTTTATTTGAGAATTAGATAGTTATCCAAAAGTATCCCATAACTTTGTTTCGACAATTTAAATAGAACACCACTGAATATAATTCCTTTTTGTATTGTTTTTCTATGGTAATGCGTACTGGGAGCACGCAATAGACCACGTGCCTAGGTCTTATTAGATGCAGCGACTTCCTAAGTTAGGTAATGGAGGCGTCATCTGACCGTTTAGCAACGATCTCATTGAAGTTCGTTGACCCAGGAAACGTCCAGCCAGCGTCACATAATTCCTACTACGACGGAATTCGATTCCGAATCGCCCATGCCAATTGTAATACATTTTCCATAATAGCTCCTTTATATTGAATTGATGTTAGGTATTTTCATACGTTACTTTTCGTCTTACTTCGAAAAATAAAAATAACGAAAAATTTGATGGTGCGTGTCATGCATGACATAATGATTGCAGAATCACGCAGAAATATGTGTTATAAATTATAACTAATTATTCTTTGATAAGTAATACATAATTTGTGCAGTACAACATATGTAATGTAATTATGTGCATTTTGATGTTCTGTATTACGAATTTAAATTTGAAAAAAACTTTTTCTCAAGGAAGTAAAATGTGTTATAAAACAGTCATGGTGAACGTCTGACATTCAGAACATCCACTTTTCGTGTGACCTTCAGTTACGAGTACCTAAGCACATCGAATAAAATTCTTTTTTTTAAGTATAGTCTTATTGTTTTCATATTATTTTTCATTATATTTTTCTAAAGACAGCATACCCGTCCACCGTCCATGCACTACTAGTACCACTACAGTCATCGCTGGCGCTCCGCCCCCGCCCCCAATACCATGCGCAGCGATCTAAAATGCTTTGTGGTAAACTTCGATAGCGTGATTCAGGATTTCTAAGTGTCGTCGTATATGAATACGACGACACTTAGAAATCCTGAATCACGCTATCGAAGTTTCTACGATATGGAGATATATATACAACCTCCGACACATACATTGTCGGAGCCGCGGTTCCCCAGGCATGCATGACACCCAGCCTGGCCGGAAGATCTTCCCTTTGTGGCGGTCGAGCACATCGCCATCGCTCCCGCTACAGCTTTAAGTAAATACATTTTTGCATATAAAGTTGGTAGATATTAATTTAGTATGTGTAGGTACTTCCGGATAACGTAGCAACGTCGTCAAAATAAATTTTTATCTTGGAATTTTATCTAGTCTTGCATTATAAAGATTATTATTCCGATAAACAATTAACACAGACCACACAACTAAGTGAATTTCTCGCAAAAAAAACGTACTAATAAAAGCAAAGCTAAATATATTTTTTTAAGGATATTTATTAAAAAATAATCAATTAATTCACCAGGGGATTGTCTTAGCTGTTGCTTTAAAAGGGGGATTAAAAGCATTGGAGAAGGTTAGTTTTTTGAAAATCTCACACCTAACGAAAGTAACGAAACACATCGCTGTTTCACTCTGATATTCTGTGAGAGGGTATTTCCCCGGTAGAGATCTATCCCACTTCAAAAATGCTCTACCACTCCAAATTGCTCTATTTAATATTCAAATTAAATATTAAATTGATATTCTCAACTTGACTATTGATCAATTTTGAAAGGACTTTAACAGGAAGGTCATAATTGTTGACAAAGATGACTGGCATTGACATTGACCAAGTCGATCATCCCAACACCCGGCCGAAGAACTAATGAGTTGCGTCATTAATGACCAACATAGTGGGACATCTAAGAAGCTACCAAATAAAATTATCATAAATACCATCTCATGTATTTATATAATAAAAACTAGCTTTTTTGTCCGCGATTTCGTCCACGTGAAGTTCCGGACCCGTTCCCGTGGGAACCACATTGAATTTCGTGAAAAGCTATAGCCCACTCCCTGATAATGTAGCTTTCTACTGGTGAAAGAATTTTTGAAATCGGTCCAGTAGTTTCGGAGCCTATTCATTTCAAACAAACAAACCAACAATCAAATCTTTTCTCTTTCTAATATTAGTATAGATAAAAAAAGAACATAAAAAAAACATTCTCTGTAAATGCAGCTAAAAATTGACTTTACTTTAAAAATCCCTTATGAAATCAGGGGGGCAACCATGAAAGTGTCCATCCGAAACAACGAAACACGTAGTCCTGTCGAAAAAGACATTACTAGTTAGAATAAGGTTCAAAACTGAGTACAATTCAACGAAAGGTCAGTCGGTATTTTCGGAATTTTGTTTCATTTCAGGTCTTTTTTAGGCTCACACGTAGGAACTTTACCAGTATCCGAATAGTATTGTAAACACTGTTTTACATATCATATAATGTAACTACATAGGGTTGAAACGGATAGTCGTTTTGCCGGATACCGGATAGCCGGCCAAACTAGAAGCCGGATAGCCGGATATCCGGCCGAACATAGCCGATTGGCGACTCCACAAGAGCAAATCGCATGAACGTTCGGGAGGACTCGGATAGATATTATGATTAAGGTGTAGAGTTTGTGAAGTTAGTCCTTGTAGAGGTAGTGCGTGTAGAGTTAGAAGCTTGGCTCCACATGAGATCTGATAACTTTTTGACTGTGCGAGTCATATGGCAACATTTTACATGAAAATGTTTTTGGTGGGATAACTATATACTTATATTATTATGTATAAATTGATAAATATGAAAACTAATAAGTGCCCACATAAACAAACATAGACCAAACCAACTATTACAATGTATCAATCACCTAAATAAAACAACTACCTGCGACAAATTAAGAATTATTATCTTATCAAAGTAAACAAAATCTTTAGCCAAATAGTAGTAGTAATTATATAGATATAATTTGTCTGTGTCTTCTGTAAGTAATCTTAAGGAAAAAATAATATTAGTTGTTTATTTAAGAGTGTTAATTCAATTTTTTATATTGCAAACGGGTGCAGACCACGTCAGCAAATTAAATTAGGACAGCTAAGATTACTAAATCCTTAATTACTGGATTTTGTGTTTTAGCTTATATATGACTTCTAAATAAAATTAAAATAAACAGGTTAAACATATTCAACATCATCCGACATCCGATCAAGAAGTCCACTGCTGGAGATAGACCTATACCACATGTTTCCAGTAGATATAACCTGTTGAAATTGAAAGCGGTTTGCATCCAGCTATCGATATCCAGCGGTGAAAATTATTATAATTTTTCTTTGTAAGCTATCACCTGTGTAGACTATCATCGATCTGCTCGTCACCGGCGGGGAATCCAACCTCGCACGCTTGAACCAAAATGGTCGCGTACTGCGCGGTTTCAGAGGAGTTTCCTCTCGCGAACGCTTAAGCTGTGGAATGAGATCCCCGCCGAGGTCTTTCCTTTAGACTATAATATGGGGTTCTTCAAAAGGGGCGTTAAAAGATTTTTACAGGGTCGGCAACGCGCGAGTGAAACTCCCGGTGTTGCAAGCGTCCATAGGCTACGGTGTCTGCTTACCATCAGGCGGGCAGTAAGCTTGTTTGCCACCTTAGTGGTATTAAAAAAAAGAAGATTGGTCATTTAATAAATAAAGTACTGAATTTCGGCAACATGCCTCCATGTTGCCGCAATTCAGTACTTTTCGAGTCTTCGTTCTTTTAAGTCTTTATCAAGTCCTAATCACTTGATTTTATAAAAGTAACCTTGTATCACATATATCTGATACTAATACCAATCTTTAAACTTGATTTTACTATACGAAAGTTTAATCGGAAACCCTCCTGCTACCTACTCCCTTTTTCACTTTCCTTCCTTTTTAATCCTTTATAGGTGGGGAACGCATCCAAGATCTTGTAGACGTGGTGACCTGCGAGCTCGTTTGTCCTCCTCTGTCATGAAAAAAACTGTACTTTAAAAATCTATATTATGAGTGGTTGGTCGGTAACACATTTAAAATGTTCTACCAACGTGCATGCAGTAGGAAGTGACGGAGAGCAGAGATTGACGCGAGTGGGCGCAACAAGCGACTGTAGGCGTGAACTTTGTACACAGTACACCTCGACTTCCGTGTCTACCTACTTCACCCATAGCCACTGTTCGACCACCCGACTTGACTTGCTAATTTATTACATCACAGTGATTCCTTTTCCGTTTAACAAGTTATTACGAATGCAATGTTTGAAGCATTAACATCGCACGAATTTATAATTAGTTTTTAATCATTAATTATAAATTAGAAGGTCGTCTTCCTATTATTTGTACAAATACAGATGAGTATAATTTAACAGATGTTCAATGCAGATTTTTTATGTTCTATATATGTATAAGTTAGTTTCGTTATAGTAAAGTAAAATTAATAACTTTGTAACATAGTTAAAGGTTATTGTTTACTCGAAGCTGGACACTTATGCTGTACTAATCAGTTTAAAAACTAACCAAACTGCTTCAATATTTCACCAGTTTTGTTCGATCCTTTTTGCTTTACATACAATTGTTGCAACTTCAAAATAGTAATTAAAAAGGAAGTTTGGTGCCACGCGCATCTAATGCACCACTGGGCGTGTTTACGTGAAGGATTTCTTTTATAACAAAAGCTTTAATGCGCATCGACGATCTAGACGTATAAGGGGTATAAAAAATTGTATAATGCGTGCTCACCGGACACCCACGTCGCGAATTTTAGACCATTATCGCTGCAGTCCCACGGGCTCACGTGACATACAGAAGCCAATATTGGGCGGGCCACAGATTTACTTTTTGCTTAAAGGACATTCTTCTCAGGAGATCACGCGAAAAGAATGCAAACTGAACAAATTCTTTGCAGTCTAAAAGCGATCGTTCTGTAAAAAATGTAGTCACATTATGAATGATGACTATTATAATTTTACAATTGCTGTGTGTAGGATAGGCCTATGTGACAAAGACGCTTGCGCTAGACGGTACGTTTACATAAGTGAAGTACTAAAGTTTTTTACCGAGTATCAATTTCATCGTAAATTTTTCTCTCTAAATTGATGTTAAATTTTATTACTTTGCTAGAGCAGATTACCAAAAAGTTTGTTATAAAATTAAAGCCGCAAAACCGAATCTACTCGAAACAGAAAGTGTAGATACCTGATAGAACAACTTTATAATGCGGTTGTTTAATGAATGCCACAGAAGCATACACGGTGCAGTGTTCAGTCGTAAAAACTCATAACTAAGATAAATAATCTTTGTTATTGTTTATGGACCACCGGCAAGCGAGAGGTATGTGCTGCCGGTGCACTACACATCTCCCCCGCGACGAACGCCGCCGCCGCGCCCAGACGACGAGCTCCAATCTGTGCCTACGTTTGTCGAATATTATTTTTAAACACCCTGAACGGCAGTGCGCCACATGTGCTCTGCCACCTGACCTCTGTAAGCTTTCCCACGCTGAGCCGAAAGCTCGTTACAAAAAGACTAAAGTTTACGTTTACCACTCGTCTTGTTTTTCCTTACGAACATCCCCGAAAAGGCGTCACTGTTTTTAAGCGATTAGTTTTGTTTTCGGGGGCAAATGTCTCGGTTGCATCGAGGCTTAAAACTTTGTCTGTTTACTCAAATGATCTGGTGATTGTTTTTTAATTTATTTTGTCGTTCGTCGATGTCATGTGTTTCCAATCAGCGTCATGCGATGGCTTTTAATTTTTTTGGGTTATCATTATCAATGAGTTTGTCATTTGTATAGTTTATGACACTACTTTTAGCACAATGCAGACCCACTTTCGCTTTCATTTATTTATTTACTTTTTTTACATCTAATTCTTCTTGAGCGACTGACCTGACTATTTTACAAAGTCAAGTGCGAAGAATCTGTTAGAAATTTGGAATTATTCGTAACTTTGGAACGACTTTTTTAGGCGAGGACGTTTTCATACTTACCTATATATATGACATCAAGTGAATTATATCTGGAGTAGGTACTGAATTCAATATCGAATATAAAATAAATAAAAACAAAAACCAATGAGCAAAAAAAAAACGATCAATCCCACCACGATGGGAGGCGACGATGTCTAATGGAAGCAATGTGTGACGAGAATGAGATGATAAATTGCTGCATATTTTGTGAGATTATCCTCCGTCAAATGCCTGCCTACCGCGCTCTGGTAAACGACTAACGACATGTTGATAGAATCAGTATCTCTTTACAATAATACGCCGCACGCAGCTCCTGAAAAGTAGAAAGGTATATATAACGTAAAATAAAAGGTATAATAAATGTATAAATAATTTTTAAAGGTATAAATACAATATTTACTGAAATTGATAAAATATGCATGCATAACAAACAATATTATAAATACCATTTCCTTTCAAATGTTCTTTGGTTTTCGTTTGGAAATTATGCAGAAAGAGACACTTTTCAGCATAGAGATTTTTTATCTTTTCAGCATCAAACACTAGATTTGATACTATTGTGTTTAATTTATTTATTGAGTAGTTTATTTGACGTCAGAAGAAGAAGTCATGTTTTCCCTTTTTGCCTTGTGCCTTTCTCCATTTTTTGAACTTCTTAAACTTTTTCTTGAACTGCTTGATGTTCTTGAACGTCGTGATATAAGAAGGTAACTCGAGACTCAATGTGCTCAATCTATAATATAAAAATGAATCGCTGAATGTGTTGCTAAGCGCAAATCTCCAGAACAGCTGAACCGATTTCGCGATATTCCTTGACGTGAATGGTTCTTGCGAAAACAAAATTTGAAAATTCCCACGGGAAAGCGGAATACACGCAAACAAAGTTGCGCGGGTTTCGCTAGTTATAAATAAATACACTTTATAGGTTAGCATGTGACCAAATAAATAATAAAAACAAAATGCAAAGAATACGCAACATTTTCAACTTTGTATAATCTATATAAATAAAATGACGTCACAATACAACAGCTGTGCCGCTGGGGGTGCGCGCAGCAGGCGGTCCATTTTAATGACATCCATTGACCGGGTTGACAATACCATTCTTTAACCCCTTCATACCCCATTGTGGATTGTTACATTTGAAAAATCAATATAGTGATATATCGCACACTAATGGCATATAATAAACTAAAAATTCAATGGGGTTCAATTTTGATTAACTAGTCTTGATTGATACTGTTCACGGTGCCGGTGTGTTGTACAAAAACCTTTTAAGGTTAATGACTCTTTAAATTAAGGTTTTCACTTGTCAAACTTAAACGAGACAGCATTTCAGAAACTAGCAGTAAGTGAATTACAAACTTGAAACTGAGCCTGTCTTTTTTATAAAACAATAAACCTAAGTTTACTGTCTGTCATCTAGTTTAATACTGTCTTGAATAATATTGAATTGAACAAGGAAGTTGTGTGTGTCCCGGGCTGCGGTTGTGACGTCACGCACAAAATTAACCCGTTTCCATGAATCGAATCTTGTATGTCAGTGCACTTGTTGATCGGAGGCGCACGTGTGTACGGCTACTGTGAGATGAACGTGATGTTAATCTAACTAAAATCATTATTTAAAATATAGTAAGGATTTCTTTCTATGTAATGAAGATTTGACGAAAGAAAATAATTGGTATTTTCTATTTATTTCAGTATAAATTCGATTAAATATATTTTTAAATGATGAATCTATATATATATGTATAAAAAAGTCGTGTTTGTTACAACACTTATAACTCGAGAACGGCTGGACCGATTGCCATGGTTTTTGATTTGTTGGATTTGTTTCCGTCCCGAATAGCAGAATACATCTTAAAACAATGAAAACTCGATTAGGGGTAGGGTAGGGGTAGGGTAGGGGTAGGGTAGGGGTAGGGTAGGGTAGGGTAGGGGTGGGGTAGGGGTAGGGTAGGGGTTGGGTAGGGTAGGGGTGGGGTAGGGTAGGGTAGTGCCCGGTGGAAACACTGGGGCATCTTTGGAGCTGAGAAGCCTTGTATCGCCATTGGAGTTAGAACGCATAGATTCAACTCCCACAGCTGGTAACAGCGGGACCCTTCGTGAGTCACCGCCATTGTCTTTTGAGCTGAGAAGCCTCGTATCCACACGAAAAGCTGGAAGCAGTCGCTTCTTCCAGGAGGGTGACATGTCCGACTCTGCGGAGAGTACCACCAGCACTATGACGGAAGGGTCCATGGCAATGAGCACCCGCTCAGCCTTTTTAAAACGGAAAGGGTCTGGTTCAGATACTTCCGGAACTGTCGGTAAAGTGGTAAAGAAGGCCAAAGCGATTTCTAAACGCACCACAGGTCACTATGTCGGTCTAGCGGAGGCCCAGCGCCGGCTGAATGCCTCTAAACAAGAAGCGCTTCAAATAGAATTTGAGCAGAGTGTGGCAGAGAGGGAACAGCAGACGCGAATGGCACGTGCCAAGCATGGCTATGGGGCGCCCCTCTTTTCGGGCATATCG
The DNA here is from genome assembly GCA_905163395.2 of Endotricha flammealis. NCBI lineage: Eukaryota > Metazoa > Arthropoda > Insecta > Lepidoptera > Pyralidae > Endotricha > Endotricha flammealis. The sequence goes on along the minus strand of LR990858.1, from coordinate 10,048,993 downwards.
GTGTCCGAATTGCAGGCTTTGATCTCAACTGATACGGAAGAGATCATGGAGATCGCGCGAAAATCGTCCCAATTAAAGGGAACATTCCAGAAAGCCCTAAAGAGTCGGGCTCTGTCAATGAGGGAAATAATGGAGGAACTGGCCAAGAGGTCAGTATCCGAGGAGACACAACGGCTGCAGGCCACTAAAGATCGCCTGCAAGCTGAAGTCACACAAATGAAGGCCGAGCTAGCTGAGATGAAAGCGAAACTCGCGATGTTGGAACCAGTACCAACCGGAAGTTCTGTGGTGGCAAACGCTCCTTGCAATGACATGGAGGCAATTATGCGCAAAGTGGTATTAGAAGAGCGAGAATTTGTTCGGGCTTGCTTAGCAGGAATCGAGGACCGACTACTGCCGGCGAAGACGATACGGCCGCCTCTTGCTGCCGACAGGAAAAAGACAGCTGAGAAGACTGTCACGGTTCCGATCTTGGACGAAGCTCCTGCTCCGGTCTCGGTCCCGGCTGAGACTCTTATCTCAGCTGAGGCCCCGACCGCAGCTTCAGCCAGATCCTCCAAACCAGAGAAGGGTAAAGGAAGAGGAAAAGGAAAAGGAAAGGGACAGGGAAAAGGAAAATCTCCCGGGGTCTCATGCCCCGTCACTTCCGAATTAGTTGTAGGTATCGGGGCTGAAGTATCTGCTTCCGTCTCCAAGACTTTACCAGAATCTTCAGCGGACCAGATGCCAGTCATGGACTCGGAAGACTGCATGCTCCCATCCACTACCGCTGCCAACGGTGGCTGGACGAAAGTAGTCAGGAAGAAAAAGAAGAAGACGAAGGGAGGCCCAGCGGTTTCCCAGACTCCGAAGCCGGCGAACTCCAATTTGGCCAAAAAGAAACTGAGTTCCCCGAAAACGGCAGCGGTGGTAGTAACAATAATGCCAGAAGCCGCCGCGAAAGGGGTCACTTATGAGTCGCTCCTTACAAAGGCGAAAGAATCCGTCAAGCCGACGGAACTAGGTATAGGCTCGGTGACTTGTCGCCAGACGCAAACTGGGGCCCGGATCTTTGAGTTTCCAGGTGCAGAACGCGACAAACACGCAGATCTCTTTGCTGCAAAACTAAAAGAGGCGGTGGCAGAAGTAGCCAAAGTGGCACGGCCTCAGAAACTGACGACGTTGGTTGTGTCTGAATTGGACGACTCAGTAACTAGGGACGAAATAGTCACTGCCGTGGCCAATTCTGGTGGCTGTGCGGTGGAGACTATCAAGGCTGGGTTGGTCCGACGTGGCCGCGGAGGTTTGGGCACCGTTCGCCTTCAATGCCCCGTTCTTGCTGCTAAGGCTGTCTTGGACAAAGGCCGTCTTCCGGTAGGTCTTAGCTCGGGCGTGGTACGAGCGCTAGACGAGCAGCCTCTGCGCTGCTTTAAGTGCTATGGCACAGGTCATGCCCGCGCTCGCTGCCCGTCCACAGTAGACAGGGGAGAGCTATGCTTCCGTTGTGGTCAAAATGGGCACAGAGCCGCTGACTGCAACGATAAGGCCAAATGCGCAGTATGCGCCGCAAGTGGGCTACCAGCAGGTCACGTCATGGGAGGGACAAAATGCAATCCTCCCCCAAAGAAGGGGAAAGCGCAGGCTCTGACCCGTCCTGCCGCTCCTGCTCCCGAGGTTCGCCCGGACTCGGCTGATGGTGCGATGTCTGAATAATGTCAGTAGTAGGACATCACATTATAATTCAGGGCAACCTGAACCACTGTCGGACGGCCCAGGACCTGCTGATGCAAACCATGGCCGAGTGGTCCGCCGACCTGGCTGTCGTAGCCGAACCTTACTCCGTCCCCCCGCACTGGTTGGGCGACAGAGACGGATTGGTGGCCATCGCCCCGCGGCCTTCTATGGCTTCTCCTCCAATTTCCATCGTTGAGAGGGGGCACGGATATGTGGCTGCTTCCTGGGGGGAGATCAGTTTAGTGGGAGTTTACTTTTCCCCTAACCGTACTCTCGCTGAGTTTGACGACTTTCTGCGTGAGCTGTCGGCTGTTGTCGGGCGTCTAACATCCAGACAAGTGACTGTCCTAGGCGACTTTAATGCCAAGTCAGAATATTGGGGCAATCCCGCAACCAACGCCCGCGGGAGGCTTGTGGAACTCTGGGCAACGTCTACCGGCCTGTCCCTTCTTAACAGAGGGACAATCTACACGTGTGTGCGGCAGCAGGGAGGGTCAGTGGTTGACTTGTCTTTCGCCACCCCTGAACTTGCCGCCCTCGTGTCGAAATGGCAAGTAGACATGGCGGAGACCTTTTCCGATCATCGATATATCCGAATCGAAATCTCCACCCAACGCCCCCAGGATGGGCACCATTCGGCGCAGTCACCTTTCCCCCGCTGGGCTCTAACCCACTTGGATCGGACAATGGCTCATGAGGCGGCGTTTGTTCAGGAATGGTTTGGAGCGCCATCTAACTCTGACGTGGACTCAGCTGCACTACAACTGCAGGACGCTATGACTGAGGTGTGCAATGCCAGTATGCCTCGGTCTCGAAGGCCGCCTCCCAAACACGCCGTTTATTGGTGGTCGGCAGCTTTAGCGGAGCTCAGAGCATCATGTCTAGCGGCCAGGAGGGCTTATACTCGAAGCGGTCGTCGTCATGACCAGCCAGACCAAGACCGACTTTATGCGCTTCATCAAGAGGCAAAGCGTGCCCTCAAATCGGCCATTAAGTCGGCGAAGGATGCTGCCAGGGCGGAAATGCTGGGGAGCTTAGACCAGGATCCGTGGGGGAGACCATATAGAGCGGCACGTAAGCAACTGCGTCCCATAGGTCCCCCACTGACGGAAACTCTCCAACCAGATTTGTTGCGCGAAGTGGTTCGAAGTCTATTTCCCGGTCGTAGCCATTTTACCCCGCCGGAAATGCGTCCCCCTTGGTGGAGTGGCCCTTCCCAGACCGTGATGGATCCCGTCACCACCGAGGAGTTTGGCGCAGCGACTTTCTGCCTCCGTGCAAAAAAGACGGCGCCAGGGCCAGATGGCATACCCGGCCGTGTGGTGGACATTGCCACCAAACATATGGAGCCACGGTTTCGGGACCTCTTTGACCGCTCTTTTGCGACAGGGAGGTTCCCAAATCCATGGAAAAAAGGGCAATTGTGTCTTATTCGGAAGAAAGGACGGCCGTTGGAATCTCCCTCGGGGTACCGACCTATAGTGCTCCTTGACGAAGCAGGAAAACTCTTTGAGCGGGTCATCGCTTCTCGCCTGAAAAAGCATCTGGCTGCGACTGGCCCGGACTTGTCCGACACTCAATTCGGGTTTCGAGAGGGCCGGTCAACAATTGACGCCTTGCAACAACTCAAGAGCCACTGCATTGAAGCAGCAGAGAGAGGAGAGGGAGTGTTGGCTATATCCTTTGATATAGCCAATGCATTTAATTCGATCCCTCATTCCACAATCTTGGAGGCGCTCAAATTTCATGGAGTGCCACCTTATCTACAGGCCGTGTTGACGGACTACTTACTGGGTCGTGAAGTCCTGTTCGTTGACAGAGATGGGGGCTTACAGCGGCGCCAAGTCGAGTCAGGTGTTCCACAGGGATCTGTCCTCGGACCGCTCCTGTGGAACATCGGCTATGATTGGCTGCTCCGTGGTCATCTCTTGGTGGGTATGAATGTCATCTGTTATGCGGATGACACTCTTGTTACGGCTCGTGGGAAATCGTACGGTGCGGCTGCGCGGCTAGCCTCAGCAGGCGGAACTTTGGTTGCCGAGAGGATTCATCGGCTCGGCCTGAAAGTGGCTCTTGAAAAGACCGAGGCCATTTTCTTTCCAGGACCCCGGCAACGTGCTCCTCCCGATGCCCAAATTATTGTGGGGGATGTGCGAGTTGCAGTAAAGGCTCAAATGAAATATTTGGGCCTCATTCTCGACGACCGTTGGCAGTTTGGTCTACATATTAGTGGGCTTTCGTTACGTCTATTGAAGGCAGCCGACGCCTTTAGTTGGTTACTTCCTAATCTAGGGGGGCCGAGCCTGCGGTGCCGGCGCCTATACGCTGGCGTACTGAAAAGCATGGCCCTTTATGGCGCCCCGATCTGGGCGGACTCTCTCCACAGGAAGGAGAATGCGGTCCTCCTTCGCAGGCCACAACGTGCCATTGCGCAACGAGCAGCAAGAAGCTATCGGACCGTGGGACATGCCGCTGCCTGCGCTCTTGCGGGTACTCCCCCTTGGGAATTGGAGGCCGGGGTCTTATCGGCCGTATACCACTGGACGGCGGAGCGGAAAGCGCATGGACAGCGCCCCGCTCCGGTGGAGATAAGCTCCATAAGGTGTGAAGCGCGGGAGTCCATGATAGACATGTGGAAAGCAGATATGGGCCGCGCACGATCCGGGCTGAGAACTCTCGACGCCATCGGCCCGGTGGTCGACGAATGGGTGGAGAGGCCGCACGGATCCCTAACATACCGTTTGGCGCAGATACTATCCGGACACGGTTGCTTCGAATCGTATCTGCACCGAATCGGAAGAGAGGAATCCCCATCGTGCCACAAATGCGGTGCGGCGGAAGACACGGCGCAGCATACACTCGAGACTTGCACAGGTTGAGAGGAGCAGCGTCGTGTCTTAAGTGCAGTTGTAGGTCGGGATCTTTCGCTCCCAAACTTGGTCAAAGTCATGATTGGGAGCGAAAGGGCCTGGAAAGCCGTTGCCGTCTTCTGCGAAGATGTAATGTTACAGAAGGAGGCGGCAGAACGAGAAAGGGAGAATGATCCCCTAGCGGCCCCGTGCCGCAGACGCAGAAGTGGAGTGAGAAGGCGCATCTATAACCGCTCCTTACTCGCTCCTGACGTTGGCCCGCGGGTCAGAGGTGCGGGGGCACCCCAGCCTGCATCGCACAGGCCACCGTCGCCGATTGGGAATAGTTCGGCGCTCCCAGCTATTCCCATCCGCCTCCCGCGAGGGAGACATGTAGGGCCCATACATTAAGGGTGATTGCCGGAAGTGTCGTGGAAGTTAAGGCTCTGCTGTACCCATGACACTTCCACTCTGGCAAGGAAGGAGCGCCGCGGGGTTTAGTGGGTGCGAGTCCCACACAGGCCCCCCGTCCCCCGGCGGAGGGTAACGTGCATAAGGCATTCCCCGCGTAAAAAAAAAAAAGGGTAGGGCGGAACAAAGTTTGCCGGGTCAGCTAGTTTATCATAAAAATCAAAAATAATTTAACAAAAATGTTATCGTTATTAGTAAAAATATATTTTTCTCCATACAGGAAAAAAAGTTTTATAAAATCCTTAATTATATTATACTTACTTACACATTTATATATATATCTTATCTTCGTTTGCGTATATCAAACCTTCCCCTTGAATCACTCTATTCATTTAAAAAAACATCAAATCCGTTGCGTTGTTTTAACGTAGAGACACACAGACGCACAGACAGCCAAAACGACTTCATTTAATACTATGTAAAGAAGGTAGTTATCATACTAATATTATAAATGAGAAATTGAATTGTTTTTTGTTTGTTATTCCTTCACGGCTTGACTAAGCAGCCGATCATTATGAAAATTTGTATACATATTGTCAGGGGTATAGAGCCCAACATAACAACTATTTTTTATCCCGTGAAAGTATGTCATTCCAATGGGAAAATATTTTTTCTACCATAGATGGGTTGTTTTGTTGTCAAACGAGATCTGTCATAAAATTAACTGCAAGTTGCTAGTACTAGTTATAAAACTCATTATGAATATGACCATGATCTATCCCGTAGATTCCCGTATTCTATTCTATCAATCCTGTATCTATCCTGAGAACAGCTGAAATAAGATTGGCATCTAAGAAATTACGCAGCCAATTAACATGCAAGTTTTTTTATATTTTATTTGCATTAATTGTTGTTTACAGTTTATTGACCTACCTAAACGATTCTCGCAATAGTTGGTCATACAACACAAATAGCCACATACGTAACACCTCGTTTAGGTTCGTTGTAATAGCGTATGAAATAATAATAACTTACGCTCTCCCGCAGTCTCTTGTAAGCGTCCACGGAGCAACTCGCCGACCAAAGCGCTTTAAAGCCACAGTGTAACATGAATAGTATGGAAAGTTCAAACTTACTGCATACCATAGCGTAGGCAAAATACTTATTGGTGTATTTGCCTTCATAATTTGTACATACTTACGTATTATTCTTGCCTTGTTTTTTCTACAATCTTCTGTAGTTCTGTGTACTTTAATTAACATTAAGTAGTATTAATTATGCATCAATATCTAAAACTAGGGAAGAGAACGGTAACCCGCAACACAAGGAATTCCGGGACGGATTACTAGTATTATGTTGTGCTTATGTACTTTTCAATCAATTAATTTAAAATGTAACATTATTGACCCATATAAGTACCACAGTTACGTAGACTTGATTTCGATTTGTGTAAATGTGATCCTGAAATAACCTTGAACGTTTTGCCATTTCCCTAAGGTCTTCTTTCTCCTATTTTTACAGGCAAACTTTTCTAGGATCACGGGATACATATACTATACATGAGTAGCGATCATTGCTTACCATCAATCCCGCTGGTTCTTTGTTCTTTTCTAGCATAAAATTAACTGCTTGTGAACTTTGAGCTTGTGTGAAGAAAATGCCGCCTACTGTTAAAAGTCAAACTGAACGGATTAAATAAATTCCAAACTGTTTCTTCCACTATGCGTGAACTCAAGAAATCTTTAATTACACATTTTATAACTTTACAACTTGGTTTATAAAGTAGCTATAAATGCTAATAAATAGGATCCTTACCAAACCATTATCGCTTGAGTAACTATCAAAACTGTAAACCAATCTTCATGTATAATCCCACACAGTTATTAAAAAGTATTTCGGATACCCATTAGGCAAAATGTAAAATGTATTGTTGTATGTCATAAAAAAATATTTTATTGCATCGTGCACTGTTAATAAGTTTAACATTTAAAACATTCCTCATTTAAAAATCTATTTACACAATAGAAAAATAACATTTTAGTAGGTACTTACCATGTCATTGACAAACAAGTGATAGCAACCTGTCCAAGACGTAAACCGTATGTATGTACCATATTAGTGAAGGTAATAGTAGAAATGTTACAAAAGTATTATTTCACCAGATCCCATATATTATTCCCATAAACTGGCAGTTTTTTCCTTTGATAAATAGTAAACGAAACTTTGTTCGCAAATGGTGATAAAAATATTTTTTTCAGCGGTAGAGACTAAAAGTTTATTGTTTTTAGCTCTGCTAAATGGGCTGGTTGGACCGAGCTAATACCATCTCACAGAATAACGTCACCGTCGTGAAATAGCGGTGATTTGCAGCTGTGTTTCCCACTCATCCTGTTTCCTACTTGTTCTATCGCCTTTCCTTCTTCATAGGTGGGCAACGCATCTAAGATTCTTGTAGTCGTGGAAGTAAGTATATGGGAAGCGGTGATCCGTTAGCCGTTTGTCCTACCTCTGTCATAAAAAATATTTAATGGTAGTTAATATTGTCCTACCTCTGTCAAAAAAAAGATTTAATGGTAGCTAATATTGTCCTACCTCTGTCAAAAAAAATATTTAATGGTAGTTAATATTGTCCTACCTCTGTCAAAAAAAAATTTTAATGGTAGTTAATATTGTCCTACCTCTGTCATAAAAAATATTTAATGGTAGTTAATAGTTATTAGACACTGGAATTGAAACTGTTACCTAAATAAACTGAAGGATACTTTTTGAAAGCTGGTGACTGTGTTTATTTACAAACAAATTAGCGGATATAAGTGGTTAAGGTCATTATACAAATCAACGGAAATCCGCGTTTCGGAAAAATAAAACTAACTGAAAATACGACCACATAAAATTTATAAATAGTTATTATGTATATTATGATAGGTTATACTAGAGGATGTTATTACTTATTCCTATTATAGGTAGTGTGATATGAATGTAGGAATTTATTTTTTAATAAATTATAGTTATTTCTGAACGAGGTATTTAATTAAAAATACGTAGATTTATGTTTAGTTGTTTTCAGTTGATAGAAAATCTGAGCTGATCGTGAGTTTTCTCCATTTTCTTTTGCCGTCCTACATGAATATTATCTTTCATGTGTATTTCATGTAAATCTATTTATTTTATTTTTCTTTTACATTGAATCGAGACACAAAATCGATCTAAATTAGGTGCAGTGTAGGTAACCTTTTGCCTTTTCATCTCTAAAGCTTTATAATTTGTTTTATTCCATTCGCCTCACAGGGAGAAAATTGTGCTGATATTGTAACGGAAGCAGGAACCCGGAAGCGAGAGGAGGTCGGATGGTCCCCCACCCTATTCCGTCCCCCTCTCGTATCCGGTCACAGGACTTCCGCGACTAACTTTTGACAGCGACACTTCGGTATTTTCATGATGATACCCACATAAATATATATTTATTTATTATACACACAGATCATACATAAGAAAATTATCACTTTTTTTTAATAGAGAGAATAGATTTACCATAAAAATGCGTAATTTTTTATTAAGATAATAATGGAATTATGAATTTATGACCGTTCTATATGACCTCATGAACTCTAAGAGCTCCTTCAAATATGTTCAAAGTTATTGTTACCTGTGTTGCTGTCGCGCGATTTTTATTTACTTGTATGGATTTACAAAACAGCGTGGCTACAATCAAACTACGTCGTGCGCCACATTGCGACTAATTAAAAGAAGCCCGAAAACTTTTAATTTTATGTAGTCTAAAGGGTGCTCGTTTACAAAATACCTACGCAGACTTTATTCTGAATACAAAAACAACAAACAAAAAATACACTTTTCTTTAAAGCTCGCGCCGCTGCTGAACCTTATCAAGAAGACTTGGTACTTACTTACACAAATATTGTCATCATGTCTGTAGCAAATCATAATAATCAAATAAGCTATCGGAAGCCCGCAGTTTTACGCGCGCTATCCTAGTTCCGGGGTTATTTCGAGGAAAAAGTATTCGAACCTTTCTCGGGTCTCAAACTATCTCCATATAAAATTTTATCTTAATAAATTTTAACGTGAACAGGTAATAGACATTAAAGTTAAGGCCAACATTCCATAGAATAATCCCTTTCGATGTTACGGAATCATTTTGATTTGAAGCTTAGCAATTTTATGTCTTATTTCTGTATCGTACGTTTCTCTATTGGTAAAAATTTAAATCCCTTGCTATCCCGTCATGATGTGCGAAATTCGTATTTATAATATTAGTATAAAATTTTATTATAAAAGCTGCAGTAGCATAACTGTAATATGGACAACGTGTAAGCGTTAATGTAACTTGAGAATAATACGCGTATCGGAGTGGCTACATCGGCGAAGCGGCCACTCTGCCTACTGAAATACGATCCGCGTAACATTCTGAGAGATTTATATCGGAGCCATCGGAGGTTGGCAACCGTGGCTATTTGTCCATTAACTTTTTAAGACAAGTGAAAAATCATTTCCTTGCTCTTTGATTTCTTTTTTTATTACAACACTTTATTTATGTCTACTTTTAATATCATAAAGTATATTTCTACTCATATCAATAAAGCTAGTTTCTCTATGCGAAATTTCATGAAATTCTTTCAGAGATTTTTACCTGACAGATACACTATGCATCAGGAACCAATAATGACATTAATTTCGATAAATGTAATAATTATCATCGAGAAATCGAGATTAACTCACTACACATTCCACAATCTTTATCTCAAGCAAAATAAAGTCAATGGACACTAAAGCACAGATTACTTAAAAGTTTACTTGTCTAAAGCCACAAGTATCCTATCCTAAATCTGTTTTTTCGATAATACAGCAGGGCACCCAAACTCTAAAAACAATTTGTAAATATTTGACTGCGTGCGTACATAATTTACCGTCTATATCCTACATAAGCTTACAAGTTGTGCATCATTTTGCAATATGAAAAAAACATTAAGAGCAATTGAATGCGATTATTCAACTCCAACTGAGTATAGGTTACAAGACCTCACTGTCTGCTGTCGATTTAGCGTAAAACATTCGTGCTCTCAGATTTCGCCAACCTTTTTCTTATTAAGGAATCCTTTATTATCTCTTAGACATTTGATACGCGATCGGCAGCTGGCGCCAACCGCTTCCGTAGAATGAATCGACTCTATACGAGTTGCGGAATTCGATATTTTGTTGATGGATGCGATATTCGATGCACCAACAGGAGACAATCGAGTTGTCTCGTGCTCATCTTTGTGGCGGTGTTGAATGCAGCTTGCGTTCAGATAAAGTGAGGCTTTAGATCGTCATCGGCAATCATCAACGCTGATCTTTGGACATTTGAACACAATAACCATTTAATTTTTGCAGATGTCACTTTTTCTTACAATTATATCTATCCAGTATCCACATAATATGTAAAAGTACAGCAGAAGTAATATTTTTTTGGCTGCAGCTTCACCTACTTCCTAATGGCGAAATTACACAATTCAGAGGTGTAGAGTTCTGAAATTATTCAGCAGCACTTTTGTTGCTTCATTCGAACTGAAAGGCAGAAGTGAACCATGTAAAGCGATCTCTATCAAAATTATTTTACGACAAATAATCAAGATTAATTTATGATGGTTTTATTAAATATTTATTATTAGTTCACATTTCTTTGATACTAGAAAAAATAGATCGTACCTTTCGTTTATTCATCTTCTGATTAAAATCGTTTCTAATTCAAATCTTCTAATTTACTTTAAATTTCTAAGTCGTTGGTGCAGTTGTTGTAAGACGTTACGCGCAGACCAGTCAAGTAATTGGTGTTTATCGCAAAACAAGTCTAGGTCTAGTAAGTCTAGTTAGTTCACTGTCTGCGGCGTGTTGGCAGTGTGCGCCCTATATGCATAATGCGCACTGCGTGTTACGGCACGTTACGTGCGGTCCGTTATGCAAGACGGAACCACCTCGCCGCGTGAGAAGCAGCGCAACACCTGCAATACACGTACATACATTGGCCAACTTCGAAAACTCATTTGCTTGATCATTTCAAATGTATGGAAAAACTGAAGACAACTTAACGTGATAGTGTGATTGCTGAACATTTCTCATTATTCAATATACCCATTAAAAATGCGATATTGATAAGTTGTATGTACCTAACAGCAGGTCACACAATGTTTTATTAATATGAAAAAACATGAACAAATTATTAAATAAGTACTTGGGTAAGTGTGTAAAATGACGAAGGAAGGACAAAAACACACGTAAACCGGTAAATCGTTTCAACGCCTTCTTAAACTATTTTTGCATGATAGAGTGGCAAACATGTAGATACATCCGTCCAAATGGACTTTCGCATTCACAAAATAATATTGATGCACTTACATTATGTCTAGAAAAGGCGCTTGTAAAGGCATCCTCTTGATTTGTATTCGAAACTGACAAATCTAATTATTTAACCAATCGATATTAATTGAATAAATATGCAAAGATTACACGAAATTGTGTAATGTAAACCCTAACACAGCTGCAATTTTAAAAGCGGGCAGCGAGTCGATACGAGCTTTATAGCCACAGAAAAAAAACTTAACTTGTAAAGAAGATGCGTATGTTGAACAAACATGTGCGACGCAGTTCCTTAAAAAACGAGAAGCTCTGAAAAAAAGCTTGAAAAAAGACACTCGAATACTGAAGCTTGCGTCTGACAGGAAATATGATATTTTATTTTAGGCGTGGGATCAAAACCAAAGTCGATAATTTGTGTCTCGAATAGACATCACAAGGTATGGTGAAATTAAATTGTTTAACGCTTTTCATGTTATAAATAAGGAAGGACATAGCACTTTATTAAATTTAAAATCCCTTTGATAGTTCTTTCTTTTAGTTCCTATGTTGTCAAAGGTTACATTGTTACTGATTGATAGGTGCCGTAATCAAAGAACGTTCAAATAACCTTAACATTTCAACGAGTTATTTAAGACGGTTCCTCTCGAAATTGATGTTTTTAAACACATTCTCTTCACTGTTAATACTAAAGCTTTAGCCATGGAATTCTTATCTAAGACATGTAAGCTCTTTAGGAAATCCGACTCGAAAACACGATTACTTGTTAAAAATTGCCTTTAGAATATAATCTTTTTGTACATATTTATTGTTGTGTAGAACAAACCGATAAAAAGACACGAAGAAGGACTTGATGATACTTACTAGTTTACTACAGGTGTTGACTTGATGTTATAATGTATTTACACTGTGCATGTACTATGTAACGGATTCAGATAATTATGTGAACAACATTCGTAGAAATTCGCGGACAATTTTTACATTTAATCGTTTTTTTTTCAGAGTTTATCTCACCAAAACATAACATCTATATGTAAAATGTTCAACGGCTATGTATATTTTAGAGGCCGTACAACCGCCGAAGTGTAGGGGAGTGGTCGCGGCTGCAATAACGAGAGGAATCAATATCAATCAGCTTCAATCAGCACCCGGAAGCCGTTGAGCGCCTGATTGTCCGCGCTCCTCCACGATGACACGCTACCTAATGTTACGTACGTACAGTCACGTGCAATAATGTGCATTCAAATCTAGACAATACTACACTGAATTCCCTTATCCCAGTAATATTATAAAGGCGAAAGTCTGTGCGTATGTTTTCTACTTCTTCACGCTCCAGGACTGGGCCAATTTTTAGGGTTCTGTATTATAATATTTGGTAGCTGATACCACAGAATGGTACTGATAACTTGGATTAAAACATAGGGTACTTTTTATCCCGAAATTTACGCGATTCCCGTAATTGTCAAAAGTAAATGGCGCTTTATAAAGTAGTTGGAGCTGCTGTGCATAAAATAAGTATAATAAAACGCGGGTAACACCACGGGCAGCAGCTAGTTACGAATAACGTGAACATTCATTGCCGGCGACTGTAATCGTGCGATTCGTACGTGCAAACGTTTATCTGCCGTCAACTGTATAATATTATGATGTCAGATCGGTAATTCGTGAGATTGTAGGCAGAATATCTGTCAAAATATATACAGTCTTTATAACATTACAATAGGTGCAATATATAAAAAACTTACAGTGTAAGTATAATAAATCCTTACATATTATAAAACAAAGTCCTCCCGCGCGTCTGTCTGTCTGTCTGTTCGCGATAAACTCAAAAACTACCAAACTGATTTTCTTGCGGTTTTCACCATCATCGGATAACCTGGTTCCTGAGGAAGGTTTTTGTATAATATTTGTCAGGATTTTGTATAATTGGCTGAAATATAAAGATTATTGTTGGGACTGTCGGAAAAAATCAACCCGCTTGGGAGCTGTCGACGAAAACGCTGGCTAAACCCTCTAAGATATAACAAAACAAAAATTATAGGATATTCCTCTTATTTAGACCTCCAAAAAAGTCCGCGATAGCATATATTTATCGTTTACGGATAACTTACTATAAAATAAAAAGCGATTTCCGATTATTAATGCGGAAATTGGAAACCGATTTTGACGTATACAGTATTAATCCTTATTCAGTTACCTACGTTAGTTACCTTAAGCATTTCATGTACATTATTATAATCTTTACACCGTATAATTTAAATAGATACTTTAGAAGTTATAGCAAAAAATTTACGCGCTTGCCGAAATCAATTCAGGTTCTTTCTATTCCACGCTAGATGGCGCTATTCAAAAGTTACATCGCGCTATGGTTACGTTTTCATCAAATTATAAATATCGCGCGAAAATTAAAGGACTTTAAATCTATTACGCTAGGTGGCGCTGTTTAAAAATCTATACTAATATATAAAGCTGAAGAATTTGTTTGTGTGTTTGTTTGAACTTGAACTCAGGAACTACTGGTTCGAATTGAAAAATTCTTTTTGTGTTGGATAGTCCATTTATCGAAGAAGGCTTTAGGCTATATAACATTACGCTGCGACCAATAGGAGCGAAGCGTCAGTGAAAAATGTTGCAAAAACGGGGAAAATTATTAGGGCTTCCGTTGCGGGCGCTGCATAAACGGTTCAAATTACCCAAAAAATATGTATGGCGGTCAACCTAGAAAGCTGCAATTTTGTATAGAGGTTCTTTTGACAAGGATAAAGATGGGGTTTTATAGAATTCCCACGGAAAAGGGAGTAATAGGATTAAAAGTGTATTATAGCAGGTGCACAACCTAAAAAGCTAGAATTTTGTATAGAAGTTCCCTTTATGATGTTGACAAGGATAAAGACGGCAATTTATAGAATTCCCACGGGAAAGGGAGTAATACGAATGTAAGTGTATTATCGCAGGCGCTCAACCTAGAAACCTGGAAATTTTGTATAGAGGTTCCCTTTATGATGTTGACAAGGATAAAGACGGCAATTTATAGAGTTCCCACGGGAAAGGCAGTGTCCACGCGGGCTAAGCCGCGGGTACGGCTAGTAAATAATAATATATTACTTTCTATAATAAGTCTTTAATCTTATGTAGGTATTATAGAAAATAGGGTAGATGTCAAATGCAAAAACATTTTATCAAATCTATCAAATTAAAATGAAACTACTTTCGAATAAAAAAGTATAAGGTAACCAACTCTTTAGTTTAGCTTTATTATAATAAGAAGCTACAGATAATATCAATTGGACGTTATACGATATTAAAATGTCTCGAGTGGGTCCGATTACGAAAGAGGCTTCACGAAATAGGCTCTCGTGATCGAACTATTTATACGACAATTCCCCCAGCTAATTGGATTTCCACTTTACTTCCAAATTACCATTTTATGCAGGCCATAATTAATTTAATGTTACATTAATACCGTGAAATAGTTAACGCATCTCACGTTGAAACAAAGGAGACTTAAAAGATAATAAACAAACTCCCGGAGATTCTATTAAGAGATCATAAAATTAAAACATGGCTACATTACGCGAAGACAAACGATATTTTGGTGCATTCCGACAGGTTTCACAACTGTTACTCGATGTGATAATAAAAATAAAATGCGGACATGCACTCATAACGAGAAGGGCTGGTAGTGGTCCTTATACGTTGATATTATACAGCGGGACGGTGTCGTTGAGCCTATAAAATCGTCCAAAGTGTAAACACACGTAAATATCGCGGCACACGCACTCGTAAAATCTATTTCTCGCATCAATGCGGCTCCTACTTACTACTGGGACGTTAACAGCGGCGACAATCAACATTATATGTATAAAAAGCATCCTTATTTTATCTACGTTCCTTAGAGCCACATTTAATTAAAATAGCAAGATATGCTAAATTATTGGTGAAGTCTTACCGTGCTTTGGATAAAGAATAGTGGAAGCAATTAACTTCAAATAGTTGACATGGCATCGCCTTGAACTGAGGGTGGGAGAAAAATACTCAGTATGTTAAGTATAGGATAAATAATGAGTTATTATTATGAATACTGTGTACCAAAATCACGTTTCCACAAATCTTAAATCGATATTGTTGACGTATAGACATTGAACTCAGGTGAACAACAAGGGATTTTATTCGGTTACGTGGAAAGATTCTCTCATAATAAACAAATTCTACATGTAGTTAATATGCATTTTTAACGAAGCCATGTTGCTTATTCGTCAAATAGTCAGTTTTGACAGTTCTTGAATCAGAGAAATAAGGCTAGTCTGAACTTTATTCGCCAGTAGGAGTAATGAAATAGGATATGTCCTCAGTAAATCATAGATTACTAAAATTCGTATAATACAAAGGCATTATGTCCCTACATAATAATGACCCATGCACAATTTGTTTATCAAATTACTGAAAACATGCAATACGTTAAGCCGAAGTTCAACTAACTCCAACAACAGCGAGGGCTCTTAAATAATAAATTTACTTCATGGTGATTCAAATTGTGGTGTTTCTATACCGACTGCTTCACTCTCTGGGTCTGGTCCCTTGGATTACCACAAGTTAGGATAGGATAAAAAGAATTTCTTGAAATGGAGTATTTAGCAAAGATTATTTTGCGTTATTATGCAGTACTTAATATAAAAGTTAAAGAGGAAAAAAAATAAAACACTAATTTGTATGGTGTCATTAGCAGCGAATATAGAACAAACGAAAACAGTTCCAAAATTAATCATTCCAGATTCTATCTATCAAAGTCATGTATTACATCAGCAATTTTACTGGAGAGGACAAAGACAATGAGTCACAGACAAGATTATTAGGCCTAATATTATAAATACATATGGGTGCAACGCGCACGAAGTGATTTGTCTTGATTGCTATTCCTAGCGACTGTTCCCGGAGGATTCTGATATTTTACACAATGCATGACATCGTAAAAGATCATCAATATTTTTAAACACATACGTAATTATTAAGCTTTTAGATTTTAAACTTTTTTAAGACATATTTGGTAGTTTTACTCGCCGAAGTCTTATTGTCCCCCTGGGAGCAATAAGATTTCGGCGGAATTAAAATCGATCCAGCTATTTCCGGGATTCTTATTCACAAAAATTTCGACAACGTTTAATTTAAACATGTATACATCAAATTTGTATATTTGTATAGATTAACATAACAATAAAATAATATTACAAAAAAATATCTTGCATACAATAATACCTACTTAACTAAAAAGTCAAATAAAATCTGAGTAATGTACCTCGTTATGTTACATTTTATTCCTCCTCTCCTGGGGGAATAAAATTCAAAAATTTTACAGATATTGGTATCATAAAATTCCCAGTAACATGGTCTCTCATATGAGCTGCAGCAATCTGGAGTCTACAGCACGTTTTTGCCACTGGGGCCACACCCCTAGGAGTTGCTTTTACGAATAGCTGTGCCATGAATCCTGGTGGTAGCCAGAATCTAGTACGTGGGTAACAAAACCAGCTAGCACCAACTCGCGCTACTGCTGGGGGCCTTTCGCTTAATCCACAAATTTTAACATATACTGGCCGTCCACAACTGTTCCATACTCTAAAATAAAAGGAATTAAATTAAATAAATAATGTTATCAACGCAATCCCCTGGTCGGTGAAAATTATTCTATTTCTTCCGAGGTTTTTATTCTATTCAATTCAATTTGGATGATGTTTGACATTCAACAACAAAACAATGTTGCAAAAACTTTATAGGCATTTATAGGTAAATCTCCGACGTCCGCTCAGTGGGCAGAATGAACGGAAGTTGCGGTAAATTTCCTAGTTGCAATCGGAAAACGGAACTACATAACGGGACTGGAACGTCCGCCTAGCCATTTTAATAGAGGGAGAATTATACTAACTTAAATGGAAGTTCGTTGGAGTAGACTTGCTGATTTCGAATACTAATCTAGCATTTAAAACAATACTCAATTTATTTATTGCACCAAAGTTACATAATCTTAATGCTCAACATTGAACCCTGTTGAGCACTACAACATTCTTGCACTAGATTATAAGAATATTTGAGATTGTAGGAATCTTGTCTATTAAACTTTTCTATTTGTAAAAATATTCAACATACCGAAGACTATTTGTAATGATGTCTTCATCTAATTCAAAACTTAATGTAGGCGGAGAAAATGAAAGCATCAAACTGTGTAGAGGTACTGGTATTAACGGTGGCGGGCTGGGAAACAAAAGGACTCCATCCGATTCAATTTTCTTCTTCGCAATTAAATCAGCAAGTGGAATCTGAAAAATAATGCATGAAATTCTTCATAGTACGATGACTTATAGAATTTATGTAATGTTCTTAAAATTCCTAATACTGTTAAAAGAACAGTACAAGGAATTTTAACAGTAACTCCTTATACTGTTAAAACTTAATAGTACAAGTTATTTTATTATAATAACTAACAAAATCCGAGCAACTTCGTTTGTATGCATCCTTTTAGCCCGTGGGATCAGATCAGTGATGTATCCTGTAATCTCGTAGGAATTCCGGGATATAGGGCTGTTGGGCTGTTGATCAATCAATCACTCAGCCAACACTCATATATTTTAATCTATATAGATTACCATAAATACCTATATTGGTGTTTAGAAGGTAGGTACTAATTTAGTGTGGTATAGTCATTGTGGACGTGAAATACCTGTTCGGGCTCGATTAACTTGTGTGAATTGTTGCTTATTAAAGGTGGAAGTGTACAAGAAGCATCTTCGACGAGCGGGTCTTGGACTGCCATGATGGGCAGGTAGCATTACTTTCTTTGTTGTTATGAATAGCAGGAACATAAATAATACTATGACAAAATTCACAACAAAAAGTGAACAAAAAACTTGTATAAAAATCATTTAAAAATGACGGAATTTTGACATTTCGAGCCAAAAATACGTTTCCATCCGTAGAGTTCAGAAACCATTATATCTCTATATCTATGGAAGTCTCATATCTATGGAAATACTAGGAACTCCACTGTATGTACAAATAAATCAGAAACACACAACTAATAATAATTTGCAAATATCACCATACTTGTGACATAAACCAGTTCAATAACATTTCTGATTTAATCGTTAAATTACACTTAAAACAGTCGTGACAGTCGTTGTCGTGAAAGTCGGTAAGACACGGTTGCGCAGCCGCCGTGGCGCGTGACGATCCCGAGGGAGCGGAAGTCTTGCGCGCTTCCGCCCGACTCACCGGCCGGAGATCCGGCCTGACTTGTACATACGTTGAAGTAACGATGCCGATAATCACTGGACTAGATAGTATTTGCCAATTAAGCTGGCGCTTCAACATCGTGGCTACGACCCAGATGTGCATCTTACTTGATGCGGACCAAGAAGTTATAGTACTAATCTGGAGCAGAGAGCTTTTGCAACGCACAAAATATTCCTCAGGCAGTACCTCACCCTGCAGAAATGCAGATTAGATTTCCACAGGGTATTGTTTTTCTGAGCAGTCAGGTTACATAGAAAAAAACCATGGTGCTGCACTGTTAAAATAAGAAACTCATTGCCGCCAGCACAAGGAATATGGAAAGAAGAACATCATAGATTTTTAAAACGGGAAAATTTATTTAATTTTCTTTGATGATTACCAATTAGTCGTCGTTCGTCGTATTTTACACTTTGGACATCTTTGGTGCAAATTAATATATTATTTGGTATTTTGATTAGTATGTTAAAATTGATACTAAGTAATAAGTAGAATAATGTAGAACAATATAATCATAAAAATATTGCATCTGAATCCGGACGTAATAATACCTTCAGAGCAATAAATAAAATTTCGATAATAGTACTAAGTGTTGATAATATAAAATACAAATATTTTATCATGTCGTCAATACGTCCGAGGTTTTTCCAATTCTCCGGCGTCGTTCCGATTGTCCTGATAGCGATTACATACTGATATTTTAATAATTAGTGATTTATAACAAATGATTCCGAAATTAAATAAGTCAGATTAATAGTAATCTATTGATAGAGAGAATGATCTAAAAATATTACTTTCTTTAGCCAAACTGAACTAAGTACGAATTAGACTAGAATAACCATTTCTACTGACTTCTTGTGGCTGAGATGATGATGATGATGAACCATTTTTACTGAATTTTCTTCGGGAAATGTTGACAACCAAGCATCCGTGTCGCCTGACCACCGCGCCGCTCGTGCACCTAAGCGCATAGAGACACAAGGGGCCAGGGGAGTCCATGAACCGTTACTGACCTTTAATAAGTATAAAGGAGAAATAGGTTAGGAGAGAAGAGGAGATGGGTTTCCTGATTTTTCAAAATGCATTGCTGCTTCACACCGGTATTCTGTGAGAAGCTGATACGTCCTCGATCGAGCTAGCATATTTCGTAAACTTTCGTGCTTTACCAGTCCAAAAAATATATCATAATGGCTAGGTAGCATAAGAATCCTAAACATGGACGAGGGCCAACCTTCGTTGTGTAATATGATGAATGTCGGCAACCCACACGAATAATAGAGGCTATAGTAGGATTCGTTAGGAACTATTTGGTCAGCAACGCACAGTAGACTAAACAATGAGATCAGTGGACTCAAAGCGATTGTGTGTGACGTGATATGCCTAATTTCTGAACAACGACATTGATTCATAACAATATTGCAAACTTTGTGTAAACGAAACAATATTTTTTTAAATAGTTCTATGTAGTAAATCATACTTATTCATATTGAAGCCATACTTATTTTTAACGTTGAATTTAGAAATATTACTGTTTCATGTTTTTGTTGTTTGTTATGGAAGAAAAAGTTTCTTTACTTATTCTAAAAGTAAACCATTTCCACATCTATAGTTTTAGTAAAAGTAAATCCATTTTCCAATATTACTGAATCTATTAGTCTTGTAAGTAAACAAATAAAGTTTGCAGTGTTGTCATACCCACGTTATAACACTTATGAGGCGGTTCCGCTTTATGGCAAGACCCACCGTTGCTTGTTGATCGTGCCAATTATCACTAACGTATGACCGACCCTTTAAAAGGTTAAGTGATACCACTTACAAACAGGCATGGATAATCTTTAGATCAATGGCTTCACAGTTTATTAGCACTTTGGAAGGTGGATTATCAATATTCGACAAATGTGATTGAGAAGGCGATGTTTTAGTTCCTTGCCTCTGATTTCACTTTTTTTTCACCTGCTCTTTGGGAACTACGTAAGTATTAATGAATAACAATTAACAAAAAAAATTAAGATTATAACTACATTATTACGTTAGCTGTTCCACATAACAAAAACAAAGTTAGCGAGTTCTCAATATAGTACGCGATCAGCACTTTTATTTAATAAAATAAATAAAAAGTTAGATATATACACAAAAAAATATTATGAATGTAAAAAAAAAATAATATCATGGATGGGAACACTAACGTATGACGAGACAGAAACACTCCTTCAATCACATAATTAACATACAATCACTAAACCAACTAGATAATTAAGTGTAATAAATAAATAATATAGAATGAAATATAAAAAATATGTATAGATCTGATGTAGATATGAGTAGTGTATGTATAGATGTTGTATTTAACTTAGATTAACAGGAACCGAAGCAATCACTACTTCATAAATTGTATTACCTAGGTATTATTATTTTTCAGTTTTCTTTTCTGTATTAACTTTATTAATTGTTTAGTTTAAAACAGGCTATTAAATAATATTATAATTACCTTGTTATGGAAGAGCGGAGTCGCCTAATACAGGTTTTTTTACACCTAAAAGGCTACTCCGGTTACTAACTAATGTAAGCATTAACTGTTAATGAATAAAAATATTTTGATTTGATTTGTTCCCCGAGACTTTCGGCGCTAACATAACACTCACAAAAAATTTGGATTTCCATTGGTTAAAAAAATATCTAATTCGGCTTACTAGATCCAGAGATTACTCCCTCCCCCTACAACCTCACAAACTTTATCTCTTTAGTATAACGTTCTAAATACATATAAAACCTTACCGACAATTACACTTACTCAGTCAGTATATTGGTTGCTAAACAGTTCGTTTTGTTAGTATCTGTCTATACGCAGTTTTATCTTTATCTATGTGTTCATAAATTATTCAATCACACCGCCCCTTTTTAACTGAAAAATTGATTTAATGATGGATAATATACTTGGCTTCGTGCATCAGAGCTGCTCTACCTCATTAAACTAAATAAGTCATTAGTATGCAACTCTCGGGTTGAAAACATTGACCTCTGCCAATCGCATTGGAGCAGCCTGGCGGAGTTGAGAGTACGCTCTAATCTTCTTCGATTGAAGCCCGTATCCCAGCAGTGGGATGATTATGTGTTGAAATGAATGTTGATGCAACTCTTGAGTAAACATTTCCAAAGCACTGTATTTCTTATTCTTGTTAAAAAAGGCTTAAAAGGCTCAAAGACTCAAAGGCTTACTTATCACTCAATTATTATGATGACAAACACAAACAGTATCGTATGATAACATTGTCTGAGTCACTCGATAGGTTCCGGTCTTGCATATTTCGTTGTTGATGTGTTTTTAGTAGATTTTAAAGTTAAATAGTGAGAGGCACAAAAATATTTGCAAGTTAATGATAGATTAAACTTTCCGACTAAAAAAAAAGCTCCAGACTTTATGTTTATTTATTTCCACAAACAATGGCCTAATTGCAGTAGGTTATATCTATTAACTACTGAATAAAAAAATTATCAATGATTGTATTCAGTGTGAACTGGAGCCTAAACTAGGTGACACCTGTATTTCAGGCCTCCAGACCCAGACTTTATGTGGTTTTATGATTAAAATTCGTTGCAGCAACTGTAAACAAAATATTGTATCACATGATTTGTCCTGTTTCGGAATACCTTTGAGCTGCAAGTTCAATTTTTTCCGTGGATGACTAAGTAATCTAAGTTTCCTGGAGATAAAATGCGGGTGGTGGAACGCAAGGTGGGGCGCGAGGCAAAGAGGTGAAGTAACGGATGAGTGTCCGTGGGAACGGCCATCACTTCCGCTCTAGTCGGCGCGCGCGCACCTCAGCGCTCTTAGTTATTTCCTTTGTAAGGTGACCCTTCGGTCGTTTCCAGTACATCTACTACATATAACAATAATCGTCTTGGTACAATGATTAATTGGCCATAATTGGCATTTATCTTATTTACATTTACTTCAATACTAATTAAAAATTAAGCTGAAGTGTTTGAACGCTCTCATTGGATCTCCATAAATTAGAATATGCATTTCATAGTCCATTTCTTGAGAAATTTTATGGAAACTTTGTATTAAACAAAGCCAAGGATCAACGCATAGAAAAAAGGATTCTTCTCGACTCACAAGTATATCCTTGCAGGAAGACCTGGTATTATTATGGACAGATTTCAATAATTAAACATGATCCTCGTAAGTCTAGAAATTTTTACTTAAATATGATACAAAGAACGTTTACGTAGTTTGTGATTTTGCTGTGGCTCTTTCTTCTTTAGAATTATAGAGTGATAAACAGTAAATCTCTTGTTAAGTGGCCAAAAATGATGCAATAACCTTTTAACGGCACCATCGAGACTATCTTGCAATATGAGATAACTGTAGAATGAATATGACTCATCGCGTCGTATTTATCTCACACAACGTCGATGATAAATCGTCTATAAATCTTCCAATAGCTGATTCAACATAAACATTAAACAGCTTTTCAATTAAATCTCCTACTTTTACTTCTACTAAACGCAAGACAGAAGCAATAAAATTTACTTTTTTACTATAAACTAACCAATTCTTGATTAGTATTAAGTTTTTATAGTCCGACTCCCGTACTTACATAATTATCTCATACGTTGGGCTATTAAACAAATAAATAAAATTGAACCTTTCAATGTTACCAATCATGTTTTTCCAGTCAGCCTGTTTCGCTAATCTTCGAACTCTCTCATAATAAGCTAAAAAGACAGCTTCTTAATTGTTTATTTAAAAAAAAATCGAATTGAATAATAGGATTGCGCGGACGAAGCTGCGTTCATCCGTGACTAGGAAAAATCGTTTTATCTCACGTTACAGTTAAACCGGGATCCTGGATGTTAGCTGATAATCAGAGCGGAAGATTCAGTTCCTAGTACGTTAAGAGCACGCTCTCGCGTGATCTAAATACGTTCCAGGCACCCAAGTAACTATTGGCTGCTAGTAAAGTGTATTGAGCAAGTCCGTTGACCGCTGTCGTAAGCTCGCTTGCCGGTGTTTCTGTTATCGGGCGGAAACGGCGACGGAAGCGCGCAATCTCGACCAATTGGACGAACGGACTGTCACGCTTAGCGCACATGCCCCTTGCTCGGTTTACTTTCCTAACTCTTGCGCATATGTGTACATATAGGTATTAGGTACCTATATTTGTGTATACTGACACTTGTACATAACGTCAGATCTGCAATCATCAAACGGGTGGGCAGATTCCAGAGTTCAAAGAGCCGATCAGGGTTTTCTCTTTCTCATTATATGATGCAATAACATCAAGTGCAAAACCTCGAAGATTTGTTTTCTTTTGACAAGCCTGTCAACAATAAATATTATGTTATATTCTTCTATGTAGTTATTAAGTATTTCATCATCATCATGATTTCATCAAGCCACTGCTGCTGGGCAAAAGCCTCTTTTGATCCACGCCATCGCAATCCAGTACTCCCAGCAATTTGCCTGACAACGTCGATCCATCTAGTTGCCAGATGTCCTATACTCCGTTTACTATTCCTAATAAACGTAGTAATTACGTAGGATTTCAGTTCGACATCGTATCTCAACGTTGCTAATTCGGTTTTGAGATACAGATTTGATAAGTTATACAAGTTAGTTATTACACAATACACAATAATGTTATATCTATCATCAGCAATTATTAAATCTTAATATCAGCAAAATACATCAGTCATATTAGGCATTATGCCACGTGTATATTATCTCACTTCACTACCGATATTGACACTGAAATTCAATCTGTATACCTAGTATAATAGTAACTTTTTTGTCGGTACTACATTTAATCACAAAAGCGGAACCGGCACTATATCTCCTGCCATATTACATTGAACCCTCATACTTCCTTTTATGTCTTGTACACATAATTAGAGAAAGACCATGTTGAATGTTCTCCGAGGGCTCTACGTTAGGTGGTCGTATTATTCAACTGACATTGACCTCTAGAGCGGTCGTCGAAGCTTCTCTCAGTGATCATAAATATTCATAACAACTTCATCTGCATATTAATGAAGGTGAAGATAGAAATAAAATTGTGAGACGTGTTATCTACCAACTCAAATGATGGGCCCTTAGTATAGGAATTACTTTAGGTATGTCGTTATGATTTTATTGTAGATTTGTTGAACAATAAAGGTATCTAAAATGATGAAAATAAACCATATGATTATAATTATAATTAAATAACAAATGTAACTATAACAAATATAAAAGTTAATCAACATATTTATTAAAAAAACTTGAAATATTCATTGGAAAGCTTTTCCCTTGAATATCAAAATTAATTTTAAACGCATGT
This sequence comes from Endotricha flammealis, assembly GCA_905163395.2. Taxonomy (NCBI): domain Eukaryota; kingdom Metazoa; phylum Arthropoda; class Insecta; order Lepidoptera; family Pyralidae; genus Endotricha; species Endotricha flammealis. The sequence continues at coordinate 10,024,065 of LR990858.1, read as the reverse complement.
AATCGTTATGGTTAGCAACAAATTCTTGTATAGAACATAAAAAAAATAAAACAAATTAATACTATATTTTAGACGTGAACATCATCTTCGAAATAACTAAAAACATAGTCCATTTCGGAGAAGCGAGTTTTTATTACTTCCTTCGTAATTTGAAACAAAAAATCTCGTCAGGCTAGACGAAGTTCCGTGTGACCTTCGCCACTGTCCATCGGCATCGGTAAAAAGCTGTTTTGGTCCTCCACAACCACATATAAGATGGAAAAAAAAATGTGTATAAATAACATGATCGGAAAGTCCAGACCGGAGTCATCTCGTTTTCGGAATAACACTTGCTGGACCGGTCGCGAGCGCTTCGCCAAATATCAACTTGTTTCCTTCCTTGTATACTTAAAATAAGTATGAAGACACAACGTTCTCGTTTGTATGTATGCTAGCATTTATTTCAATACCGATAAGCGGACGAATTATATCAATAATAACAAACAGGTTTTTACCCGTGACTTCATAAACATTTCGCATATACATACGACGTAAATTGTTATGTTAAATAAATTATGATTTTGTCTCATCTTTACGTACCATGTTGCACATAGTACTTCCTTTATGACTTTCTTTGAAGGTCTTTATCAGGAATTAAGTAGTATTAAAAACTCTGGCTAGCGACCACGCATCCGCATAGGTGTTTATGAGCAAATGTAGTTCTTGAAGTGACCACTAGAGGCACTGTAAATTTTTCCATAGATATTTCTACATCGTCGTCGTCATCGGAAGTTTTCTATAGCTACCAACTCATAGTAATACCACAGCCAAGTTCATGCGAGACTCCTTTCTGGCTGGATATGGCTGCAAAATTCCAGTATAAACAGTGTGCTCTATCAGATGCCAGGGAGCTGCACTAGATCTAAACAATTCCACCAATATAGGTAAGTATTTGTAATATACTTATAGGAAATCCTGAGTCTTACATGATAATTATGTAAATGATTATTTAACAATAAATATTATTATATAATACTATTGTATCGATATTCTAATCTATATATATAAAATGCTTTGTCCTGACTGACTGACTGACTGACTGACTGACTGACTGAGAATCAACGCACAGCCTAAACCGCTCATCGTAAAAATCTGAAACTTGGCAGGTGGAACTATTATAAGACGTAGGCGTCCGATAAGAAAGGATTTTTCGAAATTCGAACTCTAAGGGGGTAAAAAAGGGGGGTAAAGTTACTATGGGACAACTTGATTCCTTGGTCCAATCTACTTCAAATTTTGCATAAAAATTGTTTATGAGAATTGATGGAAGATGTGATTCTTATTTTATTGAAATTCTTGAAAAAAATGTATTTTGTGGGTAATTTTCTTCGAGTTGATATCAATACTCATACTCCTTAGTGCTTTTGATTTCAATTACATTTCATTTTGACACATCCGTGAAGTGAAGGGTGTCATCTGTCATGTAATATTTTTGATTGTGAATATTGAAACAAAATTATTTCATAATGTCGTCGTACTATTTATTCTGTTTGTGATCTCGGAAAAACAGCTAAAATTCTACAGCGGACTGAATCATATTCATCGATAATAAGCAGTACCTAAGTAATTAACTCAGGTAAATAGGTATATTATATTTTATAATATTTGACAGGGTTCAAGTTAAATTGGTCAATGGTTAAATGGCATATTGGTATTGTCTCTTTCTCACATATAGAAAATCTCAATACGTCAACTCGCTCTAATATTTCGTAGTGTTGTTGACGGATGGTTGTAGGCTGAGGTTGTAGGTTATAAAATACCGATTTACATATTACATTTTTTTACGGAAGTGGTTGGAAAACAAGCTCAGGAATATGGATCATTTTGATATTAGGTGATTACCGTCAACTATGGAGCACATATTCTAGGGTCCATGACCCGTTGCCGACCTATAACAGGAAACAGGATATAGCGAGAAATAGTATAAGGACGGAGTTAGATTTTTTTATACCACAAAGGTGGCAAACAAGAATTTCGGATATTTCACTCTCCGAACGAAACGCATTGCTGCTACACGTCAATATTCTGTAAAAGGGTGGCACTTCACCGGTCGGGCTAGCCTATTTTTCATAAACGCCCACTACAAAGATTGAAGAATTAATTGAAGAGAAGTACCTATATAAATAGACAACCGATAAGAAAGGATTTTTTTAAATTCCCACGGGAAAGCGAGATAAACGCAAACGAAGTTGCGCGGGTTTCTCTAGTATTGTATAATACAATAAAATTTTTTTTAAAGCAACTGAACATTTCGCAATTGTCAACAGATAAATACGCTTTAACAGGCCTACGAAATAACTTTCGTAAATACTGTGCATTTCGTCATTATTTTAAGTTTATGAAACGATTCGGATCATCGCCGGTATAGGCTGTTGCTACCATTTATATTTATATTTATCTTGCAATAACTCTTTACGTCACAAATCAGCCAAAACGGATATGCATTTTCTGTTTCTGTAAGTTTAGAACATTTAATCGATCAATTTAAAATAAATATTATGTATCACAGGTGGATGAGCTATAATTCGTTTTCTATCCAATAATCAATCCTGCAAAGCAAAGAATCTCAAAACTTAGCACTAAAGGTAAGAGAAACATTCTTTACTGTTGATCTTAAGCCGGGTCCATAGCGAATTTTTTTTGAAAACATTCGACAAAAACACATACACAAAACTTTGTTTTTGAAACATGTTTTTCTACACACGCTGTCCATAGCGGCTCGCCATTTTTGTTTCGCTACACAAAACAAGCTACGCGACCAGCTTGTTTTGTGTAGCGAAACAAAAATGGCGGATGATATGACAGTACCCTGCCCCTCGACCCGCGCCCGGTGTTTTGTGTACGTGTTTTCCATCGGGAATGGAAAACAAAAACATTTTTGATGTACACAAAAATGTGTATTGAAACAACGTTTTGTGTAGACGATTTTGAATGTTTCGTGTTTTTGTTGATTGTGTAGGGCAAAACACGCGCTATGGACGTGGCTTTAGGATAACCCCGTAACAGGTTTTCTCTTGTTTTGCCGGTTAATATATTTTTTTATACCACAAAAGTGGCAAACAAGCATACGGCAGGCCTGATGGTAAGTCGTCACCGTGCCTACAGACGCTTGCAATACCACAGGTATCACTCACGCTCACGCCACGCATTGTCAACCCTACCAACCCCCCCAAGTGGAGCTCTGAAGAAATACAAATTAATATAAATACAGACATAAAGTAAATCATATTCTTGTTTTTCGTTTTCTCCTGGTAATATAACTTGTTCAATTATAGATGAGTTTTGTTTGTTCCTGGCTGAAACTCTGAAAGTAAACAGGATACGGAAGTCGTCCGTAACGTGCATGCAAAACCGAACGGATTTATCGATTGGCGTCCGGCAATATGGCGTCGGTTTATTTATCTCATATCTCCCACCTTCCTGGCGCCGAGGTTCCGCCGGAATCGGGCGCCGTCTCCGCTAACCCCTTGCCGCGGTTCCGGTTTCCGCCCGCCTTTGAAGTCCGTCCGAGTTTCCTTTTCGCTACCCCATTATGAAATAGGCTTTTCAGTTCACTTGACACGGTAATTTGAAAAACCGTTCAGCCGAGTATCTGGATCGTTCTGATCTATTGGCAAACGTCGTGGTACATTTAAGATGACATGATGCCATACCGAAATATCGTTCTAGTTACAGGCCGTTACAGTTCAATGAGAACCTTAGATTTTAAGAAAAAGAAGAAACAAAATGACATTTTTAACAGGACAGAAGAAAGTGGACATTTCATCAGGTAAATTACCGCGTCACGTTCTGAAGACGATAAAGGCTTTGCTAGGCATATCGCTTTGGGGAACTCGGATTAGCGCAGAAAGAATGTATTAGTAATTATGTTTAATTGAACTGAGCTCTATTGATACGTTGCACTATTGTAAATCGTGTGTAATTTGAGTGAGTACATGTGAGTAGCAACATAGCAGCCGATCAAAACCGCAGCTCCGGTATTTCAAAACGGAGTCAGTGTTTCCGCTGTTACCGAAATGCAAATGTAATTTCTACACTCGCTCAGTGCCCCGATCGTAACGGCTATTAACGTCTCATTCTTGTTGACATACTACTTGAGCCAGGCCTTGCCTAAGCGCCAGAATATTTGCGATATCTTTTAAAACAAGTTATGCGTCTAGCTTCCCTCATATTGGACTATTACTCTATATTATGCTCTTAATTAGCATTTTACATGGAGCCCTGAATGGCATGTCGTCTTGCTTAAACTTCTGCTTATTTGCATTTCCTACTTTTCCTGTATCTTTCTTCAGTTAGCAGAAAATATTTTTTGTTGTATCTGTTTGAACTACCCAAACAGGTAAAGAAAAACTATTTCATTTTAAGAAACAAATTAATTTCATAACGCCCTTCAAGTTAGCCGCACCAATTACTCCAGAAATTCATATTATTTATACCTATAGCTGAAGAATTTGGTAATTTGTTTTGTTTGAACACGCTAATTTCGGAACTACCAGTCGGATATATTTTTTTCATTTGATAGCCCAATTATTTAGGGAGGCTATTTTAACATCACGCTACGATATGAATCAAGGGCGTGCGAAGCCTTGGGCAACAAACTACTGGTTATAGGTAAAACACATATATTATTTGTATTCCCGTTTTTAAATACCTTGTTTACTCAGCTGCTTTCACAGATAATAAATAGTCGAATAGTAATTGTTTTCATTTTTAAAATTACTTTAAACAAAATTGTTATTTTACTTATAAAGCGTACCGCACTTAATTGAGTAGCGGAAGTCTAAACTATACATTTCACGTCCATTATAAGAATATGTCTCTTTGTGAAAGGCTGCTGAAACGAAGCCTTGGCGAAAACCGTGTTAACGAGACACCTACAGGATACGTGTTCTGTATGTTTATTCGATTGTTATGTCTTAACATGCTCTTATTTACAATATCTTTATAATATTTATCTCAATTTACTCTCACTGAATATGAGAGATAATGTCGGCAGCTTACCAATTAAAATATATTAAGCAAGTAATGTTCACGCTCTCAAAAATTGTTGGTACGTTTACTAATGTGAAGAAAATTTGTTGTAGAAAAAAAAAGATCTATCTTTACCTAAATGCATTTTTTTTTTACTTTTTAGTTTTTGACTTTTGCATTAAAAACTGCAACAAGAAGAGTCGAACACAAAACAACATAGACGAAATAAAGGTCAAAAGTTCATCGTAAAAAAAAATCTCATGTGTTTTGCAACAGCAAACGGCTGTTCGCAGCAGCGGTTCGCTGTCGCAAGCACAGATCACACAGCTTCCTGAATTGCATTGTGGCCGCAGCACCGCCCAATTTCTTCAGTTGCGTTTGCTACCACCGGCACGCCACCATGAGCTCCGACTTCCTGCCTCGTTGCGTCAGATTTTGCAGCATTTTACTCGTTCTCGACTCATGGACTAGATTTTGGATTACGTTTATAATCATAGTTATCTTTTATATAATTTAAATCTATAGTTAACGGAGTATAACAAAATATGCACATAATGTTATATTTTATACATTTATGCGTTAAATTAGGCGTTGCTTTTTACTTTATATACAGTTACCCAAATGTTGACGTACGAGTAGTCAGATTTTCATTCAGAAACGAATTTGGCACAACGTTAGATTACGATAGATAAAGTTAATTGGTCATAATAATGCGGTCGGTCACGAGCGCACAAGGAGTTGCGCAAACGATTTGTTTCGGCGCATCTTGAATCTCGGCCTAGTTCGTGGCGCGCTTGTTGTCGCGTTACGTCAGAGAACGGATTGGGTCAGCGGCGCCTGCCCCTGCCGGCCAAGCGCCTTGTCCACGCCGCGCCGCTTGCGTTATGTCATACAAAGAACGTGCGTAACACACTAGTTGCATGCGAACCCTATTTGTTAAGTTATGAAATGGGCCGATTTCATTATAAAGTAACATGTCACACAAAAGAACGTATTTATCGTATTCAACAGTTTCCTGTAAGCATTCGATTCGCGGCGTTTATAAAAAGTCAGATCAATTAATGAAATGACAAAACACCAATTAGTTTTTATTGGCAAAACTGACGGGTGTCGCGCTGGCGAAGGGGTCGCAGGTGCAGGTGCCGCAACCTATATAGGTAAACGCAGCCATCAGTATGCAGGCGCATTGCCAATTACAGCAGAGACCTACTTTCTTACCTTCGAACTTTTACTTCCTGCGGGCCAGGCGAGGCGGCCGGTCGCACCACGCAACGAATTACGAAAGTAGCGCGAAATGCTCGGCCGACATTCGCGCGCCGCTTGCGCCACCTTTCAGGAAGTGCTGTTGCGGCGGGATTACGTAGTGCAGTGCGGTGTGGCTCCGTGGTGCCGCCCGGAGACTCCTTGCGCGGCTCACGCGGAGCGGCCAGCGCTGGCGAACGGGAGAACGTGGTCGCGACCTGCTAGTTACCTCACCGGCTCAACGTTAACGTTACACAATATTACTGAACCGTACATGCTATTGGTATTATTGATCAGTAAAAGCTTAAACTCAATCAAAGATACAAATTCATCAAATTAATTATAAATTATGAACTTATTGTAATAGTTTTGTCTCCATTCCTCATCTGACACAATTACGAAGTTAATGATAAAGAGCTAATTGTATTTAAAACAACAGAAACTCAGAAAGTGAAGGTGTTATTATGAAACACACCTTGCTGCCTTCATCCGAAGCAGGATGCTTGATCTCACTCGGAACTATGCCAGGTTACCTAAGCCTACAAGTTTGCCTAACTTGCTACCTAGATATTACAGTTATTACGAAATCATTTACTGACGGCATAAACTGCAATCGTTCCATTATTACTTCTTCCTGTGATAGATTACTGTCTCTAGTACGTTATCCTTCTTTATTTAACTTATTATCAAATTTTATTGCATTTACTCCTTTAAACATAAATTACTGCCTGTAAATATTCACCACAGCATAGTTTACTGTGGATAGATAAATGCATCTTTCAGAGAATTTGAAACCGCTTGTTACTGTAACACACACAAAAACTTATAATTCAACTATCGATTTTTCTGTGGATAAAAACAGTATCACAATCAAACTAATTACTTAATCAAATTCGGTCTGATAACACAATAATTCCTTATGATTGTAGAAAATTCACTTTAAACTAAAACAAAAAGTATATTATGAAAATAATTAAATATACTACAATTGGCACTCTACTTCTCACATGAAATCTAAACATAGCCCTTTCATATAATTCCAACGAAATAATAATTAATTAAAAGAATGGAACCAGGTAACGGTGTGAGTTATGTTGTTATTCGAATTGCACAAGTCGCGTCGTTTCACGTTACAAAATCAATGAAAAATAAGCAAAAACAGTATTAGGTCGAGAAAATTCACATGAGTGTATTCCGTTATACTGGCAACTAGCTAGGTGCATAACCCCATCTTCTAACACGTAATATGTGCAACGGTGCGCACCCGATCTCGCGCGACCGGTCCTGAAAGTGGGTCATCTCTTTTTGTTCCACCGCGTTATTCCGTAATTAGAAAGAGGGGGTGCACATTTACGTATATAGCACATATTCTCGTGTATTACCCATACTTCATTTGAATATGCTTTCTTGCGTGGCTAAATTGCTATGCAAGGATAATTTTCGGCATGTAAATTTTTTTCAAAGAACGTTTATATCATTTAGGAAATGTCGAAAACGATAACAGAGAAATATAATAAAGCGTTATGAAATTCTAGCACTATACTGTTATCTTATCGTGATGAGACGCTGATAAAATTGTTCCTTGAAATGTGTATCTCACAAATTTTGCAAGCTGTGACGTCGATCAATAATATAATTGTAGTTGATTCTGTAGCATGATACTCGTATAAGATCAGAGGCGAATCTCACGAGGTGTTAGCCAAGATGGCGGTACGCGGAAGTGTGTGGGACTTCCGCGTTGCCCTGCGCCGCGCCCCGCCCGCCGCTGCGCGTGCGCCGCGCTCGTGACTACCACATGCATTATTGAAACCGCACACAATTATTCAACGTTAAATTGTAGACTGTTCTTAATTGTATTACGTGGATATGTACAAGTGAATTTGTAACACATGATTAAAATGCCATTTAAGTCATTCAGATTAATAAGTACCTTCCTATTTTCTAAATAAATTCAGTTCATTGAGCATAAAGTAAGTTAGAGAAATTGTTAATTTAACGTAACACATCAATCACAATCATACTTAGAACGAACCTGGTAGAACAATTCTATTTTAACTTATGACTGCGACTCAGTTCCTAGATGTATTGAGTTTAATACATCTTGTTATCTCATCCCAGTATATTAACAACCTATATATACCCAAACTTCTATTAAATATGGAGTCTGAACTCTGAATAGCTACGCGAGACACGCATAGCCACAGTCAAGAAATGGCAACTTTTTTATCATGTACTTCTCTCCCATTAAACTTATTTAATTAGGTATGTATTGTATTTGTGTTGTGTAGCTAACAACGCTGTGTGTTGTGTAGCTAACAACGCTGTACCAAGTCAAACTAAACTGTTGCATGCGTTGATACCATCGAGTATTCTAAAGAGACACGACGTGTGTACTTGATGGTTGATTAATTTGTATTTTTTTAAAGACTGCCTTAAGCACAGTCAAAAGTGTCACCTATTTCTACCTACTAACTGTAACCACATTATGTAAACTAAAAATTCTTAATATTGACCGAATATTTTCACTACTTTCGTCAATATTCTATGATCGACGATACTGCCCCAGTCTGACCACCCCATTTACTAATTATATTTTCCTGTGACACTACGTTTGTGGTAGACAGTTTACACTACCTTAGAAGCTCTACCACTCAATGATGAAATAAGCATCTAATTCTGTTCTACGCTAGCTATGGCATCACAATTACTAGTCTAGACTAATTAATATTGTAGATTTAGAATGGTAACACTGGCTGTTCGTTGGGTTTTATTAAGCTGTGGCGTGGCGGCAGTCGGCCGGGGTCGCGGCGCGCCCGGACATGCCGTCCACAATTACTGCCAATTGTGCCAATTGACGACACAGCCACCCTTCCGCTTTCTACTCGGCTTGGCGTCATCATCGCCTCGGCATGAACATCTGCCGTTTCATTACGGATATAGGTACTTGTTCCAACTAACTCTATGATTGCTAAATGGAATCCATAATTAAGAGTAAAATATGTCAAAAATATGCAACAAAAAACTAAATCTCAGGAAAATGTAATTTGATTTTCTTTCTATTGGGCTGATCGTAAGATCTGCAGAAAGCACAATTAGACTGGAATTCTTATTCCAGTCTAATTGTGCTTTCTGCAGATCACTGCAGTCACCGATTATATTAGAGGAAATGATACTGACTTAAAAAAATATATGGTTTCCATAATAGTAAAATTGATGACATTTAATTAATCTTCCCTGTGAATATGATCTGACTCTATATATATAAACTAATGAATAATGACAGGAAGTTATTTTTACGCGTCCACAACATGAATAATATTTCAAGTGTTCCCATTAGTAAGTATTTTATATCAGTCATTAGTATCATTAAGGCCATATCAACTTCTAAAATATAGTTGGACCCTCCATCATATCTAAATAACCTAGTCAGATTTAGAAATGTGTCGTGTCGTGCGTGATGAAATATTTTGCTTTCAAAGTTACGGGGTTTAATAAATTAATATTGTCGACAAGATGTTTCCATGACTATTTAAATATGACTTATTAAATTAAAAGAAAGAATGTGAAGAACTTCGTGAAAAAATATCCGATTTATCCCATAGTCCATCCGATTTCCCATAGGCAAAAACATAGTCGTCCTAATTCATGATTCTTCGGGCCGGGGCGTGTGTGATTAGAACTCATACAATCAAATGTCTTGGATTAATTTATTATTCTTTATTTCATTTAGCACTTAGCGGTATAAGTACAAAAATATCTAAATTAAATAAATCGATTAAGGTCGATTTGACAAGGAGTTTACTACAGCAGAGCTCCACATTGGTAGATCCATAGATTTAGTATATACTAGCGTAGTACCTATAAATCTAGATCACATTCAAATTCTGCCAAAATGGCATAACAATGGAGTTTTTTGACGTAATACAGTGTGAGTTCTCTAATTTCTTTTTTCTAAATGGTCCATATAAATCATTGGAACACTCATCCTTAACTAACACATAGATTTCTTTTTGCACTTTGTTGCATCGATTTGTTCAATTGAGCATGGCGTCAAATAGTATCTAATTTCCGTTAATATGATACATCAACTACCGACTATTATCAGTTTTAGCACTGCACATTGTTACAACATTTTAATCAGTAGGTACCTACAGCAATATTTCCACTACTTACTAGTTTATAAAAGACAAATTGCCCTATAGTTTCATTACTAGACCATACCGATTTTGTTGAGTAATTATATTATGAATTTCGGAAAAAAAATATTAGCCTAGTAAATAATTATAATGTGTACAAAATACCAAACTACAGCTTCTAGTATTAAACGTTTTTGAGATAGACTGCGGACATACAGACATGGCGAAACTATAAAAACTATACTCACCATTATTATTTTATAATTCCAATTCGTTATTTACGTTTAATTGAACGATGAAGAAAAAAGAGAAGATAGAGCCACTGAACTAAACTCTTATCTTTACGCCAATATTCTGTGACAGGGTAATAATATCCTAGTGTAACGCCTCTCGTAACAAAATATTGCGCTACACATCAAATGTAAAGTTGTACCAGACATACATTGTAAGACAATTATAATTATTTCCGCATTCACTGCGACACGTGTATTATGCAGATAAATATTGTGTTTATCTTATTTTATACTAGGTGGCGATGACCTGACGGGATTTCGCATATTCCAGTTTTTCCCGGATCATGGACATCACGGTAGAGAGATGTTATGTAATGGTTGAACGCGCTAAAATCAAGAACTACTGGTTCAAATTGTATTTTTTTATATTGTGTTGGAGTTGAGTAACCTATTTATCGAGGAAGGCTAATATGCCATATAACATCTCGTCAGTACGTATAGAAGCGGAGCATCATTGAAAAAATTTGCAAAAACGGGAAAAAATTCTCTTTTGAGAGCTTCCGCTCATGAAGTTGCGTGTATCAACTAGATATGGATAGATTTAACATTAACACGTTGACCGCCAACGCGGTCATTGCTGGGCGACGTTTAATTATCCTGCCACGCCAAGTAAAAATCCCCGATTTTTATAATTTTCACAGATTTTTTTTTTGTGTATTTAGTTAGATTTATATAAATAAATAGTGTTTTATTAAAGAAAAATGATTTCTGACACTCTATTATAGAATTATTAAGCATCGGACAACATTGACCTCCATGGCCTCAGCGGACGAAAAATCGAAAATCCGTTTCATAGAGCCGCGCGGTCACGTTGTCGCCCACCCTTTTTTTAGTATTTAACTAAGATGGTTTAATAAACAGTTATTTTTCTATGTAAAATATTGATTTATTTCATTACTAGCTTTTCCCCGCGGCTTCGCTCGCGTTAATTTTATGACTGTATAGATCTCGTTTGACAACAAAACAACCCATAGCGCGACTTGTCGCGCCATCTATTGGCCGATATAGCGCCCTCTATAATAGAAAAATTATTTTCCCATTGGAACGACATACTTTCACGGGATAAAAAGTAGCCTATGTTGGGCTCTGTACCCCCAACAATATGTATGCAAATTTTCATAATGATCGGCTGCTTAGTCAAGCCGTGAAGGAATAACAAACAAACAAACAAACTCACTTTCTCATTTATAATATTAGTAAGGAAGTAAGGATAATTTCAAGAAACAATAATAGTCCATACTAATATTATAAAGAGGAAAAATTTGTATGTATGTTTGTAACGAATTGGGTCAAAAAGTACTGGACCGATTTGCTAGAAATTTGGTAACTTATAACCTGAATTAACACATAGGATAGTTTTTATCCCGGAAATCACACTGGGAACGGGAACAACAGGATGGCGCGGGTGGAACCGCGGGCGTTCGTCTAGTTATTCATATTTTATAATAGCGTCTCAAAAATCATCATTTTTTTTCTAAGTTAAAACCTCATAAAAGAACCAAGCTATGTAGGATAGACTAGAGGGCCGCGCGGGTCAGCTTGTATGCGAATTATCTCGCTACCGCTGTCCGTTGGCGCCACAGAGCGTTTTGAACACAGGCCTGCCGCGCGGTCAATGATGTCGGACACGGCCTGAACGGAAAGCTTCAGTGTCGCCCATCATTGTCCACCATGGCCCGAATGGAAGTATACACTTTTTTTATCGGCAGTTAACGTGTTAAGAACATTAAGACTAATTAAACATGTAGGTACGGCACCTTTAAAAAAAAGGACGGGTTGCACTAAGGGAGTGTCGCCGGCAGAAGTGAAAACTTAAACATCAACATTGTCCATTTTTGAATATTTTGGAATGGTTAGGGAATCTTACGCTTTTTCGATCAGGCTACGGATCTAACGCAAGTTTAACATTTTTTACCAGTCTAAAAAAGTGCCAAGCGCCGCCACATACGTAGTACTATTATCTATTCTGTGGCGCCGCTAAAGAAATTTTCACTTCAAAAAATCGAATTTTTGTTTTACCACTTTGTTAACATAAGTAGGTACATTACATAGTTTGTGTAAACATGCCAAATGACAGCTCGTCTCGGATCTAGACTGCGGACAGGCTATCATGGCGAAACTATGGGTTTCTTGTTAGTTTACTACGAAACCCTTTAAATACAAAATAAAAATCTTTGCAACTATAAGGTTCATTACCATAAGTTGCAATAATTTTTATTTTTAATGGAATAAACATTAAAGTAAGTGGGTAAGTGGTTATTACTTCCGTAAAACGCGCCTACTTAGTAACTTATGAAATTTATAATAACTGTTATTAATATTCAAAACCTACTGCCGTAATCAGTGAAACACATTGGCAATTAAACCCACAGATAAAAATGTGCCGAGACAGGTTACTAAGAAGTTACTAACACTCAATATTGAATCTAAATGTAATGAATTTAAGGCTCTTTATTTCATCAAGTGCTTACAAAAATTTATAATGTTTATTATGTCGATTCAGTAAACAATGTTGCTTACACAGAAGAAGATTAATACAGAAGCCGCGTATCTTTACGAACATGAGCGTCAAGCATTTCATATTTTTTTGCAATTTGCTGTGACATCGCAAATGTTTATTGAATAGGAACATTTTTTCAGGGAATTCAGAGGAATTTTATTTAGAGAATAGGTTTTTACAAACACGGATTACACATTTAATGGACATAGTAGCCAGACCTGCTACGACATCGAGCTATTGCGGGAACGTAAGGCTTCACAGCCCAGCTCACACACAAACGTTAATAAAACCAAACTAACTGATAGCACAGATAGTTAGCGTCGATGGATACGATTAAACTTGATTAAAGGAAACGTTTCCGAGTTAGACTGACCGGTTAGCGCCGAGCATATTAGCCAATCAACGCCGTTCACTATGAACGATCGGCGTGATCGCATGTAAACTAACATCAAAATATCATCTAGCTCGCTATCTTAATGATAAAACATTGTCAAAAAAATGCAAATTCTCCACAAATTCGCGCGATGCTGGTGACCGTTACCGTTAAGTAGAACGTATTTGTGGCTTCTATTAAAAACTATTGCTGTGGTTACGTATGTCACCTTATCTCAGTATATGGCCCGGTGTCATAGCACAACAGTCGCGTCATCTCAGCGAAATTCTTTGTGTAAACCTTTACATGCTTCGAAAGATAATTTCTCCCTACCCACTCAAAGATTACAAGTATGATATTATGTAGAGTCAGCGGAATAAATATTATCACTTTAGTACCTTGCCACTTGCCACTATGTAATTGGTGTCATATTCATACGAAAGTAATTAAAATTAATAAACAAGAGTTACAGGTACATACTAAAGTGTCGGCATATCATATTTATGCCGCTGAGTGAAAACTGAAATTTTGGGTGCACGATATTAAGCCGAACTATTCTGCATAATTCAATCCTACAAAATAATTATGATAGAGTTTGAGAGCATTAGGTAAGCGTTTTCAGTAGAGTGCTGTACGGAACTTTTATATATTTTTTGCGCATAATGTTTCTCTTCTTGACACAGTGGAAACAAAAGCTTGCTACACATACGTCCGGTTCGGTACGTTTGATTCACATGGAACACGGCTAGAAATGAAGGAGAAAAAGGATTGCTCGAACAACGAAACAGACCCAAAACATTTATTGCTCATACATTTATTGGTTGCATCAGAGCGCTTGTAGGCTTGTATCGAAAAGGTAGTTTATTCGGGGTTTTTTTTTTTATAGAAGCGTGATTTGCTCACTTAAATATTACAATCTAGCTTATGGGCTAATAAGTAATTTAAATTTAACGTAAACTTCTAAAATGTTTTAGTCTTAGAATAATGTCCATTGACATTTCTTAGTGTCTGTTAAGGCGAAACACTTTGTTCTTGTGTTTTAAGTTAATACACTAATATTATTCATTTCACTTATCACTACACTAACTCAAAAGGTTTTATTCTTTTCAGTCTTCTCACTAAATCTGTTGAATCGGGCAGTTGGACTGCTTCGAGATTCACATGATGATGAAGTCTATTATCATGAGCTTCTGCATACTTTTGTATAACATTGTCCACAAACTCCACTTTAAGGTCCCGATGGAGGCAATAATTTGTGAAGTACCAGGGTGCATTTGCGATGCCTCTGAGTACTTTATTCTGAAAACGCTGAATAATCTGTCTATTGCTCTGTTTGGTACAGCCCCATAACTGTATGCCATAGGTCCACACAGGCATGAGCACTTGTTTATACAGAAGCAATTTATTATGTATTGATAGGTAAGAATTTCTCCCAAGCAGCCAATACATGTTTTTATAACGTAATTCTAACTCTTCTCGTTTTTTCTTGACATGAGCTTTCCAGCGCAGTTTAGCGTCTAGAGTCATGCCTAGGTGCTTAGCTGTATTAGATTACGGGATTGGCTTGTTATTTAGGAACACTGGATGGTAGTGCTGATTTTTGTTCGTGAAGTCAATATGAACTGATTTTGACTCATTTAGTTTAATTCGCCATTTTTTAGTCCAATTATGTACTTTTGTTATGGCAACTTGTACTTTCTCTACTGATTCTGCATGTGAGTTTCCAGTTGCCATTATAGCAGTATCATCGGCAAAGGTTGCAATGGTGTTATTTTCTAGTTCTGGAATATCACAAGTGTATAATAAGTACAGGATCGGACCTAATACATTTCCCTGTGGTACTCCAGCTTTTATTTCCTTTAGGTCAGAATAAGCCTCCTCTTGTCTGATCCTAAACATTCTGTTAGAGATATATGATTCCAGTATTGCAGTAAATTGTTTCGGTAACATTGTCCTAAGTTTATATAATAGACCTTTGTGCCAAACTTTATCAAAAGCTTGTGCTACATCCAAGAATACGGTAGCGCATACTTTCTTTTCCTCTAATGCTTTCTCTATTACATTTGTGATCCTATGCACTTGGTCTATAGTTGAATGTTTCTCCCTAAAGCCAAATTGATGCTGTGGTATTAAATCCTTTTCATCCAGTATTGGCTTTAGTCTTTTAAGTAAGAGCTTTTCAAATAATTTAGACATCACTGGCAATAACGAGATTGGCCTATATGACGTAGTTTCGTGAGGTTATTTGGGTTGAGTATAATAAATGTAGTGAATATGTGTGGCAAAGCAGTTTTTTTTTCACGAATATTCACCAAAATAACCAAACGTGGTAGTGTTGGAAGTTGGGATCACTGAGTTCCGTCTAATATCGTTCTTTGAGCTCAACTCGCGAACGGTTTCCGCCTCGGGGGACTGGACTACAAAATCTTGTCAATACTGAATTTTTATTTGTTAAATTTAAGCGTAGAGAAAGAGCCTGTAAAAGCCTAGTCTCAGAATAAACTATTCTACCTTAATATTTATCTATATATTCTGTTTTACCGACCGGCTGTGCCGAATGCCGGAACGAATATGACATGTGTGTATCAACATAACTCAGTAAAGACATTAATTAAACACAGGCTGCGTATATGCATGCATCCTTAATTAATTGCTTGTTTACATTTTATCGATTGTAACCCTAGTTGGTTAATTGCAGATTGGACACGTCACCCAGTGCCATTCGAGTTTCCGGGACAGCTGGCGCGTTCGCGGACGTAGATAAGGCTTATCAACGCTGTCGAGGTGGATGATCGATATATTGCTATTTGGTGTACCGTTGATCGATATTATATTAAACGCATGCTTTTTGCTATCTATATTATTGGAATCAAAATAGTAAACAACAGCTCACGCCATTAAGTCCCAATACCTATGTAAGGAAGGACCTAATAGATAGACCGTGGTGCTCGGCAATCGAGCTTCAATTTAATTGCCATCTCTTTAGGACTAACTTATAACGCCTTTTGTTTCAAATTGCTGCCTCACAAAGTGTTGCAAACTGTCTACTCCGTCTAATTGCTTTCTGATTGAATTCGTTGCGAGTTCCAAGACGTTCCAGGGACGTCAATAAGCTTCATAGCATTGCTTATTGACAATCTGAGGTTGCCATTGTTGATCCTGGCTACAGGAGACACAGCGGTGGGAATGTGTGACACAGCGGTGACTTGTTCCGATAAAATATGTTTCTATAGTCATCAATTCGCACACTTATCTAATTTGTACTTGGACATTTCTTAGATAAGATTAATAGGTACGTAGGTATAGATTTAATAAGGAAAATAATAAATGAATGCAATAAAATATATAAATAGAAATTAGTTTAATTAAAATGTATTTTTAGAATACATTCACGTGTATTCTAAAAATACATTTTAATTAACTAATTTCTATTTACAACAAACCAAAACAATCAAAAGTACAGCAATCCTAGTACAGTGCCAAAATGAGATAAGTAACCATTATTTTTAGAATACACGAATGCAATTAGACTTATCATTAGTAATCTAAAACATCTGTCAAATTAGTGTGTAACCAGAATTATTCAATAATCAAACACAGCAACGGATTGTGGATTCAAAATTCAAAACTTTTATTCAGAGAATAGGTTTTCACAAACACGTTCTCTTGGCAGAGTATACATAAATGATTTGTATAAATTAATCTACTCTAAAAACTACTACACAAAAGCAAACAAAAGCAAAATGACCACTGGTAAAAAGAAATGGCGTAAGAAAATCAGAATCAATAAGTATAATTATCAGCAACCACTATTATTTCAGTGTTTGGACATGGATTTACAATGGCGGGTCCGTCCTTGCAGGTCCTTCAATCTTCATATCAGGCACCATAAAGACATAACAACTGTCAACAATCGAAACCGACAGCAATACAGGAAAATTTTAGCTCTTTCGTGTACCGCTGTTTGTTTCGAATATTAAACCCACCTAAATAGTGGCTAGACTAACCGTTGCTTAACGTATATGGTTTTACAGTTTGACACGTGCAATGAATGACGTCAAACATTTATGTTAGTTGTATTTAGTAAAATATCATTTATCGTAATACGGAATTGAAACAGTCCCGAAGCGGATAAACAGTCAAGGGTCAATTTGTGCATAAAAACATATCGCAGTTCAACATTCTATTAATGTGTTTACGATTGGTGCATCTGTTTCGTTAAGTGCATACCTAGATAATATGCAGTTGCAAAATGAAATTGGACTATGCTGTTCTAGTAATAAGCATATAATTGTTGTAATTGAGTTACCTCCTAGCAACGTTTCTCTCTGCAATTAACAGATTGGTTCTTTTTTTTGCTACAATCTTATATCTTTCGAATTAAATTCGGTGTGAGATCCAAGAAATTTATAGGTCTCACCGCAATGACATTGTCTGCATATTGTCTCTGTTTATCCTGTCTGTACAGGAGATAAAAAGTCCTCACTCTCAAAATTACCATAAGACAAGTTAGAAAATGATGCTTCTATCTATTGACACTAATCTTATCTATTATGAAAGTTCTTTGGGGACAGATATCGCTCTGTTTTATTATGTTCTTTGTGCATTATATCGAAGTTCGCATGATGTGTTTTTGTGATGTTGTGTCGTAGAAACCACATTGTTTTCCTCTCGACAGAAGAGAGTGACAGTACATTGCGTGAGTCCCAGTCGACGCCCCCACGGTTTCTATGCGCAACACGCGTGACCAATTTATGTTATGACTTTAATATAATACTTCGCAGAACAAAATATATTAGCCGGTGGTTGTAACACGTTTAACTGTTATGAATTTCATAGTGGTTATTTGTAATCCGCTAAAATTGTAACCGGAATTAACATTTGATCTTATTGCCTGAATACCGGAAGACATAATGAACAAGATGATTTTATAATAACCTGAAATCATTCGATGATAATTTAATGTTGTAAACATTATTCTCATTAAGTAATTTACATATTTTTGTATTGAAATTAAGTTATTTAAGTTATCCACAACGAAACATGTTTAACTAGTCTCATGTATTTGGGATATGTTCCTTTCCAACAATAAAATGAAATAGGGTACACTTTCCGAACCTTAAGAGTGTTTTAGGGTTCTGTAGTACCCTTGGAGTAGTAGCACACAAGGAACTCTCACAGTTTCGCTATGTTCGTCTATCCGACAGAACTGTCTGTCCGCGGTCTATATATATCACATAGATTCTGAATAATACTAGAGAGCTGTAGTTTGGCATGTATGTACATTAGTACATTACACACATTAACAACTATAAGTACTAACAAAGTGATTGTCAAATCTTGAAAATATTTGGGGGGTGCACCCTTACACGTACATGCAATGAGTTTTGAATGCTGCAGATCACATAAGTATTTAACTCGAGTATAGGTACAGCTAGCTGCCTTGCTCTAACGGAGGTGTGACATGTAACAACAGACGTCATTTTATAAAATGATCAAATATAAAAGGAAAAGTTAGAATAGATAAGAATTATTAGCAGCTCATCCGTCCGATATCCCTCACTCTCGCCGTTCCGGCCGGGTGGGCGCATGAAACTACTCCACTTTCTGACTCGCTGGTATTTCACGAGACATCTTGGAAACTTGGTGACAATGAACTGCCGCGTGGTAGGGGACTATTGTGGCAAAGGTATTTTCGCAACTAGTTTAAGAACATATTAAATGTAAAAAATATACGGTTGAGGACAATTGACTGTCCCGTGGATGTAATGCTATTTCTATGGCCAATCGGAAAAATTTTCGCTATTCTGTGATCTCACTTTCGTAAGCTATTATTACGTTTAGGACACAAAAAATAATAATTAAGGAGACTAAAAGATTAGGTGCAACATTTTTATCTAGCACACAAATTATTTAGCTAGAAAAATCCTTAACCCGTGGGCGGGCAGGTATAATTAAGCGTTCATCCTTTAAATGAAAATGACAATATTGATTCAGAAAGTAGGCCTTTACAGGCATGTTCTCTAGTCATGTTGAACATGTTACATAATTCATATTATTATTTAATAAGCTACTGTAAAAAAAACTGTCATCATTTCGGTCCTGATTCCTGATGATCCTTTCAATACTTCCTTCCTACAAAGAGACAGAGTAACCGTCTAATTTCTTTCTGATTAAATTCGTTGTAAACTAATACTAGACATTTATGACTTTAGGTAGTCTGAATTAGTCGCTCTCCCTGGGACGTCAATAAGCTTCATTGCTTATTGTCATTCTAAGATCGCCGTTGTTGATCCTGGCTATACAGGAAAGTGTACCGAAATGTAATGATACCAACGTCTATACAAAATATCATTGTTATTGGCGTACGTCATTATTTGTATAATTATTAACAACGTACTTAATTAATTCGCGATTGCAAAATGTGCCATAATAATCTAATCGTTAATGAGATTTAGATGTTAAAAAAACAATCATTATAATCAAAGGTGCTAAGTTCAATAAAAAAACTTCCCGTAGTTTGATTAATTGAAATAACATTGTAGTTCAATCAGAGATTACTTAATATAATATGTATTACTTGTTAAATACACAATCAGAGCCTTCTCTATATTCACAACTTCACAAGTTAAGCCATGCTTGAAGTTGAATTGTTATCAGACGGATATCAAATACTTAATTTTGATTTTGACAAATAAAAAAGTATGAATCGGCACCACTATAAACACTAAAATTTCACTGAACCACTTCAAAACATTGGGTGTCTTTGGTTAATATCTAGGTGATTTGGTGATTAACAAGTCAGGAACTCTTAACTCATTAAGTATAAAAAAGTTACGAGTTCCTGAAACAAGTTTGTAATTTAGTTTTTTTTAAATAAGTAAAAAATTCTTACACTTAATTGACGTGACAACGACAACCTTTCTTTAGTACCTTAGTGTTAGAGATCATACACATCCTGGATAAACTGGTTCAGCGACAACTAACGGAGCCTGTTTGCATCCTGTGTCTTAAGGAAGCGCTAAGAAGTCGCACGAGATCTCAGGATTAACCTGGCCTCATACGATACGATCTACATTTTTTCATAGAATCACATCTATAATCCTCTAACTATCAATAAATCAATCAAAACATGAACTATGGATTTAGGCCTACAGTTAATAAAATCGCTAGTCACTAGTGTAGCAAAATTCGGGTATATGTAGAACAAAAAAATATTTTATTAACTAAACTAGACATTTATGACCTTTGGAAAACACAATAAAATATTTAGAAATTATCATCAGGTTATTTTCTTTTTTTTTTTTACAGAGAATGCGTTTTGGTAAGTAAATAATAACGAAATACAGCCGGCATTTCGGTATTATGTACTTAGCAAAATTAAACCAAAAAAAAGATTTTACTATGTATCTTAAAATACTTAAATCATTGTTTACTACGGAACCTTAACCCACGGCATAACCCGAGTACAAGACAGTGTAAACAAACAAAACTTTAATTAAACTTGCCTAATCCTTGTTTACTAATAGAAGGGGGATTTTGTTAATCTTCCATCTCTCTATCATCTCTGTATCAATTTCTAAAACTCCACGCAAAGTCGAAGGCAGATATAAAAAAAAAAACAGATTTATTTATGGTCTGTATGAGTTAGACATTTGTAATTAAATGTGCGAACCGCGTCATCCGCCTCCCAGTCCATTCATTTTCCTCTGGCCTGTAGTTTTTCTCAGCTCGCGTGATGCAATCACGGATGTTCGAGCGGCTATTATATTACGCCAGTTGCTTCAGCACATAGCGACCGAGACTGGACAATTATACACCGTTGCTTAGAATGCTAAACTCAGGATTTTAAGGCATTTCCAACCACTATTGGTCAAAATATGGTAGAATTTCGATGTAAATAGATAATGAAATCCAAACATATTTCCAACAACCCCACAAATCATATTTCCAACTGAAATGAAAACGTTTGAAACTTATTGACCAGCAGTGGACGTTTTTGTGGCTGAGATGATGATGATGGGATAATAAAATCAATTTAAAATATCGACAATCCGACCTAAGTTGCTCATACATTTCAATGGGTCATTGAATTTAAATCACTGGGGTGATAGTTTCACCTTAAACCACCCCCAGAGCCCCAGACACATAGATAGAGGGCTGTTGACTTCCACTTGCACCTGATACATCTTTACTTCCATCATACCGTTAAGCGTCATTCCATCGTATCGTATCTATCAATATCATAATAATATAAAACAAAAATACACTTACAACTCATGCGCGTTTCTCCCGCTCGCCCCGCGCGCATAGAAAGCGGAGACCTTGGCAATAGCCTTGTGCGTGGAAAACGAGCGAAGATGAGGAAGCACATTGTTTTAAATGTTTTACGTAGATTACGTTGTGCGCGGGGTGTGAGCGGGTGCGGGCGGGTGTGGCATCGGCAACGGATATGCGGATACAACGAACAACGTTCTATAGTACTTTGAGGTACAGATAAAACAGGTATCGGTTGGTATATTATTTATGTGTTATGTTAATACTAATGAGTAGGTAGCTTTACTGTTATGATGTAAAGTTGTAAACGTGACGATATCAGGTCGTTCTGGAAGATTACTTGCCACACCACCATGCTTGCCACACTGATCTTAAACTAATTTAAACTGTGCCTTAATTATTACATTATTTGTGGTTCAGCTATTTTTCTGCATTTAAAGAGCTGAGAGTTATTCGCATCATGTTTAGCTGTGTGATTGTTAACAAAAATGATTCTATCATACAATGATAACGACATAATCTTGACATTATCTTACCAACGCAGCGGTATTTATGACTATCCATATGTCATCAAATGTCATACAAATTGTCGCAATTAGATTTAAGCTGCTAGGAGCCTAGGAGGCGTTGCGTTGTTGGTGAAAACGGACTTATGTAAAGTCTTTTACTTTGATCACAAGTAAAAACTTCAATTTTTTAATGGACATTTTTTGTAGCTAGCTTCTGCTACTAAACCGAGCAATTGATGGGATAGAAGGCTCACACTGCTAAGGGACTAACAATACATACATCATGTATGTATAATTTGTATACCAAACTTGATATTCTTGTTTGTTATTTTTCGTCAGCAAAAATGTCCGTGACGCATCTTTATTATGAAATTTTGGGCACACAGTATCGTTTTATCTTGTTTAAAATTTATTAAACAAACAAAAACATTTTTGTTTTAATTTTCTTCATAAACATGACGATAAATATGCACTGTTCTGCAAGTAATAAATAGTTAATTATAAAAACATTGTAAATGTGCCATCAGACCATCAGTGACGACCACGGACGTCCGTTAAATAATGTTATCGCTCATTGCCAGAGCCTTCATAAATATTGTATTCAGATAACATTCAATTGATTGGTCAATCGTAATCATTTGACTGAATGGAAGAAAAATTACTACGTTATTACAATTTAAAGTATCTCTCAGATATTGCCCGTGTTCAGGAACTGTTTGTACTCTTCCAATTTTCATGTGATTCGAATTACTTCGAGCGAGGGACACTTCAAGGATTTGGTGGGACCGAGTCTTCTATTATTTAGACAAATTAGTGACCATTAAAAAAACTGAATTCATCCTACCCACTGTTGAATAGGATTGCAGTGTGTGCTCTAAACCTTTTAATAGCTTACTACTTTATGTTTATGGTGATTAGGTATAATTTTATTTTTTACCAAAATTTATTCTATCTTTTGGACAAGTGCCGTGAAGCAGCGAGTGCAACCAATAAAGCCCAGCGCCCAGTGCGACCGCCCGTGTTATGTTACGGTGACCGCAACCCAACAAAAACAAGAGAGTGTCCTCAATCGTGCGTGTCCCGAGTCTCAGCCGAGCGTAGGGCTCACGATTAACAAATTTTCTTCTTTGATTTAATACCCTTTTTTATGACTATGACATTATATAATCTAAAACAATCGATAAAATTGCTTAATATAATAATATGTAATAGACGGGCATGCTAGAACAGCAAGGGTTTTAGATGAGAAAACATGTAAAAATTATTATATTCTTCTGTCTCTCTTCTCTATTATTAGTCTTCTTTGGCCGTTAGGTAACATAGAAACACTGCAACCAACTACCCTCTCTTGATACTAAATTGCAGGTAGCACAGGGAAAGGAGTCGTCTTTTACTTGATGTGTTGTGTAGTAAGTACTTATCGATGAAAAAAAAAGTTGTTTTTCGAAAAACATGCAACTTAAAGCTACGAGGTAAAAATGAGAGCATATTAAATTATTGAGTAGGTATATAGTAAGTAGTTTATGTTACAACCCTATGAAGTAACCCGTTGCGTCGCGGCGAGAGGGGGCAGGAAGCCGCAGGACATCCGACACGTACAGGAAGCAGAACCAGTTCCAGAGCCTTTGTCCCTCCAACCTCCCGCCTGTGCCCACCGCCCCGCACTCACCTCTCATCCAACCACATTCCTTTACAACCTCCGTGCGCCGGCGCACCCTCTTATAAAACGTGCCAGTGCGTTGATTGCTCCTGACTTTTATAAACAAATTATATGCGATGAGACTACCAATATTCTTATTAAAAATATAATGTTAAGATGAGATATATTTTTATTTATTTAAGTAGCATATGAATATTATTTGAAAATTCCTTTTTTAGAAAACTTACCCTAAACAACGCTGGATGGAGAAGAAAAATATAAAAATACTAGCTGTTACCCGCGGCTTCGCTTCGTAAAAATTAGCCTATGTTGCGCTCTGTACCCCTAACAATATGAATGCAACTTTTCATAATGATCGGCTGCTTAGTCAAGCCGTGAAGGAATAACGAACAAACAAACAAACTCACTTTCTCATTTATAATATTAGTAAGGATATATAAAACTTCCTCTTGAATATCAAATTCCGTTGTGTTGTGTAGTTTTAAACATTCTTCTAATAGGGACAAAACATACACATAAACAGACAGCAGGAAGCGACTTCATTTTATACTATGTAAAGATGAAAATAGGTGTTCTTGATAATAGACATTATTAAAATTAAGTAGGTATTTATTCATTTGAAATTAATTAAAATATCTATATAAAGAGTAAGAGTAGGTCCTCACAGACACTTTCTCTCGGCAATGATTACATTACAGTATTAAATAATAAATAAAATATAAAAAAAATGTTTCATATTTATTTAAACATAATATCATATTTTTAAATAAAATACAGATCCAGATAGCTACATACAGAAATCGAACCAAATAGTGCCATGGTCAAATACTAAATTGTCGAATATGTACTTAGATGTTGATAAAACGAGCAGACCAGTCCCCCAAGATGACAACCACAACTGAGAGTCGGCCTGCCAGTTCATCATCATTCCGAAAATACCTGTTAATTGATAAGTCAGGAAGTATGTCATAAATTATAACGAATATTTATTGCCCGAATAATTGATTGAAGGTGATATTCACCGAACTTAATAATGTAGGTGTCTGACAATCTAATATGATTGGTCAGTATTGTCTACATATACATATAAGTATCTAGTAGATAGGTAAAATACGAACACATTTCCACCCGTACACGATTAATGCCAAAGTGATCCGTGCAACTTATTTTTATGCAAATCGATGACGTATTCTACCAGCAACAGGAATCCAGTCATGTATCTCGATTCGGCACTAATTATATCCTGCCTTTGTTACATGTTTATGTATCCATTTATTTATATTGATATTGCAAAATAGAATGACGCAAATGTGGAACAGTATGCAATATTACGTTTATTGTTTATCAAACTGAAGCTGTAGGCTCTATCTATTGGATCGACAGTTGAAACCAGAAATTATGAATTATTCAATCCATATTATTAATCATTAGCAAAATTACACAAGGCGTAAGAAAAGTAATTTATGCTTTCGCCAACGGGAAAACATTAATTACCTCTAATATCGACGATTCCTGTATACAACGGAAGCTTAGGTAGTCGGTATGCATACCACGACTGGCACAACCCACAAACAACAACCCAGACAAAATTACGAGTATCTAAATTCGTCCCAAAGCAATTTTCTCTATAAATACAACGGGCTCCGTCGTCAACTATATGATTAACTCTGAGCGTCTCCATGAAACGGAAAAACGTTGGCAACAGAAATAGTCGCTGAATATTTCCGACTATTCCACGCTACTCACGAACTATTGCTAATCGCCGCTGCGTCGTCGCTCGTCTGGCAAATACGGAAAACAGACAAACACTTACACCGCAGAAATACCATTGGTATTTATCACACACAACACAACAGAACTAACCTCTTATTTAACTATTTGTCCAAATTCGCCTTTGTTAATCCTGATACGCCGGGAAATACATCGCTGTGAATAATATGTTTATTTTTATATAAATATAAATTTTCGCAAATAAAATTACAATACAACTCTACATTGTCATACTTATTGCATTGTTATTTTTATACATACTTAATAAAAACAAATTTCCTGCAAAATCATGTACAAAACAGAGAATACCTGCGTCATTTTAAATTGAATTAATAAAGTGATTAAAAATAAATGGTTACCGGATTCGGCTATTGTCTATTTCAATTGTTCTCATTTTCTTATTCTTCGGATGAAGCTGTGACCAACAACTAGTGGAATTTTAAGACGGTGGGCGCACGCGCAACTTCCGGAGCGGCGATAAACATGGCGGCGGCGAGCCAACATGGCGCTGTTTCCGGTCGCGGTGAATCACGTATGTTAGCTGACTCTGGCTTGCTCACTGCATTTCTGGACTGTGATTCAGCCTTACGCAACACGTGGGTGTCCACAAGCTAAGGTGATTCGAAATTCGACGTCTGGTGAACATAAATACCCAAGGTCTCCATCCCAATACGAAATCAATGTAGTCCTTCACGCGTTTTTACACCGCGCCGAGTTCAACAGTGCATACTCGGATATTCATTTTACTGTCTTCAGTATAGATATAGTCAAATAAACGACACCATTTTGTAATTAAAACAAATAAAACGGAAGATCCTCAATAAATTGGCGACGACATAAATGGATGTGCGATTTCATTTTCAATAGCAGTAATAATTGACAGCCTTGCGATTTAAGATTCATTCCGCGTTCACCATAACTATTAAGTCGCGTCAATAAGTCTGTGAACTGAGCATTGGACAAGCCTCGTGATTCTAATTTTCGCTCATAAACTCACAAGTAATAGTAATGATATTGTCAATTGATACACAATAGCATGTGTTACACTGCTATATTTATATTTTAGACGTGACGAAAAACATCGGAAAAAATAAGTAGGTACTTCTTAAATCAGTTAAATCTTACATCATTTGTGGACACAGTCATGTCATGTCCTGTTATTAATAGATTTTTTATTTCCTCTTTTTTCTCAAATCGTAAATAGGTCAGAAGAGTCGCTGAAATGCAACACGGACACATTGGTATTAAAGAATATCGGTTCCTGGGAGACGCCGTCGTGCATGAGTTGGTGGTTGGTATCCCAGAGTGCACTCCACATCATGCACAGGAAAAGCAATCGCTGAGATCCTGTGAATGATATGATAATAAGAATTGTGATAGGCTGGTAGACCGAATAAGCCATCAATCGAGTTGTTGTACATTCGTCATTATTGTACATACCTACACTCCATACATTAAAAGTATATTCATTACAAATTTTCAGTGTTAACACCGTGACGAATCTACAACAACCCGAATAATCAACTCGGTTATTTATTACCGTTTGCATGTTTATAACACAAGTTCCTCTATTTTCCGAGACAAAGTAATTATTTTAATAAGATAGCAAAACCGGCCAAATCTGTTTACGTGTTGTATCCTGCAATCATCAACAAGTACCTTGATGGTAGGTAAACGACCACCACATAGAGCACCAGAGGGGTCTAGAGTCGAGGGACAAGGACACCAAAGGCGTCCCTGTGCCGTTGCCATTTTTTGAAAGGAAGAAAGGGGGAAATAGGAGGAACGCATTACTACTTCCCGCGATATTCTGTGAGAATGCTACTTCCCCGGTAGAGCTAGTCCATTTCATAAATGAGCTCAGATGCATAAGAGCGGATGTAAAGATCTGGCGAAATTATGTTTTTGTCCTACGAGGAAAAGCGTTTCTTTCTCTTTTTAACAAACTAACATACGAATTTCTAGTCCTTTTCTAACCTATATACATATGTGTATGCGCATAATGTCGGTTATGAGCACTTTTTAAAAATATGCTCTACCACTCCAAAATGGTATTATCTGTACAAAGAGAACCGGAACCAAAATTTAAGCCTTCTCTAGGTCTAAAAGTTTTGGTAGGCATTGATCACTCAGTAAAGATTTTACTATTAAACCTTATGACCTATATAATACATAAGTTAAGTACATTATATTATTTCTTATTGTATAAAACATTGCTGTTGATGACAAAAAATATATTTTTAACGTTTTTTTAAATAATTTAACGGGAAGATGTAGGATGTATACTATATATGGTATTTGAACCGGATTCGTGGACATTCCGACAAGCAACGGTGCACTGCCCCAGCTTCGGATCCAGACGAGGAACTTTTACTTCCTACCTTCTTGAAAAACAATTTGTATGCAAGTAGAGCTAAAGTACAATTAATTAAGGTTCTTTATAGTGGCCCTTTTTGACATCCTTCTTAAAATTTGTCCTGATCACGAATAACACGTTAATTAAATAAAAGAATAATAATATAGGTAAGACAAAAATTTTTAAGACCTTATTGAAAATGAATAATCTGACTACTATGAAAATTTATTTTAAATAAGTAATTTATTTTGAATAAGTAATTTATTTTAAATAAGTAATTTATTCTATTTCCTTTACTTGTTCTAAATTATCAAGTCGTTCCGCTAAAAAGGTGATAGCAATATTCATAATCAACAATTACGAAAACGATTACTAATATACTGGTATATTACAGCATAGCATTTTAGCATTTGCTTTTGAATAACTTATACTATCAACACGCAATCACTTAGTGTGAAACACAATCATTTCTGTTGTTTATTGTATTTTATTACCAGTATTATTAGTTTAGGCTGGGCGTTGTCCGTATGTCACAGTTTCGATTTACAGATTTAATAACTTTCTTAAATTTATTTATTCTCTCTCTTAGCAATTAATTATCAGAAAATCTTGAAACATATGTGTTTATTTGTTTGCTTTGTAGAGTATTTACTTCGAATCAGGCCATGCGTTTTTGTTTCTTTATACAAACTTTGGCATCCCATTTCGCTCTTTAGGGGTGGAATTACAAAAAATCCCTTCTTAGTGCTCCCCTAGAATACTCAAGAAACATTCTCTCCAAATTAAGTCTATAGGTCCAAGGGTATAGGCTGTGCGTTACCTGTCAGTCACCCTATCACGTTATTGTTTTATATGTATAGATAAACATCCAAGATCTAGGCCAATCAGGAAAATTTCTTTTTTCATCATGACTCGACCGGGATTCGAACCCGGGACCTCCTGGGTGGCGGTCCGGCGTGGTAACCATTACGCCACGGAGGTCGTCAGAATGCATTTAAAATAGCAGATGTTGCAGTATAACATCATCATAGTATATTATGTCACTGTGCTGTGTTATGTAGGCAGCACAAAGCGACACGACTGCGGCGGCGCGGCGTGGCGCGGGCGCGACGTTGCCGAGCAAGGTTGTCGCACCGCGCGGCCGTGGCACTGAACTTGCTTTCTTCGCCTCGCAATGAGCCGCGGTCGCGCCTCGCACCGTCCAACCGTGAACCATGTTTCCAATTAATGAACAAATCATCTACCGTATCTGATTTCAGATGCATCAACAATAATCAACATCCTGACCGAATTATTAAAATACAGATTTTTCCATAAAAATAATATTGAAATGAATTAATCATAATTTTAAATGCTAATAACATAAAAAATACTATAGCTTGTAATACGAACTTATTTTATAAAGAAAAAACATCGGAAATTACTACTTAATCTATAAACTTGAGAATAAATCTTTATTGATAATTTCTAAGTAGTATCTCGTGTTCAATAACTGTATAATGTGGAAATGTAGGAAAAGCACGTCGATCAGCTGTGTACACCTTAATTGTGATGCCGGCGCGCGTTCCCGCTTCCGCGTAGCTCATCCCGCTGCGCGACCTAGCCCAGGCCTGCCTGCCCGTTATTGCCGGGCCCGTTAGCGACGCATGACCCGGATACAAGCGGACCCGAGACAGCTACGGCGCCCGCAAACTCATACCTTCTGTTTTTAGAAAAACTCCGTCATACCGCACAGCTTACGTGATTAACTTCACAATTTGATAACAGAATCATTAATTACAACATCGAAATGCGTAACTTGAATCTTAATAAAGTATCATAATTTTAGTCTAAAGTTCATTCCATGCAAATTCTCGGCTGTTAAAAAATTGGAACAAAAAACCGGGCAAGTACGTGTCGGGCCACGCACAATGCAGGGTTCCGTACTGCTACGCATTTCTTACTTACAGATGAGTACAATGCCATATTCTATTACATTAATACGTTTTCGTCAAAGAAATTGTACTTCATAAGTTTGTCGGCTATTACTCGGTAACTAGTAGAGCCTATATAATCATTATAGTTTTCCTTGTAGGTTCACTATATGGACTACTACCATGATTTTTTTCAAATTTCTAATCACAAGACTTTCGGAGATAAACGAAAATTGGCACGTTAAATGTAAATAATTCGCAAACGGATCATTGTATCGGAAAATGATCTTCCCACAGCCTCGATGATTTTAAGAGACCTATCTAACGATACCACAAAAGATGGGGTCGGCGCGTTGACATTCCCACTTTAGATGTAGGGGAGGCACCACAAAATATTTTTTTTTTCAAAATTTGATTCTACCACTTTTTTTTTTTTTATGTCGTACAGCAGACAAACAATCAAGCGGGCCACCTGATGGAAAGCGGTCACCGCCGCCTATGAACATCAGTAACACTAGGGGCGCTACCAATGCGTTGTCCACCAAGGGGGTTGGATGAAAGGAAGGAGGAAAGGAAGGAGGAAAGGAAGGGAATGAAGGAGGGGGAAAGAGGGGATAGGGAAGGAGTTGGGCTTCCGGATCTCTCACTCACCGAACGAAACGCATTGCTGCTTCACGTCGATATTCTGTGAGAGGGTGGTACTTCCCCGGTCGAGCAAGCCCATTTCATAATAATTGCTCTACCACTCCAACTTTGTTCGCATTGTTAATATGCATACATACCAAATTACAGCTTTCTAGCATGAAGCGTCTAGGTGCTAGACCAAGGACGGACAGACGGACAGACGGCCATGGCGAAACCATAAGGGTTCCTTGTAGTTTACTACGGAACCCTAAAAAATGACCCTACAACCTACATAGCTAAGTAGATAAATTGTAGCGTCAAGGATTAATACAGGGCTTAAGAAAAGTCTATTGCACTGATTACAATACTTTTTAGGTGGAATTTGGACACTGCTACACTTTTTCTAAGTTTCCAAACAAACCTCCAAGCAGTATAATTTAGCAAAAACAGCACAAAGTAGACACTTGGAACTCGAATAAAAATAAAAACTTCAGGAACTGCACATACAAGACCAAATGACAGCATTCTAGTTCAAGTAACTGCCTATGCGCCAACAGTTGCAATTAAACACACAAGTAGAGTGCAATTGGGACCGCTAGTGTCGGGTGACACTTAGCAAGCGGGGTAGAATAGAATACTCACACCGTGAACTGTCGCGCTTGTTGGACGCAAGCCCGCCATATCCGATCGAAAAACGGTATATCGATAAGCGATGTTACCGCTATGGAATTACTCTTGACTCAGTAATTATGAGTGGTAATGAAAATTACAACAGGATTTCATGTTACCAGACTACCAGTTCACAATGTAAGTGACGGTGATCAGACTTGTCAACGTCCCAACGAAAATATTACAAGTATTAAATGTATTTAGTAATAAATTGTTAGAGTTTGTATAAACAATAGCACTATCAACGTACTTAATTGATAAAAGTTAAATCAGTTTAGATAATTTTATTTTTGGTTTGACTTTCAGAATCGATTTAAAACTGCTGTTTTGTCCTGACAATAGCGTCCGATTTACTTGAAAATCTTTTTTAAGCCGCGACCTTAGCAGGAAACGAACAACCTACACATTAATATAGAAAACCAGTATAATATTTTTTTGCTAGACACAGGCCGGCATGATGATGTACATGTTGTTTCTACATGCACCGTGTTGTTCGGGCACCGCTTGTAAACTGGTCGACAAAAAGTATGCATACATTTGAATTTAATTTAGCAAACAGGAAATACTTAGACACAGCGAAGTGCGGACAAGACGGACGGCAAGAAGACAAAGGATTTACGTCGGCAAACACTTCTTGAATTCCACGGGTTTTTAAATACTTACGTTTTTTTATAATACTGGTAAGCAAGCATCGTTTATCAGTACGGTTTCCGCCTATAACCGCTTCTAACATATTATAACCACTTCTAACTACAAAAATGGAGATTTAACTTATTAAGCAAATATAAACTGTTTATATATAGGTACTAATTAATAATTTATAATACAAACTTAACATCTTATTAGTCGCAAACGGCGAGTTTTTTTGTGTATTTATCACTAATTTAATATTCTGTTTCAGGCTACATTATGATTCTCTTCTAGAAGTCAACGTAAAATACTTTACTTAAGCAGTTAATTCAGAATTCAATCTACTAAAATCTAGGAAATTTAGAACTGAATATAGCTAGTTTAAATTAGAGATGGCTTAATAGTAATATAATTTATTGGCGTCACATTTATACATAAAAATATTTGAGGCATAAAGTTTTTACGACCCTTAAACTGGTGACATTATCTGTTATATTGGATTCGCTATTGACGTCAACGCTGAAACGTGTACTCGTAAATATAGGTACAAAAACTATATAACACCTTATCTAAACACCAGAAATACTTTATTTACATCTGGCTCGCATATTTACCACTCCTAGTTCCGTACGTGTCTTTGAAACGCATCAACTTTATCGCAGTCACTTAGTATTATTATACGAAGCAGAGCAAAAAAGAATGGCATTGATGGACTCGGTATGACAATAGGAATAAGAACTCGCGACACCATCTGAAGAAGGCAAAACGCAGTCTATAAAGTTAAAAACGCGACAATTGCAGCCAGTTCATCAATCTTCTCGTTTGAATAGTGGAGGGGTGCGGGGAGGGCGACAATGACTTCGGTCATCCAGAGAAATTATTAATTGGCCTCAAAGCCTCGACAAAGAAGCGGAAATATAAAACTCCTGCGATGGAACCCCGCGGCGTGAGGCTCTTTACCTGACTCTTGGCCCGCTATTGTGTTATGATTCTATAGAAGGTATTTGCTTTGAGACCCTGTGGGAAATTGCGCAACGACGGTTATACGTTATAAGAAGCCTGTAAACCGATGGCCGTATCATGCCCAATGATGCCTTATAGGTAAGCGAAAATGAAGGATTGCCTCACGAAAACCCTTTCAATCTTCTTTATACCTGCCGAGGTAATCCTTGAAAGGTAACCGTTATGCACGGTACCCTGATCATAGTTACTATCGACAATATAGCCTTACTTAACACATGAACGATAAAATACTCTTAAAAAGATAAGTTCACGGGAAAAAAATAATCTTGTAATCATTTAAATTCCCTACTGTGCTGTCAACATAAGCCCGGCTTACGAAACGAGGCAGAGATATGAAACAGTGTATGCAACAGCAAAACACTGATCAGTGTAAAATAATTGTACTAAAGTAAGTACTAAAATAACATATTCAATTTGCAGTTTGATGACGTGATCACCCAAAAACATTTCACAGTGTGATATTGCTAAAAACTGGCCGAAACGAACGCCTAGTCATAACATTTGGTTATCAGTTTATCAATGACAGAATCTTTATTGACACCGTATCTGCAATGTTTCCGTGCGAAACCCATCGCAAAACCAGTAAAAGTTTGAATTCACACCTCATTGTCCACACCGCGTCACAAGAACATGTCTGGATTCGTCGAACCGCCCTGTCCACTGGAGTACCCGCTCTATATCTCACAGATGAGTGTCAAATAAATCCAAACTCGCTTCCTAGAAGGGACACCGCGGCGCTTTACAGACCCTTAAATTTTTTGTGCCCTTAAAGATAATAAATGATGCACTTAAAAAAAAAGAATTCGACCTGTTCACTGAGATAACGATCAGGAATTATTTTATGGAAATGGTCTCCGGAATTATAACGATCAGGAATCCTTTGGGATGTAGTGGAGCGATCAGACAATACGTCGGCAAAAGTGCACATTAAGGTAGGTAGCTTATTATTTTTATCTGATTTTGTTTGTTTTTTTTTAAATTCCATAACAATTTTTCCTTGTTTACTTTCTCGTCTAATATCTGCCCTTTCAGTCTAAAATTAATGAATAGACTAAAAAATGGATGAAATGATAATGGATGGATGGAATGGAATGGATGAAGTCAAAAATGACTTCAACCATTTTACATTTAATCGGTAAGGTTACAATATACTTTGGGTCTATATCTTTTCAATATTCTGTTTCATCTGTTATCTCAACGCTAATCGACGTCCTACAGTCATTATTTGTTAAAATATCATTATGGTTCCCAAACAGATTCATTGAAAGGATAATAAAAAGTCTCTATGCAACAACTTTAACTCCTTTAACAGTACTTAAGAAAACGCCGGCGTCTATGAGACAATATGCCTTAGATAAGAGGCTCCTTACCATTTCGTCCTATCCATTGTGTTTCAAATAATGAAATTCTCATAAAGCTTTCGAGTCTTTTATTTCCTCTTCTTCCAT
The DNA here is from genome assembly GCA_905163395.2 of Endotricha flammealis. Classification (NCBI taxonomy): domain Eukaryota; kingdom Metazoa; phylum Arthropoda; class Insecta; order Lepidoptera; family Pyralidae; genus Endotricha; species Endotricha flammealis. The sequence continues at coordinate 9,989,632 of LR990858.1, read as the reverse complement.
GGTATGGTAATGTTCAATATCCTATTAAACTTTAGTTTGCTCTCTTTCTACGAAAGCCTTTTATTTGAATTACTATGGAGGTTTTGTCATTATAAAAACTATTTTAGAATGAGGGATAAAGTTGATAAGAAGTAAAAGACTATAAAAATACTTATACCTAATACAAATACCTATTTATTTGCAAGATATTAAGGTATGTAGGTGCATTTAGGTCTTATCTCAATAAAAAATCTCATGTTTTTTTATTCAATTAAACGCACCTATAAAACTTAACCTATAAAACTTAACCTAACATATATAATTAAATTATATCCCTTAAAATGCTTTAAATCATTATGTATATTGTTTTGATAATTACTCACCAATCGTTGTTGCTACACCTGTTTGTAGCGTCGCGTCGTGGCGCCATCACTATTAAAATAGTTTATGATTATGACGTAATCGCAACACAAACCTACCTACTTACCTAAATAAATTAGTTATGAGCTTAAAACATTCAGAGAATTCACAAGTAATTTATCGTGTCTTTGACTATTTAGTTCCTCATAATATTTAAAATCCTTTTTTAACCTATAACATTTCTGCAAGGTTTTTCTAACAAATGCTGCATTGTCTTTAAATGTAGTTCAAAATAAACGGTTTATCGAAATATGCGTTAACCAAAGGTTAGTTTTCGTTTTTATAATAAAATCAAATAAAAAAGGGACAAATAAATCGGATCGTTTCACATCCAGGTAAATATTACAAGAATGGTACTATTGTTCATTTTGTTTATTTTGATCTGGATTCGTACAATTTTTATGAATATCTTTTGACCGTAAAAACAAGCTGTTATTGGTAAAAGCTATAAAAGTAAGGAAATTTATTAATTTTTTTTTTATACCACAAAGTTGGCAAACAAGCATACGGCCCGCCTGATGGTAAGCATCACCGTAGCCTATAGACGCTTGCAATACCGGAGGTATCACTCACGCGTTGCCAACCCTCCCAACCCCCCCAAGTGGAGCTTTGGAGACCTTACTCACCGTAGGAACACAGTATGGCCGAGACTAATGCTATTTGGCTACGATCTTCTATAAGGTGGAGGTCCTTTCCCAGACGGGCTGCTCCCATTTGAGCGGATTATCCGCTGTGCCCTACCTCTCTTAAAAAGAAATGAAATGAATGTTATTATAAAGATTGAAATGCGTGTATCAGATATTAGTAAAAATGCACGAATCCTGACTTTCCTACGCGCCCCGCCCTCACACCAACCGCGAACAAAGGTACCCAACGCCAGGGCCACCTCGCAGGCTCGGCTCACGTCTCTAAAGGAACCACTGTTTACCACTTCGTTTCCCATTCAATCTTTTGTTCGGAAGTGAAGAAGTGCTTCGTACTTGGAAATATAATGTTTCCTATTGTATGAAAGTTAATATTTTAGCCGAACGAAATTCGTTCCTATTGTTGTTTCCCAAACGTTACCTGGTGTTGAATAGAATAAAATACGGATTGCACACTTATTTACCAGAAGTAGATTACAAATAGTGCAAATATCCAAGAACGGATCATATAATGCAAAACTTGTACGTGTAATAATTGGGCCCAGGACGTTGGAATGTAATTGATCACTACAAAAAAAATAAGCACTTGTTTACGTGCTATTACAGCGAGTAGGTACATAATAAAATCTTGAATTGCAGAATGCATGTAATTAAGTACTGGTTTTATTTGTTCCTCTGGATAATAACTAGACAGTAAATGAGTAAATACTTATTCAAGTTAATTCAGGCTTAGTAAAGTACCTAAGTCCAGATTCACCGAAACGTTACAAATTGAAAAACAATAGAAGATTGTCGATGCGAGGCGACAAGCACGTAATGATATGTGTTTGGAGGAGCTCGGCGTAGTCGACCTTGAGTGACGCTCGAACGTTTTCCTACTTCACTTCCTGCTCGATGCCATCTTAGTTCGCCGAGTGCCGGCGCCATACCTACGCTAGGAATTGTTCACTAATAACTATCAGCAAATAGTTTACAAAGACAGATACCACATAAAATATGTCTGACGTAACATTTAACTACGAAACAATTTCCGGATGACAAAAACTTTAGAGACGTATTATTATGTAGGTGTATTTTAGCACATCGTACAGCACACATACAGTATAAATCGCCAGGTCGCCGACAAACAAGAGAAAAAATGTAGACAAAAACCACGGAAGTACCACCAATTTGTGACTATTGTTCTGAGAACCAATTGGACGACGACGTCGTGTACTTATTTTAATATTTGACATCGGGTGAACGTTTTCCGCTTTTATAATGTATTTTGTATATTAATGACCGATGTTATTGAGGCGATATTTATTATTCAAAAACTGTAAGTACCTACCTAAGTATGTATAAGGTTATAATATACCTATAGATAATAATATACTTAACAACTCCTTTTAAAGCGGCTACACATTTTCTGAATTAATTATCAAGGGTTGGCAATGTTCTCATGCAATGAACGCAGTGATAGGTATTGCAATCATAGTATCTTATTATAAATAGAGCACTGGTAAATACTGTTATACAAGTATTATGTTAAATGGCAGACGCATGTTTAATAATATGTCACGTTCCATCATGAATTCCCACGTTAGCTGCCAAATATTTGTCCGCGTGAGACGAGCGTGCGTCGGGACACTGGACGATCAAGCTGTGCCAAGAGAATGGCGGATATCGTCTACCATGCTTAAGGCCACCACTTTAAAATCTACCAAATGTCAGATGATTGCAGAAATTATTTACGGACGTACAGAATTTACGATTAATTGAAAAGTGGCTTTTCCGCTTTCGATTAAAAAATCGCAAAAATATAAGTAATGTTACAAGTTCTGCTCAGTACTCTTCTGCTTCAATTTGAAATCGATATTACCTACATAGTTGAATATTTTACGAAAATAACATTGTATGCAGGGCAGGTGTATGTATGTATGTATGTATGTAGTATGTACGTTAAATACAATAATATTTTTCATCGTAGGTATAAGATATGAATAAGTATACTTAAAAAAATTACACTGAACGTTTAAGCAAGTCTTTCCAACAAAGTATCAAGTACAAACAAATGTAGGTACCGACTGTACTTAACATGTTCTCAATGAAGATAGCAATGTGAAGTAATTTCAGTAATGGCCAGATATAACATTCGCTTCCCGCACAGATTGTTTAACCCGAATGCACTTTCTTTATGTGACAGCCTCGTTTCTTTTATGGTGGAATGTATAAACTTCCTAAACCAGCAACAGCGAGCAGTGTCTTGCTAGTGGAGACAATGTGACAACACATCAGCGTAGAAACAATGTTGTGCAGCCTCGCCCTCGCAATCTTCCTAATGAGTGAACCCTTTCACACTTTACACAAAGCTGAGGTTTCATGGATGACGTGATGTGTATTCTATTCATTCGTCCCTTGTTAATCCTAACTGAAATGAGTTCCATCTTGGTCTCTCGCTGAATTTTTTAATTTTAACTTTTCATATTAAAGCCTGATTTACTTAACTGGGAGTAGGTAGTCAATAGCTCTGCAAACTACCTCCGTCCGAGGATTTTCGGGTCTAATACAATATTTTTCCACTCTGTGCAGAAATGTCAATGTGATAGTTTGGTAAATATTCATTTGCGAAAGTACCATACTAACACTGTGTCTAACACAAATGATAGTAGATTTTAACCTTTCCTTCCTTAACTTAAGTAGGTGTAGTCTGATGTATTGTTTATCGTACATAATTTTTGGATGAAATTTAAACGTGGATTTAGAGAAGAATTGGGCCTTCACCATTAAGGTACCTAACGTTTTATTTAAATTAATTTTGGATAAACCTCATAAATAAATGTAAGTCTTGTCTATCCATGTTGTTTTACATTATTATACTATTAGTAAATCAATTAATAAATAATACACAAGTACTTTCGGGGAAAAACAATTAACGCTGATAATGTTAACCGGAAAAGGGCATTACCTAATAGAGTTCACAATTAAACAGTCAGGAATTCTGAACTATTCTTTGAAGACCAATTAGAATCGCCGATTTGTATTTAATAGTTTTTACAATTAATATATTGTGAGCTCGTAAAAACATAATAGATACATAGTGATTAAATAATAGCCTGACCTACATACAAATAAAAGCAAAGTGAATTAGGATAATAATCGAACCTCTTTGGCTTTATGAAGGCAGAGGATCAATTCAATTCCAGCCGCAGCTGCATAATAGATTCTCTTTTTGCCTTGCAGTAAACAGGATAATATAAAGATTGCTTTTGTGTAATAGATATCTACATTTTTAAATTAGTTAAGCAGTTGTATAGTGGTAGCTAGATTTACGAAGTAACTATTAAATTAATCTGTGGCAGGCAGATGTTGACTTTCTTTTGACAATTTTTATCGGGCAACTACCCTAACCAGATCTTATTCCATAATGGAGAAACAAGACTTAAGTATAATTATATTTTTTATTGTAATTACAATAGAAACTTACATTTGTATGAAAAATGCATTATAAACAAACACACAAACATACACAATATTATGTATGAATACTTAAATGTTTCGTGAACAAATCACCGACTGACATAATAGTTGCATCACTAGCATAAACAGTTGCTGTAATAATAAGGATGTAAGCAGCGTGCGCGCAACGTACGAAGACGACGCTACGGGGGCGCGCAATAGGAAGCAAGATTAAATAAAAGAGACAACGACATAAGCATGTTATGCGGCAGTAAGGGACAAAAGACAGTCACGGGTTAATTGACGCGACAACTCCAAATATTGCTTAGTTTAGAAGTATACATGCTATATCATACTCATACTGTTAAATTTAAAAAGGTAAATGTCATATTGGTCATGCGTATCAAAGAAAAAATTATTCGTACTGTATCATACATGACTAACGAAAATATTATACACCATATTAAATATGTACCTATCCCAAGAAAGGTCTATTTTTTCCTTTCTTACAGTTAGAAACTATTCCAGGATTTTGCACCATTAAGTGCAAAATCCACATGTGTTATATAAGTGTTGTATCGTATATCTAATTATTTATTTATTACACAATGAGTGCGCAGTAGTTATTCAATGCACTTATCTCGAAAGTATCCACTTGTCTTGGTGTATTTAAAAGATTGAACGTAGATAAACACGCTGCCTACCTGTTGTAGGTCGCAGGGCGTGGTGAGGTAATGCATTTACACCTGTGTGCCTGTTATAATGAAGGGTTAAACTTATCCTTCTCACGGTCCTGTATGCAAGGTGCAATGTTGTAGTGTTATGGGCATGTGGTTTGGTATGCTATGATGTATTGATTAAATTCTCAGGCGACATTCACGAGTTTTAAGATTGGATAAGGCTAGTTGGTGAAAAAAGAAAGTTAGACCAAAAGCAAAGAAGCTAAAAATCTTATACGGGAACAATGCACTGATCATATGAATGGCGTATATTATGAAGTTGAAAACAATTTTTAAAGCGGTTTTAAATTAGTCGTGTATTTTGATACTTCCTATAAAAGATATCAGCTGACGAAGTTTGCAATATGTTGTTAAGTATTAACTACCTACTTATTTTCAAATACATTTTTGGAACTACATACTTACTTCATAAGAAACTCTTATCAAATAGGTACCCAAATTAATTTTAAAGTTGAATGTGTCCAAAACTCTTGATCCTAAAAACTTTCGCTGTTACCACACAAACTGCAAACTAAACATGGACGTAATAAGCGCGGTTCTGCATAAAACCCCACAAGTGCGTCCCTCGCTGCATCCCTCTGCCAAGAACAACACACATAATAGCGTATACTAATTGCATTATTGCATCGTCTGCCGTCATTCTGCGACCGAGTGACGTCCGAAACATACCCGGAAAGTAATTGAGACTTATTACACGGTAATTCAATTTCGGAAGCTACGTTTTAGGTCTAGCCGTATGAATCTTTTCATCTCGATGGGTTGTCTATTACCTTCATGTTATTGCAAACTTGCATATACTTTCATATCACAAATAATTATCATCTTTATTAAATTCAATTACACTCGATTTCGGAAGCTACATTTTAGGTCTAGCCGTATGAATCTTTTCATCTCGATGGGTTGTCTATTACCTTCATGTTATTGCAAACTTGCATATACTTTCATATCACAAATAATTATCATCTTTATTAAATTCAATTACACTCGAGAGCAATGAAAAAAAAACAAGCTGAAGCTTCAATTCAAGAAAATCATATTGTTCATGTTTCCTAATTTTGTATTAGGGCGAGATCAGCAGATTTTTTTTTCCTTTATATAATTTTTAATAAATAACATGTAGTTACTTATAAATTTTATTAGGTACTTTCATTTAAGGGGTAACTATATATTGACTATTATATTGTCTATTAAACACTGTTTATTTTATTAAGCTAGCATTCTTAAGTTTCCGAGATTTATAGGTTTCTTTGGGTGGCCCGCATTCATTGCTCTCGCTCAAGTGTATAAACTGTGAAATATTATGTATCCTGGATAAGATATGGGCCTAAAACAACAAATTAACTGTTATTTAATTTGATAGTGTTATTTTATAACATTATAATCTTCAAATGAAATATATTTACGTGGTACTTATTTAGGTACTATATTTTTTTTAAATAATATAAGGTTCGCGCACGCGAAACAGTAAGTACCTACAGGTTATTTGTTCCTTAGCCAGATGATCGAAATCAATTAATGGCATTGTATCTAATCCGCGAGTAGGGCGTCGATGGCATAAGCGACAGATGCAAAAGACAGGGGTTTAGCTACGAAAATTCATGGGTCCCTCACAGAGAAGAATAGGAATGGGACCCTCCCGAGTTGCGCAATGTGCTCCAACCAAATATTCGCATCTGTCCACTTGCAACCCAGATCCCAAAAGGGTAGTGTAGAATATTATTATATTACAATTTATCGATATCGAAAAAAAACATGAAAAAAAAAGTGATTTTAGTTACTTGGTTAAAGAGTTAGCTTTAAAAGAAAGGGGATAATCGTATGAAAATGTACAATAACCAATTTTAGATTTAATAATGAATTCTATTAGAAAAGTATGAAAGTTTAGATACATACGTCGTCCAATTCTGATTTATTTAATTATTTTTTTTATAAATTGTCTGCAACTTTTTTCTTTATAAACTTATTTGTTAAATTGTTTGAAAAAAAAACTTTAGTCGCCAACATTTTAATCTACACGCAACCACATTTAGAATAATAGATAGTACCTAAATGTTAATTCTCATGTGAGTATACTGAACCAAATCAATAGAGTGCCTTCACTTCCTGAAAGCAACGCAGTTTTGCAAATACAGCGGAACCGGTATTGTTTCATACTAAGAACCGTATGCTCGAGACATATTACAACGGACTTTATGCTTCCTGTTTCCAATGAGAACGTAAACATGAGCTCTTTGTTTGAACGGTAAGCAATCTAACTCATCGGATTGTTCTGATACTTATTATGCGATTCTATACCTACACGTTAATGCGTTATCTACATTAATAAAATATTAAATTCTACCGATAATTTATTAATAGTAATTGCCACGTACCGCCTACCCTAAAGTAATCGGACGCTGCACTCTGTCCCTCGCCGAGATAAAGTCGCCCTAGCATTCAAACAAGTGGCTCACGCACACCGATATATAATCAGGAAGTACAATAAGAGATTAAAGAGACTTGTACCCACACACTTGTCATTAATGTAATATTGTGAACCATGCACTGCCGCGTGTAGTTTAAAGAGGTGGCTCAATATAATATTGCGTACGCACACAACGGTGGAATTTAAATAAAGCGTCTCTCGCTGTACCAGGAAGTAGCAGCTTACACACACATGGGAAGTACGATACGAGTTAGTAGGTATTTTGAGTTGTGTGGCGCTGGCGCACACTTGTGTGTTGGCTCCGCGTGGGAGCGCATGCACATGGCCGACTGGGACGCACCAAGTGAGCCCCCAGACGATACACTTTTTATGACACTATAATAATATGTCACATAATATTTTCTGTAGTAGCGAACTGACGAAACGTGATTTGTATAGGATTCATATTATTAATTCATGACTTAAGTTTTGATCAAATAATATCGTATCAAATTTTACGTAGGTATATTTGTAAGTTAAAAAGTAAGATTTGATTTGATTTCTTTGTAACCCAATTTATCAATAAATAAATACCTATATAGGGACAAATCACACAGATTGAGCTAGCCCCAAAGTAAGTTCAAGACTTGGATGCTAAACTCAACGATACTATATTTTATAACAAATATATAATATAGATGAACATCCAAGACCCGAGGCCAACCAGAAAAGTTCATTTTTCATCATGACCCGACCGGGACCTACAATCCAATTTTCGGTAGGTATAGATATTTTATTACATATCATCAAACTCCTGTGTCTAACTAAACCGCTGATGTAAACAATCATTTTATGCATAAAACTATTACAAATATTTTGTAACAATCGATTTTTTTATAAACTGTATTCCGTCATGCATCTCATAAATACTCATAATCTAATGCATGCATCATATCGAATCTTAACGATTCCGATTAGGATGATAAAAATACGAAATTCGATTACGAATTAAACAAAACCTAAATATCAAAATATTTAACAAGACGAGTCCAAGCCCCGTATGTGCGGTGGCGACGGCGTGCCCTTCCATACGGGTGCATTGCATTCCCAGCCCGGTTTTTTGATCACGTCGATCTCAACTCTCAACCGAGGGGTCGTTTTGTCATGTGACACTTGTGCGTATGGGATCTAGCCCAGGGGGTTACTCGTTAAATTCATAGATTAATTGTCTATTCAGTACAAGGCATAAAATTTGTTTTATGTTGTGTTGGGTATTTATTATATAACATTTCATCTAAGTCTAAAGCAAAATTTTATACCCACAAATTGCAGTGAGGGTTTTCTTCTCCTGCAATTGCCCGGTGTATTAGTAGAAGTCCGTGGGACTTGCTACAAATTTCTAATCCAAACAAGAAACCCCAAAAGACATCGTCGGTATGAGTGGGATATTATAGAGATAAATTGATTCTGTTTCACATAATACTTAGAAATTCTATCTTTAATTCTAAATCTCATCCTTTATACTTTATTGCGTGACCACAATCAAAATCGTGTTGCCATGGTCTGAGGCCGGCGGAAGTCAACGATTTCTTTGCTAGTATAGTAATTGCTGGCTTCAAGATCGCAAGGGACGCATGCAAACTTTAACGATTGAACTAAATCCATGATTTTATTTAGTTAAACTTTGCTTTCATTATCAATCGAACTAAATCCATGATTTTATTTAGTAAAACTTTGCTTTCAATATCAATCTCCTTTTATGAAACATGTAACTTTGTTAGCATGCCACATTCCATCGACCATATTATGTACTTCGTTCAGTGCCCTAACCACATCTAAATAAATGTTCGTCATGAATACCTTTGATTAATTATTTCTTTGGAACATTTTCTCAAATTTAGACGCTACCATGCGACCATGCATATACATGCGACGCGACATGCGACATTGCCGACTGAGCCGGATGCTGATAACCTAGAACCAGACATACTTAAAGACGAAGTCAGAGCTGCGATTAAACACCTTAAAGTTGGCAAAGCAGTGGGAAGTGACGCAATTCCTATAGAGACCATCAAGTATTGCGGAGAATATGGAGTAGACATGTTTCACAAAATATGCAACCACATATGGAGAACTGGAATATGGCCAACAGATTGGACTCACTCCTGTTCGTTCCTCTTCATAAAAAGGGTTCCACTAAATGCAGTAACTACCGTCTCATTGCCCTTATAACTCACGCCAGCAAAATCTTACTGCATATTTTGAACAAGAGATTAAGCGCTTTTATCTCGAAGGAAATAGCACCAGAACAGGCAGGATTTGTTAGAGGAAAGGGCACTCGGGAACAAATTCTCATAGTGAGACAGATCATAGAGAAGGCTCGTGATTTCAACAGACCCGTATACATGTGTTTTGTCGACTTCCAAAAAGCGTTTGACTCGGTTTGTTGGCCGCGGCTATGGCAGACTCTGTTGGAAATAAGAGTACCTTAACATCTTGTTCACGTAATTCGTATGCTGTATGAGAACAACACAGCTTCGGTAAGGGTCGATAACGTCAATTCGCAGATATTCCATCCTAGCGCCGGCGTCCGACAGGGTTGCATCTTATCACCGCTCCTGTTTAATGCGTACACGGAATGCATAATGCACATAGCGCTAGAAAACTGGACGGATGGTGTACCCATTGGCGGAAAGAACATCTCCAATCTGCGATATGCGGACGACACTACTCTACTTGCGACCAGTAAACATCATATAGCTGAACTATTAAATCGTGTCGAAGCAGTTAGCCTTAGCTTTGGATTGAAACTCAATAGACAGAAAACAAAAATGATGATTGTCGATAAAAACCGCAACAATCAATCAACAATCAACCGCAAAAATCCGGAAGTCACCGAGATTGCAAAATGCGAAGTAGTATTTGGGTTCCCTTGTAACGAATACCGGAGGATCTGAGGCTGAAATCAAGCGAAGAATAGTCATCACTCGCACGGCTATGGATAAACTATCCAAAATATGGAAGGACCGCAATATCACGAAGGTTACGAAGACTCGCCTCGTGAGATCATTGGTGTTTCCCATTTTCTTGTACGGAGCTGAGACATGGAGTGTGAGGGAAAGGGAGAGACAGCGTATTGACGCATTAGAGATGTGGTGCTGGAGAAGGCTCTTACGTATATCTTGGACACAACATCGCACCAATGAGTCTGTTCTAAAAGAACTCCACATCAAAGAACGGCTGTCCACCCTTGTTCGATCCCGTATACTGCAGTTCTTCGGGCATGTGACGCGAAGAGGAAGTGATGCCGTGGAGCGCTTGGTAGTGCAGGGCCGAGTCAATGGCTGCAGATCCAGAGGACGATCTCCTCTGCGCTGGACCGACCAGATCAAATCTCTGACCCAGGAGCCTCTCAATGAATGCGCAAGACAAGCTTCCACCAGAGAACGGTAGTAAGACGTTACCGGGAGACGCGCGTGGCCACGACTACTCTGTAAAGAGCATACGACTGAGAAGAAGACGCTACCATAATGTCCATAATCGATCGTACCTTTTTCAACATCCGAAATCACGTATCTACTTCTTTACACTCATGCAATAGTCTGCAACACATATCACTAAATATTCCAAAACAAGCCTCCTCCAGTTTCAAAACTTTTTACGGCGCGGAGTTCGTTTTTAGATATGTAGCCTTGAATTGAAATTTGCATACATTTAAGGAAGTGCGTCAGATCATCTGTCTTGAATATATTATGTAATGGTGTATCCATTCCGTGAAAATAATGTTTTTCAATCTACTGTTTTAGAAAAAAAAATACTGCAATAAATTGAAATGTCTTTTTTAAGTTTATCTACTAATCGCGAAGCTACATTACTGGGAGCGCGCGGTCGAGGAGGGTAGCAAAAGAAACGAAAATACGAACTAAGCGAAGTTTTAGTGTAACTAGTAAGTTACAACTAAGTATATAAAAATGTCTCTACTTTCTCATGTTTTGAATTTTGGAGTTCCATTTTTCATTTCAACCAAAATTGGAATGGAAGATTTAGTACGCCAAGCCCCGTTGGCACTTTACCTTTTTAACAAGTTCTTATTCAACTTGCTTGTTTGACTCGAATTTTGCAACCGAATTTAAAAGCTGTTCTTCTGTATTATTTTGAAGTTAAATATTATTACTTCCTACATTTCGTAGTCTTCCTTTCTCAACAGTATTTTTCAATAAATAAAAGCTGCCCTTTCCTGTTATTTCTTAACAAATATCATAAGAATGCCTCCCAAGGCACTAAGTGGCGCAATTTTTCGATGTGACATCGTTGCCTAGTTTTGAGTGCCACCTGATTATGTAACGTGGACAAAACAGTCGAATCGGGGTCGCGGATTGTGAGCAAGCGCTCGGAAGTGCGTTGCCATTGCAACATTTGTAGATTATTGTTGCGTAGGTATTGGTTTTCTTGGTAATACTAAGTTTCGTGAATTACTTTACTTACTCACGAAGGTTAAGGTACTTTATCATATTTATGGTATTGCTAACGAAATGATTTTTGCTATTTTCTTAAATTATCATTTGAAATTAAATCGTTATTTCAGAAATTAGACCTTCACAGTCACTTTTCTTGTCATTTACAACTTGTATATCACTACATAGTATAAAACAAAGTCGCTTTTTCTGTCCCTATGTCCCTTTGTATGCTTAAATCTTTAAAACTACGCAACGGATTTTGATGCGGTTTTTTTAAATTGATAGAGTGATTCAAGGGGAAGGTTTTAAAGTATCATACATTCCAAAATTCCCACGGGAAAGCGGGATACACGCAAACGAAGTTGCGCGGGTTTCGCTAGTAATGTATAAAGAAAATAAACTACGTTATAAACAATACCATTTCGGAAACAAGCAAAATGGTCACCGGTAAAAGAAATGGCGAGAGAAAACCGGTTACGGCCTTTTTTGTCATTTAGTAATTTTTTCTTCCACTCGTTAGTTACAATGTATAAGTACATTTATAAGAAGAATACGTGGAATTTTATACACAATGGTTTGGAATGCACAAGTCTTCAAACTAAAATTTAAAAAAGTACAGATGAGCAGTCCCCCAGACAGCACCCGTTCACGAGTTGACGCAAGAGTCAGCCATCGCTGTGCTCAACCGTATTAGTGGGAACTCAGCAACCCGACAGTCAAATGTTTAAAAATTTTATATTATCAAATAGACGTTTTTGTATTCCATCATAGGTTATTCATTGCAATGAATACTTACATTGGCGCATATAAACTTGAATGGTAATAAGAAATGCGTCTGATCCGGGTCAGCGCACAGGAAGCGCCGACATTTCCATGCTATTGCAATTTAAAATGGCTCGGTATCCGGTGTAGTCTTCCGGCATATTAGCAACGCTTTTCCCACAATCATCATCGAACGAAAACATAGTACTTATAATTTTTTGTATCAATCTTTTGAGTCTTCTAAAAAGAAAATAAACAATCCTTCGGATTTTTAATGGCAATCATAGTTCATATTTTGTAGTAAATTCAATGCTTCGATCGCAGTTAGTAACATAGTAGGATATAAGAGGAATATCTATGCTAGGTACACACATATTAATATTTTCTACAATAACAAAAGATACACAAGCGGACATGTCGGGTCCGTACTTCCGGTGCCGCTTTTCCTTTTCCGTACCACCACCATCATCGGAAGCTGAGCAGAGATTCGCGACCCCCGTCCACCCCGCAACCCCCACATCCGGCGCCCGCAGGCCGTGCCTGCCTAATTTCCTCTTTCCGCGTGTATTAATTTCCGGCTTAAACTATTCTACGTCTTCCATTTCCTATTAACATTTTTGTTAAATATATAGGGACAAAATCACACAGATTGAGCTAGCCCCAAAGTAAGTTCGAAACTTGTGTTATAGGATACTAACTCAACGATAGTATATTTTATAACAAATACATAAAATAGATAAACATCCAAGCCTGAGGCCAATCAGAAAAAGTTAGTTTTTCATCATGACCCGACCGGGATTCAAACCCGGGACCTCTATGGGTGGCGGTGGCGGTATGCGGAATTTTCTAGATACCTATAAAAAAAATATCATGAACAATTTAGATAATATCTTGTACTGTCAGTCTTGTATAACATGACATGTTCGCTCAAAAGTCCAATACTTAATTGAAATGATATACAAAAGTGACAACATATTTTTGCCGCTACTGACTGTACATAATGAAGTTATTATTCTAATTTCAAACAATTAAAATATGCAATAAAATGTAAGTAAATTGGAAACCTTTGGTCCTTTTCGAACGTTTTTCTGTCTCTTAGAATGAATAAAAATAAATAAACTAGGTAAGTATCAGTATTATTTGGCATATAATACGATATCGATAGTTCATATAATACGATGTCTAGTGATAACTAATGAACCGCCGTGTAAATGTGTTAACTAGGTAGGTACCTACCTATGGCAACACGTAATGAATTTATTTCGAGCACTTCCGTATGAGTTCGAATTTGAGTTCGTCCAGTCGGTCGACGCATTCCGTCTACCCCGCTAAACATAGCGTTACGATGGCATACAGATGACTGTTATGACATTAATAATTAAATAATTTGACCTATTGCTTATTTCTACAAAGTGCAATTTATAGAAAGAAAAATACTTGATTGTTTGTAATATAACCTCAAAACTACTTTTAATCGAACTAGATTCACGCGCGCCAAAACAAAGAAAACAGTAGGTATACGCAAAGCAAAAGAAATTCACAAATGGGAAAATAAGGCATATGAATAACAATGATATGATTGCTACAAGCTGTAAGTAACATAGTGACTTTTTTTTGGACAAGTTTTTTGAAACAGCCATCTACTTGAAGTTGTTTTATACTTACTTAGTTCTAGTCATTTTGCCTGCGACTTCGTCCGCGTGAAGTTCCGGACCCGTTTCCGTGGGAACCACATTGAATTTCGGGAAAAGCTATATAGCCTATGTCACTCCCTGATAATGTAGCTTTCTACTGGTGTAAGAATTTTTGAAATCGGTCCAGTAGTTTCGGAGCCTATTCAATGCAAACAAACAAACAAACAAATCTTTCCTCTTTATAATATTAGTATAGATAATTTATGAATAATAATATGAGGCCAATAGCAATAAGACAATACTTATTATCTTTACAAAATTTTGTCTGCTTTTGTGCTATTTCATCAGAAATTATATTTACATAAGTACAAATATAATTTTCAGCAGAATTTTCTCAATAAAGTACAAGAAACTAAGTCGTACTTACAATATTAAATTTTGTGTTAAAAACCTAATGTAAAATATATTTACTTTTTTTTTTATTTCAAATAAACAACAAACCATCAGCAATGAAAGTAGCTAAAACTACACGTTGTGCGGTCACGGTCACGTATGGACGAACATCATAGTCTTTTATTCTCCAAATTACTGCACATAACTCCACGACAACGCCTGCGTGCCACCGTACTAACCCAGGGCAAATGGTACGCGAGTGAAAGAGACGGAGCACCAGGGAACGCGGGGCGGGCGAAGGGAGCAACAGGTAAAGATTCCGAGGCCACTTCCGTCTTGGCTGCCGAATATTTCTGTCTCGAACCGGTAGTGGGACGGCGGCCAGCACACATGAGATTAACACGACCTACACATGCACACCGACAAACGTATTTAAAACTTTGGCTTCTGACTTGTCTATTCCAGGATGATTCGAATCGCTGAACATCTTCACAATTTTTATATTGTGTATCATTTTACACGTAAGCTACGACTTGTTAAGTATACAAAGTAATTTTTAAGTGAACACAAGAACACATTACATGCGTAGATTTCTGCATAGGCAAATTTTATTATGCTGTCTTTATATTACTTAGCTTATTACCATGTGGTACGCATGATACTATGTATAACATAATATAGGTAATGTACATAATCGTAAGTACATAAACCTGAACGAATGAGCTCAGCTTTAAACCGGTTGGCGTTCATATTGTCTCATTTCACACCAGGAAGCCATCGCTGTGCTACTCGAGACATTTCCTGTGCTTTGTATCTCAAATGGAATACTAACTTGATTGGCTGAATCCAAAATCAAAAACATTATTGACCCCCAAAATCGAAAAGACAAGTGTCAAATAAAACACTACCTACATGAGCTATGTGCATAAAAGAACTGATGATAAATTATTACAAGTACATACTGCACATATGATACTTACATTGTTATGATGGCCATAAGTGATCATAATATGAGTTATGAGACACATGATTAATACAATATACTCGTATAACCACACAAAAGTAATTCTCCAGAATTACTTAAATAAATTATAGTACGAGCTAAATAAAATATAGTACGAGATAAATAAAGTACTTATAATACTAAACTAATATAAGAAGACAGTTGCTATTCAAAACTGTTCTATTGCTGGCATTGCTGCACAACACCATGGATGTAGGAATAAAAAAGTTTTTTATAAGTCCATGTTCAACACGAATCGTAATCAAGCGTAACATAACAATAAACTAATATGTATTTTAGTACACATAATTATTTGTATTAATTTTGCAGAGAAGGTGGTACAAGTGCGAAAAGTGCACATAGGGCATTGTCCGTCAACATCAACCTACCCGATAACGGTTTGCGGAAATACAACTCGTACCATAGTTATAGTTTAAAAAAATGGGTCTTAGTCTGGCTCCCAAAGTTTTATCTCAGCAATATGTGCGCTGCGGTAGTATGGGGCGGCGGCAGGCAGCGCGGGGGGAGGAGGCGGCGGCGGGCGCACGTCCGTCCGCCCGCGCCGCCACCGCATCATCAGTCCGCGTCGAAGAGCTGCCCGCGACGCTTGTCTGCGAGTTAGATCCCTCAGATACGCTGCTGGTTTACGGCGTGCCGTAACACGACACGTTTGGAGGGACCGCCGCTGCTACGCGTGTGCCTGGTGCTCTGTGAACACTGGATATTGTGCTACTTGTGTTGTGACGATGTACATGTGCTGAATTTTCCGGCAACAGTCTTCTTGGGATTTTTGACGTCACAACCAGTTCCGGATCAGCTCAGCCGGTAAGTAGCGGTGCTTGCTTATCGCAGAATGCGCTATCGCGGACTCACGCATTTCCGACCGCGCCCGATAAGGCGCCTAGCTCTGCGGTAAACGATATGATGTTCAAAATCCGGCAATAAACATTACGTGCACCAACTACTTTAATATATCTACCTATCGCTCTAGTCTCGATTCCAAAATAATATCAACAGGTGGTGGTATCAACATTGAACTTCGATTGGTGACGTTGGATACTTCACAAAACACAACGAATCAAAAATATGTTTAAAATAGATTATAATATTAACTTTGATAAAAGAGTCGGATGTTCCTGTTTATTACAAAAACTTTTTAAACGAACTTGCAAGCCACAGTTATTTTATTTTCGTACACATGTTCCTATCTCAATTCGGCTGTGTTGTGATGTGAATGAAGCTTTGTATCGTTTTTATGCTCTCTTACACATCCCCCTCGAATTAAGGGTACGATATCGTACAATGTATAATAATAATAACCACCCTTGCGCTGTAACAATGCGACACTGATCCTCGCAAAAATTGCGACTAGCAGGTGACATCCCCAACATTAATAAATGAGAAAGGGAGCGTAGGATCAAATAATCTGTATAATGCAGTCTGAATATATTAATATTATTTATTCAACTAATTATGAATTTTGTAAATTTCCAAGAAATTTCATATCATGTTTATTAAAATAATGTAAAAAACCCCAATGATATGAGACAGGTTATCAAAATTTTGATAACTCTTAAGTGGTAGGACTACATACTAAAGTTTCTTAGTGTTAATTAGTATAAGTTTACTTCCTTCCGCCTTTGACTCTAAATAAGTACTTAATCGGACCTTTTATCATTTAAATTATTTCTATACGTAGGTCTTCAATTAACTTGATTCAGGGGACTCCCCATCGACCTAGTGTAATATAAAATTGAGAATACTTTTGCGGCATCTTGACCCTTTATTTTGTAGAAATAAAATGTAAAAAGTACATTTGTAATATAAACAATAGAACATTACACAAATCCAAGTTAATATTACATTATATAAGATTATATGTTGGAATATGTTGCAAATAATAATAAAAACTTGCAATATAAAGTAATACATTAAACAAAACAATATAATACATATATCTGAATAGGAAAACACGAAACACGTATTAAAATAAAGAATAATATAATAATACCTACCTACATAAAAGTAACAAACTTTCATATAAAGTTTGTTCATTTTATAGCTATTAAAACTAAAACCGACGTGAGCCATAACGTAGGACAAACTATCCGAGTTCATTAAGAGCCAAAGATTTAATGATTTTTCATGTTAGTACCCACCTAATTATACATTAACCACCATAATCACAACAAATCAGTGCAGATGACATGACATGTAGCATCATCATCATCTATTTTGGAAAAATATAGTGTCTATTATTACATATTATTATTGGTAACTAGACATAGAGCAGTTTAACCCTCTATTCTACGATTCTCAGGAAATTTCGCAGCTTGCGCCTTTTCTTAGATGTTCTTTGTAAAATAAAACAACTACATTACGACACAACAAGCATTGCTGAATATGCTAACCCAGAAATTTCCTATTTTTATGTAAGAAATAAATCAATCACATTTTGATAATACCGGTGAAATTACTTTCGACACAATCCGTGTGTATAGTCTATTAGGCTAATTTATCATCTTATCTATGTCAAATTCACCTTTATCCTACTGTTTATCAAAATATGTTCTGAATTAAAAAAAAAGATATTAATATTTCTAGACAATTTTTAATATTACTCTATTTCTTGTTACAGACAGTCGTAATGAAAGTTGTTAGTCTGCAATTACCGTCCGGGCCGAGTATGGAGCGGTTACCGCTGCCATTCAGCCCGACAGAGCTGCTTTGGCGGTACCCCTTACCGTGGGCGCCGCCACCACCCTCACCACTTGGCGACACAAAGGCACAATTGCCAGCCGGTCTGCCACCAGAACCGAGACTATGGACAAGAGAAGATGTCGCAGTTTTTCTCAAATGGTGTGAAAGAGAATTTGACCTGCCAAATTTTGACATGGACTTGTTCCAGATGAATGGTAAGAAATAAAAATTAATAATATAGTTAGTTCTATTAGAAAATAGACCAATTTCAAATATTAAACATCAGAATGAAAATGTTAAAGAGTTTTTCTTTCGTTCACAGGTAAGGCGCTTTGCCTTTTAACGAAGACAGACTTAGGAGAACGTTGCCCAGGAGCTGGCGATGTATTACACAATGTATTACAAATGTTAGTTAGAGACGCTGCACTCCTAGGAAGAGTTCCATCTTCGCCTGTAACACCAACAGCACGTGCTGCTCCTTATCCACCTTCACCACATTCCCATCCGCCTACTCCAACATGGGCTGTAGATGGATTCCACCACTTCCACAGTGCAGCCGCGGCTGCTGCACAGCCAAACTCAGTGACACTAAGTCCTGCTCCTTCAGTAGACAGTTCTGGAAGTCCGCAAAGAGGCGAGGCAGTAAATTATGGACCTACATATGCACCGTCTGTTCAAGCGCCTACTCAACCTAGCTCTGGAAGCAACCACTCTGATTCAGACGAAGATACTCCATTCTCTACTGTGCCTCCGCGGTCACCAAAGGATGCACCACTAGCAAGTCCAGCTCCGCAAAACCACCCAGTGCAACATTCCCATTATCGCACTCAACATCGAGAGTTCTTCCCAAATGACATGCCCGAATCCAACACAAGTACGTACAAATACAGACAATAATTTTCTTCACTATCACATTAGTAAATAAACATGGAATAGATGTCTAACTATTTTATTTGGTATTTCAGACGGCAGACTTCTGTGGGATTTCCTGCAACAGCTACTAAATGATCCGACCCAGCGTTATACCAACTACATCGCATGGAAAAATAGAGAGACGGGCGTATTCAAAATTGTGGATCCAGCGGGACTTGCAAAACTATGGGGAATACAGAAAAATCATCTTTCAATGAATTATGATAAGATGTCACGTGCCCTACGGTATTATTACCGCGTGAATATACTGCGAAAAGTACAAGGCGAGAGGCATTGTTACCAGTAAGTACTCATCTGTTACATTTTCACGTACCCACCTTGTAATATTATTTTGTTTCCATTATATCTCACTTTATAAACCCAAACACCATAACTAATGCTATTATTTTCTTCTTATTACAGGTTTTTAAGAAACCCAACTGAACTGAAGAATATCAAAAACATCTCTCTCTTACGACAGCAAATGAGCCCCACTAGAGTAGTACCACAATCTATTGTAAAAACAGAAATGAAGGAAGAACGCTGCGAAGATGAGAATGTTGATGAAGACATGCCGACAGACCTAAGCATGGCAACCTCGGAACCATGGCGGAAGCGGGCGCGATCCGACCAAGTCCCGGTGCCATCCCAGCATGACAAACATCGCATCAGTGCACTCATTGGAGATAATATGATGCTCAAGCGTGAATCTGAATATAGTGGTGATCATTATGCACTCAATCTTAAAAGTGAAAAGTGTGAACAATGATTATAATCGATTACAATCAATGCTGGACACTCACAGTGCAAAGCAATATTGTTGAACATAAGTGAAACGAGCTCCACCCGCTAAAATTCTAGTCAAATTCCTCTCAGGAAGAAATATCTAAGTCTTCCTAAAACAATACCTATGTAACGATTCTGAGTTTTTATATTCAGATTTTATGAAACTATCTGAGAGTACTTTGACAGATTTAGAATGGTCTTTGGAGTAAAACAGGGTATGGACCTTAAATGATGCCTTTGTGCCAAGTGATTTTATATAATAGTGTCAATTACAAATAGTTAGCAAAACAGGACAAGAGTTTATGTGTGTTAAAGTCATAGAGACTATTTTAATTGTGCAATGAATGATTCACTCGACTGCCGAAGACCTCGCAGTTCCAGATAGACAATTTTGTTGCCAAAACCTATAGGTGTATCTGTAATATGCGTGCGTAACTACGCGCTCATTAATGCATTTTGTAATTTAATTAGATATACTGGTATGTTTATTTTTGTTTGTATTTTGCTAAAAAGAGTGTATAGATGTTGAGAAACAATGAATAAGAACAACTCAACAAGTTTTAAAGTTATCATCATAAAATGTATCGTCTTCCATTGATTCTTTTTGGCAAACAAATTCAATTGTAGCAGAGAAATTATTGAAACGATTATCTACCACGAAAATTATGTAAAATTATATTCAGGCAGCTAAAATATAAAATAGAAAGTATTTTTTCGGAAAGATAAGACAATAACAAATTATTTTTATTACAACACAAAAGTAATTTCTTTAAAACTCGAAATCATAAAAAAATTCTACTGTGATAAAAAATATAAAGTGGTAGAAATATGTATAGAGTACGCTAGGGCTTTTACTCAAAGATTTCCAGCTACAATTTTCTGTGATCTCTTTTATCAATATAGGTAAATGTCATAGAGAATAAAAAATATCATTGTTGTAAATATTATGTGAAGTATGTACTAATTAAGTTAGTTTAAAAACAGACTGTAAAGAGAGCGTATGTATGATTTGTAAAACAAAGTGGAGCTTTATCAAAGTACCTAGTATATTCGTAAGCTATTACAACTGAGTTTGTATTTTTACAATTATTTCTATTTTGACATTTGCATGTCATTATTCCCAACATGTACACAATGTTTCACACATAAATATTGTGTCAAAATTATTATAACTTAAAATAAAAGAAAATAATATTATTTCTATTATCCTATTTATTACAAACACTAACCCTAAACACGACGCCTATACTTCAAACATCTGAAATCATCCAACACCCTGAAATCACCCAATTGAATCAAAGTCCTAGAAATTTTTAAGCAAAACAATAGAAAACATAGGGAGAAATGAAAAAAGAAATTAATAAAGTTGCATGAGCATATTCATATCATAGTAGGCCATTTGCTGAAAAGCAAACGAAGCACTACTTTCAGAGTTAATGTCATAGTAGGCCATTTGCTGAAAAATAAACGAAGCACTACTTTCAGAGTTAATGTCATAGTAGGCCATTTGCTGAAAAATAAACGAAGCACTACTTTCAGAGTTAATGTCATAGTAGGCCATTTGCTGAAAAATAAACGAAGCACTACTTTCAGAGTTAATGGTCAAGTATCCCACCAATGTTTTAAAGGCGAAAGTTTGTAAGTATGTTTGTTACTTGTTCACGCTCAAATAGCTGGGTCATTTTTTATGATACTTGGTATGTAGGTATGTAGGTAGCCGATACCTTGGATTAACACTTAGATAGGGTACTTTTTATACCGAAAAGTACGCGATTCCCGTAGGATTTGGGTTAAAGTCTGATGATTCTGAGTCAATGGTTCTTTATAAAGTAGATGGCGCTACTGTGCAAATACACGCAAAAAAAAAAGAAAAATATTTTATTTGGTGCTTTAAAAAGAAGCGAGGGTTTCTCTAGTTTATTAATACAATCAAGGCAGATTATTAATATAATCAAGGCAGATGTGTGAATAACAAAAGAATCTATTTCAAATACTACTGTGCAATATTTGAGTATCGACGATTATTCTAAAATATGTAGATAGGTTCATACAGAACCAGAGATGCACTTATTTAATATTGTACGGTGAAAATAACGCGACGATTAAATTAACATCATACTTGCTGTACAATCTACGAGTTGCAAGTGTACTTAACACTTGGCTGCTACACTATCCACTAAATGCAATTATTCTATACAAAATCCTATCAGTAGGAATAGGTTATCACAAAAATATAGGTACTATTTTTATAACTGGCATTACCCAAAGTCGTAATATGAAAAAAACGAATGCAATATAAATATAAAAGGTACCTAAAGTCATGGACAAAGAAAAACAACTGCTCAAAAAATACTACAACTATTTAATAAAGTAAATCAGATTCATATAACGCTTACAATCTATGAATGTAATGATGGCAACAAATACGAGGTAGATTAATTTTGAACTTGCTGGCCTTGGAAGAATATGATATCATCTGCAACAATTGTGGAAGCTGTCCTTACTTGACCATCATCAAGTTTCACCTCACCATATGAGAGTTTTCCAGTAACATAAACTCTTTGGCCTTTTTTCAAATATTTGTAAACAGTGTCTCGAAGGCTCGGCTTGAAAATACTAACTCTATGCCAGTCAGTCCTCTGCAATACATCACCAGACTCATACTTGTAACTAAAGTGTGTAGCCAGAGGAAAGTTGACAACTGGATGTTCTTCTGAACCTCTTTTTTGGGGGTCAGCACCTACTCTTCCAAGAAGAGTTACTTGATTTATAGCTGAAAGATAATCAACAAAATTCGTTAATTGTCAAGCACCTTCCTCAATTACATACACGGCATGAATTGGTAAAAGGAAACTATTATACGTTTTTCTACTCATCAGCTTCTTGTAAAAGGCAGTGCATTGGCAGAACTCCTAATGGTGCTGATATTCAGAGGCGTTGGACCACTTTCCATCAGGCGACTTGCTTGCTCGTTTGTTTACTATCAAAAGGAGTTCAGCACATTTACATGCTCACTTGGGGTATTCAGATATCAAGTTTTTGACGACCTCCGTGGCGTAATGGTTACCACGCCAGACCGCCACCCAGGAGATCCCGGGTTCGAATCCCGGTCAGGTCATGATGAAAAACGAACTTTTTCTGATTGGCTTCGGGTCTTGGATGTTTATCTATATACGTATTTGTTATAAAATATAATATCGTTGAGTTAGTATACCATAACACAAGTTTCGAACTTACTTTGGGGCTAGCTCAATCTGTATGAATTGTCCCTTTTAAAAAAAAACTTTATATACTTACTCATTTAGTAATTACTAGCTTTTCCCCGCGGCTTCGCTCGCGTAAATTTTATGACATAGATCTCGTTTGACAACAAAACAACCCATAGCGCGACTTGTGGCGCCATCTGTTGGCTGATACAGAGCCCTCTATAATAGACAATTTTTTTTCTCATTGGAACGAACGACATACTTTCACGGGATAAAAAGTAGCCTATGTTGGGCTCTGTACCCCTAACAATATGTATACAAATTTTCATAATGATTGGCTGCTTAGTCCAGCCGTGAAGGAATAACACACAAACAACCTAA
The DNA here is from genome assembly GCA_905163395.2 of Endotricha flammealis. Taxonomy (NCBI): domain Eukaryota; kingdom Metazoa; phylum Arthropoda; class Insecta; order Lepidoptera; family Pyralidae; genus Endotricha; species Endotricha flammealis. The sequence goes on along the minus strand of LR990858.1, from coordinate 9,965,773 downwards.
CTTTCTCATATAATACATATTAAGTAAGGATTTAAAATAAAAATATTCCTTACTTTTTTCTGTTTTTTGAGCATCTGCTCTTATTGGAGTAGTGTGAAGTTTAACACCCTGCAGTCTTAACAGCTGTGGAATTACACTAGATATCTGAAAAAAAAAACAAATAAGAACCTAATAAGATATTTTGTATTTGTATAAAAATAGTAATTTTAATTTAATTCATGAGAGTGAGAGATAATAATTTAATTTAATAAAATAGAATTGTTTACATTATTAATTAGGTAATGATTCTGACGATTCTGTGATTAAAAGTAGCAGAACTCAGTTGAAACCAAAGCATTTTGGCACTGTGAAACTATAAGTGATTGAACTGAATAATAAAATCTTATAAACTCAACAATGACATAAGTACACTTTCAACATAATCTCGAGCTTCAAAAAAAACTAATATAAATTATTTTCTTTATACTTAGCATGCTTAGTTGAAATGTTGAGGTAGAATATTGCAGGTTCACTGGTTTAGATCAGGGGATAATAAAATTAGTATGTGCACATAAACAATAATAGACAACTTACAAACAGACAATTTACAAATGCCTCAAACACAAATTAAAATATACTTATATAAAATTAAAAAGCAAACTACTAGAAGCCATGCATAGCAACCATCACTTTTAATTGAAGAGGACAGTAAATAGCTGACAGCATTGGCATATAAGCGGTGAAATAGTGATTAGTTTGAATTAGAAATAGTCTGGTAAGCTGAATAAAAGATTTAAATGATACTTTGATTTAGAGATATGTTTTGAAATAACACCTATTATAAAATGTGTATTAACATATAGGGGTACATTTTTAATCCATTGACACTGATCAAGGCTAGTCTAACCAATTTTATTAAGTCTAACTAGTCATCAAACAGATCACTGACAAAGTAAGTTTATTATTATTTTTCATGATTCAAGTTTTTAAGTAATTCAGCGTCATACATACTGTACAGGGTCAGCAGAAGACTATTTTAATCCACTCCTTGCTTGGATTATGTATGGAAATTGAAATAATAATAATTTGGCGCCATTTTTTTTAATTATGTTATTTCCCTTCCAGGTGAAATGAGGTGAGGTGTTAATAATAATATGCACGCAAGAAAACAATTGTTTCATTATATTTCACCTAAATGTAACTAATAGTGTGAAAATCTTGTGAAAATGTGTTAAATACAAATTTTCATGCCGGTGGTAATTAGGTTATAAAACGTAGTAGGTACTTACCCTTGAATTAGAGAACATGGTAGAATTCTCAAAAACACGAATTATAAACAACAACTGACATCAATTCTATAATTTTATTTTAATGCACGCACTTGTAAAAGACAAGTTAATTTTTCATAACAAACAAGCAACTACTACTAGGGGTGAGGTGAGGCGTATTTATCGGAACAGTGACAAATCACTGTTACCGAACAATTCGGAATAGTCACTACTGCTCCTGGCGATACGAAATACCTGTTACGAAAAATACTAGCCTGCGACTTGTCACAGTTCACGAACAGGGGAACTGTGACTGTGACTGATAACTATCGCCATCTCGTTTCATTTGTAGGTGCTGAAACGAGAAGCACCTAGTATTAAAATACTAGGTGCTTCTCGTTTTAGCACGTATAAATAAAACGAGAAGGCAATAACTTATGATCTGTCAGTCTGTCTGTCACTGTGACTTTTTTTCCTTTCGTTTGGCAATCAGACTAAACACTGTGACTATTAAGTTCTTTACATTGTGGCAACCTAAGAACAAGGTAGCATGGCAAACCATGCGTGTCACCAGTCACCAGCAATGTAAAGCAAACAGTTCGTTAACAAAACGTTTTTTTATCACTGCGGAAGCCCTAATAAATGCTGTGGATTTATGTTATCTACCATAAAGTTCTTTTTCATTACATGATTTTTAGTTAAGGTGATCCGTTTCGGTCCGCGCGGGAAATTCAAATTTTTTGGGGTTTTTTACAAATTGCATCTCAATTAGTGATAGAATTCTCGTGAAAATGATTTGACGACAGCAAATACAATATATCTACTGAATAATTATCAAATAAATTATAAATATTAGCTGTTCTTATGATGAATGTCCACGATGCATCTTTTTCCCAATAAACATGCATTATGCACATTCATAATGAGAAGAGCCAATATTTATAATTTATATGATAATTATTCAGTAGATATATTGTATTTGTTGTCGTCAAATAAATTTTCATGAAAATTCTATCAATGATTGAGATGCAATTTGTAAAAAACACCAAAAAATTTGAATTTCCCGCGCGGACCGAAACGGATCACCTTACTAAAAAAAAATAAAGTACCAAATCAAAAGTGGTTTCAGTAACATGCATTCGAAGGGTTGCCAAGTTAAGATTTTTCATTAGCCATTTGAAAAAAAGGGTAGCCATCTCAAGATTTTTTTTAATTTGCCGCTGTTTTCGAGTGACACGATTGGACACGATTAGATTGCCAGACTTTTAATAAACAAGTTCAATGACTATATTTTCTGCCATTATCAAATTACTTTCCTACCCACTGCCACCAAAGTTGCTCTTGCTCAATCCCTCCTTCTTCCCATCCTTGACTATGCGGACATAACGTATTCAGACCTTAACTATGAGTTGCTATGTAAATTAGATCGCTTGCAAAATTTTTGTATCAGATTCATTTTTGGATTACGTAAATTTGATCACGTATCTGAGTACCGAACTCAACTAAAATGGCTGTCTATTCGTCAACGTAGGGACTTACATATTTTAACCTTCCTATATACTATTCTCTATAGTCCTCAAGCTCCTTCCTATCTCAAAGAAAACTTTACTTTCACATCTTCTTCTCATGCTTTATCTCTTCGTTCCTCGGAAACCCTCACTCTTCTCATTCCTGTCCACTCTTCTAAATTCCTTGACCTATCTTTTACTATACAGGCCATCAGACTGTGGAATAATCTTCCTGTAGCTATCAGAACTTCCAAATCTATTTTAATTTTTAAAAAACTTGTAAAAAACCATTTTCTTTCACAGTAAGCGAATGTTTTCTTCCTTTTCTTTAAGACCTACTACGACATTACTTTATTTATTTATCATATGTTTATGATATATATATATATATATGTATATATGTGTAGGTATGTGTATGTATTTATGTATATAAATTATATTTATATTATGTATGAGATATATATATGTATGTATGTATGATTTGTGTATTCTTATGTAAGTATTATTATTCAAAATTAGTTCAGTTTTATTGATTTATGTACTTATTACGTTGCAAATTTTGTTAATAAGATTCTTGTTTTGCTTGCCCTGCCCGTTTCTTTCTTTAATTCGTTACCCTAAGGTTGCCTTGAAAAGATTGCTTTTAGCAATAAGGCCGCCTTGTTGCTAATACACTAGTATGTGAGATTTAAATGTAACTTTTCTTTGTACTGTTGGATGTGTATTACAAATAAAGTATATTCTATCTATCTATCTATCTATCTACTTTATTACAGGCAGAACTTATAAACTACGAACGTCTCTTTTACACACAAAGGATTACTTCCTCTTACCTATTATAATATTATAATTGGTATTTTAAATATTTTTTTAAGAACCTTAGTTAGGTACCTACATACATATATCCGAACACGTCGAAAATTACAACATCTTTTTCAACATTTTCCTCCAGCAGAACACTAAATAAAAGGTGGCGTTGGCTTATTAGATACTGTAGTTCTGGTCACTTATACAAACTCTCGCCCCACGGGATTTTGCGAAATTCAACTCCCAAGGGGGCGAAACAAGATGGCAAAGTTTGTATGAGAGAACGCGATGTCTTGGCCTGATTAAATAAATTTTTTTGCTAGATTATAATATGATCTCATAAAAAGGTTGACTATCTATGTCTCATGATTACGCAACAACGAATTACACCATAAAGTTAAAAAGTTTATAAGGATGCGAATGTGCTAAACAATATACGATTTAATCAAATCTATTTAGAAGTTTCATTGTAAATTTTAAGTACTTACGTAGTAAGTGTCCTGTAATATCATTAAAGTATTTAGTATTGTAGGATTTAGTATTATGACCATACTTAAGCTACGTGCGATAATGGTGAAGCAAGAAGAAGAAAACATTTATGGACAAAACTGTTAATGAAATATCTGTTATGAAAAATTCCTGTGACTTGTCACAGTCATTAACAGGGGAACTGTGACTTTATAGCCTGTTATGTCATCAAGTATATCTATTGCCATCTTGTTTCATTTGTACGTGCTGAAACGAGAGGCACCTAGTATAAAATACTAGGTGCTTCTCGTTTTAGCACGTACAAATGAAAGGAGACGGCGATAACCTGTGATCTGTCAAGTGTCACTGTGAATTTTATAATTGGTAGGTTTTTTTTACATTGTGGCAACTACTAATTCAACTTCAATGACTATATTAATATTTTCTGCCATTTGAACAATTTCACCAACTTTAAAAATTTTCACCTGTTATTTAATAACAGGTATTTGGAACTGTTAATTCTTGGGAACAGGAACAGGCATAACAGGTATTAGATTTTATCTGTTATAACTCATCTCTAACTACTACGCCGTCTACGCCAAAACAAAACTCTCGGAACGGAACGGAAGTCGGAATCGGATCGGAACTTTATTGATGAAATGAATGAATGGCATTTAGTAACTGCTGCCAATCTATAGAAAATAAAATAAGATGCCAACCTAACCAATTAAAAAAAGGCTTAGAGAAAGGATGAATAGAGTTGTCATTGGCGTATACCCGTAAGCCCATGGGAGAGACACAAAGTACATTGATTACGCAGTGTTAGCAGAAAAGAGAATATTACCCCATGATTTACCCCATGTTATTTTTATATACGATAAACTAATAGGACTATTGATGATTTGCGATGTATTTTTTCTTATAATCATCAATATATTGAGACTTCGATTTATACTTGTTATTATTTATTATTTATTTATGTTCGAGTTATAAATCGAAGTCGCTGTCCACGCCTGTTTGTCTGTATCTCCGCTAACTCCTATTGTCTCCTATAGTAGTATGGGAAGGTTGGTGTGACTACAGATCTCTTGGCTTGTATTAAATAGATATTATTTTTAATTTAGGTTGTCACTATTTTACCTCAATTGTGGGTAATATTGCATGGGTAAATTCAAGTAAATTGCTGGTATCCCCAATACGCGTGGTACCCGACTAAATGAGGTTAAAAACTCAAAGCTCATCGTAGGTGGCGTCACTGTTGACTGTTCCAAGACCCGCCATATTGGTTCATTGTTTAAGTTTGATGTGAGAGTAATTGCTCAAAATCATAGAAATGTAAGCGACCTGGAGTGTAATTACGATTGAAGGAGGAACTGCGGAAACGGAAAGCCAAGACCACTAGCAAAAAAGCCTTAAAAATCGAAAGGTAAATAATTTACAGGCATTATTGTGAATTGTAGGTTTTGCTGTGTTCTTTTTATTTATTTCAATTTCTTTTTGTAGACTGGAGGCGTACGATGGAAATTACCTCATCGAAGTTGAAGACGAACTTTAGGATGATATTCCTGAAATTTCTACCATGGATAAGTTCAGAGATATTAATTCCAGCAATAATCTTCCACCACTCTATAAACTACACATTCAAGAGTTTGCAGACAGGTAACAAACCATACATTCATGATTTCCTTATTGTTCCTTGTTATTTTAATGTTTCAGATAGAATTAGACATTTAATGACATACATGTTGTTTCAGATTTCAAGCAACACTGAATGGGAGATACACTACTGTATGAAAGTAGAAGCTTAATAACCGTTGGAGTTGCCTTTGAGGAAAGTTATATTTATTTCCATGCGCAATGCAAAGCCCAAATGAAGAAGCTTCTTTAAATATCATTCTGTTAAAAATGGATAATAGTAGCATGATAGTGGAGTCACTGCGAATGTGCAACTGGAAAAGGAGTAGAAGCACACTGTAAGCATGTTTTTACAGTTCTCCATGCTTAGAGAAAGGATAAATAGAGGCGACACGGTAGGAGTGAGCGAGATGAGTAAATACAATATTCCCAAGGCCAAAAAGAGCTAGAGAAACATTTTTTGTCCTTATCGACGTATACTATTTTTTTGCTGGGCACAGTCGCTAACTGTGCCCAGCTAACGAGAGCGGTTTTCTATAATTCTCAAAATCTGAATTTTCAGGGTGAAAACAAGGTGAAAACTGTGTTCTGTGATTGACTTTATGTGTTTTTGCGTTCATAGACTATGGTGCATTGTAGTGTTTTAGGCTGCAATAGCCGCAGTGAACGTAAAATCGACAACATAACCTTTCATTCGTAAGTACACTATTTAGACTTTATTTCGGCCCTAATTGATAAAAATGAATACAGATTATATTTATTAAGGCTTAAATGACGGCTTCAATGTACAGAAATAACGAAATAAAACGTAAATGTTCAAGAAAATAATCGTATTTTGTAGTATTATACACCCAAATTAAGTAGGTAAGTAAAATGAAGCCAGGCGGCCACTTTCCTGTGTCTCCTAAATTTAGTCGGGTACCACGCGTATTGGGGATACCAGCAATTTACTTGAATTTACCCATGCAATATTACCCACAATTGAGGTAAAATAGTGACAACTTAAATAAAAATAAAATATAATCAGGGGTTCTAAACTCATTATAAAATGCGGCCCGCTAGTTATTCTTGTCGATATATAATAAAGAAGTTAAATGGAATAACAATGTTTTTGTTTGTATATTATCATTAGGTATCCAGTATGCAATAATTAAGCGACAGTCGCTATTCCAAGACATTTCATAATATTTATCAACGCTCAGCGAACAGACTTTAATTTATATGTATATACCATAGTTCACCAGCCACTCTGGAGTCTAGTACGGGTTCGTAGACATCTCACAATCTCAGAGGATCTGGTCTCATCACGATAAAAAAAAATATTTGAAAACAATCAGTAAAGTTTAAAACAAACATGCAAGCCATTCCACTGTCTTCTTTAACAAAAAAGCTTACAAATTTTTTATTTTTATTTTACCCAACCGATACGGATCGGTTGTATGGAGAGAGATCTGTAGTCACACCAACCTTCCCATACTACTATAGTAGACAATAGGAGTTAGCAAAGATACAGTAAAACAGGCGTGGACAGCGACTTTGATTTATTTATACAAGTATAAATCGAAGTCTCAATATATTGATGATTATAAGAAAAAATACATCGCAAATCATCAATAGTCCTATTAGTTTATCGTATATAAAAATATAAAAAAAACATGGGGTAAATCATGGGGTAATATTCTCTTTTCTGGTAACACTACATAATCAATGTACTTTGTTTCTCTCCCTTACGGGTATACGCCTGATGACAACTCTATTCATCCTTTCTCTAAGTCTCCATGGCATAGAAGATATAGTGCCTACTAAAACTATATCTTTGTACAAAATGTGCACAGAACAATTGATGACATTTAAAAAACCGAATAAAGTATTCTATAATTCCCCGATGCAATCCCGTTTTACCAGGAAAATATAATGGACAATTATGAAGGATATGTCAAAATCCTAGCAGTTTCTCCTGTACTACTAGTAGTAAAATGGCTTATCTTCAAGTATTCAAACCTGCCAATCCATATGCTATTGAAATGGACCATGATTACTTGGAAATATTTTCTTATACTTATGAGTATTACCTTTGTAAAGTTTTTGTTAAACCTATTTTTAAACCACTAATTTTAACAAATATCTGTATAAAATGATTTTTGATTATGACAGTGTAATAAAACAAAATTAATACCTATTAAATAGTTTTATTTTCTTATACCTATGAGTATTACATAATACACTCTAAAATTACAGCATATATGACACAAAACATGTTTTTGAAGTTATTTTGAGTTTGGACCCCGCTAGACCCAGGAGGATCAGTAAAAGAAGTTTCATTAGCATCACATTCATTTTGAGTTTGGATCCGGTTAGGTCCTGGAATTGGATCACCACGAGACGTTTCAATACACCGTTTCATGCAACTTCTTTTTAGCAATCGATCAGCGTTCTTGTGCTAGTAGGTTAACAGATTTGATTTAATATAGAGGGCACAGCACTTTTCTTTAATGTTCGGTATAAATTTTCATTTTTCTGTTAATTACTTTTAATATTATAATCTTCAGATCTAAATTGGGCAGCACATAACCTCGACCATTTACTGGATTTCCAATTTTTCCTTCGAAGAGCCTTTTCCCTCCAAACATTTGACAGCTAGCTGTCATTTTCCATACTATTTTTGTAAACATCATATTTGTTTTCTAAATAATTCCGAAATATGACTCATTGTGCAGCTATCGATTGTAAAAATGTTCCAATCTATTTATTTGCCAAAGAAATAAAACGAAGAAAACTGTGGGAAAAGGCTCTTCGAAGGAAAAATTGGAAATCCAGTAAATGGTCGAGGTTATGTGCTGCCCAATTTAGATCTGAAGATTATAATATTAAAAGTAATTAACAGACAATGAAAATTTATACCGAACATTAAAGAAAAGTGTCCAGGTCGCTTACATTTCTATGATTTTTAACAAATTACTCTCACATCAAACTTAAACAATGAACCAATATGGCGGGTCTTGGAACAGTCAACAGTGACGCCACCTACGATGAGCTTTGAGTTTTTAACCTCATTGCTAAAAATCATAGAAATGTAAGCGACCTGTGGGCAATTCACGTAACAAGAACCGATCCTAGTTCGATTCAACGACACTCGCTGTCTCACTCATACAAAATAGGAATTGAACGTGACAGCGAGTGTCGTTGAATCGAACTAGAATTGGTTCTTGTCACGTGAATTGCCCCACTGGAGTGTAATTACGATTGAAGGAGGAACTGCGGAAACGGAAAGCCAAGACCATTAGCAAAAAAGCCTTATAAATCGAAAGGTAAATAATTTACAGGCATTATTGTGAATTGTAGGTTTTGCTGTGTTCTTTTTATTTATTTCAATTTCTTTTTGTAGACTGGAGGCGTACGATGGAAATTACCTCATCGAAGTTGAAGACGAACTTGAGGATGATATTCCTGAAATTTCTACCATGGATAAGTTCAGAGATATTAATTCCAGCAATAATCTTCCACCACTCTATAAACTACACATTCAAGAGTTTGCAGACAGGTAACAAACCATACATTCATGATTTCCTTATTATTTTAATGTTTCAGATAGAATTAGACATTTAATGACATACATGTTGTTTCAGATTTCAAGCAACACTGAACGGGAGATACACTACTGTATGAAAGTAGAAGCTTAATAACCGTGAGAGTTGCCTTTGAGGAAAGTTATATTTATTTCCATGCGCAATGCAAAGCCCAAATGAAGAAGCTTCTTTAAATATCATTCTGTTAAAAATGGATAATAGTGGCATGATAGTGGAGTCACTGCGAATGTGCAACTGGAAAAGGAGTAGAAGCACACTGTAAGCATGTTTTTACAGTTCTCCATGGCATAGAAGATATAGTGCCTACTAAAACTATAATTTTGTACAAAATGTGCACAGAACAATTGATGACATTTAAAAAACCGAATAAAGTATTCTATAATTCCCCGATGCAATCCCGTTTTACCAGGAAAATATAATGGACAATTATGAAGGATATGTCAAAATCCTAGCAGTTTCTCCTGTACTACTAGTAGTAAAATGGCTTATCTCCAAGTAATCAAAGCTGCCAATCCATATGCTATTGAAATGGACCATGATTACTTGGAAATATTTTCTTATACTTATGAGTATTACCTTTGTAAAGTTTTTGTTAAACCTATTTTTAAACCACTACTTTTAACAAATATCTGTATAAAAATTATGATTTTTGATTATGACAGTGTAATAAAACAAAATTAATACCTATTAAATAGTTTTATTTTCTTATACCTATGAGTATTACATAATACACTCTAAAATTACAGCATATATGACACAAAACATGTTTTTGAAGTTATTTTGAGTTTGGACCCCGCTAGACCCAGGAGGATCAGTAAAAGAAGTTTCATTAGCATCACATTCATTTTGAGTTTGGATCCGGTTAGGTCCTGGAATTGGATCACCACGAGACGTTTCAATACACCGTTTCATGCAACTTCTTTTTAGCAATCGATCTGAGCGTTCTTGTGCTAGTAGGTTAACAGATTTGATTTAATATAGAGGGCACAGCACTTTTCTTTTATGTTCGGTATAAATTTTCATTGTCTGTTAGTTACTTTTAATATTATAATCTTCAGATCTAAATTGGGCAGCACATAACCTCGACCATTTCCTGGATTTCCAATTTTTCCTTCGAAGAGCCTTTTCCCACAGTTTTCTTCGTTTTATTTCTTTGGAAAATAAATAGATTGGAACATTTTTACAATCGATAGCTGCACAATGAGTCATATTTCGGAATTATTTAGAAAACAAATATGATGTTTACAAAAATAGTATGGAAAATGACAGCTAGCTGTCAAATGTTTGGAACAGTCAACAAAGCGACATCTGAAGTGAGCAAAAGGCAGTTTTTAACCTCATTATTATCTAATGTCAACTGTCAATCTGTCAATGTCACTTGAACAAATCTTCTTCTTTTTACAAAGCATAGATTATTGGTAATATTTTATATTTGTTGTCGTAAAATCAATTTTCACGAAAATTCTATCAATGATTGAGATGCAATTTGTGAAAAACACCCAAAAAATTGAATTTCCCGCGCGGACCGAAACGGATCACCTTAACGGAAGAGTTTCCAGAGTTTCCTTTTTTCTTAGAGAAAGGATGAATAGAGGCGACACGGTAGGAGTGAGCGAGATGAGTAAATACAATATTCCCAAGGCCAAAAAGAGCTAGAGAAACATTTTTTGTCCTTATCGACGTATACTATTTTTTTGCCGGTTTTCTTTATTTCTCAAAATCTGAATTTTCAGGGTGAAAACAAGGCGAAAACTGTGTTCTGTGGTTGAGTTGATGTGTTTTTGCGTTCATAGACTATGGTGCATTGTAGTGTTTTAGGCTGCAATAGCCGCAGTGAACGTAAAATCGACAACATAACCTTTCATTCGTAAGTACACTATTTAGACTTTATTTCGGCCCTAATTGATAAAAATGAATACAGATTATATTTATTAAGACTCAAATGACGGCTTCAATGTACAGAAATAACGAAATAAAACGTAAATGGTCAAGAAAATAATCGTATTTTGTAGTATTATGCACTCAAATTAAGTAGGTAAGTAAAATGAAGCCAGGCGGCCACTTTTCCTGTTCAGTCAACAAAGCGACATCTGAAGTGAGCAAAAGGCAGTTTTTAACCTCATTCAGGAGACACAGGAAAAGTGGCCGCCTGGCTTCATTTTACTTACCTACTTAATTTGAGTGCATAATACTACAAAATACGATTATTTTCTTGACCATTTACGTTTTATTTCGTTATTTCTGTACATTGAAGCCGTCATTTGAGTCTTAATAAATATAATCTGTATTCATTTTTATCAATTAGGGCCGAAATAAAGTCTAAATAGTGTACTTACGAATGAAAGGTTATGTTGTCGATTTTACGTTCACTGCGGCTATTGCAGCCTAAAACACTACAATGCACCATAGTCTATGAACGCAAAAACACATCAACTCAACCACAGAACACAGTTTTCGCCTTGTTTTCACCCTGAAAATTCAGATTTTGAGAAATAAAGAAAACCGGCAAAAAAATAGTATACGTCGATAAGGACAAAAAATGTTTCTCTAGCTCTTTTTGGCCTTGGGAATATTGTATTTACTCATCTCGCTCACTCCTACCGTGTCGCCTCTATTCATCCTTTCTGAAAAAAGGAAACTCTGGAAACTCTTCCGTTAAGGTGATCCGTTTCGGTCCGCGCGGGAAATTCAATTTTTTGGGTGTTTTTCACAAATTGCATCTCAATCATTGATAGAATTTTCGTGAAAATTGATTTTACGACAACAAATATAAAATATTACCAATAATCTATGCTTTGTAAAAAGAAGAAGATTTGTTCAAGTGACATTGACAGATTGACAGTTGACATTAGATAATAATGAGGTTAAAAACTGCCTTTTGCTCACTTCAGATGTCGCTTTGTTGACTGTTCCAAACATTTGACAGCTAGCTGTCATTTTCCATACTATTTTTGTAAACATCATATTTGTTTTCTAAATAATTCCGAAATATGACTCATTGTGCAGCTATCGATTGTAAAAATGTTCCAATCTATTTATTTTCCAAAGAAATAAAACGAAGAAAACTGTGGGAAAAGGCTCTTCGAAGGAAAAATTGGAAATCCAGGAAATGGTCGAGGTTATGTGCTGCCCAATTTAGATCTGAAGATTATAATATTAAAAGTAACTAACAGACAATGAAAATTTATACCGAACATAAAAGAAAAGTGCTGTGCCCTCTATATTAAATCAAATCTGTTAACCTACTAGCACAAGAACGCTCAGATCGATTGCTAAAAAGAAGTTGCATGAAACGGTGTATTGAAACGTCTCGTGGTGATCCAATTCCAGGACCTAACCGGATCCAAACTCAAAATGAATGTGATGCTAATGAAACTTCTTTTACTGATCCTCCTGGGTCTAGCGGGGTCCAAACTCAAAATAACTTCAAAAACATGTTTTGTGTCATATATGCTGTAATTTTAGAGTGTATTATGTAATACTCATAGGTATAAGAAAATAAAACTATTTAATAGGTATTAATTTTGTTTTATTACACTGTCATAATCAAAAATCATAATTTTTATACAGATATTTGTTAAAAGTAGTGGTTTAAAAATAGGTTTAACAAAAACTTTACAAAGGTAATACTCATAAGTATAAGAAAATATTTCCAAGTAATCATGGTCCATTTCAATAGCATATGGATTGGCAGCTTTGATTACTTGGAGATAAGCCATTTTACTACTAGTAGTACAGGAGAAACTGCTAGGATTTTGACATATCCTTCATAATTGTCCATTATATTTTCCTGGTAAAACGGGATTGCATCGGGGAATTATAGAATACTTTATTCGGTTTTTTAAATGTCATCAATTGTTCTGTGCACATTTTGTACAAAATTATAGTTTTAGTAGGCACTATATCTTCTATGCCATGGAGAACTGTAAAAACATGCTTACAGTGTGCTTCTACTCCTTTTCCAGTTGCACATTCGCAGTGACTCCACTATCATGCCACTATTATCCATTTTTAACAGAATGATATTTAAAGAAGCTTCTTCATTTGGGCTTTGCATTGCGCATGGAAATAAATATAACTTTCCTCAAAGGCAACTCTCACGGTTATTAAGCTTCTACTTTCATACAGTAGTGTATCTCCCGTTCAGTGTTGCTTGAAATCTGAAACAACATGTATGTCATTAAATGTCTAATTCTATCTGAAACATTAAAATAATAAGGAAATCATGAATGTATGGTTTGTTACCTGTCTGCAAACTCTTGAATGTGTAGTTTATAGAGTGGTGGAAGATTATTGCTGGAATTAATATCTCTGAACTTATCCATGGTAGAAATTTCAGGAATATCATCCTCAAGTTCGTCTTCAACTTCGATGAGGTAATTTCCATCGTACGCCTCCAGTCTACAAAAAGAAATTGAAATAAATAAAAAGAACACAGCAAAACCTACAATTCACAATAATGCCTGTAAATTATTTACCTTTCGATTTATAAGGCTTTTTTGCTAATGGTCTTGGCTTTCCGTTTCCGCAGTTCCTCCTTCAATCGTAATTACACTCCAGTGGGGCAATTCACGTGACAAGAACCAATTCTAGTTCGATTCAACGACACTCGCTGTCACGTTCAATTCCTATTTTGTATGAGTGAGACAGCGAGTGTCGTTGAATCGAACTAGGATCGGTTCTTGTTACGTGAATTGCCCACAGGTCGCTTACATTTCTATGATTTTTAGCAATGAGGTTAAAAACTCAAAGCTCATCGTAGGTGGCGTCACTGTTGACTGTTCCAAGACCCGCCATATTGGTTCATTGTTTAAGTTTGATGTGAGAGTAATTTGTTAAAAATCATAGAAATGTAAGCGACCTGGACACTTTTCTTTAATGTTCGGTATAAATTTTCATTGTCTGTTAATTACTTTTAATATTATAATCTTCAGATCTAAATTGGGCAGCACATAACCTCGACCATTTACTGGATTTCCAATTTTTCCTTCGAAGAGCCTTTTCCCACAGTTTTCTTCGTTTTATTTCTTTGGAAAATAAATAGATTGGAACATTTTTACAATCGATAGCTGCACAATGAGTCATATTTTGGAATTATTTAGAAAACAAATATGATGTTTACAAAAATAGTATGGAAAATGACAGCTAGCTGTCAAATGTTTGGAACAGTCAACAAAGCGACATCTGAAGTGAGCAAAAGGCAGTTTTTAACCTCATTACTCTCACATCAAACTTAAACAATGAACCAATATGGTGGGTCTTGGAACAGTCAACAGTGACGCCACCTACGATGAGCTTTGAGTTTTTAACCTCATTATTACTTACTATTTAAAAAAATATCTACTGAATATTATCATATAAATTATAAATATTGGCTCTTCTCATCATGAATGTGCATAATGCACGTTTATAGGAAAAAAGATGCATCGTGGACATTCATAATAGGAAGAGCTAATATTTATAATTTATTTGTTATTTAGTCAGTAGATATATTGTATTTGTTGTCGTCAAATCAATTTTTACGAAAATTCTATCAATGATTGAGATGCAATTTGTAAAAAACCCCAAAAAAATTGAATTTCCCGCGCTGACCGAAACGGATCACCTTAATGGATTTTGACGCTAATACGATAATAGCGCCCACTTGGACTCGTAATTTGAAATTTAATTTTTATTTATTTTATATTTATTTATTTATTTATTAATAGTGCATTAGTGTATTGACTTCAAAATCCGCCTTCACTGAATAAATTTTGCTTTCGTCTTTCTTCGGAATGTCTTGACTCAGAGACTGTGTACAGAACTAAGTTGAGACTACTTATAATAAGACTACAGAAGACAAGAATACGCCTAGAAGATTTTTATCCAGGCCAGTTTAAAAAAAGGACGGGTTGCACCTGGGAGTGTCCGCCGGCAGGAGTAAAAACTTAAAGCCTCTACCACACAGGACGCAGGTGCGATCTTTCCGACCGGAAAGACCGCATGCGATATTGCGATATCTGTTTTCAGTACATTTTGTATAGATGGCCTTGGAGTA
The DNA here is from genome assembly GCA_905163395.2 of Endotricha flammealis. Taxonomy (NCBI): domain Eukaryota; kingdom Metazoa; phylum Arthropoda; class Insecta; order Lepidoptera; family Pyralidae; genus Endotricha; species Endotricha flammealis. The sequence goes on along the minus strand of LR990858.1, from coordinate 9,950,484 downwards.
AACACATTGCTGCGGTAATAACGCAGCAATGGAAGTAGATCGCAATATCGCATGCGGTCTATCGGCCTGTCTACCGGCCGGTCAACGCTGCGATCCTGCAAACACACAGGTGCGATATTTCGCGTGCGCGGAACAGAGCGGAGCGGCGCGGCAAAATATTCTTCGGATCGGAGGCAACTATGTCGCGCCGCGCCGCGCAAGTGCGTTTCGATCTTTACTAAGAATTAGCATGACTGTCATAAGAGTTAGCGCGTTAGGGTGTATAATTAGATGGACCGAATGGGTTCGGCCGTGCTTATGCTTACAAGACAGTCTTATCAGAGACTGTCACTGTCTGAATACCGCGTAGTGTATTATGCCATTATGCCTTTAAATGTTTTTGATCGACCTCAGCTTTGTGCATCGTGGGTAGGCACTTTTAATGCTTGATCTTTATTTTTTCTTATTTAATATTGATAAGATAATTTTGCCATAGATAAGTATTGTACTAAATAAATTGATTAATTAAAATAGAAACTCAGAGAGTCATTAAATAAAACAACTGACAAATTTTTATCATGTTGTTTTTTATAATTTGGCAGCCCTGGAATTCGTTCGGCAGCACCAAAACAAAAAGTAAAATAATGGCAACACCTACTGAATGACAGGTGCTTGAGCTCGCTCTTTTGGAAAATTCTATCTCTATCTTTTTAACCACCACCATCATACCCAATCCAGGAAAAGTTGTTGCCTGTGAAGGATGCCTTCAGCTGCGAATGCAAAATCTGAAAAACCAGCCTCTTCGGAGGCTACGGATAATTCACCAATACGACAAATTATGACGATTATTGAACACAAAATCCGCAATTTGGAGAAAAGAAAGGTATGTGCAATGTCTAACAACATCAAAATTATCCATGTTACAACTTTGCTTTACAGCCTCTTGTTAGTTCTTATGTTGTTCTTTAATATTATTTGTCTGTTTATAAGTCTATTTAGCTGCGATATAACATGACAATAGGTGTACTTTGTATGTAAATAAAGTAACAGAAGACCGCTGACGCCATTTTCACACATGTGCTCGTGCAATGTTGACTATACAAACTGTGACGCCCAAAAACATTTTCCGCTTTTTCGCAATAATGTCGATTTAAATGTAATTATCGCTCATGTTGTTCGTTGGATTTACGTCAATTGAACGTATTTTGTCTTTAGAACAGTCGTAGCCATTGTATATCATGCGATTACACCAGATTTTTTCTCATCACCAGTATTTATTGACTTCATAATATCTAGAACTACTTGGAAGCAATTTAAGTCTAGATAGTACCCACTTACGGGTCTAAGCCAGTAAAATAAACAATTTTATTTATTTTTAGCAAGCGGCTACTAATAAGTTGATTAGGACTTAAATAAAATTAATCAAAGGTCTTTTATACTGCTAATGACTATAATAAATACATGTTCTAATAATTCGGTAATTACTCTAAAAAAACAAAAACATCAAGATATTTTTTTTTATTTTAGATAGTAATGACATTCAATTAACATAACAAAGGAATGATGCTTAATATTTAAATTTTGTACTTACATGATAACTGCTAAAAATTTACATATTTTATCTATCTACCATTGGTCAGAGAATCGCCTTGGGCCTTTGTCCTAATCAAATACTACCTAACCTTTTATAAATAAAATTATTTTTAAGTAAATACTAAGGTATCCACCACACAATTTTTATCACCATGTTACACGCAGGAATAATATGTTGCTGACGCTTGTATCAATGTTGTTTTCCGTTTATGTTGTGTTTGCATAATGTATTGTATCAATTTTATCAGCCCCGCCCTAAGCAAATATGATCATTTAATTACTTTAAATTATAGTATAAATTGTGCACAAATACTGTATTGTTTAAATATTTTTTTACTTAAAAACAACATGGTTTATCCTGTATCTTCATATGTCTAACAAATTTTTAAAAGGAATAACATTTTCACTCTGCTAAATACTTTCCGACTCTGTTCTAAAAAGGTTAATCTTTTTCTACAGAGCAAGCTGACATCGTACCGCGATCTGCAGAAAGCTGGAAAAGAGCTGAACACAGATCAGAAAGTTGCGGTTGCAAAGTATGATGAGGTGGCTCAAACACTTGAGTTTGCACGTGACCTGTCCAAACAGGTCACAGGGATTGCTGTTTCAGCTGAACGTGAAGCTAAGAAACAGGCTAAGAAGGTATGATATATTTTTTTAAGGTAGTGGTGGGCAAACAAGTCACCACATGGTAAGTGTTACCATTACCTACCTTCAGAAGGAGGAGGAAATAAGCGGAAGAGAGATAAGGAGGAGATGGGCTTGAGTGGTGGTATGCTAGCGGGCCACCTGCGAAGTAGTGGAGTGCAAATATAAAATGTATAAAAAAAAATATGGTGATACATTTTCAGCTTGTTGCTACCACTCAGAAGTATACTGCCAGCAGCTTGGGTGATTGGACCATAATAAGAACTATGATTTATATTAATACTAGCTGACCTGGCGAAGTTTGTACTTTGTTCCGTCTTAGAGGCACCGCCCTACCCCTACCCTACCCCAACCCGCTTTTCCGTGGGTTTTTTTTTTATTTTTCTCTCCATAAGGACCATGCTCCTACTTCAAGGATATTCTAAAAAAGAATTAGCGAAATCGGATCAGCCGTTGTTCTCGTGATTTGCGCTTAGCAACACATTTAGCGATTCATTTTTAGTGTTCCGTAGTAAACTATGAGGAACCCTTATTTATAGTTTTGCCATGTCCGTCTGTCCGTCCTCGGTCTAGCGCCTAGACGCTTGATGCTAGAAAGCTGTAATTTGGTATGCATACGCATATTAACAATGCTAACAAAGTGATAGAATAAGTTTGAAAAAAAAATTTTTTTGGGGTTTCCCCTACATGTAAAGTGGAAATGAATTTTTTTTTTCGCGCTCACCCCATGTCTGTGGGGTACCGTTAAATAGGTCTCTTAAAAAACATCGAGGATGTGGAAAGATCATTTTTCGATACAATGATCCGTTTGCGAATTATTTACATTTAACGTGCCAATTTTCGATTTGCACAGTGGTCCCCCCCCCCCCCCCTCTCTCTATCTCAGAGTCTTATGTTTAGGAATTCGAAAAAAATCATGGTAGTACTTCATATAGTAAACCTACAAGGAAAACTATAAATAATGGTTAAGTAGGCTCTATTAGTTACTGAGTAATAGCCGAGGAACTTATGAAGTAAAATTTCTATGACGAAAACCTACGAATGTCATAGAATATGGCACTCATCTGCAAGCAAGCAATAGAAGGTAGAAAATATGGAACCCTTGCATTGTGCGTGGCCCGACACGTACTTGCCCGGTTTTTTTTATATTAAAGATTATTCCATATTTTTAATACAGGATGCCTGGGTGCGCTCAGCAGCCGAAACCAATAAAATCCGAGAAGTACTCCTAATCCTGGATTGTCTGATGCAAATGGGCAACACTGAGGCCAGGGATGACTTTCTCAATGGAGCAAATGGTGCTGCTAAGCTAACTGAAGACGATTTAAAAATCTTGGATGATTTGTAAGTAAAGCATCATTATGATGTTATGTATTCCAAAATACATAACATCATATTTTGGAATAAATTCTAGAAAGGGTTTGGCTGCAGCCAGCCACATTTTGTACAGTCTGGGTTTCGTGTCATAGATGTTATATCAAAGTGAAATATTTTTATTCAAATAAGCCTATCATTTATTTATTTAAACTTTATTGACCACAATATTTGGGTACAAAAGGCGGACTTAACGCTAAATGCATTATCTACCAGTCAACCTTTGGGAAGTGCAGAAATTACAAACTTTTTAGAATAGGTATGTAGAAGAATTAAATTTAAAGATGTGTGTACTTTGTGAATAGCTGTGAATTTATTCCCGTTTTTTATAGGTACCCGGAAGTGACACCGAAACATGAAATTGATGAAGAAGGCCAACCTGGATTTCCTACACACCTAATAAAAGCGGCTGACCATTTATATTCTGTGATTGATGGAAGGCCTAAAGAAGTATTTGGCACAACATATGCTCGTATTAAGGAAATTGTCGCAATTGTACATGAATGTGGTTACTTTGATAAGACCCTTGAAATTGTGACAGCAGAGGTAGAAGAAAATTGTATTCCTGTGAATGAGGTACCACCAGAGCTAGTTGAAAACGATGTGGTGATTGAAACTCTTCCTGCTTATCCTCCAGCTGGTGTTCTGCCGGTACCGCCTGCGCCTGCTGTCGTACCAGCTCCGGCATATCCGCTACGTCCTCTGCCACCCATTACTTTGCAGGAAGTTGAACATGCATATTTCTCTCAACAATATCCTCAGCAAAGGCCAATTGCAGAGGTGATCGGCTCACAGAATTTCTTTTTCCTGCAGGAGTCTGAAATTGATAGTCCAGTAGGAACTCCACAACCACCGCCAATTCCAAATCAAGGTTCGCCTCCTGGTCCTATCCCGACTCAGACTTTCACCAATCAACATTACGTAATCCCCGGAGGTGCGCGCGTGCCTGAAGCCGGGGCCCTGCCGATGCCGCCGCAGCCGCATTTCCCTCCGCACCCGGAGCACCCCGGCTACCCGGCGGCGCCAGTGCCCATGCCCGGCCATGTGCCCGCGCACCCGCCGCACCCGCACATCGCTGCCCATCCTGTACCTACTCATGCTGTAGTTCAACCAGGACTTTCGCCTGTAGTACAGAACCAGCCACAACCACAACTGCAACCTCAGACTCAAGCACAGCCTCCTCCAATCGAGCGACAATCGGCTAGTCAACATGAGGAAAGGCGACCGGCTACACCTATTGAAGAGAGAAATAAAGATGAATGGATAGAGAGTCCCGAGCGTGAAGAAGGGGGCGAAAGAAAATCACAAGGGCAAGGGGATGGGCAGAATCGATTCAGACGTTACGGCCGCGGGGGTGGGCGCGGAGCCCCCAACGGGCATCGTGGACGTGGCACGTTCCTGAACAGACCGCCCAGTGATGGCTATCGCGGCAGACACGGCGGCGAATACCAGGGACGACCTAATAAAGACAGTTACCAAAACCGCCAGTATGATGGCTATCAAAACAGACACGGAAAGGACTCTTACCACAACCGAGGTGGTGACGACGGCTATTACGGCAACGGCGACACCGGCGATGCCCACCAGCACAACGAGAACGGCGGGCGCGACAGGTACAACGACAACAACCAGAGCTACGGCGGCGGCTTCAAGAGCCGCGGCCGGGGCGGGCCGCGCGGCGGGCCCCGCGGCGCGCCGAGGCCGCCTCGCCCGCAGTACAGCAACCGCAAAACAGAAAACGTTGAATAGTTCGCGTGGAGCACGACGGTAGACCGCTTCACAGGCGGTTTCGTCAAATAAATATAACTCTATGATGGACAAAATCATTCGTGGAAGGCAGATTTCACCGGCAACAACGTGCAGTGGTAAACAAACAGAGATTATGCTATAAAAATGTAAAAAAAAAAGAAAAAAAAAGTAAAATATTGAAACTGAATAAAAAATAAGTTACTTGAATTTAGATGTATGATGTAAAATAATTATGCAATTATTATAAGTTACGTAATTCTAGATTCTTGTATAGGTTATGGTCACGCTAGTGACTAAAGTGACGCGGTCGGTGGAGCGGGCCTCGGGCGATGGCCGCCGCAAGTCGCTCAGTACCTCGTGCGTGCCTCGTCCTCGTGATAATTTAAGTACAGAAGATGTGCACACAACTGACGAAACACTTGTCTATCGGGACCTTTTCAAATCTCATAATCTTTGTATTTTTAAAAACAGTTTATTTTAACAGTAAATATATGTGTTATATTATTACGTGCATACATGTATGTTTTCCTTGAAAACTTGTTGCATAATCTAATATTAATTCGATCATAATCGATCGATGTTTTTATAACGTTTTTTTTATTCATTATAGTAAATTAGTATTTAATTGTATTTCAATTGAAAAAGGGTTGATTATAAACATAATAGAAGGCGACTGTGGACAGTTGTCATCAGTATTTCTTATTGTATTGTTTCGATCAGGCTTCCTCATTTCATAACATTGTTCTCAATAGAGGCTGTGTGCAAATTAAAAGTATTCTATAAAGAAATTGTTTTATTCCTGTTCTGTCGAATCCTTTCCAATTTATATTTAACTAGCTTTTGCCCGCGACTTCGCGTGGAAATCGTTTTTAGGGCGACCATTCTAAAATCTATATCAAAACAAAGTATTGTAGCGGCGAGGGTGATATGAGGGCGAACGCCACAAAGGGAAGATCTTCCCGCCAATCACAATCTACAATGCGTCTGTCGGAGGTTCGACCCCTTTCAGAGTTGATATATGTGTAAGACCCTTAAAATTTCGGAAAAATGTGTTTCGGTACGCAAAGTTAACACGTACGCCGAGGCGCCTTTGAGCACAGTCAAAAAAACCGACACCAAATGGCTCGCGCCGCGGCAGCCTCGCGTGAGGCACGCCTCTGGTCGAGGCGCGTACGCACTTGAGGCAACGGCGAGCCGTGCGTGTCTTAGGCGAGGCTGCCTCTAGTCCGTATTACAATTTTTAAATGCTTTGCATGTATATAATTTTAGACGAGGATTTTTTATTCTACATATTGAATATCTCTGTAGAATGCGACCCGGTATACTAAGTTATTTAAAGTATTTTGTGGAATGCTATAAACCGTTTGAAAGGGGTTGGTACAGATATTTTTTTAAAGGAATTTGAAGATCATGATAGCTTTTAGTTTTTCTTTAATTTCAGTTCAAAATTGGACTCGCAGACAGTGTGGTTGGACTATCAATGAAAGTTTCCTACTTTCAAAAACTTTGCGGGTCAATAAAAAAAACTAAACGTTGTTTGCAAGTACATACGCTTATGTATCTCATTAACACTATTATTTCTGTAATGTGTTCACATAATGCGCTTAAATAAATCGGTTGGTCTAAAAACATTTTGTGGTACATACATAGCTGAAAGAGTAGTAAAAAGCGCCCTCTATCGCCGATTTAAAGACAAACAATGCACCAAACACCCTGTAAGTATATCTCCACATAGCGGAAAACTCTTGAGACTTCTAAAAAAGCGGCCGCCGTTATGTAGCGGCCGTAATAATATAGAGACAAAAAGACGGCTGTCTTTATCCATGCGTAAGTAGGTATTTTAATATCAGTGACTACGTTACATTTTTGTAATCCTTTATTACTGCGATTGGATAATAAAGTAAAAGTACACGAGGACAGACAAGTGACTGTTTCAAAATAGATGCAGCGGGGGTTTTATAAACTACTATTTACATAAAATAAAATACTTTGTGATAAAATTGCCATTTATTAAGATGTCTTATAATTATTATGAACTGGTGTCAAACCAAATTCGTCCTATGAACCTGTCCAACCCTGAACAGAATAAATAAAGTTTTTTTTAACTTTAGTTATCAAATAGAACCTGTTATTTTTTACATTTCTACTTAACTAATTACTTAGGATTATGAGCTACTCAGTGTAGTTAAGGTTATTGTAACCTACACAACCTAATGCAATTTTACAAAATATCATTCCATACTGTACTTATTTATTCAGTAGAAATATAATATCGTCATTATTTTGATCCTTGTAAGCATTGATAGGGCAAAAAAATTACGTTATTTTCTCATTTCTTGTACGATACCTACACGTAGAGATGCAGATTGGATAAAGGATCCGAAATATAAAACAAACCACTGAGATTTTCATACATTCTCTCGCAAGGGCTAGTAAGGAATTCCCGTTAGTCATTACAGACAACATAATTTAAATCGACTCTGAAGAATTTTTCAACCAAGTAAAATACATGAAATATAGAGACAAATAGAAGGCTCATTGCTTCTAACTAACGATGGCTTCTTACTAAATGCCCAGTTTATGAGGAAAGTTTAACATCTATGTCGAAATTAAATAAAATGTGATTATACATTTCCCAAAACCATAAAATTTTTATTTATAGGAATCATTCAAGAGGAATCAGAACACGTTTATTTTACAGTTGTGATATTGGCGAGGTTACTTAATTCTTTACAAAGGCGCATTCCATACATTCATACTAACTTGTTTTTTTTACAAACTGAAGCGGTCGTGTAAATTGTTTCGAACTTTACACCCAATACACGCGTTCAAGCAAAAACCAGCGGCGGGAGAAGGTTCAGGTTTCCTGTCACTCGGATTTTCGCCAGCACGCGGTTCTGTACCGCATGCGAACAGCATTCTATTATTTTATGTTTTTCCTGTGAGAAGGCGTAGCCAGGAACATGCAGTCAATCGCACCAAGATCAGAATCACAGATATCCAGAACCGCGTGCGTGTGACTCACGTAACAATAAAACGGTACTTAGGGCCTGTCCGCACTGCGAAATTTTCCGCGCTTGCGGTGCGAATTATTTCCGCGCGAATGTTTTGTGTAGTATCAAACCAACACTTAACGAAAAAAAAATCGTAGTGCCGATACTTCCATAAGATGTAATGAATGTGTTATACATTATTGCGAAAAAATTCGCGCGGACAGGCCCTTAGTCATATAATTGTGTTTCTGACAGTTTGTTCCCTTTACATTTCAATCGGAATCCAAGAAAACTGATCGCTCATTTGGTGACACCCAGAAAACTGATCGCTCATTTGGTGACACCAAGAAAACTGATCGCTCATTTGGTGACACCCAGCAAACTGATCGCTCATTTGGTGACACCAAGAAAACTGATCGCTCATTTGGTGACACCGAGAAAACTGATCGCTCATTTGGTGACACCAAGAAAACTGATCGCTCATTTGGTGACACCGAGAAAACTGATCACTCATTCCGTGACACCAATAAAACTTATCGCTCAGTTGGTGACACGTTACGGATTTTTACATTATTCAATGCATTTATACGCAAACTATACATTCAAAACAAAATTACAAAATTCTTGTGAAGCTTGAGTTTCCATAGAATAGTACTTAATTTTCAATAACAATTTACGGATTGTATTTCTCGGGTAAAATGTTCATCTTCCAATCGTAAAAACAACAGAAGCTTAGATACCGCAATACGTATTTCAGTTAACAGGCAAAGGTTCAGAATAACTTCACAATAATATAACCTCTAATAGAGTATTACAACGTAAGTACTTTTGCATGGAGACTGAAACTTTTAGACTAATTCTCTATACAGTGCTATCCTGCAACTAAACATCCAAATAATTTCTCTTAAATTAACTTGTTCAATTCGATATAAAAATGCTACAAAATTCAAGTGCCACATAAATCAATAATTTTTTCCCCCCAAAGACATTGCACAAAAATAAAACATCTTTAGTATTTACATAATTATAAAACACAGTGGAATAATTTCATCACAATCTTGCCAACATTACAATCGTTAGACAATGAAGGCTGGTCCCGATTCAGGACTTTTAAACAGTTATCATGTTACGTCAAACTTAATTCAGAATCAAGGAAAACGCTCCTTTTTCAGACACCTTGCATGATACCACATAAGTATTAAACAATGTTTATTGTGCTCATAGGCCTTGTTATACATTTTTCCTATTGTCCAAATTAAAATACAGAGCACCGCATTACACCGTGCAATATATATATAACAAGATTATTTATCAAAAGCAAAGAATTCAAGTTTCCTCCAAGGAACTGTCGATTCGGCTAGGCACTGCAAATTACGGCATAACAATATACAGAACACTATTGCTTTTTTCCGGAAGAGTTAGGCATAAAATGGCACCGGAGCGATAACAACACAAACAATCTATAGTCCTAAGTAACAGCCAATTAAATTCGATGAAATAGAAAAAAAATATGAAGTCGTTATCTAGATGTGATGATTTTTTTAAACTAATAGATCCTCTCCCGGACTTGTAAAAGATTAAGGCTAAAACAACATATAAGATACAAAAACAACATACAGCACATATTTCACAGGTATCAAAATGAAATTGAAATGGTCTATAAGGATTACGCACTTCACATGCCGGTGATTATTGTTATATCATTTGGCGCGACATCGCCTGGCGCAGCTTGCGGTCCCAGGACTCCGCCTCGGCCCACGAGTGCCGCACGTCCCGGAACAACTGCCAACAACCAAAACTCATTAGATTATCATAGAATAGACATAAACATGATTTCATATAAGATAGAGTCAATTTTACTGTAATATTAAATATTTATGGTTTTTTGGATAGATTACACAACAATTTGTAAAAATGATGCAATTCATCACTTTTTCCATTATTATTTTTATAAATAATACTCTGTATTTATAAATTGAATATTGCATGCGACTATTTCTGATGGACTTTCAGTTAAAAACTGATTAATTAACAGATTTGCAAGAAATTTGTTTTACAGGTAGTTTATATCCTGGATTGGATAGTTTTTATCCCACAGGAACATGATTTTGTGGGTATAATCGCACCTTTAGTAATCAAAAATAATTGAAAATTACCTGTGATAACCAGATCTCGTCTGCTAGTAATTCGTTTAAAATTACTGTAGTGTCTTTATTGGGGTTTTGCATTCTTTTCTCTGCCACTCTTTTACTGCATTCTGCATACATTAGATACTTCTGATGCGCTATCCTCGAATACAATTGCACACGACCACAACACGAACTGCAGACGAGAAATTCCTAAAAAAAAAAAAATTCAATAATTGATTTTTACTGCTATACTAACTTTAAAAAAATTATTACAGAACCTAAGCCCATTTTTTTTTTGTAGAAAAAAAAAGGACGGGTTGCACTCCGAGAGTGCCGGCAGAAGTGAAAACTTAAACATCAACGTTGTGCATTTTTGAATATTTTGGAATGATTAGGGATCTTACGCTTTTTCGATCAGGCTACGGATCTGACGAGTTTTTGCATTTTTCACCCATCTAATCTAAAAAAGTGCTAAGCGCCGCTAAAGAAGTTTTCACTTGAAAAAACTTTTTGAATCAACTAAAATTAAAAACAAAGTGTTTGAGTTCACTGTCAGTCAATAAATGATGGAAACTGACTTTCTCGTAGGCGAGCCTCGCGTCTGGCTGCACGGGCTCGAGCGTGGCGGGGTTGTAGGGCTGCCCGTAGAGCAGCAGCCTGGCGACGGCGGGCCTGGCGCAGGCGCGGCAGGCCCCGGCGCCCGCCGCCACGCTCAGCCCCGGCCACGTGCCCAGCGCCGCGTCCAGCGCGCGCGCCCCGCCGCCGCCGCCGCCGCTCGACACGCGCCCGCGCATGCGCTCCGTCACCTCGTCCACCGTCTTCACGTTCGAAAGGAAGTACTCGTCTGTAATAACACATTTACATACAGGATATTATTAGGAACCTATGACACCTATCCTTTCTGAGTGTAAGTAAGTACTTACGCCCATTTTCTAGCGGTAAGAATAATCTTATGTAATCAAATGGCAAATTAAGTTATTTTTAGCGCTAGGAAGCGTTGGTGAAAAAGGGCATTAGTCTTCTGTAATAGTGTCAACATAACTTCCCAAAAGTTGGCTGGTAGATAATGCTTTTAGCGTTAAGTCCACCTTTTGTACCCATATATTGTGGTCAATATAGTTTAAATAAATAAATAATTACGTTTTTTGTCATATGAATAGTTACCTTGCTCTTGGAATATTTCCGTAAGAAAATTGGGGTCCAATGCGTGCGAAATCAAAGTCTGTATGTAGACTTCGAAATTTTCTTGGTACATTTGTGTCTCCAACATCCTCTTTTCTATGAAACTACAATCATCAAAAGGCATTTCGCTTCTAACTAACTCTACAACTGTTTCTAAATGCGAATGGGACCGCACTTTCACTGGTACTTGAGTGTATAACTTTTTATTTTCTGGATTCCACGCCGCATACTGAAAATATTAACAATAGATAAAATTCGATAACTTTGAGACGACTGATTATTTTGTTTTTAACATAAGAAATTAAAATATAATAATAATTGTATAACATTGTTTGGCATAATGATAAAAATTATAACATTAAATAAAAGTTTAGAAAACTTTTTCCTAACTCCCTACTGGCCATTAATTTATCTATGTATATTTGTCGAATATTTAAAAAAAAATCATACAGTCAGACAGACTATGTTTTTTTTTCTTCAATTTATTTTATCTATAAAATAAATTGACAGACTGCATGATTTTTCGAAGTTATCTGGAACTAATATAGAAACCATCAAAACACATGCTTATTTGTCAAATTAATAAAGGGTAAAAGAGAACTTGCGTTTTTTTGTCATATAAAAATGTTAATGTCATTACTCGGTACTCCTCACAGATATAATGTAGTACCTACTCCTTGTTTAGATTTTTTTCTTTCGTAAGTTCCAAGTTTAGCTAACTTTGTAGGAACTATCATACTAATCATACTAATATTATAAATGAGAAAGTGAGTTTGTTTGTTTGTTATTCCTTCACGGCTTGACTATGCAACCCATCATTATGAAAATTTGTATAGATACATATTGTCAGGGGTACAGAGCCCAACATAGGCTACTTTTTATCCCGTGAAAGTATGTCACTCCAATGGAAAAAATATTTTTCTACTATAGAGGGCGCTGTATGGGATGCGCTATCGGCCAACAGATGGCGCCACAAGTCGCGCTATGGGTTGTTTTGTTGTCAAAGGAGGTCTATGTCATAAAATTAACGCGAGCGAAGCCGCGGGGAAAAGCTAGTTATAAATGAGAAAGTGAATTTGTTTGTTTGTTATTCCTTCACGGCTTAACTAATCAGCCGGTCATTATGAAAATTTGTCTATATATTGTCAGGGGTACAGAGCCCAACATAGGCTACTTTTTATTCCGTGAAAGTATGTCATTCCAATGGGAAAATATTTTTTCTACTAGGTATAGAGGGCGCTGTATCGGCCAACAGATGGCGCCACAAGTCGCGCCATGGGTTGTTTTGTTGTCAAACGAGATCTATGTCATAAAATTAACGCGAGCGAAGCCGCGGGGAAAAGCTAGTAATATATAATAAACATGTACTTACAGTAGATATATTTCGATACAATACTTTTCCATTTTCTTCGAATGGCTCATACTTTTGTAGTAATGTTTTGCCATCTACCCTCCAAATCGCCGGCCACATTTCATTTAATTCAGTTTTTATTGCTACGAACTCCCCAGACTGAAAAGATAATAATAATCGGGATCTTATTTATCGCATTTTGTTTGATTTAAAACAATTTTCAATAAAAACAGATGTGATAGTTACCAGGTTACTTCACTATAAATTATTTTATCAACTGAGTATGTACTTTTCTAACAAGTTTTTACCATTTTTTGTCTCTGCCCAATGGTAAACGTATAGGCTTATGTAGATCTTATTGCAGTGACGCCTACTGTGTCAGCTATACACAGCTAAATGATTTACAACCGCTATTTATTTTGCGTGTCCAGATGTGCCCAGTCATTTCTATGCTAGCTCTACACTTTCGCGAAATTGAGCGGAAACGAGTGGACGGTCTAGTAAGTCTAGTCTAGTATAGTCTTCACTTTTCGTTTGTCTTCTAACTTCGCACGTAACTCTCATTTTTTGTATTTTGTATCGCAGTAAATTTTTACCGCTTGTTTACTGAGTACCTATATTTCAATGGGCCAATCAAGAAGGGTGCATCGAAATATCACCATTTCCTGTTGGACCAACTATGCGCGGACGCGTGCCGCAGTAAGCATGCAGTATACTCCGCCCTTATACTCACATGGCAGTATACCTACCTGTATACCGACAAGTGAGTAGATGTAGGTAAAGCTTACAGATTAGTACGTTTTATGGCTAAGGATAACAAAGGCAACAATGTTACAGAACAAGTCCGGAATCGCCTAAAAGATGTTACGCTAGACGCATCTACCAAGGAGATTTGCACTGACTCTTATAGGTAGGTACTATGTATATACATATAATAGGTTGTAGGTTTACCTGATATGGCATATCTTCAACCGGCCTCGTATTATCAAGTTGTCCTGTATTCGAGATTTGTTGGTGCGATTTGATGTGATGTAGTTTTCTGTCACTATTATTGTCGTTTTCTGTAGCACCATAACCAAGACCATACCCCAGGCTTGCGCCGTGTGCTGATGCTAAAACGAACAAAAGCTCATCCGTTGATCTGTCTCATCGAATCACTATTTGTGATCTCAAATTAATCGGGAATATAACAAAGAGTATTACCTGCATTCAGGGCCAGCTTCCATTACAAAATAAAAAGGTAGGATAGGTCAGGAAAGGATAGCCAAGTGATGACGCAAGTCATCAACCCGATAACATGTACACGAAGTGCAACATCGCAATCACATAAACATTCTAAGGTCACTCAATTGAAAAGCATCAAAGTATAAATTATTCACAGCTTTACATTGTACATGTTATCCCTATTTTGGCGAAGTGAGGGGTGCTACCAGGAATAATTACAAATTGAAATTATTTAACACATCATCAGTAATATACTCGTGTTTATTTTATGTCTCCTCCTATTATACAAAAGTATTTACATAAAATATTGAGAATTGTGCATAAACAAATAACAATTAAATAGAAATACAAAAAACTTATGTTCAGGACATGGCCGTCTAATACATTATCTTGCACTTACTCATAGCTGCAATTTATTATGCAATTCATTTCCTCCTTATAATATAAAATCACTTTCAGCTAAAGAATATGCATACACTATAGTAAGTACCACCTAAACTCAAATACTGTAAAATACAATACATTATTTATATATACAACAGACACCCACTGGTATTCTCCATAGAAAAATATACCACAATTTTGGAATTATTAATGGTAGCACCCCTTCAATAGCGAGTATGACAAGAGTCACAATTCTACAATTTACAATTAAATGGCACTAATCATGTGTCATTAACAACAACTCAAGTGAAATCTTGTTACAGACTAACCCTAAAAATATCAAGTGTACTAAGATAGATACATCACATTTCCTCCATAAAAATATTTACAAATTAATAATCATAGATTTCATCTAATAAAAAATTACATTATCACAGTTAAAATGTAACAAGTTTTCACGATATTCTGCCAGTGCGGCAGTTAGCTTGCTCCTGTCATACAAGCTTCAGGGCTAGCTCTTCACCATCGCGCTCTACTTCTTAAATGGAAATCTAATAAATTGAACGCACCTTCGTCGGGCTGTTGTTGGTAATAGTATTGCTGGTGAGGCGCGGCCTGCAGCGAGGCCACGGGCGGCGGGGCAGGCGGTCGTGGCTTCTTGGGCGCGGCGGGCTGAGGCGCCACTACGGCCGAAGGCGTCGGCTTATTCATCGTCGTCCGACCCTTCTTGCCCTTGTCGTTCAGCGGAGTACTAGGCACATTGAGCACTGGTTTGTTCAACCTTCTCGCTTCCTCTTCTGCATCGTAAGCAGACTCCTCGCTTCCATCGTACTTTCTTTTTCTATCCTTATTCAAATTATAGTAACGAGGATCGTCCAACTCGACACCTTTCGGCTGCGAGTTGAGTAAATTTGACGACGCGCCGTGAATTTGGTTGGCACCCAGTAAACCGGCAGTGCTCATACTCGCCGACGAACTCATGGCGGGGTTACTTATCGCCATGCCCGCATTTATAACATTAGGCGATGGCATTGCTCCATTCGCACTCTGCGGCGCGTTTGCATCGCACTGGCTTTTAGTGTGGTCGTTTGGTCCGTACTTATTATTTGTATTGTTACTATTGGTGTTTGTTCTCGACCACGTCGACTTTCTGGCGCCTCGGCCGGCCGGAGGAGGAGAGGTGTCGCGCTCTCCTTGCAAAAATTTTAAATAAGAAGCCATGAAACCTGACCCCGGGCCCGTAACGGGAACATTGAATTTTTTTTCCATAATTTTTGAAGTAGCGTCTTGTGAAGTGCTGTTTATGTTCTGCTGCTGAGAAGAGGGTGCTACCGATGACGCAGTATTTGCTCGTTGTTCTGCAAGGAAACCAAGTTCTTCTTCTATATTAGGTACTACCACCTTAGGCTGTTCCTCTTCACGAGTTTCAGGCGTAGAAAAAGATGACGAGGAAGCCGAAGGTGGAGTTTCGCTAAAAGACGATAATGGTGTTAACTCCACAGAAGACTGGAAGTCAGGATGTGGACCGAGGTGAAAAGGCGGGAAATATGTTAATGCGTGTCCATGCGGCATGGCGAGTGCTTGGTGTTGGTTAGCAAAGTTTGTAGCGTGTAAGGGAGCCTGCGAACCAAAGGCGGATGTGCCGGGAAACATTTTGGGCGGAGGAGGTGGAAGGTTCCATCTTTCAAAATCGAAATAGCTGCCGTTTTGCTGTTGGTTACTTGTTGAACTATGTGCAGGTGGTGGAATTCTATTAGCTAAATAATCTGCCATTACCGCAGTAGACAATTCATTCATGTTTGTATGCGGCGCTGGTTTTTCTGTACTTTTTCTACGCGTCGTAGTTTTACTTGTTGTTGGAGGATTTGAAGTAGAAGGTTGACTTTTACTAGATTTTGACTCTTGTAATTGACAACTCTGTTGCAAACTTTGTAAATTTTTTACTATAGTCATTGGATCACCACGGCAACTAGATAAATCTTGTAAAGCTACATTACTACCATCAAAATAATTTTGTTGTTTCTCAGTTAAACTTACTGTCCTAGTTGATTGAGAGGGCTCTTCGCTGTGAGGGTTACTCTCAGGTACAGAACTATTAGTATAATTGTTACTGGTATTGCTACTGGTACTAGAATATTTTCTAGATGACTGACGATCATTCTCCCAACAACTTGGATTGGAAGACTGACTTTGATTTCGTTCAAATCTATTTTCAGAATATGTTTTAGTTTGATCAATTCCTAAAGCTCTAGTTATGACTGAAGGATAGGCGACTTGACTGTTTTGTGAAGAAGGCCGTGCAATCGAGGCATCTAGTGGGGACCTAGGAGCAGGGTTACTAATTTTGTTAAAATGATCCACATGCTGCTGAGGCGAATTAATAGAGTTCATAGGACTGTGATACATAGGATAAGCTGGACTAGACACATGGCTTATGGGTGACGTCTGAGGTGGAGCTTGTGAAGGACTTTGTCTTCTAGCAACCACTACACTACAATCAGGACCATTTTGTGAACTACTGCTTGAATAACCAGTATCGGTACTGGAACTACTTTTAGCTCGGACATGGTAATCAGATTCAACATTATTTCCACTTTGATAATGTCTAAAACTGGATCCTTGTGATGAAGAATACTGGGAATTACCAATTCTATTTGGTTTAGAGGAATTTACACTACTACTACTGTAACTTAACCTTCCTGGAGCATCCATTATAGAATAACTAATTGGAGAAGACTGAGGTTGTAATTTATCAATAGATTCACAACTTTTTCTTTGTTCGTTACTTAGTTCAGGATAAATTTTACTTTGAGCTTTAGTTTGAACTTGGGGAGGCTTAGATGTTGGTGATACAAAACTAGTACTACTAGTTGAGGGCTGCCGTGTCGTTTTTTCTGTACTAGTATTCTTTGGAGAATTTGAGTTATAAACAGATGGTGAAGGTCGGGAAGTAGTGCTGTTGGAGGAACGGAAATCTTTACTGGGAGGGGTTGAGGAAGAGGTTACAGGTGGAGTTGACACAATACACGATTGTTGGGAATGAGCAGTAGAACTTGCAGAACTTGAATATGACTTACTTCCAGCATAATCCTGCTGAGACGAAAGTTGACCACTCTTTGTACTGCTTGTACTATACGAAGCGTCAGTCTGATTTCCAAAAGACGAAGGAGATTGAAAAAACGTTGATGAAGTTGAAGAAGCTGGTTTCGACGCTGTCGCCGGTGATCCAGACCTATTTGTTTGTTTACCAGCACTGGAGATTTGTGAGTTGAGGTGGTTATTTAATGTTTGAGCTGCTGCAAAATGGGCATTAAAATTTTCATATGTTGCTGAAGCTTTTGTTGTTGCTGGGCTCGGTGAAGATGGCACAACACTTTCGTGGGGCAAAATGCCAAATGGGCTCGGAAGTTGGTTGTTGCCTTGCCAATTTAATCCAGCAGTACTTCCTGGTGTTGATGGTTGATCGAAAAACGATGTTCCTTGTGCAGCAAGTGATTGGTGAGAATAATTTTCTCTTAGTGAAGATAATTCAGTTTCAACTGAAGACTGTTTTGATGCGACTGCCGCCTGAGCTTGAGCAATCACTTGGCGATGTTGGGCCTGTAGAGACGAACTATAATGTGCTGGTTTTGGGTTCGCATGGTGAAAAAGGGGCGAGAACATTGCATCATACCCAACCGCAGGTGGAGATAGGAAACCCCCTGGATTGAAAGGTGATGCCGTTGATGAACTTAATTGCCCTGCTAATGAAGCTGTTGTATGTGCCGCTTGCAGCAGCAATTGGCTCGTAGTAGATGGCACTGATTGGCTGCCTAACCCTGACCCACCACTTGCTAGGTGGTGATGAAAGTCTCCACTTGCAGCACCTGCCTGGACCCCTGCTAGCCGATTGTATGAAGCATATGCTGACCATGGTCCTACTGGATCCATTACCACCTCCGAGATATTTTGTTTTGTATCAATGTATGTATTATGTCAATAGAAGTCCACACTTTCATCCATAGTTTGTAAAGCACATGAAATGAATGTTACTACCACGAAATCCAAGCACTGAAAATCATCTTCATAATATTATTCAATCTTCATACGCAGAAAACACTCCTGAAAAGAAAAAAAAATAATCAAGCTATTATGTGTTGTCTTATTAGATACTTTACTAGACACATTTATTACAGTTTTTATCAAATTATATTGATGCAATGATAAATTGTCAACGAATTAATCAATACTCAAGTGTTTATGTATTGTAGGCATTGCTGTATGAATCTAGAGAAATAAAAATACATCGCCGCTTCGCCATGGAAGCGTCAAGAACAGTGGAACAATACAGAAGCTTATTTCAATGGAATTGGTATCTAAGAGTTAGCACACATGTATCGAAACATACCATCGCCTTAGTTTTCGACAAATATTTATCAATGTGGTTTTCAGAGGACGCTCACACAAAAGATAACATCATAAATATGGCCTCGACTCCTTGAGTGCTCGTTGCGACGGGTTTTGTCTATTGTGAAACGAAAAGCCACTTCATTCGCATGTACTATACAACTGTTCACTTGGTTATTTTCACTTTAAAGTTAATGGTTTTTGTTTATAAACTAGCAATGTTATTTTCGATCACCGATTACTTTATTTACAAGTAGAAATAAGACAACGTTTCGCCTTTCACATTAAATGCCGCCATCTTACTTGCTGAATGTCTGGCTGGTCTGTCGAGTGGATTGTCGGTCGAACGAAATGACCGCAAACAACAAGCGACGCAGCGCCATCTGTTAATAGAACTATGGAAGGCTGAAAATATAAGTTTTATTTTGATTCTTTAGATACATTAACAATAAAATGTAGGCGTGCATAAACTAATTACCACTATTTATCAATATAATCAACATAAATTACGTTGTACTAAATCAATAATCTAATAATTGATGTTGGAAATGAATGAATAAGAATTTCAAAATGCGCGCTATTTTCGAATGTAGATACCATAGACAAGGTTTCAAACTCTACTTTTACATAAATTACGCGTAAATCTGGAAAATGCTTGAGTCATGGACACATGGTAAAATAAAATTAAAATAGGCTATCTGGCTGTGCATTTGTACGTTTCATGTACATATTTTACAAAATATATATAATCATAAGAAAGTAGAAGTTATTATAGTTATGAAATAAAAAATATTTTTTATTATGGCAATTTTTAAGAAAGAAAGTACGTTGAATCTGTTGATGGTAAATAAAATTTGTAATCCAATACATACAACTATACAGACAGTAGTTCCCTGATTGAATACTAGGTAGACCTACATTGGAAAAATGTCCAACTGTTACTATTTTCATAAATGTAACTAGGTACATAGGTACCTGTAAGTGCCACAATTGTGCACATACGCAAGCGGAACCACCCTACCTGATGGAAAGTGGTTACCACCACCGCCTTTTAACGTCAGTAATATCAGAGTCACTACCAATGTGTTGTCTGCTATAAAGATGGGATTAGGAGCAAAGGGATAAAAAGATGAAGAGGAAGGAGTTGGGCTTCTGCAACTCTCACTGACCGAATGAAACGCATTGCTGCTTTACGCCAATATTTTGTGAGAGGGTGGTACTTTCCCGGTCGACCTAGCCCATTACATAAGTGATCTAACGCTCCAAAGCATATGGAATTCTAACCATACATTTTAGCTAGGTATGTAAGTAATTCTGCCTTTACGACGTGTCGAGGAGTGAAATTAGTTTTGACATTAATAAAAAATCATACCCAAGTTTTATGACAGGATGGTATTCCCCCGATCTACCTATAGACTATCGCGGAATTCGACAAAAAGAGAGAGAGATAAAAAACAACTTGGTAGATTTATTTGCACATTTTTATGCAAAATTTAATCACCCTAACATCTTTGGTATAATTTCATAACATTTATGCATGCTTACAGGAAGACTTATAGTTATAGTACAATATTAAAAGAAAAAGAATTTCTTTGAAACTTGAAATTGATTTCAAAACTACATTGCATTTTAAAAAGTATAATCCGGTGAAATTTAATATTATATTATATTTACTTTGCATTAATACTAGGCAAGCTGGATTTTTGTGCAGAATTTCACGATCTCGAATCTTGTCGTCTTCACTTCTCCGGTAGCTCTCGCAGTTTCAGAGATTAAGCAAAAATTAAAAGAAAATTGATCTAGAAACTCGAATTAAAAACAACACAAGCGTTATTGGCGGGTACTTTTGACATCATCGTAATGACTTTAGGCTGGTTTTAGAGATGCGCTGACAGCTGAAAACTTATGAACTTCTATGAAACATTTTTGTTTAACGCTAAGTTGTTAGCGCGACGGTTCATAAGTTTTTCTGTCAGCGCTGACTGTCAGCGTGCGGTCAGCGCGACATTAAAACCAGTCATATGTAAGATCTATTCAAAAATTGAGTTTGCCTGTAATTAATACAAAGTTTTCTAAATGACTAGGCTAGTAAAACTATTATATATACCTTTTGAGAAAATCAATATTCATAGAAATTTTAAAATTGCGTCATGCCTGCCATCATATTAGAGCCTGTTTCACCACCTACTCATAACCTAACTGGCAGATGAAAATTGTCACAGAGAACTGTCAATTTATCTGACAGATAGATTAACTAAAGCTTATCAATAAGCGGCGACATAGGCTCATAGCATGCTGTGTGAAACCGATATGCTTCGGACGAGACACGACACAATGTTTCTAGCTTATAAGGAGCCTAAACCATTAATTATCTTCTACCATCGACAAAATAAACACATCGACTGTGGAACTTCATAGCACACTTTTAAACCATCGAGTACATATTGTTCAAAGCGACATACGCAATGCATGTAGTTCGTCCGTTAGGCCTCAAACTCGATGTCCGCGACAAGCGACGCGAGAGCGGGGCGACATAACTCTTGATTTTTATTGAAGTGAACTCGATGGCAGCGACGACGCCACAACACCATACATCGCCGCGTCGCTTGTCGCGGACATCGAGTTAGAGGCCTTAAGAACTCGATCCGTTACAATATCAAAAATACGTCAAGTATGTTTTCTGGTTCACTATGAGCAAATGTCATAAACATGTTTTCCACGGTAAATGTGTGAATAATATCGAAATATATGAAATGTTTGGAATAGTCTTGAGATCAATAATAAAAAAGATTACAAAAGGTTTAAGTATATATGGTATACTTAATTAGTTTTGGCACAATTTGTAGTGCATTGAAAAGTTTCGTGTAGTGAGTTTTGAACATAAATCAACTAGCTCTAAAAGTATGAAACTATATTTTAACAACCTACCTACTTCAACTGTACTTTATCAGATCTAAAACCACTCCGCATAAAACCGAAAAAGGATTTTGTATTAAAAGAACAACAAAATGCTTGTAGCTGCCTGATGCTTAGCCCTGCAGTCACTTTACCGTTGTCATTACTCGATCGGCCTCATAAAGGTGCTATCCATAATTACGTTTAAAAAAAATATATTTTATAAAAATCTGTTACTGTTTATGTAGTGGTAGCACAATCCAGCGTGTTAAAGAAAATCTCCTTATGAAATAGAATCAAAAATATATATGCTTGTTATAAAACGGTGAATGTTAACCAATGCGTAACTAATTAATTTATTTGGTTTGATAAAAATTTGAAACACTGGCAACAACTATGCAGGACGGCAAAGATTTAAACAACCGCATATTACTATTACAAGCAACATTTAAGACAACTTACGTAAAACACTTAATTTTTATCCCAAATTATTTAGATTTTACAATAAGTACCTAATAAAATTAAGGTCCATCTATAAATTATGTCACACGATTTTTTATGATTGAAATCTGAAATAAAACTGGGGTAAATTACACTTTGTAAACCTCTTAAAGTGTGGTTTAACTTATGAATGGTGATGTATTTTCAAGAAACAGATGAAATACGAAATCATGTAACGCTTTAAAACTGAAAAGTCTACAAATATTTGTATTTAATATGATTTAATAAATATTTCAATTATATAATAATTTCAGTTTCTTATTGCACTTTATAAGATCTTTTTCTGCTTTTATTATTAAATAAATAAAAAATAAATTTTGGACACCATATCACTACAATGAAATGTTAAAATTAAAATTTTTACATTACATACCAATTTTCATAAGATATGGTATCTTAAACATTTTCAAACCATAAAACATTCCCTTTATAGGACGAAATGGATCTGTTTTTAAAAATAACATTACTCCGTTAGCACCATACAAAAATAACTCTTTGGATTTAACTGGCAAGAAACGTAACAAAACAATCACATAAAAAACTTAATAATAAAAAAAGGTACTAAAATCAGACCCTGATAAGTAATATCATATTCATAAGTATTAGGAAACTCAGTGTTTTGGGACTGTTATGATATAAGTCTGTGATCCCACCCTAAAATAAAAATCATACTTGCTTTCTTTTTATCAATGTTTAGTCATCCCGACGCGACGGTTTTTGGTATACCCAACTAGTTTGTTGACAGTGGGGCTCCTTATGACAGGCTGCACGTGGAGCTCCCCACAGTCACTGTATATTCCGAGAGCGGTAAGTACCGCCATACGCCGTGGGTCGAAGAGCCTGAGATTTGGTTATAAAGTCTTTTTTATGTTATTATGATATTTTTCTGTGTACAGTCAAGAGCATGTCAACCTTTACACATCGGACTTTGTACCATTCTTAAGTTCTATGTCATAAGAGCCAAAATTGTACTGCAACTGTAACGCTCAACTTGCACCTGACTGTACGTGTATTATTATGCTATTTATTTTAATAAATTTAATAATATAAATAAAATTTCCTGGAAGTAACTTATACAAAAATACACAGCTCCGTATGAGTATTTCGTTCCATCTTATATCTACTCCGTGTTGCAAATTCATGAAGGATGATAAATCAACTCCTTGAAATCTGGTTTCACCATTAATTCAAACTAATGATATTTCTAATCCCTAATAACCAAAATATCGCTGCAACTAACATCTACTAACACTAAAGGATGGATGTCAAATTATGGCTCAAATCGATATTTTTATACTTAAACATTACACGCTATAATAAAATTTAATGTACTGTTATGTACATAAATGCACTAAGTTGGCTCAAAGGTGGCCATGATAAAACATTATACAACTAGAATAATAATCTAGACACATCTGTGAAGAGAACAATAACTAAATTCGAGTTTAAAAACTAAGAGTGTTTTGCTAAAACTCGAACGAGCGTCCGTGTCACACTCAATCCACATGCGTCCGCTGCATTGCGGCTATAGTCTCCTAAAATCTTCATCGGCTTCCATCATCGCGTTATGCTCTGAGTCACGATTATCGAAATTAAATACATTTCTAATTCGTATTATGTAGAATCCGCGCCACGAGTGACGAGACCAGCGGGCCTAACATGCTTACACTCGAGATAGTTTTTCGCACGCGACAAAGCTTCTTCGCTAATAGCAATGCCTCTATTGTCTACTGTAGACATAACCGAGATACGGCTATACGGGCTACGGAGATATACTATTGGCAGAGCGAAGCGAGAAAATTTTGTCGCGTTTGTCATGGTATCACGTGATTCGACCTGCACAGTAGACGATTTCTATAACATTTTACTATAAATCGTCTACTTCGCAAGCAATAATCAGGTTTCATTCCTCGTGGCGCGGATTGGTAATTTCGTGTCGACTAGAAAGTTTACTCTGAAGTAAAGCGTTATTTACAGGAGACCTTAACACAATCACTTGCTCAATTAAGAACTCACGTGGATGCACGTGCCCATATAAAATCGGACGCCCAAAGAGAGTCGAGTATTGTAAAATAAAACTTAAATTCCTTGCGTTAGAGAGTTCTCCAGGACAATATCAAATTCATCGAGCGGCTCCAGTATTTGTTTGAGGAATGACAGCAAACCTCGTTTACGAAGAAAGCTTTGTTCTTCATACATTTCGACGGTGACGCGCGTCATCGACATGGGGACAAGCATGCGGTGAAGCCAGTGTTCTCTGCAATAAATGAAAATTAATGTCAGATTTTGACTTCATGCTAGAATATTTTGGTGCAGTGGTTCATTATAAATCTAATATGATTGCAATATCACGGACATAGTTGATAATGTACAGTAATGCGTCATATGTGTTTAAATAGTTACTTTTAAAAATTGCTTGAACATAACATGATTGTCAACATGAAAACTATAACGATGTTTAATTCAATCAACAAATAGAAAACTTTCAGTTGACAATCAGTCAACTCTAATTTGTGTCAAGAACTATAATATTGCTGTGTGCGTTGTCGCTGAGCAAGCGCAGTGTAAGGAAATTAGGTTTCCAGTAGACGACGCCGGAGACGCGCCGTAACGGCACCGGCGGCGCCGGAACGCAAAATGGTATAAACGAAGAAAAATCGCACTAGCGCCACAAAAATTAGGAATAATCACATATACATTGCAGCTTACGGCGGCTTTATGCGGCGCCGGACGTGCTATTGCCGTCGTTCTATGTAATATGTATAAAAACAAAATCAATCCCAAAAATAGTAATATTAAATCTAAGAGAAGTGAATTAATATATTTACCGTAAACTGAGACAAATGAAGAGTTGAAATTTCCCATCTTTGCCACTGGTACGACCGACGGTGTTGATTTCGTCCATAAGATGGCAGTAGCATCGCCAAATAGACCTATGCTCTTGATCCTGCCTACAGTTGTATGCAACACCGCAACTCTTGTTGTTCTGAGCGGTTGGTTCATCGCATAAACTCATTTTAAATTCGTCTTTTACACGCGCTAAAAATTAAAAATAATCACTATGTATGCAGCTTTTTATATAAGAAAATTTATAAATGTGACTCTTAAAAACATAATAAAATTGATAACGGAGTTATAAACGTTACGGGATTTACAGTCACAATTATATTACACGTTCTCATATTATTATTAAGGAATAGAAAAGAGATAACGTGTCATCAACTTTAAAATATTCGTGGAATCACTTTTAGTCTATCCAATTGTTAAAATTCTCCATGGCACCATCTACACGAGCGAGAAAATCGTGACGAGTCCGAATGAAAATGCCGCGATGAAATCAAAGAATTAGGTGTTACGACGATAATATTACCGTCGCGAATCTCTCGCTCGTGGAGATGGTCTCTATTTCGATAGGCTTACCAAAATAGTCCCAAATAAAGAGATTCTTTCCAAACAGTCTTGTAGATTTGAAACCACACAGAAATGCTTGTTCCAAACATTTCACCAAACCATTTTCGCCGCACAATAGCACGCTTAGAGAATTTGCGTCTTTTTCCCTTTTCGATTGATAGTGCCATTTTACTATTGCGTTTACGCAGTCCCCTGTAATGAGAATCCGACTTTACTACTTCGACTTTTATCATAGATGCATGAAAATATATATGAATGAGTAGGTTAAGTTAATAAGTAAGGTATATTTTTTCTTTTCGTTTCTTGGTGATAACATTAATATTTTTTTTAAAATTTTAGTATGTTTGAATAAATGTTTTTTTTTCTTTCATAAACAATATTATTTGTAGTTTGTTAAAAAAATATTTTTGCTTTTTTTTGTTCATGTCGACGGACTTTTTGCGTGCCATGCAGAGAAAATTTGTAATTACATAGTACAATTTGAATACGAATGATAAATCATTTTCTAGTAAATATATTTAGAAAACTTCAATTAACGGTCCTGCTCATCTCTTTCATTGGCAGACTGTGCCATCGTAGAGAAACTCTGCTTACACTTACCAATCATGTGTTGTATAGTGGCCGTAGACAGATGCGTAGCTGTGGGCGTAGGGGGTTGAGACGCCTGCGCGGGTTGTGCGCTCTGCGCGGGCTGCGCGGGAGTGCGCGGCGTGCGCTCGCTGCGCAGGCGCGCCGCCAGCAGTAGGCGCTCGGTCGAGCCGTCGTCGACGCCGGTGCCGAGCCAACGGTTGCACGGAAACCTGCAGTTTTGTATAATCAGCCTTGTTTTGATGAGGGTCGTGCGGACCACGGGCTCGGTCTACTAGTTTTTGAGTTTAACCTTATGCGGTAAAGATTGCTGTAATGTAACATGAAAGGAGTATTTCATAATGTGGACGCAGCGCTGTGTTTTCTTCCTCCATCGATCGCGGCGAACACGAGTTGAGTGCGTAGCCGGCATTACAAACAAAAATATAAAATTTCCTCTTTACAATATTAGTATACATGCATTATATTATAACTCACGTGTAAGTGTGTCCAGTAACTTCATTCCTTACGTATACTTGATCAAGTAACCATCTTGGCGATAGTCCAGAATTGTCATGTCCAATGCGCAGTGTGGACAAAATACCCAGGTTTTTGTGCTGCAAATTACAACGTATCATACTAATATTATAAAAAGTGAGTTAAAGAAAGTGAGTTTGTTATTCCTTCACGAATTGACTAAGCAGCCGATCATTATGAAAATTTGCATACATAATTGTTAGGGGTACAGAGCCCAACATAGGCTACTTTTTATCCCGTGAAAGTATGTCGTTCCAATGGGAAAATAATTTTACTACTATAGAGGGCGCTGTATCGGCCAACAGATGGCGCCACAAGTCGCGCAATGGGTTGTTTTGTTGTCAAACGAGATTTATTTCATAAAATTAACGCGAGCGAAGCCGCGGGGAAAAGCTAGTTATTTATAATTTAACGGGGCAAGCTAAGCACACCAGTCATCCTTGTATAACCAGGATTAACAACCACAAAATAACAATAAACAGTAATCCTTTTTGAAGTCACAATTTGAAATTTTGAAGTCGGTTTTAAAACACACGGCGGATTTAATTAGAAAGATATTTATGATATCATATCAAAATAACTTACGTGAAATACAAATTCGTTAGTGTTACGTGGTATCGGTATTTTCGGTGTAGACTCCCTATTGGTACCAGATATTGAAATCCAACAGTTGGCGGTTGTTTGACTCGCTTTACGAGATGGCACGATGAGAACACGATACGGTAGCTCTGGGGAATAAATAATAGTAAAATCAATATAAAAAATTATGTATTTAATATGATTTCTATTGAAAACACCAAGAAACTGTTTTCTAAGTTTTAGTGAGTCTATGTTAGACAAATCGGTGAAAAATCATACAAAAAGATCTTTAGGATTACTGGCACACTAAGGCATGCACCGTATCGTAACGGAACGTTTTTTATTCAAATACTGTGTACACGATTTATCGCTTATATATTATAAAATCTGTTCCAATAAGATACAATACGATAAGTCTGTTAGAAACAAACAATAATAGTTCATATATCTATGTGTGTCCTTTAAAATATAATATAATAAACTCACTTGTAGTTGGATAAGTATTTGTAAAGCAGTAGTAATCAACAGCATTCAATGTCAACAGATGATACAAAAACTGTTCTCTTTCTTCCTCGCATCGCAAGAAAGCCGTTCTTTTATACTGAGATCTGAGTAACGTTGTATCCGCTAATAATTCCCGTAGATGTTTCGAGAGCAATTTCTTCTCTAAAGACAGACGAACCCAAGCACGTGCGTAGCCGATTTCTGTTTTTATATCGGTCATGGCTTGAACGTTTCTGTAACAATTTTTTTTATAACATTGTTAAACAATATGTTAATTAAGTAGTAATTGTGAGTGAATACAATAGAGAAGTTACAAACAGTATAAGGGTGCGTTTCCACTGACACACACTATGACAACATATAAATGATCAATTATAGTCATCGAAATTACGCGAAGTGGCGATTTCTAGCTTGAGCAGCTATGATTGGTCAATTTGCGACACTTCGCTCCGCCCAGCTCCATCAGTGGAAATGCACCCTGAGGTTTTATTCAAATATACAACTCAAATATTTTATTCCAGAAAATCATATAGCCGTGAGTCTTATAGTTATATCTGTGTACAGCGACTAAAATGTCAAGTTAATTACCTCATATCGAAAGTGAGACTTTCTGGAAGCGGCCGCAGCGGATTGGGCTGTGATGTCTTCCTCTCTAGAGTCCCAGAATTGCTGAGTCGGTCCCTGGAACTGTCCCTTGAGCCACCTCTTGAGCTATCCCGAGATCTGTTAGCATTACTTGAGCTTTGCTGCGCCTCTACCTCTGCACCGACGGACGATAAGTCTATAAAATTATAATTATTAATTATTTTTTTCTGTAGTTCAATCATGATAGTATGATTTTGTTTGTGCGTAGAAAAAGGTGAAAGTGTTTGTATGTGTGTGGTTATAACGTGTGTAGATTAAAAGAAACACAGCAATAGTAAGCGTATATGTAACGCTTATATAGGGAAAAGGCACAACTGAAAATTCATAATTTTTTATTCATAATATTATGTTAGCAAATATTTATGGCCAGTGTTCCTGATAAGTTGCAGATTTCCATGTCAGAGAGATTGTGGGACATACAATACTATCAATTTAACTGACGGATAATATAACTGAAACTTAAAAGGAGCCTGGGAAGCCCATGGAGCTATTTCTTGTTTGATGATGAAATTTGTTAATCATAGTTACTTACAGTCCAATCTTTTGCGTAAGACACACCAGGCCAAAGCTGCATGTTTCGAAAGTAGTGAAAGGTAATAATCTATATTAAAAATGTAATGTGAGACACTATAATAACATATATAATGTATAAATGCATCTTATGTTATAAGATAATGAAGTAATGTATGTATAAGACATTAATTTAATTGTGTTATATAACATTGATAACAGATAAAACACAAAAAATGTGCTAAATAGTATCCATTACCCGCGACTTGCATTCGTTTCATAGCAAAAATGTAGTAGAAGTCTAGAATACAAGTAGTATTTTGCAACTTATATATTTAAAACAAACTGTCGGGTTTTATTAGTATAAATAGATATAGCATAGATAAACAATTATGCTCAGAGTAATAACATAAGAGTGTCTCTGCACTTTTATGTGTATGTGTCGGGAGAGGTTGGGATTAGCCTTCTCTTCGGTCACGGAGATGCTGAGGCATGTCAAGGTGTATTCATGCATCTATGATTATTTAGTTAATACTGCGGGATCCTTGATGTTGGAAGGTCTGTCTGACTTTCCTGCTACAGGGTTGTTCTTGTTCTTTTAGTTTTCCTTTTTTCTCTTTTTTTTAAATTCGGTATTTTTATTTTTTATTTTATCTTTTCATTTTAATTACGTTGTTATGTAACTATAGAATTAAGGATATTTTTTTTTCTGTATCTTGTGTAAACTGTCCTAAATAAATATTGTGTCTGTTCAGGCGGATGGCATTTTGGCCTATGCCTTAATAAATAAAATAAAAAAATGTCTCTGCACCCGTTTTGATACACCTCAACTGGTGCCACCCTGGCACCAAACGCCGGACTTTGCCGAACCGCTTCGTAGTTGTCAATGTCAAAGCGAGCCAGACGTGTCTCCCGGAAAAAAAAATATGGCGGTTTATGCTATTATTATTATTAAATCGTGTCACAACACGTCTGAAAAACAAAAGAAATGTATGATATCACCTTTCACAGGAAAGTTTTAAATATTTCATAGTAATTTGTAGTTAATTATGAAAAAGAAATAGTACGATTTTAGCGTATTATTTTAATGCTCGGTGTTGCCCGATTGTGAAAATAGTTTCCCATTTTAACATTTTTATTGCTTCGATTGATTAATTTTAAAACAGTTGCTTCTGCTACTGATATTTACGTAGGTATGTGACTCGTTCTCTAATGGAAGTCCTTGTGAATTTACGATATCATATACCTAAAATTTTGTTACTTGAAAGTTGAGAAATTTAAACGAACTCTATTTATTTCCCCGCTTTTTGGAAACTACACCTCCATTGGCAACATTACGCAAGTGTAAAGTGCATGTCACCGACATGCACTTAAAACCCTCCATCTATAAAGTTATTAATCTAAGCAATTATGATATAAGCATTAATTTAATGGTACAGATTGCGTTACGTAAAAAGAACGCTGGCGGTCAAGCTGCGCAGAAGCGATTTTTCGGTCTCTTTGGTGGTACGAGGTGCGGCGCGGGGCGGGGGGGCACGCACGCATGCTTGCTCGTGCGCTAGTGGTTCCCTCAGTCGACCTTTGCTTCCCGCGCTTTGCCTACGTTATTTTCATTCGTGCGCGAGTGTAGTATGCGCAAACACACCCCCTCCACTTTCTTCTAGCGTTCTTTTTACGTGACGAGCACTGTATCCGATCGATTATTTACAAAAGTTTTGGGCCAGAACTCACTCGATGATTTTCTATCGCACCATAGTTAGGCTATCTCACACAATCCCATATACATATAGAAAATTACAAGTGTTCTGTCCCTCACGCAGACATTTACAGCGCCACATGTTAAATATGAAAGTAAGTTGAATCAACATTCGTGATCTTAAACATTTCTGTTGGTGATAAGAGCTGATTTCTGTTTTGTGTATTTGTTAAGATGATTCTTCTATGAAATAAATTCTTATTCTCATTTCATTTAATCGGTTTCCGATATTGTGCAGAGCGAACGTGTCGAACGCAGCGCTCTCGTGTTCTAGTTAAAAGTGCAAGTGCAGTGATCATCATTTTCGCGCGTCTACAGCTGTGGAGTGCGCGACACGATGACCCACTTAGGCATCAAATAACCAAAACAAACTATTGTTAAGGCGAAGCAATTTATTTAAATAATATTAAATGTTTGGGTAACTTTAAAAATGGGTAAAGATTCTCCATCTGCCGTAAAAGTCAAAACTGAGAATGAACACATTCTCTATAATTATTATAAAAATGAGAAAGCAGCAAGGGAAAACCTTGAATGTCAGGTGCGTCACCTGCAAGCTAAGCTTGAAAATATGCAGCAAGAACTTGAGAAACTGCAGAAAAACAAAGAACAGGTACAAACTCCTGCTTCTAGTGGTAACGCCAATACCGCAAGTAACTCTTCAGAACGCGCTGAGTATTGCACGGACGAAGAGGAACTAGCTAATGAAACTGGATGGGTACGTGCGAAAAATAGAAAGAAAAGGAAGCTGATTAACTCGCCATCGCCAACTCCGAACGTTAAAAATGATCAACAACCAAAGGTGAGCAAAAAATTACCTCCTCCTCCGCCAATAATCGTAGACGGAATTCAAGACTACCAAAAATTTTATGATTTTTTGGTAGAAGGTCTATTAGGTGACCCATTCAAAGTTAAGATGTTAAGTGGAGATAGCGTAAAAATAAACGCTGATAATGAGGAAGCATTTAGATTAATCAGTAGATGTCTCACTTCCAATAACTGTGCATGGCACTCTTATGAAAACAAGCAAGATCGCCCTATAAGAGTGATGGCAAAAAATCTGCACCATACATGTAAGCCAGAAAGAATAGTCGAAGAGCTGCTATTTAAAGGTTATAAAATTGAAAGTGCAGTAAACAAACTAAGATGGAAAAATAAGGAGCCATTGAATATGTTCATGCTCACTTTTAAAAATGATGAAGATTTGAATAAAATCTTCAACATTAAAAATATACTGGGATGTAAGGTTGAAATACACTCCCTAAAGACACCGAAGCTAATTCCTCAGTGTAAAAAATGCCAAGCATATGGTCATACGCAAAAGTATTGCTCGAAAGAACCACGATGTGTTAAATGTACTGGCAAGCATTTAACCATAAACTGCCAAAAGCCGGCACAAGAAAAACCAAAATGCATACACTGTGGTGAACCACATCCTGCAAACTATAGAGGGTGTGTAGTAGCCAAAGAATTGCAGAACTTTAAAAATAAAAATCTAAAGAAAAATTCACAGCCTCAACGGCAACTTATACCAAAAGAAAGCAAAACACACGGGACTACAACAGTGCCACCATGTCAAGAAGACAAAAGTAAGTCAGAAAGAATATCTTACGCACAAATCACATCCAAAAATGTAATTAAAAAGGATGCTCAATTTAACGTCGACATAGGAGAAAAACTGAATAAAATGCTCGAACTTATGTCATCCTTTGACGAGCGGCTCAAAAAAATTGAAACTAGCTCTAAAGGAGCAATAATTAAACATAAACTATGAATAGTTTTCTCAAAATTATGGCCTGGAACTCCAATGGGCTACTTCAACACCAAAACGAATTACAAGTTGTTCTGGATACAGAAAAAATTGACGTGTGCTTGATTTCAGAATCACACATGACTAAGCAAACCTTCATTCATTTTAAAGGCTATAAAACATATCATGCCGTCCATCCCGATAATCGAGCGAGAGGAGGTTGTTCTATAATCGTGAAAGAAAATATTTATCACTATCAAAACATCACTCATGAAGAACGAGAAATACAAGCTGTAGCGGTATGTATTAAAGCTAAAAAGTATCCAATAACTGTATCAGCATTATATTGCCCGCCAAGACATTCAATACAAAAAGAATATTACTTAAGATTCTTACAACAACTTGGAAATAGGTTCATTCTCGGAGGTGATTTCAATGCCAAAAATACGTATTGGGGTTCCAGATTAACAACAACTAAAGGGCGAGAATTATTTAATGCCATAAAAGAAAGTAAATGTGACGTTTTATCTACTGGTAAGCCTACTTATTGGCCCACTGACCCACAAAAAATTCCGGACCTGATTGATTTTTTTATCTACAAAAATATTTACACCTCTTGCCTGAGAATAAAAGAAGGGTTCGATATGAACTCAGATCACTCACCAATTACTCTAACCCTAAGCGAAAATCCTCTACATTTAGAGAGCATTCCAACCTTAGTTAACAAAAAAACTGACTGGGCGAGTTTTCATATAAACTTAGAAAACAGAATTAATCTTAATGTACCGCTTCGTACTGCAGACCAATTAGATTCAGAAGTTGAAAAATTCACAGTCGATATTCAACAGTCAGCATGGCATAATACGCCAGATATCCAGTGGGAAACACAAGGAAATAGATATCCTAAAGATATTATGGATCTAATAGGCCAAAAAAGGAAACAAAGAAGAAAATGGCACCAAACTCGGTCTCCACTCGAAAAACAACTCCTCAATAATCTAACTAAAAAGCTGAGAAAATCCATCCACTCCTACAAGGATGAATGTCTCAAAACACATTTGGAAAAGCTTACGAATGACCGCAGTACTAACTACTCTCTTTGGAAAGCTACCAAAAAATTTAAAAGACCAGTTCTGCACATACCTCCCATAAGAGAAGAAAATGGAAAGTGGGCAATAAGTAATGAACAAAAAGCAAAAAGGTTTGCACAACATTTGGAAGCAATATTCCAACCTAACGAAGGTGTCGATGATTTGATGTGCCCAGATCCTGTGCAAGAAGAATCAGAAATAAAGTTTGTAACACCAAAAGAAGTTGCGAACGAAATAAAGAAAAACATCGATCCCAGAAAAGCACCAGGCTATGACCTCATAACGGGAGAAATCTTACAACATCTTCCCCGTAAAGCCTTGGTCAAACTAACGAACCTTATTAATGCAGCGTTCAGGCTTCAGATAGTTCCTGCTATATGGAAAGTAGCGGAAGTAATTATGATTGTAAAACCGGGCAAACCACCTCACGAAACTACGTCATATAGGCCAATCTCGTTATTGCCAGTGATGTCTAAATTATTTGAAAAGCTCTTGCTTAAAAGACTAAAGCCAATACTGGATGAAAAGGATTTAATACCACAGCATCAATTTGGCTTTAGGGAGAAACATTCAACTATAGACCAAGTGCATAGGATCACAAATGTAATAGAAAAAGCATTAGAGGAAAAGAAAGTATGCACTACCGTATTCTTGGATGTAGCACAAGCTTTTGATAAAGTTTGGCACAAAGGTCTATTATATAAACTTAGGACAATGTTACCGAAACAATTTACCGCAATACTGGAATCATATATCTCTAACAGAATGTTTAGGATCAGACAAGAGGAGGCTTATTCTGACCTAAAGGAAATAAAAGCTGGAGTACCACAGGGAAGTGTATTAGGTCCGGTCCTGTACTTATTATACACTTGTGATATTCCAGAACTAGAAAATAACACCATTGCAACCTTTGCCGATGATACTGCTATAATGGCAACTGGAAACTCACATGCAGAATCAGTAGAGAAAGTACAAGTTGCCATAACAAAAGTACATAATTGGACTAAAAAATGGCGAATTAAACTAAATGAGTCAAAATCAGTTCATATTGACTTCACGAACAAAAATCAGCACTACCATCCAGTGTTCCTAAATAACAAGCCAATCCCGTATTCTAATACAGCTAAGTACCTAGGCATGACTCTAGACGCTAAACTGCGCTGGAAAGCTCATGTCAAGAAAAAACGAGAAGAGTTAGAATTACGTTATAAAAACATGTATTGGCTGCTTGGGAGAAATTCTTACCTATCAATACATAATAAATTGCTTCTGTATAAACAAGTGCTCATGCCTGTGTGGACCTATGGCATACAGTTATGGGGCTGTACCAAACAGAGCAATAGACAGATTATTCAGCGTTTTCAGAATAAAGTACTCAGAGGCATCGCAAATGCACCCTGGTACTTCACAAATTATTGCCTCCATCGGGACCTTAAAGTGGAGTTTGTGGACAATGTTATACAAAAGTATGCAGAAGCTCATGATAATAGACTTCATCATCATGTGAATCTCGAAGCAGTCCAACTGCTCGATTCAACAGATTTAGTGAGAAGACTGAAAAGAATAAAACCTTTTGAGTTAGTGTAGTGCTATGTGAAATGAATAATATTAGTGTATTAACTTAAAACACAAGAACAAAGTGTTTCGCCTTAACAGACACTAAGAAAAGTCAATGGACATTATTCTTAGACTAAAACATTTTAGAAGTTTACGTTAAATTTAAATTACTTATTAGCCCATAAGCTAGATTGTAATATTTAAGTGTGCAAATCACGCTTCTATAAAAAAATAAAAAATAAAAAAAAAATTCATTTAATGTGCAATTATTTGCAGTTCCTCGGGAAGGAGGAGAGTTGGATTTTTTATACTTAAATGTCTTTTAGCATATCTTGTTCACATTTAATGTTAGAAAGTTATCTGCTTAAAACTTTACACCCTCCGTAACAGTTCTTGAATGAACTAATATCCATACTAATATTATAAATGTGAAAGTGTGTTTGTTTGTCCTCCCTTCACGTCGAAAGTAATTAACGGATTGACATGATTTTTTTATTGGGAATAGTAAAGACTGGAGAGTGACATAGGCTACTTTTTTTCCCACGGGATAAAGAGATTCCTATGGTAAAAATTGTTATCATTTTCACTTGACCACGCGGGCGGAGCCGCGGGTAACAGCTAGTGTAATAATAAAATAAAATTGTTTTATAGACTCTACATTAGTTTTATAGAGAATTCTTAATAAAATATACCTGGTGTGAGGTAGTTTGGATCTATTGGTTTGGTGGAATTGCTGCACTGCTCCAACTCTTGATAATTAGTGAGATGCATCCAAATAGCTGACTTCCCCATTTTGTGCTGCAGTCCGTGAGACCAAAGCCGCTCCAGCAAATCGCATAGTGATGCTATCATCGTGCTTTCTTCCACGCCAGTTATCGATACCTCGCATCCCAACCCTAGATCACTTTCTTCTGTTCCCATCTTCTCCAGAAGCATGCGTTTCGTTTTACTCTTGCACTCCTGCGAAATTATTTAAATGATTAGACAACTGCAAGTTTTATAATATCTGTGGGTTAGACATTGTCTGTCTAGTCTGCAATGAAATGTACACATAAATATGAATACATTCGCTATAAATATGTATGTAGGAACGTAATTGTACGCTTTATAGCCGTAGTGCAATGGTTATATGACGTAGAGTACAGCTTAAAGTATTTTTTTTTTCATATTTCTATTCACTTTGAGGTGCTCGATGGCGTCGTCGTGTCGCACTCTTAATAATATGAACAAGCAAATTAAGCGACGTCGTTCCTAGCCTGTGTTTGGATGCGTTTCGTTATCTCGAGCTTCTCCGTGCTTCTCCGTCCCGGCTGTTGTCGATGGATGACAGGGGTTAAGCCAAGTCGGTGACCTTCGGGCGGCTTAAAAACACCGGCCTATGCCAATCCGCATTTGAACAGCGTGGCAGAGTACGCTCTAATCACTTTCGATTGAAGGCAGACTCGTATCCTTGCAGTGGGATGATTATGGGTCGATATGATTCTATTCACTTTGCAGAATGCCCAAGAATACGTTCTCCCTCCCCTTCTGTACTTCGGCATCGTACATTTTTAATTATATTACAATAAGTACTTATCACACAAAACAGACCTTAAGAAGTTTCTCGACAAACGTCTTGTGGTTCTGAGCGATGGCGTTGGGCGTGACTTCTGTTGACAGTCGCCGACTGATGTCTCCTAACAACAACTCCGGCGGGCAATCTTTCACTTGCCATTTTGCGTTTTTTATACGCTTCAAACTATTCGTCCTGTAATATTTGAATAGCGATATAATTACATTATAAAGATAAATAATATTAATTAATAATTTCTTATTAATCCCACGTAAAAAGCAAGCACAAAAAGCAACAAGCAAAATCATTGTGTTCACGTTACAATACTTATTATGCGTTACGTGCACTTAATCATCGAATATTTAAGGTTTAGGTTAATATTTAAAATACATTTTACATTTTCATCGTCTTTATTTGAGATTAAATTGTATAATTATAAATAATTCTCTGAATCACAACATATAAAAATACAACCACGTAACAAAATAGGTTCAATGCTGGGATATATCAGAATTCACTTACCTATGCTTAAAGCAACATGAATTAACATAATAAAAATTTGTTTAACTACGTCATAAAAATAATGATTTTTAAAATCATACAAATCTAATTACATAATTATACATAGCATCAACATTTTATGTCACAAAAAAATATAATTCGGGTCAAACACAAAGTTATTTTAAATTCGTTACACGCGTTAGTTATATTAAACAAAATATTTTTAACATAAATATGCAGCTGTTTATTGTAAATTATTATACAAAATATTTTTTTACCAGTGAGCTTTTTGGTTGCAATATTTGTGACCGACCCAAATCATCATTATCGAGATTACGAGTAATATGCATTGTCAAACAGCATGCTTGAAGCACAATCCACATAGGGAGTCTACTTCGATTTGCTCCCTTTGCAGCTCATGCATTTATATATCTTATACTGATAACAGATAATTATACAATACAAATATATGAATAAAAATAATTATAAAATACTGATAACTGTAGGCTTCATCTATTTTAGAATTCACTCATTCAATTTATTTGTCCTATGTAACCAAACTAAGATAATACTAAATAGTACGAGTAAATAATTTTTTTTTGGTAAATTACATATCATACCCGGGACCTACTGGGTATGTGATAGATTTAGGGCCCATTTGACAAGACTGTAATAGATTTTTCGTCAAGTAAATTTTTGACTGTACTAGTATACATTTGATGTTTCTTATAAGCTTTGAATAGGATACTCGGCTTTAAATCAAATTTTACTCACCAGTTATGTTAGGATGTCTGTGATCAAAGTAATATTGAACAAAGAACTCGAACGAGTGAAACAACAATAATAATATACTATCCATTACAACTCTAAAAGAAAAGCGGTCAACTTTGGCGACCTCCGTGGCGTAATGGTTACCACGCCAGACCGCCACCCAGGAGGTCCCGGGTTCGATCCCCGGTCGGGTCATGATGAAAAACGAACTTTTGCTGATTGGCTTTGGGTGTTCGATGTTTATCTATATATGTATTTGTTATAAAATATAATATCGTTGAGTTAGTATCCCATAACACAAGTTTCGAACTTACTTTGGGGCTAGCTCAATCTGTATGAATTGTCCCTATATATTTATTTAACTTCAGAGACAAGTTAAATTCCATAGTTTGTGAAGTACGTTTTACTCTTTCCCAATTCCGATTCAGAGTTGACACGGATAGCACGGAAGAGAATTGTATAATTAATTATAGAGATACAATTCTCTTCCGTGCTAATTATTATTATTAACATATTTTTGCTATGTAACTTAATTCTGCTAGTATTAATACTAGCAGAATTAAGTTACATAGCAAAATTATTTATTCAGTACGGATTTTTTATAACAGCTAACATATTATTATAAAGAGTATTCATATAAAAATATTATGCTTAAAACATGCAAATTAAAATCAAATTCATGCTTATGATACAAAACAATGTAACATACAGGGTTATCTTATTTATTTTATGAAACATGCATTATATTATGTAATTACACATTGAGACTAAACTGGAAGTAGACATGTTTTGTTAAATAAAAATGTTTATAAAATCCTATGATAAATAATATCGATCACATTATATTTAGAGTATCACAAAAACATACAACGGACACCAACCACATTGTGTGACCTTTAGGCTTTAATGTGAACATGAAAATATTGGGATATTATTGATTGTTATGTTGTGTAAAGAATTTTAGTATCAAGTTCACTAAATAAAAAATAAATATATGTAAAGTAGTAAGTTTGTACAAGTTTGAAACGCACGCAGCGAGCACGAGCGACAAATACAGCCAGCCAATGTCAGTTTGACAACTTTAATACTGGCCTTTAATACAGTCACGAAATCAGATCAAATGCGCAGTATATATTTTTTTATAAATTACATCTTTTTTAAAATATCAGATTATTACAATATAATATCAAATTTATGCTAAATATATATGTCGCAGACATCTGGATTAATCCGCCATTTGATTGAATGACAAAGCCCGTTCGGCATTCAATTGAATGACTAAAGGACAACTCGTCAAGTGGTTGAATGTAACGTTCAACGTCTTGACGTCAACTGATTTACGTCCGCCCGCCTGTTGAATGAGCTATGTTACAATCAGCTAACTAGTTGGACGTTAAGTGACGTTTGTTCAATCAACGTTTGGCCTAGTCATTCAATTGAATGCCGTCATTCAATCAAATGGCGGATTCAACCAGATGCCTGCGACATATATACCAAATTAAACGAATGAAATGGAAGCTCTAATTTATTTATACTTTGTTTTAGAATGATCTCTAAATGATTCTAAAACAACTATTCTATAAGATAAAAGTAATGTACTTTATATTTTATCTACACCTAAAGGATAGCGCACATTACGGACATCGTATAACAATTATCCATATGAAAGTGACATTGTTTTATAGAGATTTTTTGTTGTATTATGCGTTACAGCGTCGTCCCTAATATGCGATATGCACAATACAGCTACGCTGCATTATTTCAGCTATATATATTTTATAACTTTTGTTAATCACAGTAGTTAAGTATGTAATCAATAATAATTTTTTTTTAGGAAGTGCCCTTAGCCTATGACGCAGGGATGCGTACGAGTCGATTTCAACCATAGAAAAGAGAATGTGACGTGATATGACAAAGAGACGAGTTTGGTGTAGCCAAAACATGCTCAGAAACAATAGCATTCATTTTACTTTTTAATTACATGCGGTTCTATTTTCGTAACAATAAATAAATCGTACAAATCTAGTGTCATTTTTGTTTATGTTATACAGCAGACAAACAGGCAAGCCACCTGATAGACAGTGGTGGCGCTACCAATGCGTTACGCTAAAGGAGAATGGGCAAAAATGTATGGAGCTTGGTCTATAAAGTATTAAAAAATAAAAAAGTGAGCGGCAGACTCAAGTCTATATGGAATTTCAAAGTTAGAATTATAATAAACAACTCCTTACATGGCAGCCAACTCGAGTCATGGTTAGAAATAAAAATAAACCGTTAAACAACATATTACGTTCATACTTATGAAAAATACATAACCGTTTATTTTTATTTCTATCTTACCATGACTCGAGTCAATCGCTAACACGCTCAATTCCTATTTTGTATGAGAGTGAAATAGCGATTACAATTTATTATTGTTACCAGAATAGAGCCGCTGCTGATCAACTTGTCGTTTCCAACAATAACTGTGTTACAAATAAACGTAGTATAACGAGTATATAAGTTCTACAATGTTTTGTCACTTTCGCACTTCATTTAATTCTCATCAAGAAAGACAGTGACACAACAGTGAATAACTTATATACTACGTTTATCTGTAACACAGTAAATGCAAAGTATTTTGACCGTTTTATGCGGATGCGTGAAAAATAGAAGACTTGTGTTGACAGTTCACACTGTGACGCAAGCTTGACACAAGTCTTCTATGTCACTTCTGCCATAAACTTCTTTATTCTATGCTTTCGACAAATCATTTTTTATCGCCGCCGACCAGACTATGTGAGCTGCCTATGTAAACGGGCAGTATATTTATTTTATTTATTTATTTTTTATTTATTTAATAGTAGTATAATATATACTAATACGCTTTCCTATATATTAACACAAAAAATAGACATAGTACAGAAAGCTAATGCTAACATTAAAACATTCACTAATAACAGCTCAGGCTAAAATTGCATGCTGTCATAAAATAGGTTTGCATTTTACTTATACACTGGGCGTCAAAAATAAGTAGTACAGTTTTAAAATTGCAATATCTCCTAAACTACAGAAGCTAGACCTTTGAAATAAAAAAAAGTTAAAAGACAATTTAATTTCATTTAATAAAAACTTCATGCATAATATCATTTTTTAAAGATTGACTGAAAAAAAACTTAATAAATAAAAACACTATTTTTTTAAACTGTTGGCTTGTACTTTTGTTTTTTATTGTTTTCTTTATTGCTGATAAATCAATTGCAATTCAAAAGCAAATGTGTCTTCAGCGAGTAAACTTTACTAATCATGCCTCTTTCACCAGAAGAATGTGCAAGAATCATAACTTTTCTCGAAGTAGGCATCAGTATGCGTCGTACTGCAAGAACGGTGGGTGTAACTCTAAGAACGATCCAGCAAGTAAAGCGAAGATACGAAGAGACTGGAAACCATCTAAGGAGACCAAGTAATGGCAGACCCCGGTGCACTAGTACCCGAGAAGACCGCTTAATTGTCTCTACTGTGTTAAGAAATCGTCACCTTAATGCAGTTGAGGTCCAGCAACAGCTTCTTCAGACCCGAAGAGACTACGTTAGTGAGAGTACAGTGAGGAGAAGACTTGCTGAAGCCAACCTGAAGTCGTACAGGCCAGCAAATGGCCCCAAACTTGAGACAGGGCATCGAGTAGTAAGACT
Organism: Endotricha flammealis; assembly: GCA_905163395.2. NCBI lineage: Eukaryota > Metazoa > Arthropoda > Insecta > Lepidoptera > Pyralidae > Endotricha > Endotricha flammealis. The sequence continues at coordinate 9,908,697 of LR990858.1, read as the reverse complement.
ACGCTACGCGCGTCAACACGTACAATGGGGCGAAGAAGAATGGACAAGAGTTTTGTTCACAGATGAGTCTCGGTTTTCTTTATTCACTTCCGATGGAAGGCGGAGAGTATACAGGCGACCTGGTGAGCGATACATGATACATTCAAGGTTGCATCTCGGAAAGAGTTCAATACGGCGGGGGCTCTGTACACGTATGGGCTGGCATCTCTTCAGAGGGTCGCACAGAGCTAGTGGTCATAGAAAATGGCACTCTGACTGGTGAAAGATATGCATTAGAGATCCTTAACGAGTATGCAGGGCCATATTTAGCAAATATGGGTGATGGAGCTATACTAATGCATGATAACGCCCGGCCACACACCGCTCACCTCGTACAAGAGTACATTCAGGAGGTTGGCATCAGCTTGATGGCTTGGCCATCAAGAAGCCCAGATCTTAACCCGATTGAACACGCCCTCAGGGCTCTAAAACAGGCCCTGATAGAAGAATGGGTGAATATTCCCCAACACCGCCTCCGAAACTTAGTGTTCAGCATGCCAAACTGGCTCCAAGCTGTCATCAGAGCCCGAGGCGGCAACACAAGTTACTAAAGTGGGAACAAGGCCCAAAACGTAAAAATTAAGTTCTTGATAGTTCCTTCAAAATGGTTAGCTTTTTAGTTTTTTCCTAATTTTCAGTGTAAAACTTTACTAATGCAAAATAAAGTATTATTTTTAGAAAACTTTGTTAAATTTGCTATAAAATGACTTTTATTTCAAAACTCTAACTTCTATAGTTTAAGAGTAATTGCAATTTTAAAACTGTACTACTTATTTTTGACGCCCAGTGTAGTACAAAATGCCCACCGAGTTAACAATAGCATTTTTTAAAGTGAATACCAAATGAACTTTGTCAGAGTTATTTTAAAAGATGCTTAACGAGACACGTGATTTCCTGTCATACTTTGGAAATCTTTATGCAGATAATGATCTAACAATTTGCTACAAAGAGATAAAGTTTAATTAAAACTATTATGTATTTACTATTTATATTGTAAGTATTATGCTCACTGTATATTTACCTAAAGCTTAGACTGTTACAAATATTTCTAATAAGTCATAATTAGTTTATCTTTGTGTCAGATAAATTGACATACTTTACAGATAGGCTATATGAAACTTATCTGGAACCCATGAAATGTGCCCTACAAAATATAAAAGTGCTAGGGAAGTATTTTTGTTATCTCGGTGCGCAGGGCATATCGGTGACATGCAGGGTTAAACACTATCGATATGTTTAATTATATGTCTAATAAAATAATAATTTGCAATGTTTTCGACTTAAATAATACATGCTCTTGTGAATAATATATTTTAATATAATGATTATATACTGTCAGACCATAAACAAGAGTATTTTTTTTATTATGCGCGACACAATCGGTGAGAACTGCCCAGACGTAATTTGAATCCGCGTACTACTCGCACGCGCATTCTGTGAATTTATATTTCTTTAAATAAAACAGAATAGAGCTGCGGTAATAAGGCTTTTCATAATCATATAAAAAGCTTTCTCACATATCGATAGTGACGATTAATGATTAAGCAAACCTTGTTCAAAAATGTATATTCTTATTTATAATATAACATTTTATACAATAGAAAACGAAATAATCTACAACAAGAACACAAGCAAGCACAGAGCATTGGATGAGGTATATAAGGATATACAAAATTTTCTCTCGCTTGTAGATATAACGGTTAATTCTCTCAAATTCTAATGATGCATTTTATAGTACGCGCCAACAACGCGACTCACAGCTTATAAAAGAATTGAAAATCGTTTTGAGTAATAAGTGTCAGTTTGGAACTTCGTTAATCATCAGCGCGAGCCATCCTTGTTGGCGATTAGTATAACATAGTCTTTTAATTACAATAAACAAAATATCGTTCATTTTGGATGAAAGTGCATCATGAGAGAGAGTCGCTTTAGTGGGGCATGCACCTGCGATCGGCGGCGGGCGGCGGCGCCAGCGCGGCGGCGTCGAGGCGGGCGGGGAAGGCGCGGTAGTAGGCGGCGCGGTGCGGCAGGCGCTCCAGCGGCGCGCCCACCTCCAGCTCGGCCGCGCCGGTGCCGGAGGCCGAGCTGCCCGCCCAGACGCTGTACCCCCGCGTCGCCAGCCCGCCCTCGCCTAAGCGCCGTCTGCAAACCACAGTGGCCTTTACCTAAAGGCCCATTCCCCAGATCTATCTAATCCGGTTGCGTCACCTACCAACATTTCTACCGACAAAAGTACGACTGTTCATTTCCTCGACTAATATTGTAAAGAGGAAAAATTTGTATTTTTTTTGTAACGAATAAACTCAATAACTAATGGACCGATTTGAAAAATTCTTACACCGTTGGTAAACTACATTATCCGCGGCTGAGGCTATATTACATATATATTTTTTTTAATAGGGGATCTTTACAAAAACCCGTGCGTCACTAGTCATTTATAAAAACGAAAATGTGGGTATCCAAACTCCAGTCAGTCACAAAGAAAAATATCTCTACTTTTTGTACTGTGGATCGTAATATTGCATTTACGTGGCATTCTCACTTATTAGTTTGTGATTAAAATAGTGTGTGTTTATTGTCTCTATGGCAATGAAAGCGATGCCCGCCGGTGTGCTCAATATATCATTTTATTTACTTAATTGCAGATATCGTTGGAAATGACGTGCTTGTGAAATGTTCCCAATGTGATGTTATTTCATGAAGTTAGTATCTGTTAAGAGTTAAATCCTTTGTTAAGGCGACAATACATAGTTTATCCACTTGCTTGAACACTGTATTTGACAGTACTTCTACAGAAGTACAGAACTTACTTCTTTGTACAGAACTTCTTCAAACATATCAGAATTTTTCATATTATTTCGTCAATGTTCAAACAAGTGTACACTTCAGTGATATATTTATTCCATGATGTGTGTGTATCTATCAAAAGTGCGTCATAACTCTAGATAATAAGTACAAACCTGACAGCTTTAATCCGGTGCTCGAAGACTTGCAAATTGGCATCATACTCGCCCCAGTTGGCCATAATCTTATTGTCTATGAGTGTAGCAAACATCTGAGTTTCAAGAAATCGTGATAGGAATGGCCTGTGTCGTTGCGGCTGGTCTGATAGGAATGACGCCTTATCAAAATTCACCATTGATTCACGCGAAGAAAACCACGAATCTCTATCCTAAAAAAAAAAATGGTAACTATAAAATACAAATTATTTGCTAAAAGTAACGTGTAAATATTCATATGTATGAGTAAGATATGGTTGTACTAGCTGATGCCCATGTTTTTACATCTTAAAATACCAATTATTCATAATATTGAAGATAAAAACTAATAAATTTACATGTCCTTGTATGTGTTTGTATTTGATTATAAAATACCTATACACCAAATTTCGGGCAAATCTATCAAACCGTTTATGCTAGAAAGAGTAAAATCCATCCATCCATATCCTCAGACCAAATAAGAAGTCAAGACGGAGCGCTGCGAACAATGATGTGAAGCAGGCAAAACTACACCTCGCCCTGTACATATACGCCCCTAACGCACACATTTATAACCAAACTACACCTCGCCGATTAGTTTGAGCTAGTTCGTCATTGACGTATGACATCCAAACAATTTAATTCATTAATAATCAAAAATGCCGAATTGTGTGGTGAAAGGCTGCAAAAACCATTCCTCAAAGAATAAAAAGCAAGATCACATCACATTTCATACGTAAGTAAACATAAAAATACATATTTTTAACAAATCAATTTCATTAATTATTATGACAGCTTGGAATACAAAATCTCCACAAGTGTTGCCGCTAGTAAGCGTCACAATAGTCCCAGTTTATTGGGGTAGTTATTAATGTGACGCGAAACGTAACGTCACTTTCTTTTACTTATTTCTATTTTTACTGTTAGTTTTCATAAAATTATTGTAAGTGTAAATAGGCGTTAATTTTTTTTGGTTTTTCCATGTTTTATCATCACTTCAAAAATATTTATTTTTAAGATTCCCGAACCGAAATAAAGATATTAATTAAATCAAAAAATTGACCCAACATAAAGGCCATTAAAACCAATGTTTGATATTACTATTGTTTTATTTTATTCCCCTATCTCGTCTGAATACTCAAAACATCTCATAAAAGTGAGGTATCCAATTTAAAAAATTGCTAACTTTTTTACCTATAAAAAATAAAATAAAATAAAATAAAAAATTTGGGTAATAATTTGTTACTGCACGGCAACACTCCCTAAATGCACACATGTTTACAAAACCGGCTTCACATCATTGTTCGCAGCGCTCCGTCTTGACTTCTTATTTGGTCTGAGTCCATATCATACAAACATTCGCGTTTATAGTGGGTTAGTTTCGTGTGTTTGTATAAAATATAATCTACCTATATCATACTACATTCATATTGTGAGAGGCAATAAAGACTATTATTTTTGTTATCCCCAATTTTATTACTGTTAGTACGCTACTAATTTTATTACTGTTAGTACGTTATTCATTGGGTAATTTCGGGTATAATAACTGTACTGACCATATATGGATCTGAACCTATCTCCATAACTTTCATCAATATCATTTCAGCTGTTTAATTGTAAGGTAAGTAAGGCCGTAAGAGTAAAAAACTGTTACATTAGCATTTAATAGTACGGTTGGCTTACCTGATCTGGCATAATAACGAAGTTTTCATACATTAGGAACATGTGCACAAATCTATTGAGAAAAGTCTCCCTAATGGCAACATTAACGCGAATGTCTTCGTTGTACTGCTCTTCGTCGTTGAGTATTTTCTTTTTCATAGTTGGCATTACTGTCTCTGCATCCATATCATCTATATTTACACCTGTGAAAAAAAAACATTAAACGGCTTTGAAGATTAATATGGAGATTATGGAGTTCGTTATGTTTTAATTTCTTAAAAATGGCGGATTCCAAGACATGGGTCACCAAAGTTGTATTTTTTGCCATTTCTAAAACATTAGCAGCATTCCTCGGAAAACGGATACTACAAGATTTTGTGTATCTTTACTATGTATTTACATTAATTATTTATTTTTAAAGATTTCATATAATAAAACAGTAGACCCTTGGCATAAATGGATAGGGATTAGGGAACAATAAAAGAAAAGTAATAAAAGCGAAAAAATTTTTTTTGTCTGTTTGTTTATACGCGCACATCTTCGTAGATACTAAACGGATTTTAGTTTACTATAGAAGTTGACTTGGGGCGAAATATAGGCTTTATCTCATTTAAATCAGATATCAGAAAAAAAAATATCTTCATTTACGTAGTCAAAATGGCCCGACGTAATCAAAATTAAGTTTCTCAAAACTTCACTAGATGTCACTGACACCGATTTAACTGTACAGCTAGTTATTAATAAAAATTATGAATTAGGTCTTGGTACCTGTTCGTTTAACTATATCCACGATTCGTTGTAGCGTGTCCAGTCGTAGCGGCGCGCGGCGCGTCGGCGAAGCCGGGGACGCGGGCGGCGACGCGTTCAGCGGCCGGTTCTCGTCCCACTCCAGCACGTCGTGGAGCGAGTGTTTTCTTCGAAGTCCACCTATTAATGATTTAGAAATCATTAATGATATAATGAATAAAAATCAATAAACTTTTAATTGCGAGTAGGCCTTCACAAGCATATTATATATTTCTGTATTAAATCTATACTAATATTATAAAGAGGAAAGATTTGATTGTTTGTTTGTTTGCATTGAATAGGCTCCGAAACTACTGGACCGATTTCAAAAATTCTTTCACCAGTAGAAAGCTACATTATCAGGGAGTGACATAGGCTATACTTTTTCCCGAAATTCAATGTGGTTCCCACGGGAACGGGTCCGGAACTTCTCGCGGACGAAGTCACGGGCAAAAAAGTTAGTATTAAATAAATAAGCTATTCTATAAACTACTACATTAGGGAAACAAAGCAAAATGACCACAGGGAAAAGAAATAGCGAAAGATGATAAAAACTTTATTCATTCTATCGATATGCAATGGACCTTTTTCAAGTAAAAGCTAAAAAGGAGCGCCAACCGTCACTATTCTCTGCAGAATTCAGCCACTTAGTGCTTAAGTATAACCTGACAATTCTATTATTTTCTATGATTCTTTGACAATTTATCTGACAGAAATCAGGCAGGATATACTGACACAGATTAGTTAAAAGTTACTACACTGACAAGTTAATATGTTTCAAAGGATTCCTGTTGCTATTAAATTTAAAAAATATTAAAAGGAATACATATATAATATCTTACCAGAAGGCAGGGTACAACTACTAGTCATGCTGTCATTCATATGCCTGTAGGAGGTCCCATTTAATGGTGCACCAAGTTTAGTGGGCTCTGTTTCCGGTCTTTGAATCTAAAAAATAAAATAACATAGTAATATTATATCCCAAAATTTACTACAAAACTTTGACACGTTAATTAATAGATTACCACTACGTACAATTTGTAAAAGATAAATATTGTAGCACCCAAATATTTATTTAAAGTCTAGTGATGAGTTCTAGTTTTACAAAATAATTATAGGACTTTAAAATTATTGCTTATAAAATCATATGTGACTGTTTTCTATACTATTCTATCCATCTATCGTATCAGATACTCATTTTACAATCGCGTTCTCATGAATATTTCGAACACATTAGGTGACGTCTCCTGCGTTCCTAGATGACGTCTTCTCATGGAAGTAATAAGTAGTAGTTGTACGTAGTAATTATTACTTCCATGCGTCTTCTACATTCCAAATTATTTGCATAAATGTCAGATTTATGTTTATGGAGCGAGTATTACCTTAGGGGCCATCTCCACGAGCAAGTGATATCGTCGTGTCACCTAATTCTATACATTGTCTTAGAACGTGTCTCCAACTACACGGTGATTTTCATTCGTACTCCTCACGATTCTGCTCACTCGTGGAGATGGTCCTTTACAGTTTTACTTGCATTGCATTGTACAACATACCTGGTGTTTATCAAGGACGTGGTTAAGTTCTTCAATGAATGGTGTTCGGTGTGGAAATATCGGGAGCTCTTCTGGCAGTTGAATATCAGGCTTGTCAATATCAACTAAACATAAAGCTGCCTCCGAACCTAATGCTATACTTCGGGGACCGTTAGACCCGCCGCTCGACGACGAACTATCAGCGTGTAGACCTAAACATTGAAAAAATCTTATTTCATTATACAATAGAAAATATTTTGTAATTTAACACTTTGTATTTATAATATGCATGACGTACACTCGCGGTATTACCCGCGTTTCCAGAAGAGAAGTGTGATTTTCGGGATAAAAAGTATAAAACTATCCTATGTGTTCATTCAGGTTTTAAGCTACCAGTGCACCAAATTTAAATAAAAATCCATCAAGCAATTTTTGCGTGAAAGAGACACAACCATCCACATATGATCATACGTCCATTACTACATACAAACTTTCGCATTTCATTTGCAATTACTATTTGGATTAGTGGTTGGCAGCTTAATCACAAAGTCTGGGAACGAATCAGGCGTGGGGCGGTCGCGTCAATGCTTTCTTTGTGTATATAAAAAAAACGCTGTTTTAGTTTATATGCATTTGTCCCGCAGTAGTCCCATGAGTTCGCTTAAACTACAATTATCATTTCTAATTAAACTCTTGGCATTCATCACGCTATTTATGCTATGTCGGTCAAAGGTTAATTGTGACATACCCATGACGAAAGGTACTGGTGCGTCGAGAAAATGGTAGAGAGGTGCCGGCAATATCGGCACGTACACATGCGCCCACGTGAACGGCAACAGGAGAGATACAACACACTCGGCCACCAACATCAGTTTATTGTAATCTGTAAACATTGCATTATATTTACTTAGTCCGTATTTTAGATTATAAAAAAATATTGGACACGTATTTTTTCTTTTTTTGATTAAACAAAAAATAACAAAGATACAAGGCATAAAAATTTAGAAGTGGGGGCCTTTGCCGTCACCCCGTGCGAAAAAATGACACACGGCGTGACGTCACACGTAACTTTAATGGGCTATATCTTTGTCATTTTTGGTCTAATTTACAAATGAAAAAATGAGTTGCCCTTATTTTAGAAATAATCTAAAAGACGGACTAATTACATTTTTTACGGCAACAAGCATAAGTTATGGATACTAAAACGAAAAAAGCAATAGATAAGTTTTCTTTTCATTTGTAATAATAAGTCATACTTTCTGAAATAAATTTTTGATCTTATTGGATTGTACAGTACCAAAATTATTTCGAGAAAAATTGTATATGAAAATTATTAAAGTTCTCATTTTTTAAAACACATCTTTTTCTCTATTTCGGAGTTTCAATGGAACCAAATTTATCACAAAAGATATTTTTTTTACTTTTTATAAAAATAATAATAATAATTCATTCGTTATTAGTTTAGCATCTACTATTTTTTTTTAGTAATGTTCATAAATAAACAATTTTAAAATTAATGTTAATGTGTTTCTACTCACCACTGGATTTGAGTAAAACTTGATGCTCTAAAAGCACACAGGTAAAAAGCTGAACAACACACTCAACGCCTAAAGTTGAGAACATTACCCTCAGGGGAAAGTCCAATAGTGGCAATTCTTCTGGTGGATTTGGCATTCTTATCACCTAGAAAGATTTTTTAATAATTATGTTTTATAATACAATAATCTGAACATAAGTAATACCTATAATAAAAGGCATTGCTACATCAATTTAAAAACTAAAGTATACATTTTAATAGAGCTATTCAGGCTACATTTGTCGGGAAGATGGATGCAAGGAGGCCGCACGCGACGGCACCGCGCTGCCGGATTTAAAACATTCTAAAATAATTCAAAATCGATTGTCGTTATGCACTGAATATAAGTATGAGTTTCGAACTTCGTTTTACGCCTGTGCAACTCAGAATTTTTTTGTATAATCCAATTATGTTTTTTTAAATGAAAATTAAACAAGGACATGGTCTTTAACAATATTCAAGCCGCTCATATAATATTTTCTTATTCATTCTATTTATATGACTATGAATATCATTATGCTAAATCTATATTTAACAATACCATATAAGGATGGCAAAGATTTCATTACACTGACATTTTATAAATGGATTGGTGATTGCACTATATCACAAACAGTATTGGAAAGGCAACATTTTAATTAAAAAATGATACATACCATGAGATCGAATCTGTCTTACTTACATATTGTTTGACAATGCAGAGGTGCATTAGTAGTGACCAATCCTCGGATCCGGCACCAGAAAGAAGGTGGGGGGTTTGATTCCCACCGGGGCAAAAATTTATATGATGGCATATGTCTTTGTTCTGGTTGTTTCTATGTATTATAACTATATACTTACTTATAATAATATATTCCAAGTCTGGCACCCATAACTACTACTTGTACTACACCCATAACACAAATAGGTTAATCTGAAGTTACATAATAATAAATTCTATACAATTCACACAGCGTCAACTGGTCCTAAAGTAAGCTAGGCTTACCCTGCTAAACATGTAATATTTATTGTCGTGTAACTCACTGAAATTGTTACATTATAAATTAAGTACTTACAACAGGGATAGGTTCCAAATGTGGTTCCGGTGGTGGTGCATAAAGACGCAGTGCTTGTCCCGGTAATGGTACCGGAACCTCATAAAGCAAATTGTAAACATAAGACTCGGGGCTTAAACCTGGTCCTGGTTGTCTTGGTAAACACCTGTTAACATAAACAATATTATCATTGTAAACTACTTTAATTTACTTCCAAATGGTCGTACGGTTAGCTACCATATAGATAGGCATGCTACTAATTACTTTTTTAGTAAAGGATTATATTTGACTCTTTGTATGACTCCCACATGCTTTGAAAGAATCTGGCAGTTTAGTGGCTGTTATAGTGAAATAAGTCAAATCATCCATTGAGTAAACACAAAATCTTATTATGTGTGATTCTAATATTCTGTAGTATAAACAATTAAAATTAATGTAGTATAAATAATTAAAATAGCTTTTATCGCAGAAGAACAACAGTAAGTACATTATTGTGATTGTGCGTCAGTGAAGTATTATAATATTATAACCATATTTCAATACATACCTAAATAAATTCTCTAAGAATAATTGCGCAACTCGAACATATGGATATTGACATATTAGAGCGATACTTTTGGCAACAAATAATTTATCTTTGGCAATGTCATAATAGGTGAGTGCGGCTCCTGTGTGAGGTGTGAGCTTGAATGATCTCGGAAGTGACCTAGAACTTTCCTTCCCCGAACCTTTCCTATGTCCTGGAGGAGTCTGCCCGCTTGATAACTCTGTAATATACATTGCCTGAAACAAGAATTCAGAATTTACATTCAGAAAATTTTTGCCTACTTAAAATAGGTCAAGAGCAAGGCTACCCAAACACAGACCAAGTCATATGAATTTGCCTGCAACAGCATCAACATTTAATTTTATAGATTGTTCAGGGGCAAGACTGGCCAAATCCTGGCCAAGTCAATGAAATGAAATATTTCAGAAATTAGAAATTCACAGGCACTTTTTCTTGTTATGTACAACTTGTATATATAAAGAAAATAAACTACGTTATAACCACCACCATTACGACACAAGCAAAATGGCCACTGGCAAAAGAAATGGCGAAAGAAAACCAGTTACAGCCTTTTTTGTCATTTAGCAGTTTTTTCTTCCACTTGTAAGTTACAATGTATAAGTACATTAAAATTTATAAGAAGAATACGCAGAATGTTATACACAATGTGTAGAATTAATAAGTCTTAAATATACAAGAAAATAAAAAAGTCAGTATTGATAAGAGTGAGCAGACAACACCCGTTCACAAGTTGACTCAAGAGTCAGCAATCGCTGTGCTCAACCATATGGTTGAGCACAGTGATTGCTGACTCTTGAGCTCTTGACCTCTAATATTAGAGGGAACTCAGCGACCCGACTCCTGACGCCACCACCAGTTCAAATATTTAAGCGAGCATGACATACTCACCCTATCAGACTTTGTCATTTGCAACATGTTGTTTGTACAAGTCTTATTTATTTACTAACTAAAAAATTTGCCTGCATAGAAAATGTTAACCTTGGATAGGGTCTTATCAATTTATAACAGCAACTGTTTTATCAATACAGTGAAAGGATTAACCAAAATTTCTGTTTGGTTCCATTTAATGAGTTGATGTGTATAGTTTGAGGAGAGTTGCAAAACGGTATGTAAATTCCCAAAAAAGAACATTTAAAAAAAAAATTGATACCTGCAATGTATGCATGGCGGTACATATTTTTCCATTTCTAACTTCTTCATAAAATATAAGACTGAATCCATAGTATCGAGATGCATTTTCCCTTGTTACTACGAAGCTGTGAAATTTCGGCTCAAGTGAATGTTTCTGTGTTCTAAATTGTAGACCGGCTGGTAAACAAAGCTGTAAGAAAATGTGTTTACTCCATTCAAATTCTCAGGGTCATGAACTCGAAATAACAACAATGAAATATATAAACTAAAAATTAATAGTTAGTTTGAAATTACCATACAAACTGCATGTTCATCAAAAGGGTTGCTCGTTATATTTTCAGGATAATGCGCTAAAATCTTTCCTTTATACGCACGATCGAGAGGAGATACATGTAAGTTATCACCTAAAATAAAATCAAAACTCACGATTATTGATTGTCTCCAAAATCCTTAAAACAAGAAAAATGTATTAAAACAATAAGTTCATACCACAAAGTCGATCGGGCTCCAAACCAGAATCAAAGTCGAGGCCACATATCGCGAAATAATCAGCAAATCGACATCCAACAGATAAATCAGGGACAGACATATTTCTATCGACCCGTTATTTACTATTGCTGACACTTTCTCTTCGAGACAATGCACTGGAATTTTCACTTCAGCATCTTGTGGGAGTTCCTTGGGTATGATTGTAAATTACTTAGCAGTGCAAGCTCACATATTTTGGTTTAATTAGAGGCCCTAAATTAATTATACTGATTACACAAAAATCACCCGCAAAATAGTATTTACGCCATGAAAGCAAACATCAGTCAAGTCACTCACAGGCAGTCAGACTGACAGTCAGCCAGCCCAGCGAGCCAGAAGAGATGAGTTGACATCATGGATGTAGTAATCAAATAGGATTGAGTACTCGGAATCAAAAAAACGGGCCCGCCGCGTGAGACAACGAGAACAGAGGTGTTTGTCCTTTTCTCACAGGGTGTCTATACAACAAAAAAATTATGGGATATTATATAAGTACATAGTCGATTGAACAACCATTTGTACGATATTTGCCCTACTAACCAATGTACGAAACCAGCTACGCTACCGTCGTATATATGTGCAATTTGTAATACTCTTACACATTGATAATTTGATTTTCATTGAGTCAAAGTGTTACACCATCTGCGTGTATCTCAACAAGGACAAAGGCTTTCTTTTACAATAAAAAAGGTACAGGTTATATAATAGCATAGACTTAATATATACTAGCGTAAGTATATACTAAGTCTTTGTATAATAGCGATGATACAACTACGGGATAAATAAATAAAAATCATTGTTCCAAAAACATTTTTATTTTGTTGTCATTCTAAATTATTAATCTTAATGAGGTTAAAAACTGCCTTTTGCTCACTTCAGATGTCGCTTTGTTGACTGTTCCAAACATTTGACAGCTAGCTGTCATTTTCCATACTATTTTTGTAAACATCATATTTGTTTTCTAAATAATTCCGAAATATGACTCATTGTGCAGCTATCGATTGTAAAAATGTTCCACTCTATTTATTTTCCAAAGAAATAAAACGAAAAAACTGTGGGAAAAGGCTCTTCGAAGGAAAAATTGGAAATCCAGTAAATGGTCAAGGTTATGTGCTGCCCAATTTAGATCTGAAGATTATAATATTAAAAGTAATTAACAGACAATGAAAATTTATACCGAACATTAAAGAAAAGTGCTGTGCCCTCTATATTAAATCAAATCTGTTAACCTACTAGCACAAGAACGCTCAGATCGATTGCTAAAAAGAAGTTGCATGAAACGGTGTATTGAAACGTCTCGTGGTGATCCAATTCCAGGACCTAACCGGATCCAAACTCAAAATGAATGTGATGCTAATGAAACTTCTTTTACTGATCCTCCTGGGTCTAGCGGGGTCCAAACTCAAAATAACTTCAAAAACATGTTTTGTGTCATATATGCTGTAACTTTAGAGTGTATTATGTAATACTCATAGGTATAAGAAAATAAAACTATTTAATAGGTAGGTATTAATTTTGTTTTATTACACTGTCATAATCAAAAATCATAATTTTTATAGGTACAGATATTTGTTAAAATTAGTGGTTTAAAAATAGGTTTAACAAAAACTTTACAAAGGTAATACTCATAAGTATAAGAAAATATTTCCAAGTAATCATGGTCCATTTCAATAGCATATGGATTGGCAGGTTTGATTACTTGGAGATAAGCCATTTTACTACTAGTAGTACAGGAGAAACTGCTAGGATTTTGACATATCCTTCATAATTGTCCATTATATTTTCCTGGTAAAACGGGATTGCATCGGGGAATTATAGAATACTTTATTCGGTTTTTTAAATGTCATCAATTGTTCTGTGCACATTTTGTACAAAATTATAGTTTTAGTAGGCACTATATCTTCTATGCCATGGAGAACTGTAAAAACATGCTTACAGTGTGCTTCTACTCCTTTTCCAGTTGCACATTCGCAGTGACTCAACTATCATGCCACTATTATCCATTTTTAACAGAATGATATTTAAAGAAGCTTCTTCATTTGGGCTTTGCATTGCGCATGGAAATAAATATAACTTTCCTCAAAGGCAACTCTCACGGTTATTAAGCTTCTACTTTCATACAGTAGTGTATCTCCCGTTCAGTGTTGCTTGAAATCTGAAACAACATGTATGTCATTAAATGTCTAATTCTATCTGAAACATTAAAATAACAAGGAACAATAAGGAAATCATGAATGTATGGTTTGTTACCTGTCTGCAAACTCTTGAATGTGTAGTTCATAGAGTGGTGGAAGATTATTGCTGGAATTAATATCTCTGAACTTATCCATGGTAGAAATTTCAGGAATATCATCCTCAAGTTCGTCTTCAACTTCGATGAGGTAATTTCCATCGTACGCCTCCAGTCTACAAAAAGAAATTGAAATAAATAAAAAGAACACAGCAAAACCTACAATTCACAATAATGCCTGTAAATTATTTACCTTTCGATTTATAAGGCTTGTTTGCTAGTGGTCTTGGCTTTCCGTTTCCGCAGTTCCTCCTTCAATCGTAATTACACTCCAGGTCGCTTACATTTTTATGATTTTTAGCAATTACTCTCACATCAAACTTAAACAATGAACCAATATGGCGGGTCTTGGAACAGTCAACAGTGACGCCACCTACGATGAGCTTTGAGTTTTTAACCTCAATAATGAGGTTAAAAACTGCCTTTTGCTCACTTCAGATGTCGCTTTGTTGACTGTTCCAAACATTTGACAGCTAGCTGTCATTTTCCATACTATTTTTGTAAACATCATATTTGTTTTCTAAATAATTCCGAAATATGACTCATTGTGCAGCTATCGATTGTAAAAATGTTCCACTCTATTTATTTTCCAAAGAAATAAAACGAAAAAACTGTGGGAAAAGGCTCTTCGAAGGAAAAATTGGAAATCCAGTAAATGGTCAAGGTTATGTGCTGCCCAATTTAGATCTGAAGATTATAATATTAAAAGTAATTAACAGACAATGAAAATTTATACCGAACATTAAAGAAAAGTGCTGTGCCCTCTATATTAAATCAAATCTGTTAACCTACTAGCACAAGAACGCTCAGATCGATTGCTAAAAAGAAGTTGCATGAAACGGTGTATTGAAACGTCTCGTGGTGATCCAATTCCAGGACCTAACCGGATCCAAACTCAAAATGAATGTGATGCTAATGAAACTTCTTTTACTGATCCTCCTGGGTCTAGCGGGGTCCAAACTCAAAATAACTTCAAAAACATGTTTTGTGTCATATATGCTGTAATTTTAGAGTGTGTAAACTATTTAATAGGTATTAATTTTGTTTTATTACACTGTCATAATCAAAAATCATAATTTTTATACAGATATTTGTTAAAATTAGTGGTTTAAAAATAGGTTTAACAAAAACTTTACAAAGGTAATACTCATAAGTATAAGAAAATATTTCCAAGTAATCATGGTCCATTTCAATAGCATATGGATTGGCAGGTTTGATTACTTGGAGATAAGCCATTTTACTACTAGTAGTACAGGAGAAACTGCTAGGATTTTGACATATCCTTCATAATTGTCCATTATATTTTCCTGGTAAAACGGGATTGCATCGGGGAATTATAGAATACTTTATTCGGTTTTTTAAATGTCATCAATTGTTCTGTGCACATTTTGTACAAAATTATAGTTTTAGTAGGCACTATATCTTCTATGCCATGGAGAACTGTAAAAACATGCTTACAGTGTGCTTCTACTCCTTTTCCAGTTGCACATTCGCAGTGACTCCACTATCATGCCACTATTATCAATTTTTAACAGAATGATATTTAAAGAAGCTTCTTCATTTGGGCTTTGCATTGCGCATGGAAATAAATATAACTTTCCTCAAAGGCAACTCTCACGGTTATTAAGCTTCTACTTTCATACAGTAGTGTATCTCCCGTTCAGTGTTGCTTGAAATCTGAAACAACATGTATGTCATGAAATGTCTAATTCTATCTGAAACATTAAAATAACAAGGAACAATAAGGAAATCATGAATGTATGGTTTGTTACCTGTCTGCAAACTCTTGAATGTGTAGTTTATAGAGTGGTGGAAGATTATTGCTGGAATAAATATCTCTAAACTTATCCATGGTACAAATTTCAGGAATATTATCCTCAAGTTCGTCTTCAACTTCGATGAGGTAATTTCCATCGTACGCCTCCAGTCTACAAAAAGAAATTGAAATAAATAAAAAGAACACAGCAAAACCTACAATTCACAATAATGCCTGTAAATTATTTACCTTTCGATTTATAAGGCTTTTTTGCTAGTGGTCTTGGCTTTCCGTTTCCGCAGTTCCTCCTTCAATCGTAATTACACTCCAGGTCGCTTACATTTCTATGATTTTTAGCAATTACTCTCACATCAAACTTAGACAATGAACCAATATGGCGGGTCTTGGAACAGTCAACAGTGACGCCACCTACGATGAGCTTTGAGTTTTTAACCTCATTATGTTAATATATATAAAAACTCCGATAAAAACTACGCTAATTCATTAATTTATTAATTTCTTAGAAGATAAAACTCAAAAATACACTAAAAAATATTTTTCTTAATATTTTAAACATGTTTTATTTAATTTTCCTCGGAAGATTTAAGTATGGTAGTTGCCAAAACAGAAAATGAAGAAGTATTTATGAAGATTTTTTATTGTCAGTGTCAGCTAGGCTACTCTTGACACCAATACGCAGTGATCGGTATTGACAATTTGTCATTTCGTACTCTTCAGTTGCTATACTAGCGCCTATTGATATGAAATTGCGTGGTCATTATATGAACTAAATGGCATCTAGCTAGACAACATCGACGTACAATAATCGGTAAT
Organism: Endotricha flammealis; assembly: GCA_905163395.2. Classification (NCBI taxonomy): domain Eukaryota; kingdom Metazoa; phylum Arthropoda; class Insecta; order Lepidoptera; family Pyralidae; genus Endotricha; species Endotricha flammealis. Next base: position 9,891,983 of record LR990858.1, on the reverse strand, counting down.
TCCTCAGATTAAATAAAGAAGGGTAATTCGGTACCCTCGACATTATTTTGACAGCTAATTATTGGTTTGATATTGGCCAATAGCGGAGATTTTTCCAATAGCTAAATAGTAACTTTTTAAGTGAAGCTTCAAGACAATTCTTCATAATTATCGAAAACTATTATTGATAATAGTGTGCCTAGCACTCCCAACCTATTGTTTTATGCTCACAATACCGTAGAGCGCACCATAGGAGTATAAAAAATAGAAAATGAAGATGGGACTGCAAGTGCTAAATGTGAAATGTTGTTGCATTAAATTGTTATCTATCGAATGAGTAAACATGATAAAATGCAGTTGTTAATAAATGTACAGGTAGATAATATTATTGTGTGTAGGAAGGAATGTTTTATAAATAGGGAAACAAGGAATTTATTGTTAAGTCAAGACAAGTCAAAGCGGTTTTTACAGAAAATATATTACAAAAGGTCATAAAATATTACAATTGTTTCACTACCTATTTTATTAGATAAAAATATTATGCAAACTTGTGATTATAAAACTCCTGAAGACTATAGAAATATTGGCAGATCAACCATATAAGTTACTTTTTCATTAAGTATAAATTCAAGTATATTGATTAGTTTTGTTTTTGTAGAAGTGATAGAAGGATATAATTAGCTACTGATACATCATTAGGTATTCCTCTTGTTTTACAATGTCATAAAAATGGTGTGAAATAAATGTTATTGAACAAAACCATATTTTTCTCTACCAGTCCATCATCATCCCATTTTGCTGCATTATCATCCAAATAAAGCGGCAAAAATTATAAATGTCTGTGGTGAGTTTACATTACATTTAATTGAAAGTGATGTTTACTGAGATTGACATGAATAATGTTTCTACTGCTGAAGCTCAACAGGCCCTTACCGCTGGCTCGTCAGTTGCTGAGATAAGGAGGCATTTAAAAAAGGTCCCTTTTAGTTATAACTATGGTAGCCCACACCACAGGTAAATATTGAGCGGGCCTGAGTAAGAATGTAAATTAAAAAAAACTAATACATTTTTTTATTGATTTTTTTTATATTTTTAAAATACTTATTTTAATTATCAAATCACAGTCAAAAGTTCAAATTAAAAATAAATAGTTTTATATAAAAAAAAATGTATTTAATCATTGCTGACGATATCCATATAAATAACAATAATTGTTTCGGCAAATTACAGTCAAGTTTACATTACAATAACTTTATTACAATTATTATTTTCTAATCATTGCTCACGGTAACTGTGTAAATAACAGTAAATGTTATTGCATAATTTATCAATCTAATTTACAGTTGAAAACAATAAATTAAATTCCTTTTTAATAACAATATTATTAGTTTCTGATTCTGATCTAATAGTTTATATAGATCCAGCACTGACAAATGCATCTTCTCATCATAACTTGCACCAGTTTTCCTTATGGAAGCTGCATAAGAGGCACACACAATGGCTGCTTCTTTTGTACCCAGTAGTCCCAGTACTTACTGAAAAATAACAAGAAATTAATCATTACAAACAACAGTCAGACGCAGCAGAGGACTTTGTTTTATAATTTGTAAGGATGGCTACTTACATGTACATAGATAATTGTATTAAAAGTGATATACAAGTATAGAAGATTTGATTTTGTTAATTTAAAGAACTTATTATAACTAGGTACTTAAATAACAATAATCGAAATTTAATTACCTTTGCGATTGAAAAGAGCACACTTTCTGTCCGTCTGCTGTTTGGTCTGCGATAAGTTCATAGCAAGGAAACTTGGCGATGCCAGGAGTTCAACTCCAAAAGTTCTCATCTCATCTTAGCTGCGAATATGCCATTTTTATCTGCAAAAGAGAACAAATTAATGTAGTAACGTACCGTAGTTCTAAATTTACAAGTATAAAATGTAAATAATTATCATTTTTATATAAAATACTTACCAGCGGGATGACAGTCAGTATAATGACATCTTAAATTATCTGTCAAAAGATACGCTGTCTATGGTACAAAACTCCACGTAACATTACCAAGAAAACCCATTTTATTCGTTTTTAGTGCGGCACGCGAATACCAACTCTATTAAGGGTCGTCCAGACGACCAATTTCTACTTTTGATCACTTTTTTTTATTCTGGCAACATTGTAAAAAACATGGATATAGAAATCAAACATAAGAGTTTATTACTACATCCATGGTAGAAAAGGATACCAAAAAGTATTGTATTATGGAAACATAAAGAAAACAAAAAAGTACCTATGTCACGAAAAATAATAAATTAAACTTCAAAACTTTTCACATTTTATTTCCAAGCTTTTTTGTATAAAATATTTATAAAATAATATAATAATGCCTGCTATTTGTATTTTTGGATGTAGATTAAAAGGTAAAGCTTAAAATAATGTTAATATTCATTTTATACCATGAAAACTAAATATATATTCATTATATACTGTTATTTCAGGTGTACCTTTACATTCTTTTCCAAATACAATGTAATACCCAGAAAGATTTAAAACTTGGGTTCAAGTTTGTGGGGGGGCTCTCAATTCAGAAAAAGATTTCACAAAATATCAAAAATCAAAAGTTTGCGATATTCATTTCAAATATATTCACAAAAATAGAAAAAATAGATTCTATTACATCTAACCGGTAAGTTAGAATCACTTTCTCTTCTTCTACTTGTTTGTTCTTCTTTCAATAATTAATAAAATTAATTTCAGCCAATGATTCTATCCAGATCCAGAGCCAGACACAATCACCACACATTTCACCTCATTTCGTGAAAAGATATGGCGACACGATGTATTCTCATATATACATTTAAAATTGCACCGGACGGTAAAGTATTAAAATAATATTTTGGTTGGTAAATTGTTATACGAAGGAGAAGACAAAATAAAAAATGCTGCAAAATTATATTACGAAAAACATAAACATTATAAAAATAATACACATTTCGAAATCACATCAAACTTAAGCTACATGACTTATCACCAGAATCACAAAATTTTCAAATGTTATTAAATTTAAACCTGGTCAATTTAATTTTCAAAAATCAACACATCAATGACACGGCTAGTCATTTTTTTAAATGCTTTAACGTCTACCTAACCTACGTATGGGAGATAGGTACCTACCTACCTACAAAAAATATTATTCAAATTTTCTCTTTTCTCTTATTGTCTTTGAAATTTTTACCTGAAAATTTTTTGCTATAAATTTACGTACAGTCAACAAAGGAGTAACTGACCCCCTATTGATCAATAGTATTCATATTGTACTATGTAATTACAAATTTTCAAGTAAATCCCTTCACGCAATATATAGAAATCTTTAATCATATATACAGGGGGGGGGGGGGGGGGGCAGTCAATGGTATTTTCTTGGTTTCTTCTGATTCTGATCTAATGTTTGCAAACATTGATTGTTGTCTTCTTCGCATTTAGATTATTTGGAATGAAGTGTATTATAATTATTCAGTAATAAGGCTTTGAAGGCTCCTTCAAATGAAACTGTATTTGGTGCAATATTTCTTGATCCATAACTGCTAATATGTATTTCCAAAAAAGTTATGTTTATGCAGTATATCTGTATTATTCAATTATTCAGTATGCCTGTATGTAATTAATGTAACGTTTTTGTTACCACTGAACATAAAATTATAAAGTAATAATAATAGGGCAATATAACAATAAGATTGTAATTGTTATTGAAAACAAACAAATGCTTATTTTATTTATAACAATAACATGTAACGAACGGTATTCAGTGCTGATATTTTTTCTTTCTTTTTTTTTAGATTTTTGACTTGTAAATATAGTTTAAAGACAAATATTGTATTTAAGTGGTGTTCTGTTAGAATATAAGTGCTGTGGTGTTATAATTTAAGTATTGTTTTATAATATAGGTGTTTATAATTAATGAAATTGTTTTATTTTCGTATTAGTCTATGAAAAATAGGTAATTCTAATAATAATAACTTTTTTATGGAGGTTGATTCAATTTTGAGATTAATTATTTTTGTTATTGAAAACGAAAAAATTAATCTCCATATAAAGTCAACTTCGTCTGGAATAGAATGAATTTTAATATGACAAGCTAGGTAGAAAGCTAAAAAAAAAAAAAAAAGTTTGGTCAAAATTTGTAGATGGCGTAGTTTCAATTCGATTGGCACGGATTGGCCGTGAGTGCGTTCTCTTTTTCTATATGTCTTATTTTTCTCTCTGATACTTACCAAACAAAACGTAACACGTATTATTGTTATTTATTTATTTGTATTGTATGTACTGACACTGACAATAAAAATCTTCATAAATACTTCTTCTTTTTCCGTTTTGGCAACTATAAAACTTAAATTATCCGTAAGAAATTAAATAAAACATGTTTATAATCTTCAGAAAAATATTTTTTGCGGTATTTTAGTCTATTTTTGGGTTTTATGTTCTAAGAAATTAATAAATAAATCAAATAACGAAGTTTTTAATTTAATTATAACATAATCGATTTGGCATATCTAGCATAATCACCGTGGCCATCACTATTTGGGAGCTAACTTCAAGGTGGACTTTACCAATACTTAGGCGATACTAATTTCCATCCAACATCTACCCAATGTGTTTCAAGGGTACGAAATAAAAATTGACATTTGCGATCATTGGATAAAAATTGAAATGGGCCCCAGGGGCCGGTGATTATGCTAGATATGCCAAATCGATTATGTTATAATTAAATTAAAAACTTCGTTATTTGATTTATTTATTAATTTCTTAGAACATAAAACCCAAAAATAGAATGTAATACCGCTAAAAATATTTTTCTGAAGATTATAAACATGTTTTATTTAATTTCTTACGGATAATTTAAGTCTTATAGTTGCCAAAACGGAAAAAGAAGAAGTATTTATGAAGATTTTTATTGTCAGTGTCAGTACATACAATACAAATAAATAAATAACAATAATACGTGTTACGTTTTGTTTGGTAAGTATTTTATATAAAAATGATAATTATTTACATTTTATACTTGTAAATTTAGAACTACGGTACGTTACTACATTAATTTGTTCTCTTTTGCAGATAAAAATGGCATATTCGCAGCTAAGATGAGATGAGAACTTTTGGAGTTGAACTCCTGGCATCGCCAAGTTTCCTTGCTATGAACTTATCGCAGACCAAACAGCAGACGGACAGAAAGTGTGCTCTTTTCAATCGCAAAGGTAATTAAATTTCGATTATTGTTATATATGTACCTAGTTATAATAAGTTCTTTAAATTAACAAAATCAAATCTTCTATACTTGTTTACTATTACTTTTAATACAATTATCTATGTACATGTAAGTAGCCATCCTTACAAATTATAAAACAAAGTCCTCTGCTGCGTCTGACTGTTGTTTGTAATGATTAATTTCTTATGTTATTTTTCAGTAAGTACTGGGACTACTGGGTACAAAAGAAGCAGCCATTGAAGAGGTGTGCCTCTTATGCAGCTTCCATAAGGAAAACTGGTGGGAGTTATGATGAGCAGATGCATTTGTCAGTGCTGGATCTATATAAACTATTAGATCAGAATCAGAAACTAATAATATTGTTATAAAAAAGGAATTTAATTTATCGTTTTCAACTGTAAATTAGATTGATAAATTATGCAATAACATTTACTGTTATTTACACAGTTACCGTGAGCAATGATTAGAAAATAATAATTGTAATAAAGTTATTGTAATGTAAACTTGACTGTAATATGCCGAAACAATCATTGTTATTTATATGGATATCGTCAGCAATGATTAAATACATTTTTTTTATATAAAACTATTTATTTTTAATTTGAACTTTTGACTGTGATTTGATAATTAAAATAAGTATTTTATAAATATAAAAAAAATCTATAAAAAATGTATTAGTTTTTTTTTATTTACATTCTTACTCAGGCCCGCTCAATATTTACCTGTGGTGTGGGCTAACCATAGTTATAACTAAAAGGGACCTTTTTTAAATGCCTCCTTATCTCAGCAACTGACGAGCCAGCGGTAAGGGCCTGTTGAGCTTCAGCAGTAGAAACATTATTCATGTCAATCTCAGTAAACATCACTTTCATTTAAATGTAATGTAAACTCACCACAGACATTTATAATTTTTGCCGCTTTATTTGGATGATAATGCAGCAAAATGGGATGATGATGAACTGGTAGAGAAAAATATGGTTTTATTCAATAACATTTATTTCACACCATTTTTATGACATTGTAAAACAAGAGGAATACCTAATGATGTATCAGTAGCTAATTATATCCTTCTATCACTTCTACAAAAACAAAACTAATCAATATACTTGAATTTATACTTAATGAAAAAGTAACTTAGATATGGTTGATCTGCCAATATTTCTATAGTCTTCAGGAGTTTTATAATCACAAGTTTGCATAATATTTTTATCTAATAAAATAGGTAGTGAAACAATTGTAATATTTTAAGACCTTTTGTAATATATTTTCTGTAAAAACCGCTTTGACTTGTCTTGACTTAACAATAAATTCCTTGTTTCCCTATTTATAAAACATTCCTTCCTACACACAATAATATTATCTACCTGTACATTTATTAACAACTGCATTTTATCATGTTTACCTACTCATTCGATAGATAACAATTTAATGCAACATTTAGCACTTATCACCATATATGAAATATTAGGGCGCTGGTTTTCTACAGCGTGGCGCCGTCTCGTCGCCGTATAAAGAAGTCGCTGTTTGCTTCTTCATTAGTTAGCTATGGCTCCTTCCGTTCGCTTTCCTCAGGGTTTCACATAAAGCAGTCCCATCTTCATTTTCTATTTTTTATACACCTATGGTGCGCTCTACGGTATTGTGAGCATAAAACAATAGGTTGGGAGTGCTAGGCACACTATTATCAATAATAGTTTTCGATAATTATGAAGAATTGTCTTGAAGCTTCACATAAAAAGTTATACTATATAGCTATTGGAAAAATCTCCGCTATTGGCCAATATCAAACCAATAATTAGCTGTCAAAATAGTGTCGAGGGTACCGATTATTGTACGTCGATGTTGTCTAGCTAGATTAGATGCCATTTAGTTCATATAATGACCACGCAATTTCATATCAATAGGCGCTAGTATAGCAAATGAAGAGTACGAAATGACAAATTGTCAATACCGATCGCTGCGTATTGGTGTCAAGAGTAGCCTAGCTGCTGCAGTCTAGGACCAAGTATAAGAATGGACGGATTGTATTTTAGACGAAAGAAATACATGGGTATTGTCTTTCACACTAATATGTGCCGTCTTAAGTAAAAAAGAGATAGATATATCATTGTCTATAACGTCTTTTGTGCTCATGAAGCCAGTATGCTATATAAACTTTTGTTTTTTTATATAGGATCACTAGAGATGTGCCGTGTCTTTATCGACTAATATCGATTTAATATTTAATGTTCATTTTAAGATCTGAGAACACTTGACAAATCAAATGATTAAAGACAGAAACAGATGCATAACCCCCTAGTTTCCCTATCGGGGTGAGTAGAACCATAAGTCATTTAGTCAAACCACAGCAACCTGATATTCGTTCCAAGATTACCAATGACGAACATTCCTATCGTTATCCCCCATAGACAGTCCGATGTTGGAGTGGGTATGATCACGTCGGCTTTTACGACATACCCTGGGAAGATAAGCAGCTCAAAGGGTTGGTCTATGTTTTTTATTCAGTCCCAGTCCAGCTATAAATCAATATTGCTGACAGAAATATTCTTTAACAATTAAATACACACTATCGACACCTATCGATAGGAATGTCAAATACTCATCTATCAGTAACTTTAGGTATTTGTTTTTTTTTAAATATGCCAAATCAAAAGATTACCTACACTCAATGCGGGTGAAGAATAAATAAAGCAAATAGGTACTTATAAGGTTTTTATTCAAAATATTTAAATTAAATAAAATCATACATCATAATCATGATCATTTTGTAATCATTATACACACATGTAATAATAATTATAATATCTAATAGGAATTGTTAAATAATCCGTATAATGTCACCAATTTAACAATTCTTATTTTAAAAAAATCAACTAGGGATCAAAAAACAATAAACAAAGACTTACAGGAATTTACTTAAAGTGCTTGATGCTTAGTTATTTACTGCATCTACTGACCACTAAATAAGACTAGTTTATTAAAATGATTTCTAATATGTTTATGATTAAACGTCACATAATACTCCGTAGCGTGTTCATCTAAATTACCTGCCCGATAGCAAGATACATCGAAATGTAATGAGCACAGGCGAGAATATGGCGAAGGTGTCCAATTATCTCGTTTTATGTTCTTAATCCACTTGTTTCTTATATTAGTGTCAGGAAACCTGAAAAACACAAGATCTATATTACTTTGATTACTCTTATCTAACTAACCCTCATCCCAATGGGCAAGAGAACTAGGAATAAATTAAACCTTAATAAAAACGCATACAATTTATTATTTTATCGATACAATGTGACAACTCTACTTACAATATTTAAGGTACATCATCTGTCAAAGCTCAATAAACGTAATGTATAAAATCAAATCTTTGTATAAAAGTAATGGGTTTGTTGAAATTATGCGTCTGCATCGTCTTTATGGTTCAATTAACTTTACAAAAACCGATCATGTAATGTATTTCCTGCACAAAAAATATAAATCATGTAGTCGATAACTTACCTATGAAAAGATATCCTTTGATCGCTTTCCGTTGTAACACCCATTCTACTCTTACAACCAATGGCTACGCAAGCTATGGTTCAAAACGAAAATCCGTATCACAATTTTTCTTTATAAAAAGTCCAATTATCACCTCAAAACACAAAAAATCCAACACGAGCTTTGATATCCAAGCGGCTACCAAATGTCTCAAAAGTTGACACGCTGACGTTCTAGACGGTGATTTTTGTCTATGTTTGTTTCTTTTTTTCACACTGAATGTTGCTATAAGCAAGACAGAGAGCAAAGACAGTTTCATTGTCGTTCTAAAATTTAATCTGTCCATTCTTATACTTGGTCCTAGGCTGCAGTCAAATCAAACGTCAAGTCTATTCAGTTTTCAATCAGTCCAGTCAGGTCCAGTCAGTCAGTTTGAGATTGAGGCATTTGAGTAGAAGGGGCGTGTTAGTTTGTTATTAATTTTATTTAGATTTTCTTTGTAAAATAAATTTTAGGTACCTACTTACCATTTAATATAGTAATAATTGATTTTAAATTTATCTCATGTCAATGTTTCTGTTTTAATACAACTAGGTACTACAATAATAATTCCATGCACTTTCAATAGCAAACATAAAAATAAAACCTGAGGATTTTACTTGAAAATAAGTGTGCATAATTGGAATTTGAAGAAGGTAGGTAACCTAAATTATATTCAGTTAAGAAGGCAACATAATACGGAAAGGCATAAACGATGTGCATCCCTATTTGGCTGCAAGGGGAAAAATGGTATATTATCTATTATAAACTCCATCTTCGTTTGATCAGTTTATAATAGGAACAACCTTATTAAATAACTTCTTATTCAAAATATAATATTTAGTTTAATTCCTGACTATAAAGGTAGTTTGAGATTAAATTCATGGTTTTTACTGTACTTTTGGGGCAATACTTTTACAGATGGATCCCTGGGAGCTATAATTTAGTTATATATATATACTAATACATATAAATTATGAATTAATAACACATTCTTGATAATTTGGATTAAACTAGCAGTAATTTAGAAATTTTGCTGTAAAGAATAATATAATTTAATATTCATTTTATTTAATTGATATTGAATTGTCAACACAATATGTAATTTAAGACCAAAACAGTTTCATTAAAATCATTGAAGAATGTTTGAGTCTAATTCTACTCAAGGCTATTTTCATTGGCCTTGTAATATCTTTGGTGCTAAGATATTAAAAGTTCCTGCATTGTATGGAAATAATTTGTTGTATATTATAAATCATAAATTTGTCCTTGTTTCAGAATGTTAAGAGGAAGAGTAAAACACCTATTACATTGTATTACATTTTTAACTTTCATATATTTGTTCCTTGCTTTTGCTGGAGTTATTAATTTGGATGATAACAAAAAAGACGATTTGGATCCATGGAAGTCTTATGGAATATTAGGTACAGTTATTCTGTACATCCTAAGATTGCTAATGCTGCTGACATTGCCACAGGTTTTATGTAACTTTTTGGGGTTAATAATATTTAATGCCTTCCCTGGAAAAGTCAATCTCAAAGGATCCCCACTGCTGGCACCTTTCATCTGTATAAGAATAGTCACCAGGGGGGACTTCCCAAAGCTTGTGAAGGATAATGTAACAAGAAACATGAATTTGTGCATTGATGCTGGAGTAGAACATTTTATGATTGAAGTTGTCACTGACAAAGCACTCAATTTGCCCAACCACACTAGAATAAGGGAGGTGGTGGTGCCACCTGAATACAAAACCAAAACTGGAGCACTATTCAAATCTCGTGCACTACAGTATTGTTTAGAAGATGATGTCAATATTCTAGCAGATAGTGATTGGATTGTCCATCTTGATGAAGAAACTTTACTGACTGAGAACTCCATTAGAGGAATATTAAATTTTGTGTTTGATGGTCGTCATGTATTTGGGCAAGGTCTCATTACATATGCCAATGAGAATATTGTTAATTACCTTACAACCATTGCTGACAGCTACAGAGTGGCGGATGATATGGGAAAATTACGCTTTCAATTTTATATGTTCCATAGGCCATTGTTTAGTTGGAAAGGATCATATGTCGTAACACAGGTATATTTTGATACATTTAAATATTCCTAGATTGCTAAACATTGGAACTAATTATATAATTAATATAAGTTGTAACTATTAATTTTATGATTTCAGGTGCGTGCTGAAAAACGAGTGTCTTTTGACAATGGGCTGGATGGATCTGTGGCAGAAGATTGCTATTTTGCAATGAAAGCTTATACTCTAGGTTACACATTCAATTTTGTGGAAGGTGAGATGTGGGAAAAGTCTCCTTTTACTTTAATGGATTTCATTCAACAGAGGAAAAGATGGATTCAAGGTATACTTTTAGTAGTACACTCAGAAATACCAGTTCTTCAAAAAATATTTCTAGCAATATCATGTTATTCGTGGGTGACGCTGCCCTTGTCCACAAGTAACGTGCTGTTGGCGGCAATATGCCCTATTCCTTGTCCACACTTTTTCGATGTGGTTTGTGGTTTTATAGGAGCTGTGAATTTTTATATGTATATTTTTGGGGTAATTAAGTCATTCCCTATACATGTTTTTGGAGCATTAAAATTAACTTTATTTGTTTGTGGTGCACTGGTAGCCATTCCATTTAACATTGTTATAGAGAACATTGCTGTAATATGGGGAGTATTAGGAAAGAAACACAAGTTTTACATAGTAAATAAAGAAGTTAAGATTCCAGTGACAGTGTAATTTATGTAGAGTTAATATTTATATTATAATAACATGTTAAGTGCACAAAAACTGATATGTAATAATTCTGTACTCTACAGGCGACGTGGCTATTGGGTGAGCCTCCTTATGTAAGATATTTCATACATATGTCACAATTACCACTTAATGTTAGCTTTTGTTACCAAAGTTTTAAAATTAGTTAGTGTAAATGTGTGGGTGAATGGAAAAAGTGTGATTATTAAAATTATTATGTTTTGAACGAATATTTTTTGTACTTTGTTTAATAATTTTGGTTTGTCTTTGAAATTTATGTTCCTGTAGAGTAAATTGAATTTCGGTTGTAACCATTTGAAAAAATGCTTATAAAAGATATTAAAGTTTATGTTAAAATGGTTGATAAGGAATTCATGTAGCATATGTTGTATCAACACCGTCTATTACGGGGGTGGTTAAATTGATCCAAGGTAATTCTTTAAGTGCCGATTTTTTGTGTGATAATTACTAATAAATTTATTTAGGCTATTTGCCGAAAAAAATTATACTAGAACTGTGACGAATAAGCTATTTGGGACTGGTGAAACTGGATCTATGTATCATTGTTAGGTACTTATATTATTGTACACAAAATTTCTCTTTTTTACGGTTTCGGCTATCAAAGCAAAAGACTTGTAAGTTCTTGGTATTAGGCACAAAACCGCGACGCGACACAGTTTTGTGCCTAGCCACGATCGACTCGTGGATCGGTTAGTCACCCCTAACTATTGTATAGTGATATAAAGTCGCAGGAAGCCGCTGGACACAGACCACTTCCAATCGATCATACTGGATACTTTTGGGAGGGAGAGGCCTATGTCCAGCAGTGGGCTTCTTGTGCCTAAGATTACGATAACGACGGTGGATCTCATTCAAGCAGTGATAAAGTTAAGAACTTGTATTAGTTAAATACTGAATATTAACCATACTTTTTATATATTGTATTTAAAAATCATATGTCCTTGTTTACTTACCTGCATTATTGTTTAAAAATATGTACATTAATTAGTATTGTACCTACACCATGTATCAACTTGTGTTAAAAACAGTTTTTTTAATGTTTAAACACAATCCACGTGGATGCAATTGATTGTGTTTTGTCAAAAATGTTTCTTTTTGAAGTTGTGCTATTATTTATTTTGGGTGCCATATTATGTGCCTATAATATGCATGAGCATATGATTATGAAATTGTATTACATCATATATCGACACGACTATAACTTAACCCAAAACATGGTGCTTGGTGCAATGTTAATTGCCCACAAGTACCTTGTACTTGTTGGCAATTAACATTATTTTGGGTTAAGCCGTAAAAGATGTTTCGAAGCCATAGAAACCGGAAACAGACACAAGTAACGTAGTGCGAGTACGCGAATTTCATGACTCATATAATACTTCACGACGAATCTCAATAATGTACATATACAATGAATATGGTAGAAAAGTATCATAAATAAATTCAAATGATTCATCATCATCATACCAACCCATTCAAATGATTATTTGATCATCATTAAATGTATTTATTTAATGCTTTTATTTGGAGCATATTGCGGTGATACTCTTATCTGTGGAGATTAGAATTATTTCCTAATTTTCTAAAACGAATCTTCATCTTGTTATGTGTAATTAGGTTTTTGTGGGCATATCTATTAATCATTGGTTACAACCAATATATGTATGTTAGGAATAAATCGATAGCTTTTTCAACAAAAAATCTCAATGTATCTCAAACTTGTAACGAACGCAATCTTAAAATTAAAGTATTCTTTTAAAGGTGATAAGTAGGAATAAGTACTGTACCTACATAGTAAGTAATTAGCATAGTCCCGCATCTAACTAGTCATGTTAATATTTTTCACTGTTATCTAGGCTGGTTGTCCTCATTTAAAGGTTAATAACTTGCCCTTTGCAGATAGAAGTTTATTAAACTACTCAACATGGTATTCAGCTGTTGAAATGTACATTAGTCACAGTACAAAGTACAATCAAGAAGGTAAATGTGGGTGTGGATTACGATTCAAGTTCTCTATAATGCATTCAAGTATTTATACTTATTTTTTTTGCATGTTGTATGTAATAATCAAAACAATTCCGCCAAACACATGTCCGTTGCTGCGCGGATAATAGTTAAATTTGAAAATACTGACATAAATTCATGCCAGCACTTCAATACAAGCTATTTCAATTAGCCGGATCCACGCAAGGCGATCCCGATCAAATGCGCTCGCCAGGATCTCGATCCTATGGAGGGTCTATTGGATCGAGAACTTGTCGCGCGCATTTGGTTCGCTTTGGATCGTCTGGTGTGGATCCGGCTATGCGCGCGATAAGTTCTTGATCCAATAGACGCTCCATAGGATCGAGATCCTGGCGCGCGCATTTGAATCGCGCTGAATCGTCTGGTGTGGATCCGGCTATTGATCTTATTGTGAAATTGGAGCGGCTTTACAAAGCCTATGATAATAAATGTATAACGGTGAATACATTAATAGTATTAAAATATTTGTTCCAGCGTTGCAGCATAAAATCAATTTTTTCTATACATTTTGTATTACTTTGATTTATAATAATTTATTGAACAAAAATGTCGAACGTTGTATAGGTATATTATCTGTATATTTTTTTTATCAAACTGTATCAATTAGTTATGAGGCACTGCATCATTTCATTTCATCATTATATTAAATTTAAAGGAAGGTCACCGCGACACGGGTCGGATCGCAATAGTGCCGCGATAATTTTTTTTGCTCCTTTCCACAGCAACCGATGCGACGCAGTTGCATATCCAATGTATTGCAGGTGGATTTAATTTTTTTCGGCTTACGATGTGATACGACCCGGCCCGCCTGGTGAATCGAATTTTACTTATGTAAAGAAAGGCCGAGATAGACCATGAAATATTTGACCGTAGAGTGACACTACGGCTTTGATTCGGATCATTATCTCTGACTCGGCCGTCATCACATCAATCAAAATATCTTTTAGCGATGACGACTTAATAAATCAGTATTTCGTTCTATGTTTGTAATGATTGCCTCTTATTTTACACTACTGATCTGATTGTACTATAAGCCTAATATATCTTCACTCAATCAATACTACTAAGCCTTCTTGTAGCCGACGCGGGGGATGCGGTTTCGGCGCGTCACCGGCGTCGTCTACAGGAAGCCTAAGACTGCGTTTACATCTGCAAGTTCGCGAAGAGCCCTGGGTCTTGCCTGAACGATTTTTTTTGCAAATAGCTGAGAGTGCGGGAAATACACAATTGAACCTATAATCTGCGAGTGTCGCAAAGTATTGCAAAAACGTTTAAACATGTTTAGATGTTGTACATTATTGGTAGTGTTTAGTATTTTCAAGTATTTTGTTCAAGTGATCAAATTAACGTCAAAATATGGTAGGTACTTACTAATTTATTATTTTTTTATTTCATACTAATAAACCTGTTGCTTACGTGAGATCTCGCAAGATCCGCCTCGAAAGCTTTGAAACGCATCGACTTGCACATTGTTGCTGGTGTAAACGCGGCCCAATAATTAGTTTTTATTGTGTTTGAACTGTCAAGAATCATGATTGCTATTTGATTGTTCTGTTAATTATTTACAACAATATCAAAATAGTTGATATTTTTTTTCAAGAACATACTACATTGTGTCCAAGGTGGAATTAATTTGGAAATATGGTATTATTATTGTTATTAGATGATACATAAATACAATAGAAATGAATCTCTTGCTCGAGATTATCAAAAATTTATATGTAATAAAAGTTGTTATTACTTTTGTATGTTAAAATAATGTTTGTTGTGGTATTTTTATTGGTATGCATGCAGTGAGAAAATGTGTCATGTGTGTGTTTCTACGATAAAAAATGATTTACAAACACGTAATTATAGCGTAGTTAAAATAAAGAAAGATTGAAATTAAAGCATTGTTTTTTTTTAAAGTTGCCTCATACCTAGCAAGGCTTTTTTAAATTTTAATTGGAAGTTTTGTTAAAAAATTCACAAAATTTGTTTTCTTAAACTTTTGCTTTTATTTCCGTATGAATAAAGAATATCACGATTTTTTTACTGTAGGTACATTATTGACCAATATCGTGACTCTCTAAATATGTCGAAAAAAAAAAATCGAATTAAGTACCTACTAGGTTTATTAAATTATTTTTTGAATGAATGAAAGAGATATTATTTAAAAAATATTTTTTATTTTAAAATTCCTTGAAAATGGTTCACTTTTGCATTACACTATTTGGGTCAATATTGTTGCAAATGACCTATCATCACTATGAGATTCCGATGTAATTTCTAATAACCCTGTAAGTCACATCGAGTCTTTTGCCTCTAACACATTATACCTTCATTTGTTTATTTGAGATTGTAAGTAAACTATTCGTCTCGCACACTTCGTTTTGAGCTCAAATAAAAGCTAAATAAATGTACTACAATTCAGTGACCTTTCTTCATAGGGCAAGTAGTTTTGCAAATATTTTGCGAAATGCGTAAGTAAAACTTAAAAATTCCAGTTTTCGAGAAAAAATTGTCACCTTCGCTCTATAGCTTGGCTCCTAAGAGATCAATAGAGCTGCGATTGGGTTCAAATTGTAGGTAATTTAATACAGTCTTTAGGTGTAGTTTAGGCACTGGAGAGCAAATAGTGAAAATACTCCCAAAATCACGAAGTTTTTTTCGATTTTCTCAATTTCCAAAAAATTTCGAAGTTGCAAATTTGAATTTGCACTTCGCACTACCCTAAGGCACTTGTAAACGGCCGGCAACGATGAACGAGTAACGAGTAGAGCTAGAATTAGAAACGAGTTGGCGAGCTGCGGGGAGCGAGTGCGTAGTTCCGATAGTTTTGTAGCTCGGCTATAAGCGAGTGTGCGAGTGAGGTGAGCGTTTACTCGCATCACTCGCTCGCGGCAGCCAAGCGTACAGTGTACTTTCAGATCCGCACTGTAGAGAAATACCGCTGGTTGCTTTCTCGGCGTGAGTTCTTCTAATCGCTAGCGAGTATCGCTGAGCGATTGTTATCTTTCATAGCTCTTGTCGCTCAGCGACAAAGTAGTAAAGCGAGTGCTCGCCTGCAGTGTGAACAGTCAGCGATCAACTGTTTGTATATGCATCTCCTTTGTTTACACGGAATGTATATCTATTGTACGTTTCATGAGCGAGAAAATAGCCGATAGTTAATCGTTTTCTCGTCGGCGAACGATGAACGAGTTACGAGTAGAGCTAGAATTAGAGATGAGTTGGCGAGCCGCGGGGAGCCAGTGCGTAGTGCGTAGTTCCGATAGTTGTGTAGATAAGCGAGTGTGCGAGTGAGGCGAGCGATTACTCGCATCACTCGCACGCGGCAGCCAAGCGTACAGTGTACTTTCAGATCCGCACTGTAGAGAAATGACCACTGGTTGCTCTCTCGGCGTGAGTTCTAATCGCTGAGCGAGTGATATCTTTCATAGCTGATCTTGTCGCTCAGCGACAAACTAGTGAAGCGAGTGCTCGCCGGCAGTGTGCACAGTCAGCGATCAACTATTTGTATATGCATCTCTTTTGTTTACACGGAATGTAGGTATATCTATTTACGTTTATTGAGCAAGAAAATAGCCGATAGTTAGTCGTTTTCTCGTCGGCGGCGGTGCGGTGGGACAAGTGCCTTACAGATCCATACAACATCAAAAAATCAGAACTACATCACGCTTTGCGAATTTAGCATCTTTTTTTGTTTAATTCTACGGGGCTAACTACGGGGACTGTCATTTCAAATTTTGTCAAAAGTGTGACATACTAGCTTTTCCCCGCGGCTTCGCTCGCGTTAATTTTATGACATAGATCTCGTTTGACAACAAAAAAACACATAGCGCGACCTGTGTGTGGCGCCATCTGTTGGCCGATAGCATCCCATACAGCACCCTCTATAGTAGAAAAAATATTTTTCACCTCACAAGCTATGAATCTGTTTGTCATTCGAAATCTGAGCGCAAAAGTGCATTTTGTGCCCTAGCGTGGAAAGAATTTTAAAAATTCGTGTAGATAACTTTCTATTCTATAATTTTTTATACCGCCAGTCCTCTGAAAATGCATTAATACTTATTTCATGCCAGTGCGCCAATCTTATTTTTAGAATAATCGACCTGGCCAGCACGACACCGAATGAAAAAAAATAAACACTTATTTAATATTTTATTTGCGTGTTTCTTGCACCTAGCATTTTCCTCGCTGTAGTGAGGTGAAAAGTTGTGGTTTGCTCGGCAGCAAAGTTATTCTGCGTCTCGAACCTTTGAAACCCTCGCTACGCTCAGGTTTCAATATCAGTAGGTACTCGCGCCAAAAAACAACTTTGCAGCCTTGCATAACTATTCCCATTGAAATTACATACTTTCACGGGATAAAAAGTAGCCTATGTTGGTCTCTGTACCCCTGACAATATATATACAAATTTTCACAATAGGTATATATAATATATATAAAAATAATGATCGACTGATTAGTCAAGCCGTGAAGGAATAACAAACAAACAAATAAAGAAACAAACTCACTTTCTCATTTATAATATTAGTATGAGTATGATTATTATACAGCTATCTAGTAGGCACTGGCACCGCTATTATAAGCATTTGGGACTAGACGGTCTTAATGATTCGTCAAAGATTTACGAAAGTGTAAAACCGACTTGAAGTCTAAATGTAGCCACATATCATTAGAATATACCTACCTAAGGCAAAATTGCTCAATGATATTTGTTCTGTAAACATCTAGCTATATTGCTTTATTGTGGTTCAATATGATTATCACTTTATAATCATGATTACCATGAAAAGGTCTGACGTACATTGGTACAAATACCTACCATAAACTTTTAAAATTATATTAGGCTTATACCATTATAGACGAAACTGTCCTATAATCTTTGTATCAATCGTATATCGAAACTATATTTTAAGTTCATTTGTTCGTTCATTCATTGATTCGTCTAAAATTCTAAATATTATCATTGGAGACATAGGATAAGAGTCAAGCATGGCTAATAAGTGAGATGTTTGTAAAATTTATTATGAATTCTTCTTGGCATAATAATATATTTAATTAATAGAACATAATATCATACAACATTTAAAGGTAGTAGGTACTTGCAAAGTTGGCTTAAAATTTATGTAGGCTGAATTTGGCTTTCCATCCCATCAGGCTCGGCAGAAAACGATATTTTGATGCGACAATCGACTGCAAATATATACCTACCAATATCAAGAACGTGTAGGATTGGTACGAAACAGGAGATATGGACGACGGTGGCTGCTTTTCCACCAGAGATGTGCTATGTACCTATGCTGCGAGGATGTGTCAGCTAAGCTACGAAACTACGTGAAAGTTTCCACTGATGCTAAGCTAATGTAGCGGGGCGAGTAAGATGTGCTATGAAGATGCGCGCCGCCGCAAAGTAGCTGCGCGAGGAATGCGCAGCTCGAGCTATGCGATGTTTAAAGATACACCAATGTAGCTACACCACTCGCCATCATAGCCAGCATCCAGAGCACGCATCCTTCCATATAAAAAACATAGCTTAGTTGAACCCGTTTCCACCAGTGCTATGCTATGTGGACCAAAGAATTTGATTGGTGGATATCAAACGCATCCACAGCAACGTAGCATAGCACATCTCTGGTGGAAAAGCACCCTAAGGGCCGGTTTCAATCAGTCCTACCCGAATAACATGAGTCATATAATATCAAAGGCGGCAATGTCCACCCATGGAAGTAATAAGTATAATATAATTTTACTTATATTTTACTTATATATAATTTTACTTCTTCGTTGTACTTAGTACTTTTTATTACTTCCATGTTGGACACATGGTCAAAATTGAGATTTGAATGCAGTTTTTTTAGTCTGTATTCATATTGTCTATGGCTAAAATAAGTTTGTATCAAAGCCAGCTATCGTAGACAGAGAAAACTATAGACTGCTGGATGTTTTTTATTTCACTTACAATAGAAAAGGATGGTCATATACGCATGGCTGTTAAAAAAAAGAGACAAAGAGAATATTTTTTTGTCCCTCACTGCGTGGCCGGTTTTTTCAAGGCCAGCAACTATAATTGCTAAACAAACTTTGACGTTTGCTGCAGGTGATATCTAATTTTAAAGTTTTTGTTTTGTTTATTCAATTACGAATAACTGTTTTGTGTTAATTAAGTTCCTGGAGGTGATTGCATCTGTAGAAAATGGTGCGGTGCAGTTTAATGGGATGTAAAAGTGATAGTGAGAGAAAAATTAGTGGGTTGTCGTTTCATTCGTAAGTAGACATTATTCCCGACTATTTTACGATTTATCATAGTTAAATATACTAATTTTGGTTTATTTTCGACGAATGATATCAAGTCTCATCATGATTTTGAAAAATACGTGAGATTTTTAACATTTTTGTTAACATAACCTTTCAAGTCAGTGTTGCTATTTTTTTTTGGTGGAAATTTTCTCTAAAATAGGTAATTTTCTGTCAGAGTCGCGTTAGGGGCAAGGAAGTAGAGTTGGAGTATAGGCTTAGGGGCACTATGAGACGCCAAGAAAACATGAAAAAAAGTTTTTGAGACAATTTATTTTTTTAACAAAAATTTAAGTTTTTTTTATATTTACTTCTTTTTTAGGTTCCATTGAGTTGGGGGGGGGGGGCACTTGCAAACACTTTTAGCCCTTTGCACCAACCCCGTGCGCTACCGTTCTCGAGATATACGCAATTTGGAAAAAAAGCGGATTTCAAAACTGCAAATTTCTCAGGGGCACGGGGTTGGTACAAAGGACCAAAAGTGTTCGTAAGTGCCCCCCTAGATAAGATGAGACCAAAAGAAGGGGAGATTTCTAGAAAAAAAATGCTGCCCCCTATCATATCGGTATCTTGTTTTGTCATTTTTAGATTTCCTTGTGATCCTGAGCTGCGTAGTTTGTGGATTGCGGCTACCAGAAGAACAGATTGGATCCCAAAACTTAGCTCAACAATATGTAAAAAAAAAATTATACCGAAAGAGATAATCCGTAATGTTCACACGAAATTAGTACTTTTCCAAGGCCAATAAATGAGAACTTTAGTTGTTATTAAAAACTAATTTAAAAAAATAAACCGACTGCATGAAATTACCACTCAAAAGGGAAAAACAAACTCCATGATTTAGTGTAAAGTGTATGCACCGTGTATTATGTTTTATTTGATACCTACTCCAATACTTTATATGTTTTAAATCACAGACGTTTTTATATTTT
This sequence comes from Endotricha flammealis, assembly GCA_905163395.2. Lineage (NCBI taxonomy): Eukaryota > Metazoa > Arthropoda > Insecta > Lepidoptera > Pyralidae > Endotricha > Endotricha flammealis. The sequence continues at coordinate 9,871,199 of LR990858.1, read as the reverse complement.
TATGTACTCAATGTCACTCGCGGTATCAAGACGAATTAGTGAATATAATAAAAATAAAATATCCTATAATGTTTTAGATTGTTTTCATTTTATTTCCTACAAACTACTTTAATAAACGGGCAGTTTTCATGAGACAGTCTTCGCATTATTTTTTTACATATAATTCATGAGTGAGAATTTGAAAAATGCCTGTTATCTTGAAGTGTACATACATATAATATAATACCTACCTACCAATACTTATCTATTGGCATCCGCACGCATTCATTTTTATGATTTGTCCCCGATGTTTTGAAACTAATAGGTAAGTATTCGTTAGTTCTATTAATGGATTAAAAACTTTAAAAAGTACTAAGTATCAGCATGTCAATTTTATACATACAAAAAGGAAATCGAGAGTTTGGGGTAAATTTATCCTTACCTGGCAACTCTAAATCTAGTATGTACTTTTTTTTCTGTCCCTTTCAGCGGCACGCTTAGTAGCTGTCTATAGTTTTCTCTGTCTACGCCAGCTATAAACTTTTAAAATTACACTTCAAACATCATTCACAACAAAGTCGGATTGTCCATGACTATCAACGTCAAAGATGGCTTCGTCCAATGAAAGAGTGGACCACGTGGTACGAAACAGTACGAAAGGTCCACAGCAACCAAACAGAGAGCAGCATTCAGTATGGAGTCATATCAAAGATGGCTTTGTCCATACCCGTCTTGATCAAAACCGGAAATGTCCACCAGTGTAATATCAAACCCGGCAATGTCCAATCTATGTATGAAAATTTGGACATTACTACCTATAAACGGTACCCTCTTACAAATTATGGGTTTTTTTCCTATTTACCTATTATTTATTTATTAAGAATTTACACAGTTTTATACAATAGTTGATTCTTTTACATCAGTGTGTCAAAAACCACTGCTGGTTTGTCCGCACACCGGCACTCATTTTCGCTCGCCCGCCGCAATCGCCGCGTCGCTGCCGTCGCTCTTCGCCGCACGCGCAAGAACACTGTGCACTCAGTATTGTGAAACTACACGGGGTGAACAAGTTATTAAACACTTGACCGTTATTTGAAGCTTATGTGTATATTATATACACAATGAGATAGGCCCTATCTGTTTTCCGCACATCTTTCCTCTCTTTCTACCCTGTAGCCCTCTCTCGCTCGCACACTATCCCCTCTACTCCGCCAGGCCATACGGTTGGCGGCCGCGTTCTCATCATTGGCGTCCTGTTTTCCGCTGCGCACGGTCATGCCCAGGATTCGGTGAAATAATTATTTTTCTTTTTTTTTGCATTTCTTTATGCAATTTATTTAATTATTTCTTTTTATTAATAATTTTTTACTTTTTGTTTTTTTTTTGCATTTCTTTTTGCAATTTATTTAATATTTCTTTTTATTATCTTTCCTGTTTCAATTATTAGATTAACGGGGTTACCGTTCGGTACTTTACGAACGTAGGCTTTTAGTTCCTACCTAAATATTTTTTCAGTTTTGCTTAATTACATGTTTTATGAATAATTTGTGTGATTTTCTACCCTAGGTTTTTTTTCAGCACGTATTAAGATGGAAAGTGACGATAGTGTTTTAATTCCATGCTCAAAAACACCATGTGCTAGTGCTAGTGCTCCCGCTAAAAGTGACGATAAAAATCGCGATCGCGTGAATCAATTGGACTCGAGTCCTCAGAAAATCTAGACCGCGTCACCGTAACAAAAAGGGGGGAGAGCAAACGCCGGTATCGACGTCGCGAGTCCTGTAAATTAACACGTTAAGTAGATGACCTTCAAAATCAATCATTCATTTGATTCAATTTGCAATAATAATTTTATTCTGTATCTTGTTCCGCGGTACACATTAATGGGAATATAGGTGACGGGAACGTTAGTGTCGAGCTATACGCAGATCTGTTGTAAATTCTGTCGAAGTACCGCCACCGGTTGCTCAATCAGGTTTTATGTTTAAAATTGAGACGAAATTGAAAGAACCTAGTATACTTAAGACTCCTCAGGGGTTTCTTCAGACGTTAAAGGATTTGCAACATTTAGATAGTAGTGATTGGTGCGTGGTTCTATTTTTATAATGCTACCCCCGGTTTTGTCGATTTAAAGATAAATGACGAAATTAAGACATGATTCGTAACTCCCTTTTGCTCACGCTCACAAGTCATTTGCTGCCTTATCATTCTGCGTTCATAAGCAACGCGAAGCCTTACAAACTTCTGTCAGAAGTTTATTACAGTGGGCGCGCGATTCGAATTTGACATACTAATAGGCGATAAAGTTAACGAGCTGTTTTTGAAAGACGAAATTTTTAAAGTTTGCTCTGATCATTGCAATTAACTTGAATCGTCGTGCGGAGGTTATCAAAATGAGAAGTTGTTGTTACGATGTTACGAACCACGTGAGCGTTTCCCCATTTCAAGGTCGCGCTACGTAGATTAGGAAGATTCCCCGTCATGTCAGCACGTGTTTAATGCGGAGTCACTAGCCGCAGCACAGGAGAAGGGTGTTCGAAAAGCTTTCTTGCTTTTACCAAACCCGACCATCTCTGCTTCCGTTGCGCAAACGGGTCAAAGCAAGGCCGCACGCCACCTCTCGAAGGGGCAGGCTTTACATAACGTACCTCTGCAGGGTACTACTCATGGATGTTGTGCACCTACGCATATTTCTCATGCCTATGATCAACCCTCGCTGCTGTAACGCTCGACCCTCGCAGGGTCATTGATAGATAGATAGAATAAGCTTTATTTGCAACACAGAAACAAGTGATACAATAAACACTAAAAGTCACAAATATTAGTCATTGGTCTGATCACGAGCCAAAGCAAGACCGCACGCCACCCCTTGCAGGGGCAGGCTTTACATATCGTACCTCCGCAGGGTACTACTCATGGATGTTGTGCACCTATGCATATTTCCCATGCCTATTATCAACCCTCGCAGGGTTGCTGTAACGCTCGACCCTCGCAGGGTCATTGATTGATAGATAGAATAAGCTTTGTTTGCAACACACAAACAAGTGATACATTAAGCCGGCCATCTTTGCTTCCGTTGCGCAAACGGGCCAAAGCAAGGCCGCACGCCACCCCTCGCAGGGGCAGGCTTTACGTAACTTACCTCTGCATGCAGGGTACTACTCATGGATGTTGTGCGCTTACGCATATTTCCCATGCCTACAATCAACCCGAGCAGGGTTGCTGTAATGCTAAACCCTCGCAGGGTCATGTCATGGTTCTGATTGCTACTGTAACAAAAGATGTATAGTTTGACTATCAGCCCGCAACATTCAGAGCGTCGCTTCTGGCTCGTTGAGTGGGTGCCCCAACTGGGTGCCCCAAGTTATGTATTAAAGATAATAAAAGGGTATCGTATCTCCTTTTCACATCGACCGCCACTTGTAGTACCTACTACTGTTAAACGAGACTCGTTTCAATGCAATCGACGGATGCAATGTCGTCCATTATCACCCAGATGCAACACCGGTGTGTAGGTATTAGATGTTGTCAAAGCCTCGCTAAGTTTGTGTACACACTGTTCCTTGTGTCAAAGAGCGACGAGTCGCACCGACCCATGTTCAACCTAGCGGCCTTGAACAGATTTGTAATCACCGACAGTGTCAGATTAATAAATGTCTCTCGAGTTCCGGAGTACTTTCAAACAAATGATTGGATGTGGAAAATAGTCCTGTCACAGACCTATTTTCACTAGCTCCATCTCACAGACTAGACGGTTCTTTCCGTAGCTCCATCTCGCAGATTAGACGGTTCCTGCGTCTAATCTACAAAGGAAGGTTAGTGAAAATGAAGTGCCTCCCATTCGGTCTGAAAACGGCCCCCAAGGTGTTTGCTTCTATCTAATTAGGTAGCACAGTCAATGAGGAATCAAGAGATTCAAATATTTGTCTATTTGGACTTGCTGCCTTGCGGCGGTCTGCTCCTATCTTTAACACCGATTTAGCATTTTATATTTTAGACTTATTTTTATGTTGAGACAAATTAATGGCACTTTTTATTGACATTCCGCGTACGTAATGTTGTATGTATGTACCTAGTTTTAAATTTTATGTTGAAAAAGAAAAGTACGATATACTTTTAAATGACAAAAAAGGCCGTAACAGGTTTTCTTTCGCCATTTCTTTTTACCAGTGGTCATTTTGCTTTTGTTTCCGAAATGGTAGTAGTTATAGAGTTGATTAATTTATGCAAATCATTTATTACTGTATACTCTGACAAGAGAACGTGTTTGTGAAAACCTATTCTCTGAATAAAAGTTTTGTTTTTTGAATTTTGAAGAGTTTGAATTTTGAATTTGAATTTGGACGATTTTCGAAGTGTGAGTTGTGCATCAAAGTACACAGATATTACAAGTCCAAATCACGGTAGAGAAGTTGCAATAAATTGCAATATCTCGGTTGGCTGGTGATTTTCGACAAATCGACATTAACACCGTATCAACGCCTAGTTACCTGGGTGGTGGGACACTCTGTTAAACGACAAGGAATGCTAAATAACGTAGAAGAGAGAGAGCTAGATTTGAAGGATTACAGAGCCCAGTGGATCTATTAAACTTTGCAAGTTTTTTAGTGACAAGAGTCGCCACAATACCAGGTGTCAAACAGTTCATGTTTCCGGTTCATTGACTGAAGGAGCTAACATGGTAGTTGCAGAAACACCATTGTCTTTCCGATTCACTTCGTATTTCCTAGTGACTGACGTGACAGACCTTGCTTGGGGAGAGCAAATAGTCGACCGTTCGTTCATGAGACCATAGAACTAATGAGAACCACTGGTACACTGCAACCAAAAGGAACTTTTGGCCTTACTCAATGTATTACAAGACCAGGGTCAGTCCTTGAGTCGTTCCACGGTTCTATTGCAGTGCGACAATAGAACAGCCTTATATTTCATTCGCAAGAAAGGCAGCACGAAATCAATAGTTCTCTTGAACTTGATGAGGGTGGTCTTATAATCTAAGCTAATCTGGAACAGTTCGCAACTGGACCTACTTTCATCGTTCTAGCGTCCATCTACGAGTAGTACATACAAAGCCGCATGGAATAGACGGCTAGGATTCGATTTTTGAGTCATTATTATTTTAGGAATCACACAGTATTTATACTATTGCACAAATCAGTGGTGTCTACGCTCTGTAATACCGAACTTTTGGCAGTCCTAAGTGCTCACGTACTGGTTAAGCATGATATAAAAAACCTGCAACTCATAAGAAAACGATTTGAGATGTAAATTCTCTTAATTTTTGTCTTCAATATGAAATTAACGAAAACTTTGCTACCAGACACACTGTTATGTTGCTGCTTTGTTTTCTGGTAGACGTATCCATGACCTGACCCTTCTGGCAGTCAATAAAAAGCATTTTATTGACAATACTAATCATTTGATTCTATGGCCCAGACTTGGTTCTAAAACTGACCGTTTGGATTTTAGGCAATCGGCCTGGAAATTACTAAGAAATGACAATTCAATAATTGTTTTGGGTAAAGCAATGTGTTAAATTGTTAAATGAAAAACATAATTCCATTTTTATTTGTTATTTTTAGGAGGGACCACAAGCCAGTAGCGCGTATTGTGAGCGCATAACAGAGGCTAGTATTGTCGCAACTTCCGGTAGCGTTCGCTCAGCGGTCGCCTCCAGAAACTAGCCCGATAACGTGTCCGTTGACAAATTTTGTCACGAGGTAACTAGAGGTCTGATGACACATTCCGTTGCTTCTATAGGCGTGAGGTCGTCCAGGCTCCTGTTAGCTCTGGGATGTCAGACTGTTTCGGCACAAATTAATCAAAATTGTGAAGAAGTTTACTATTTTATTATGTTGCTTGCATATTATTTCGTATATGTTTTTGTGTACATTTCCAGATACTATGATTGTAATTTCTATGTACATCAGAGTATTATTTGATTTAACAAATTTATTTAGTCTCGCACACTTGCAATTTAGTTTATATTTTCCTAAATATAAAATGAACAGTGTAACCTTCATAGTTACCGTTTACGCCTTCGGCTTGTTCATGTGCATAACTTCACATTGGCGTCCTCCTCCACCAGGCGATAACAAACAGGTCTCATTGTGTATATAATATACACATAAGCTTCAAATAACGGTCAAGTGTTTAATAACAGCGTTTTACCCTGAAATAAAACGCTTATTAAATACTTACCTTATTTGAAGCTTAGTTTTTAAATCTGCCTGGTTTAATTCGACACAATGATGAGAACGCGGCCGCCAACCGTATGGCCGCCCTGGTGGAGTAGAGGGGATAGTGTGCGAGCGAGAGAGGGCTACAGGGTAGAAAGAGAGGAAAGATGTGCGGAAAACAGATAGGGCCTATCTCATTGTGTATATAATATACACATAAGCTTCAAATAAGGTAAGTATTTAATAAGCGTTTTATTTCAGGGTAAAACGCTGTTATTGTTTATTTAAATTAACGATAATAGGAAATTTTTTAATTTATTTTTTAAATTTGGTTTATTTATTTGGGATTTTAAGGTTACAGGTAGGTCGTTTATTAGTCTCGGTATTTGATACTGCAGTAACTGTTTACCATAAAGGTTATTGTAAGTTGGAATCTTCAGTTTATTATGATTTGCACTTCGTGTGGGGTAATTATTGTTAACGACTATCTGATATTCTTCATTATAAAATTGTTCAACAAGCAGCTCCTCTCACGAGAAGTTCCAATCTGTGGACTCTTCCGCCTTTGATATTATATGACTCACATAATCGTTAAGATAAACTGACAGATTTTTTAGTTACCTACTATCACAAACAAAAATGACTATACCTACACAATGAATTGCAATGCAAATGTTGTAATCTAGGTTGTATGTAATGAAGGTTAAAACCAACCACATCATGGGGCCACGTACAAACGAGTTACTTTAGTGTATTTATTATTTATTTATTTATTGGCAGCATGAGGAAAAAATGAGGAAGTTTTTTATCATATTGAGTTATAAAACGAGACAGACACATACAAGGAAAAAAACAAAGTAAAGTTACCTATTAGCTACTTTACTCGTTTTATATTTTGTATATGAGCAAGATAGCGCTTGAGATTAAGTAAGATTAGATTTAACTGTTTTTATTACGAAAATAGACCCGCAGGTTATAAAGCAAATTAGTCAAACTGCGTTTTTGTGTCCATCCTTCATCATTTGACAGGCTATAGCGATGGCTTTTCTCAAGGCTTCTTTATTTCGAGGGTCGGTCGAATTCGAATTCCACACAAAACAAACATTTTGTGTGCATGAATATCAGTATGAATAGGTAGGTAGGTATATAGATGTGTGTTATAACTATGCGAATGAAAATCCTTTTCCGGGCCTTTTTTCCAGTTTCTTTCTTAGTCCCAAAACTATAAATCAAGTGGGGCAAGCGAGAAACTAAATTATAGCAAAAAGTTAGATTATTATGTAACTAGCTCAAGTAGTTAGTTGGTCACAAGTAAGTATAATTAGTTTCGGAAATTATAAAAATAATAATACCGGACGGAGGTCTAGATGTCTTTTTTAACAGGACATTTACGTCAAAGCGCTGGTAGGATAAAAAAAAATTAAGCGCAAAAGTACCGGTTTCCTATAAGTCTATGTGCAGAATAACAGTGCGCGGGTAACGGTATCCTTACTAATGAGAAAGTGAGTTTGTTTGTTTGTTTGTTTGTGATTCCTTTACGGCTTGACTTGACTAAGCAGCCGATCATTATGAAAATTTGCATACATATTGTTAGGGGTACAGAGTCCAACATAGGCTACTTTTTATCCAGTGAAAGTATGTCGTTCCTTCCAATGGTCGTTCCAATGGAAAAATAATTTTTCTATTATAGAGGGCGCTGTATCGGCCAACAGATGGCGCTACAAGTCGCGCTGCGCTATGGGTTGTTTTGTTGTCAAACGAGATCTATGTCATAAAATTAACGCGAGCGAAGCCGTGGGGAAAAGCTAGTAATATTATAATTCCAGCGGCGGCGGCGGGACATGCAGAGTACCTATTCATGCATTTCCCTGTCGTTATACAAAAGGAAAAGTTTGGTAAGTCCATGGAAAGTCGTACTCTTAGATCATAGACACAAATAATCTAAGGTCGTACTATTCTATTTTTATTTCAGTAGCAGGTTTGTGGTACTTAGAATATCAATCGAGTGTTATTATTGCGTTACGTTACGGTTCACTGTTGAATATTCAATAAAAGGGGTTGAAAGGGGGCTGGTTACCTAGTTACCTTTCATCCCGGCCGCAACGTTTTCAATTTAGTAAATTTTCTTTCCCTTTACTGCATTTACATACTGTAAAGAAGTATAGATTAGATTGCTTTTTTTTACGCTCTCATATATCAGGCCGCCCAAACCTCGTTTCTCGTACCAACACAGTATCTTCTTGGGATTACTTGTATTATAAGTATTAATATTATAAAGAGGAAACTTACTCTCAATAAAATTTTAATTAAATACTAAAAAAAACCCTAAGTAAAAAAGTAGAGTCATTATTTCTCAGGGGGCCGCTATACTAAGTAAAAAATATTTCTTGTGATAAACGAGTTCAAATACGCTCTTATTCAACAACATGTTAAATGAACAGGACTGTAGATTTAATTTTCCAAGACCAGGAAACAAGCAAACAGATTTGTTATAACCTGACAAAACAATGACGTTGCAATGGGCGATATTGGTTTTGAGAAGAAAGAAACCCTAATGAACAGTATGTAAATAATTACAATCCGCAAATACTAAAACTTTGGAAAGCAATCATGGACATCCAGCCCTGTGGAGACGTGACAGCCTGCTGTATCTTATTACATAGCTAAATACACTTCCAAGCACGAGCCAGTATGTTGGTCAAGCGGTAAAAAACGCCATTAGTAGGGTGCAAGTCGGTCATGGATATATCGGAAGGCAATTGTTTGCTGTTTCTTGGAAATCTTAAACCATCGTAGAGCATCAGCGTGTGAATGTGCATATGTATATGTTATGCCATCTGAAATTAAGAGACAGTACCTACACGAATAGTAATATTTGTCAGCACAATGTCAGCTTATAGATCTCAATAATCTCCGAGTAGGCGAGTTGTCTGTGGAACAGTATGAGATTTTGCTTGAAAGACGCCGTGTTGCTGGTGATTTTTTCACTGTTAAAGTCGTTAACGACTACAATAATAAAATGATCGAAAAGATGGCCAATAGTGTTAAAATTTTCAATTCTCTGGACGAGTCCAAAGAGCCAAATGGCCAAAAATGGAATCAAGCTTTATTGCGCAAGAACAGCACAGGAGGATTGCTAAATTCAATAATAAAAAAAATCTGTGCTTGGGCCATGCTGCGAATGAATCTCAAAGTTTCAGAGGAGTTGGTCAATGGAAGCATGGATATCATTAGAAACATAGAGTAGAATGAATTTCGCAGAGACCAGTTGAAAGAAGGGGAACTCCCGAAAAAGATCTTTATACATTTCAACGACGAATCTATTGAAAGGAACTACAAAGACGAAAACGGGTGGATAGTGGATACCTATATATAGGGCCCCAAAGTTTCACGTTCCAAGGTCTAAGAGAATATGGAAACTTCGAAAGGATAATGTTCCCCATAATGTTAAGTTGGGCTGTCACAGTTCACAAACTACAAGGAATCACCGTAGAAAAAGCTGTCGTGTATTTGGGCAAAAGCACGTTTGCAAAAGGCCAAGCTTATGTGGCCTTTCGTCGTTGGGAAGGTACATGTGCCCCTGGGTAATGAAGGCTATATTACTAAAATCCGTGCGAAGCCCGCGGTCCGCTAGTGTAAGTATAATATAATTGATTTACTTCATTGATAGACTGACCACTTACCATCAGGCTGGTTTTTTAACATTAATGTTTCCCGAAGCTTGATGATAGGATAAAATAAAAAACAATTAAGTCGTACTTTATTTATTGTTCTTTTCAGTGTACTCATTAAATAACTTTATTTAAAATAGTGACTTTATTGAGTGCAAAAATAAGTATGTACTTACAATGAAAAGAGTGCTCTCAAAACACTATTAAAATTACTATTACAATATTTTTTATTTATAAAAGATAATTTAAGTTGATATCATTAACGTAGGTACAGTACAGGTAAATGTTTCTGTTAACGAAGTATAACCTGGCAAATAAAATTGGGATGCTGCTGTGAACATGTAAATTTATAGATAGACCACTGTTCTTGAAATATTAAACAAGATATTTATGATAGGTAATCAAGCTACAGCCACATTATCGCGACAACACGAAGCTTCGCGTTGACGCGCCACATCTGGCCAAGTAATTCATCCTAGCTAACGTTTATTCGCGTTATCGCGACAACACGCGAACACAAATCTTCGTGTTCAATGTAGCCGTGGCATTATTTAATTGCAGTCTATTCATCGCTTTGATCAAAAGGAATCAATAGAGAGCCATTCGCTGAAAAGTGTATTTCATTGGATAAAAGTGAAACTGACCCGGATTGTTAACACACCACAAGTTATTACAAAAAAAATCTCTTTACATGATGGTTTTCTATCAATATTACAAGTAATCTACGTATAAAAGCGATAAGAAGTTTACAATTACAATGGTGTTCTATTAAACAATAATAAAGTATCTGGGATAAAATATCACAGATACCCAAGTTCGTAGGGTGGCCCGTCTACGCGAATAGGGGTTAGTAATCATGAGCCCATTCCCCGAATGGCTTCCCCGAATTCATACACTCGATTTCATTTCTTACTACGTTTTTGAATAAAGTAAAATGTATTATTTTAAATTTTTATGAACTATGCACACAACGTATTTTTAACGTGCCGTCCACGTGCTGATGACGCTCTTTGACGAGCTTCAAACGAAATTCAAACACTGACAAAGCTTTGCACAGCTCAAAAAGTAATGTTAGCACGTATGTTTTGTTTATCAAAATAATAAGTGATTAAAATACGTGCGCGATTGAAAGCAACAATTTTGCTTTTTCGTTTTCTACAGGCTTCATAGCACTGGAAACGCACGTCGACGGTGTGTTAAAAATAAGTATGCATTTTTTTGTACCACGCTGGTGGCAAACAATGTGTACGATCTAAGGGTACATAATTATTCTCAGAGCCGGCCCTACCTACGGTGCAGGCAATGCCGCGCCCAAGGATTGGGACCCTTGGGCGCAGGCTTCAGTTCATTCACAGGCAGCGCCGCCGTGCACAGCTCGCAAAACTGCCAGCAATATTCTAAAACCTGCCCTGCGCCCGATTACAGTCTTACGAAGTTACCAGTATGGTGAAATTAGGCTTCATGGGCTAATAGGTAGCCGGCACTGCATATTCACAAGTAATTAAAGAGCTAATGTAATTGAATTATCACATTTTGCCAAGTTATCTTATGCTGTACCTTGATTGATAGTTCCATTGAATAAATCAGTGCCCAAATCATACGTAATCCTGTTTTCATTTTACCCAATAGAAAATCAGTTTTCATTTTTCTAACTTGTTTTAAATTGAATACAAGTACAATCAAAAAACAAGTTAGAAAAATAATATAAACAAAATTGAATCATCCTTTTATCCACTTCTTTTATACTGACAAATTGTTATTATAACTTAATAAGCAAATAATATTTATATTGCGTGAATAATTTGTCTCTAATTCAGAATTTTGTTTCTAACTTCAGTAAGTATAAATTAAAATTCATAAATATTTTCAACCGTAGTACACAACAATGAATAGAGTTAAATTAACATTATTAGAAACAACTTTTCCCATAAATTATACGCAGCGTCTCGTTATAGTAAAATAAACTTAGGTAACTACTGAATCATTTATATTAAGTGGATTTTAATAATAAATGAGCTATGGAATGCAATTTCTTGCGAACCTCAAATAAAAAAAAGTTACAGATAACATTTATACGACAAAAATATTTAATTCGGAAAATATTGGTTTTATTATATTTTTCATTCTATGTATTATTATACAAAGCGATTAGTGAGTTATACGTACTTAATAATTTAATTTAAAAAACTGGTATAATCAGTTCAATCAAGTAAGAATTTTATGTGAAGCTCGAAATATAAGAAACACGTATCGTATATTGTTAGAAAATACAACTTTTTTGGTGGGAAAAATACATAGTGATATCTCAGACCAAATAAGATATTTGGTCTGAGACTGATATGCCTTGTGTTTATGTCAGGCGTAGCTTAGGTACAGTTTTTTTTAATTCAAAATATTGGTTAAAACTTTTAGTAAGTCACTGCATACCTGTTTCTGGTTATTTATAAAATAATGTCAAATAGGAAAAGGTTAAATATTAATTTTATAAAAAAAGGTTACTGGTCAAATATAATATGCTGTAGATATAGATAGACGCTGGTCTCAATAAATTTTTAAATAAATAGTGGACATAACTCACAACACTATCAAACATTCGATCAAAAAGCATATTATAATCAGTGCTTCAATCTAACCTAGTGATATTCATTTTCCTTTTAAGATAGAATTTGGTCGTGAAATATTCTAATTATATTTATAGAGATAGGTATAAACACACTACAGAAATGAAGGCAACATCATTTATATAGTACAAAGATTATTAATATCTCTTAGTAAAGTATCGCTAATGCATTTAACATTAAGATTGGCGCAAGTCGTATGGTTTACAGAATTAACTAAGCTATTATAATTTGAATTGTTTATACTTACTTACTTTACTATAGACAAAAATATTTCGTTATTAGTTTAATTAATCGGGATGTAAAGCCATTTCGCATTGTAAGAATGAGATTATAGCGCCAGTCTGATGTTTTATAATACATATCAATAAGTACACATTCTACGTACTCACTAATAAATAACATCGTCACAAGGACCAATATATTATTAGAATAGAAATTAGAAACAACATAATAAAACTTCGACAGACAGCGAAAGTATGCATATTGAAAACAACAACACCACAGAATTATACAAATCTTAATACGTTCTATCTACAATCACAAACAAGGAAATTCACAGATTAATGGTTTCTATCGTTCTCGCTTACAATAAAAATGAACTTACTTTTTACATTATGACCAAAATTCTCACAGCTTTGTCTTTCATTGTTCGCTTGTTAGCGAGTAGTACGAGTAAATTCGTTAAACACTAAACTATTAGGTACAACTACACGTAGAGGTATTGGCATTATAGTCACAAACAACACTAACGACGTACAATAAACCATTCTCAACATAACATGAAACATGGAAGTATAGTGTTGGACCAGAACGAATCTGAACGGCATCGCATATTTTCTTGAAGACGAAGCGATTGCCCATTGTGACCGCTTTCAGAGGTAAAATTTGACATCAGGAAGGCACGCAACTCAATTATTATATTGAAAATTATTAATTCATCAATAAAACTAGAATTCTTCAAGCCGTAAACGAAGCATAGGCGACCGAAACCATTTTTAGGATATTAAAGTTTAATTTATTATCTACTTCGGAACTACGAGCGAAAAGGAATTTTCCTGCGCGAGGCGTGCAAATAAAACCTAATCAAACTTCATACTTCAGTATAAAATACATATGTAGATAATTAGCATGAGATCATAACAAGATAACACTGATTATATCAGTGTTAGAATATAAAACAGTTACACCAATTTAGTCTTACATTAGCTATTATTGCCGAGGTACTAGGTACACAAAATATAGCCAGAAATACTTTGAAAGTAGGTAGAAAACACATATTAAGTAGTAAAGCCTATAGATACAATAAATTACAGTAATTAAATAGTTTAGAAAAACTGCATTAGGACTAAAAATTATATTGAAATAGATTAAATTCATAAGTTCCACTTCATTTTATTATAGGTACAACCTTTCTACTGTCTGATCGTTCGAGGATATACTTAAACTTTTGCAATTATTTCTAAAGAACGTAGGAAAAGAGAAAGGTCCCTTAAATTCTATACGAAGACGAAAAGTTAGGAAGGTCGAAGGTACATTTGCACTCGAAGGGTTTGGCTTTAATTTGAAGAATATGAAACCTTCGTAGGGTCTTAAATGTTAAGTTTACTTAAAATATTATCCTCTACACAATTGTGTATCATTTTCAAGGAAAATAAGGAACTAGAGATATTTTATTATGCCTATAATACAGAAATATAGCAAATGGCACTCATTGTAGTATCTACCCTTAATGGATCCGGCCGAAGTATGCACAGCTGATTTAACGAAAAATGATGTAACTAATGAACTAACTTTACGATAGCCAAGGGACTTAAGAATTACGTTTTGCTACGATAAATTCAAGTCCCAATCAATTTCAGCTGGTATAGACAAATGCCAATCATTCTAAAACTTGTTCGGAGTTAGTTTTGATATCGCTGTTCCAAGGGCAGCTGTGCACGGGCTCAATAAATAACCATAACGATCCTAAAACTCCTCACTATTATGTTACGAAGTGTATCATAACAAATTTAAGTCTATTATGTCAGAATAAATTTCTTAACCATCTTATTCTAAAGATTCAAATTCATAAATTACTTATGTGCTTAAGTCATTTCACTAATTATATAAATTTTACGGAAAAAGTGATTAGCAAGTTGATAAAGGTTAATACATAGTAATTAATTGAATTATTTCTTTGGATATTCAATGTGATATCTAAACGTAATTATTTCTCTACATAAGTTTACATTTTAATTAACAAAATTTCGATATACTTATACAAAGATGAATGAATTATGTAATATCTTTGAATGATGATTTTTTAAATGCAATCATTTTGTCCGTAATTTTTATACCAAACTTAACGTAATAATAATTTTAAATAAGTACTATCAATTTATTTAATTCGAAATAACTAAGTTTAAGAAACTCTTCAATGGAATAAATTTAATGGTAAAATGTTCAATTATTTTCTAAATAGTCACAAGATCTGAATATCACTTTGGTGTTTGAGTATAGTACCTAAAGTTTAACGTCATAATAATATAATTATAATAATTGTTGTAGGTATCACTTGTTGGGAACACTTTTCCGTCTGATGACTTCGGGAGAATTTTCCGTTTCAAACAGCAGTTTCTAAGTCCTCCGAAACTAATTGGAAATGTTCTTGACCTGAAATTAAATTTTCAATGAAATATTATTCGATATAGGCCGAGTTTGCAGGCATCCTAAAGCGATAAAGTTCCACAGACACTCACTGTTTCAGAAAGGCGACTCTATGTGAGGGCTATACCAAAAGAGTCTTGTAGAGCCAGGATAAACATTAAAGCGAATTGGTGAATATTGAGAAACCACAGACTAATAGAAGATAGGAAACGAGGTCCCCCCTGTGGAGGAACCTCATGTACCCCTTCGTAATGTGACAGAATATAAAATTTATTGAGACAAGGAGAGACGAGAAATGGGTATAAATAAAACTTTGAAAACAAGCGAGCGTCAATGTTACAATTATTACAATAATACCATGTCACTGATAAGGGCGCTTTTTCATTATGGGATATATTTATATTACATTTTGAGCGATGAATGCAATGCAAACTGAGGCGAGGCAGAGGGCGAAGTGGGGTCCGCCCGCGGACATGAGGTCATTTATAGCACAGTGTGAATGGTCTCGTACAAAATGTATAACAAGCAATAAAATGTTATATCTTAAGATGTATATTATATCTCATAGTGAAAAACCGGTTTCAGTTGTGAATATTTGATGGGAACGTTATGTATGACCAAATGTTTTGCTCACTTTCTAAGTAGGCCGCCAAGTCGTGGTCCTCGGCGCGCAGGGCGAGGTGCCTCGGCGTGAGGCCGGCGTGGTCCTGCCTCGTCAGCGACGCGCCCCCCGCCACCAACATGCAACATATTGCTCTTCTTTTATGTGCAGCTGCCTTGTGTAATGCTGTCTGCCCTCTTTCGTTATCACGCATATTGAGAATGGCAGTGGGAGCGCAAGCTATCAAGTACTTTACGATCTCCTTGTTGCCATATCTAGCGGCTATATGCAATGCTGTTTGTCCACTCGCGTCTATGGATAGTAGGGAATATCCAGCAGCGTGTAGCTCCTTAATCTTTGACAAAAAAATAAATCTACTTTACGTCGTGTCATACGTGGTACAAATTATAGGCTACAACCATATTATTATATTAACACTTTTAAAGTTTAAAATAAAGATAAACATATAAGGTATAAAAGAAATACATAAGAAAGGGAAGGATAAAGTACCTAAGTAATAAATGACCTAGATAATGAAATGACTTTCTTACCATTTTCAAATCGCCCACTTTCGCCGCTTTGAGTAAGGCATCAGATGTTTTCTCTAGTAAGTTTCTGAAACAATTCCGAACGTTTATTTTGGGATCGTCGAAAAACGTTGACTTGCTGAAGTAGGCTTTACCAAATGGTAAGTTTGCCCAGGGCAGCATATTGCAATGCAATGTCACTTAATTTATTTGTCTTATTTACGCACCGGGGAGCGGAAGGCTCACATGGCTTATTAGGATCAATTTTTAATTTAAGAATTTTGCCATAGCTTAACAGTGTCAGCCTAGGGGCGTCGCGGGACTCGCACCTCGGCTTGGGGTGCAACTAGGAGAGGAAGGTTGATCGTAGTAACAGAAGCGATACAACAACGATATAATCGCACGGTATTACTTTCTCATCGCTACTAAACCACGATCCACACCCACGAGCAAATCATGCCGAGATTCGTGGAGTGAATGTCGCATTTTCTTCCCCTTACTTGCTGCAAACGGCTGTGAGTGACCGTCATAAGATAAATTAATTACATTCTTTAAAAAATATTTGTTAAACAAACTTACTACGTTAAATCATGAGCTACAACTACTGTAATTAATATTAGTAATTCTCACCTATAGCCAAACACTTCATGGTCAAGTCCAAAAAGTTTTTCATGGATGCTGCATGCAATAGAAGAGAGAAGAAAATAGAGTGCAGATTTCAGATCCGAGACATGTGTGCAGCGTGCTTTACAGATCATACGTGTGCGGTAAACCTAACAGCATAATGATCACACTGTTAATTAATACAATATTAGTAATATAGTATACCGAAGAGTAAAGCTACACTCGGTAAGCGTGCATCTATAGATTTAGTTTTTGGCTAGACATTTTAAAATATTTGTGATTTCACTCTAGTAAATAATTTAAGAGCTTTGAATTTTGTAAATTGTTGTTTTGTTTTTAAATTATAGGTAGGTACATAAATCAATGTTCAGTTTTAATCATTTAATTGGCAAATTAAATTAATATTCGGGTAAATTGTGCCGTCAAGGATATAAGTTAACTTATGACAAAAAGTACCGAATTTAAATGAACAAAAAAAAAAGAATTTGTCATGAAAAGAATCAAATTTCAAATAGCATATTTTTTAATTTAGTACTACTGGCCTGGATCTCCGACCAAGAAAAGTATCCAAAGCCATTAAATTATTAAAAAATGCACTCAAACACAACCAAACGTTATCAAGTTATACTTACGTTTTGAATCGCGCTATGGAGTCGTGGGTAGGCTGATGTTCTTTTGCTGGTGGACTGGTACAGAGTGGTGGAGAATTGGAATCTTGTATGTATGTGAGTTTTGGTGATGGGGGCAAAGGTGCAGGAATCTTTGGTGTAGAGACAGGAGTTTTAAGAACAGGCGGTGGTGTTACTGGAATTGATGGCGGAGGTGTCTGAGGAGTCAGCAACTCTTCAGATGTCCTCGCTGGACTGCCCAATCCTGATTCACTGTTGATAAAAGAAGTATTATTAAATTTTCCACCTACAATACCTAATAAAAATTAAAAGACTAAGTTCATTTAAAAAAGTATTCAATTATGAGATTTATGAAGTTTTCGCGGAAAAGTTGAAACAGTTTTTAAATTATACAAGAATATAATAAAACACGGACTTTTCTGTGTATGAAATTACAGTTTAAAGGGCAGTTTACCAGTTACGGATGAGTTCCAATTCGCCTTTTCTAAGAATTAAGTATAAATGGATACACCATTATTCTGGGAACATATTTTTTGGGAAAATATCCAAGACTTTTTTGGTCATTTTAACGACCTGACGGACGATAACGTTCCATATTAATGTAGCGTCGTAAAATACTAAAAACTAATAGAGCAACCATAACTAATAGAGCACCTATATTGGTAGTTCTCTCATAGTTATCCAAGAACGATTCAAATTTTGATTGAATATTATGTTACAATATTATGATTAACGAGCATTTTCATGTAATATGCTCTAGTTTGGGTACGGCACTGTAATGAACGAACTCCTAAAACATAAATGGATCATATTTCAAATTTTCATATTAAAATTTATTATACCTAACCATCGTGAGCTGTGAAGGCCTCGGTGACGTAAAAGTCACATTATCCTGACGCAAATTTGTAATGAAAGATAATGACTATCAAGTTGAATAGACATTTGGTAAAAAATAAATGTCCAATCTCAATAATGAGATGTAAACCAGATATTGGCTTTCTTAAAACGGATCTATCTAAAGTTAAATTTTTGAGAAGACCATTTTATATTTTAAGTCTAAAGGTGATGTCCACACCGTGGTTTATAACTGTTCCAAATAGTTCTGTTATGTTTTGTGCAAAATTGTTACAAAAAGTTTTGTTGAAAAATTTTACAAATTCAAAATTACCAATTAGTCCAATATTCGAGATTCGCAACAAAACAAACAGTTGCCGGATAACTTTGTGGTAATAAAATTAGAACCAAAATTGAAATCATATCGAATAAATGTCAATTGGTAAATATCTACTTGTTTCTCCAAATACAAAGTTTTAATTGAAATCATAATGGCCTTAATTATATTAGTTTAATATGATACTTAAATAACTGAATGTATTAATTTACTTCCGTCAGCCACGAAAAAAGAACGTTACAAAAAATATATTTAAAACTTTAAGTAAATACTACGGGACAAGCCGACCACATCTATATAGCCTCGTCCTGTACAGCCAGGATCAGCGACTTCAGATTGACAATAAGCAATGAAGCTTATTCACGTCCCGGGGAAGAAACTACAGGTGTCATTGAACTCACAACGAATTTAATCAGAAAGAAAATAGATGGAGAATGGAGTAGGAAGTATTGAATTGAAAGGACTTCCCTCCTTAAAACATTACTCACCTGGCATGCGATTCAGGAACATCCAACGAGACTCCGGCGCTTGGAGTATCAACACTTTGTGAAATATCAAGTGATACAGACAATCCGGTGGTGGTGTCCAATGACACTGATGGTCCAGTGCGGTCAAGTGACGCAGTGGCCGTGGTGTCAGGATGTGCTGTCGACTCGGTATCAGGTGTCAATGGTGCTGCATCCAATATATAAATATTCTCGTGTCCAATATCTGTTGGGTAGTGGAGATTCTCTTGCGCTTTGTCGATGCGGAAGAACCGTTCTGCAGTCACAGCTGTTAGAGAAAATAAGCAAATCATATATAGTTTAATATCTTCGTGCATTTTATATTCTAACGATATTGTGATGGTTGCAGAAAGTCCATGGATGCAGGCCGTGTTTGATCGGTCGTACTGGATATATGTAGCTTATGTTAGTGATTGCTGATAATGATGATAATTCGACCTTTTGAAATAATACATAATAATTAAAAAAATATATTGTTCTCTTTCAATTATATGTCCAATTTTACCTTTATTACAGAAAGATTTAACAAGATGCTTATGGGAATTAATTATACGCAATTCCTTTATATGTGTATTGAGGCAATAAGGAAATAAAATGGAAAAAAGTACAAAGGAAGACGAGAATATCTGTCGTACTTACAGTCGACGAACCACCAGTCTACGAGAGTTGAGTAGGCTTGAGATTCTTTGATCATGTTTTGAATAAGACTGCGCATTTGCTCCAGGTCGGCCGCCGGGTTCACATCCAGAGTGCCCACACGGTCCGCTGTAATAAGTTTCTTATTTAATTCATAATGTCTGTAATGGAACCTACTACACATTAGAGTACCTGCCTGCGGCCCTAGAATCCATTAGAGACGGCCGTGTCACTCGCGACCGCCTCTCGATTCGGTTGTTTCAAATTATTTATGAAATGTACTTCACGGTCAAAGAGAAATGTCAGAATTTGTTCTTGCTTGTAAATAAGGAATTTATTTTACTTAGAAGTTTCAAAGCTTTGTACGAAACCAATATTTAACAGATAGCTATTGTGTTTTTTTTTCTTCTTTTTAATGTTTGATAGAAAAGTTTGTATTTATTTTTTGTTTAATAAATAACAAGTATAAATCTCGTATCGTATAATGTAATAATACAAAAGTGTTGACAAGCAATTAAGTTTTTTCTGTGAGCTCTAATGACTGCCGCCACTGTCGATAGATTTGCAATTAGATTGCGAGAATCGATTCGCAGTTTTTTTGCGATAAAGTCGGAGAATTGTGGCGCAGGGGAAGTAGGGAAATAACAATTAAACAGCGGACGGGCGTCGTCACGGGGAAGAACGTTTAAAATGATTTTTACGTTATAATAATTCATAAGCACGAGTACCTACACTTCGGCGCTAAGGCTATAAATACAAAACAACATTACATTTAAGTAGGTACATTACCTGTTTTAGCGAGCAGTTCCTTATCGTAATGATGTCTCTCGTAATCGGCCATCGTGATGAGATTCACTGTGAGTGTCAGCTTATCCACGGTCGTTTGACTGCGACAAAACGTGTCATTATTGTAATTGCAACCAGTTCAAATGAGAGTATGCCTATAATAACTAGGATATTGGATATTGCGCTTAACAAAGCCGGTTGTAGAGCAATTAATATTTATAAAATATTACAGAACTGCCATTTAAACAACCAACATACAGTCGATCACAGGAGTTACGAAGTAACTACTAAGTAATATGTGTCTGGAGTAACATTACCTACATAACCTCTTATTTTCAGAAGATATGTAATAAACTTTTGTAAATTTTATACTAATACTGAAAAAAGAACGAATCTTACGAATTTAAAGTAAACCGTTTCACTTGAATGTCAAGCGAAATTCTATTTTATTCATGCAAATAAATAAAACTTCTTTTGCTCTTCTTCTTCTTCACTGCACAGTAAACGATTCCCTTGTGGAAACCTCTACTGGGGCATCGTGAGGTGGACGTGGAAGCACTCTAACAAATATTAAGGTATGCAAGTAGAGTCATCGAGTATGTATCATGCATGACCTCATATGCAAATCTATACCTTGCATATGAGGTCATGCATGATACATATCACTGCATATGAAATTTCGTTACCCTAATGTTACCTTGAAAAGATTTCTTTCGGCAATAAAGCCGCCTTGTTGCTTACACTAGTCTGAAAGTTGTCTATGTTAATTTTTTATATCTTTTTTGCTATGTCTTGCAAATAAAGAATACTCTATCTAATTTTCACAATCGTTAAAGTGACACTAGCGTGTATAAACATTAGTGATGGTTCGCCCAAAGGACAGTATTTTCAAATTTGACTATTGCGTGTTGATTGCGTGCGTGGCATTTATCAACGGCGATATACCGGAATTATTTTCAAATGTAAATTATTAACATTTCTCTCTCAGGATACGTATTCGATGAATAGATTCAATTCAAGTAGACTCACGGTGCAATACTCCTTCCAGGTTTCTTCTTAGCAAGCATAGTGGCCTGGTTGAGCCTGGACAGCGTTATGGTGGAAGGCGCGAGCCTGCACGCCTCGCCGTCAACTTGCATAGGGATCACCTTTGTGGTGACGATTTTGGCTGTCTTGCACTGAGTGATGCAAGTGCCGTGACCACCGGCTTGTAACAGCGGCTATGGAAAAATATAAAAATGTATGATTTCGGGACTCAGCTAGTAAAACAAAATAAAAAGGTGACATTGTACATTCCTCAAATGTGGTGATCTATGGGCTTAGTTGTCAATATAGCGAAGATCACAAAGACTCATACATTTTGTTACATAATAACTATTCGCAATAAGACAAAGGGTGATGTGAAAGTATGTAATGTACTGTCACACAATAATACATAATATTGACACCATCGAGTACCTACGTTGCCTTATTGACACATATGGTATTCAAATATAAAACTAATAAGTATATTGATTGTAGAACAGACTGTGTACATTTTACTGCAGGCATTTCATGTCAATACGGAATTATATTTATTTCCATATTTTAGGTGCCAATTTCAATTGCCACACACTTAACTTGAAGTTATACTACGTAGTACTTGTAGTTATTCTGTGGTTATACTTACAAGTTGATACGTTGTCAATCCGACTACTTCTATTAATCCATCTTCGGTAGAAGGCTCGAATGACCCTCCTGATTTGTTCCACGGGTGTGTCCCACCCCCGTAGCTGTAATAAAGTTCCAAATAGTTCTAATATGATATTATAAGGCCGCGATCTATGTAGTAGCTATTGTAGGCTAAAAATTGCTGACCCGATCTGTTGAGGTAGTAAAATTAAAGTTTAAACACAGAAGACATTATTTTCTTTTAGGTTTAGAAACTACTTGGACAATATCACCTGGAACTCATGTCCGTCTTTGTTAAGAGTGCTTCACAGGAATATCGACTTAGATATTTATTTGTTCGATTTGTCGAAACAGAATCTAGACATTTTAGTTTTTCTTAAGTAACCACGAAATTGCTGTAGATATGCAATGTGCCCATGATATTATTTTTTATTTCTATAGAAAGTGGATCATTTTGTATAAAATAAATATATAGGGACAAATCACACAGATTATATTATAGAGGATAAACCTATAAAATGGCTTAAAACTACATAGTTAGTAATGATAGTATGCAAATAAGACCGACATCCTAAACCTAAACGTATCTCCCAGACTCATAAACAACTTTAGTGATACCTACAATATCGTAACGAAGACCAAATATGATCCAACTACGGTGCTTTACAATCTGTGGTAAACATTGAATTGCAAATTCAGTACATTAAAAACATTTAAACTTGTAACAGGGGCAGTAAAGGTTTTAAATAAACAATACGTGGTTCGCTTACAAAATAACAGGGAAGTTACAATTCAATTTAAAAAGTTTTGATTACGTTTAAATTATACAAGGAGAGAGGGTTACGTTTTACTATTACAAAGTCACATAGGTATTGCGAATTTAAAATATTTTTGTCGCTTTTATTATCAAAACAATTCATGTACAA
Source organism: Endotricha flammealis (assembly GCA_905163395.2). Classification (NCBI taxonomy): domain Eukaryota; kingdom Metazoa; phylum Arthropoda; class Insecta; order Lepidoptera; family Pyralidae; genus Endotricha; species Endotricha flammealis. The sequence goes on along the minus strand of LR990858.1, from coordinate 9,848,026 downwards.
TTGGTTACCAAAGTCGACCAAAGTCCGTAGGTATCATTTACTGACATCGTGGAATCATATAGCATACAATGTCTTGTTTCATCTTGTCTCATCTGTTGTCAAAAATATCAGTAGTTGTTGAGTTATGCCTGTTTGCCACCTTAGTGGTACTTATAAAAAAAGGTCAGTAACCATCTGGTGATTCGAAAACACACCTCTAGTATACTCTAACTTCTTTTCGACCATATATGAAGATGAGTGGTAAATGTTGTACGTCCGAAGGAAAAAATTGGTAGAAAAGCCCAAGGAAGAGTCATATAATTACCAAAGTAACTGTAGGATAAAATAGTGGTTGAAGAATCCTATAGTCGAGTCGAGATGTCGGCTGTCATACTCAACGTGTGAATTTTACGTCACACAATTTAAAACCATTCCAATAAAATAGTGATTTTCAGTTCAGATACGTGAGCGAACATGTACTGTAACATGTTGACAATCGGATTTCGTACAATTTGTGTGAGTAAGTGTATGTGATTGATTTATTCAATTTTATTCGATTCTACCTATCGTGTCGTGTATTTGTCGTTGCGTCTGCAAAATTCAATATAAGCTATTTTTGTTTCCAGATTTTACTGTTATTTTCAAAGTGTTACAATTTTTTGTAAAAATTGCACTATAGACAAAAGTAATCACTACGACTGAAGGTTGGTTTTTGCAGCGACTGTATTTCATGTAAAATTTTGTGGCAATCGACATGATCACCGTAGGTAGTAACTAATAGAATATGCATTCCCATCCTTACTTCCTTACTATAATATTATAAATGAGAAAGGAAGTTTGTTTGTTTGTTTGTTATTTCTTCACGGCTTGACTAAGCAGCCGATCATTATGAAAATTTGCATACTTATTGTTAGGGGTACAGAGCCCAACATATGCTACTTTTTATCCCGTGAAAGTATGTCGTTCCAATGGGAAAATAGTTTTTCTACTATAGAGGGCGCTGTATAGGCCAATAGATGGCGCCACAAGTCGCGCTATGGGTTGTTTTGTTGTCAAACGAGATCTATGTCATAAAATTAACGCGAGCGAAGCCGCGGGGAAGAGCTAGTTAGTAACATAATAACTACTACCTTAATGGTTACCTACTTACTATAAGAGGAAAGTAGTAAAAAAAACCATAAGGCATTAATACCTTGGAATGTTTAGAAAAACGATAGCGTGCACTTTGTGCTCCCTGAGTACTGGCGTGAGGTCTTTGCCATCACACTCCATCGTCACGAACTCGGCGAGGCCCTTCCACTTGCGCTGCATGAGGTCCTTGCCCCCCGCCGTACCATAGAACAGCTTGTTCCTGATGCGAGAGTTGAACTTCTCAGGGTGTGCCTCTGTGTATGGAAAGATTTTATAGTAGTTTGCCAGATATGAAACACATACACAACACACAAAATAAATAGACTATTTAACCCGTTAGATGACGTATTAGAGATTCTTCTATCGGAATGGCAAGAAAGGTGGGAGTCTTCCGTAAAAGGCCGTCATCTGTATCTGTTCTTTCCCTCGGTGAGAGACAGATTAAAGAAAACCTGGCTAGAGGTCGACCATCAAGTAGCTCAATTTTTAACGGGACACGGTAACTTTAAGGCCAAGTTATTTTCTTTCAAGGTTTTTCCCTCTCCTTTATGTTTGTTCTACTCTGTTGAGTAGAACAAACGGCTCATCACGTTCTGTGGGAGTGTGATCTTTGGCATGATGAACGCGCAATCATGTTGGATTCCTTACATGTAACTTCGGGCGTAGTTTATTATTCTGATCTCGTAGCGAGCAGAGAGAATTATCGCATTTAGAAGGTTTTGCAATGTATATTATTGGAATCAAAATAGTCAACAACAGCTCATAGTATTAGGTCCCAATAGTAATGTTACAATAGACCGTCGTGCTCGGCAATCGAGCCTCACTTGATTTGCCATCTTTCTAAGGTATAATGCCTTTTGCTTCAAATTGCTGTCTCTCACGTAGTTGTTAAGGAGGGACGTGCTTTCAATACTTCCTACTCCGACTATCTTCTTTCTGATTAACTCAGTTGTGAGTTCCAAGACCTGTAGTTTCTCCCCGGGATTTGTTGATCCTGGTTATACAGGAGACACATCGGTGGGAATGTGTGGTGGGCTTGTCCCGAGATATGCAAGACAATTTCTTGTAATGCACACATATCAAAACTGTTCGTACGTCACTTTCAAATTGAGTAATATTTTTAGGTAGGTAGGTACTCTAATTCATTATTGACTTAAAAATGTCTATTCGCAATTCGCAATATTCCATTCCTGCATATTATCTCCTTTGACTGTACAATAATAAATCCCGAAAGTTACAAGGAGTCCGATGGCGCCGTCGTCGTAGCGTCACAAGCTTAGCAAGGTCGTCGTTTTGATGTAAAAATCTCGTGCGTTTGTGCTTCGGTGACGTTCCCGAATGTTGTTGATACTATCCACCTGATGGCTTGAAAATATTGTCGCCAATTGCAGGAAGCAAATGAAGTAATCCACTCCACTCCACTCGCGAAGTTGAGCAAAAACGAGTATGTGGACGGGCTGTACGTCCTAGTTTTTCTTTATTTTTGAACTTTGTGCCTATCGTCACTTCACGTCGGTCAACTTTGCGAGAGTGTAGAGCAGTACAAACCTCTGGCTTCATGAAACTCGAGTGCTATGTGCGCGTCGACGCCGAATGAGAAGTAGTTATTAACAACGTTGAGTGGCAGCTCGGGTTTGGCGTTGCTGGTGTCTTCGCCGGCGGCCGCCGTGTTAGGTTCCACCGTCAGCTGCCATCGGTCCAGCAGCACCGTGTCGCTTTCACCAATGTTTGCAAGGATCTTCGATATCGGTTCGTCTTCATAACCCTGTCGTACAATTAGTTTGATATCAACAAATATATCGTCTGGAATGACATATCACATTCACATAACTTATGGTATGGTATTTTACATTTGTGTTTGATTCGAGTCTGGGTGTTTTATTATTTAATAAAATTTTAATTATTCCTTTATCTATTGTGTGAGATTTCATTTCTATCTATACTTAATAAAACTTTCTACTTATAATACTCAATACGTTTATAGAAATAAATTAGAAATCAGGGCAAGCTCGATGGAATTTCCAAATGGAATTACATTATTACATTATAATTACATTATTTGTGAGTTGTAAGTAAGAACAATTGGACGTTATTGCTCTTCATTCTCAAAGGTCAAATCTCATAGTCTGCAATATTTGTTTAATTGGCTTGAATGTATGAATTTAATAAGAAATGGTACAAATTTCTCATAATAGTTCTCAATTCAAGGAAGTCGTGTATTACTTGCATTATTGACACCAGACGAATGTTAGATATTTTTTTATTAGAATGAGTGCATACTTATAAATACATAGAGTAGAGACAAATTTGTTTCTCATATTATTATATTTACTTAAATGTTTGTCTTGTGGGGAAATCGAATCCGCAATTTACGGCAAAATAATCTGCAGTTTTTGTCAAATTAAGCAACGAAAATTATACAGATTTAGTCGCAGGGTACAAAAAATATAATAAAACAAACATTTTACATTACGTATAATTATATACAATTTTTACGTGATTTTTACATTAGAAATTAATAGCTTTCATGTATTGGAATTACAGCGATATAATTATGCTATTAATGTAACATTTTACGATGACGGATAATGTTTTCTAATTAAATCCCTCGAGTGTTATGGTTATCCGGTATTTGTTTGTCAATTTCCAAAATAATAAAAATTTGATAGGCGAAGTAGACCATAAAAAATGTTTACGAGCTCGTTAAGGCACATTGTCGCACGTCAAGCGACAGGTAATCATAGTAAAACGTCGTCCAAACATAGTTTTTCGTACTAATTGTATTTCCGTAGTAATAGTGTCGGTTTGATACCTACTTATATAAATATCGTCTTCTGCAGAGTCAAATCCTATCTACAAAATGTATCTGATTCTGTAGGCGTTACTTATAAATGATGTGAATGTGATAGTGAGACTAACATTTTAAAATTAATGAAAAAATTTAGTCTCAATCTATCTTTTTGTCTTCCTGAATAGGACCACGAATCGTCAGATTTAATATGTCAAATGACTTTATCGTATTTCTGCAAATAAATACGTATCTATAACGTGATTTATAATCGATGCCAGAAAAAGTTTTTTTTAAAACAGTTAAAATAAATGAAAATATGTTTGGTACGAAAAATAAGGTTGCGTCGTCGGTCTATATTATTTGCATATTTCGTCTCCTCTTCACTCTGTGCAACTTATGAATATTTGAGTATAATTGCGATATTATACCTATAAAAGTAGGTATATAAAATAAGCACGGAAGCTTGTACAAATTGCTTTTGATACAAATCGCGCCTACTCCTACTAATTAATGATTGTAAGGAGATAATTAAACGTAACTAGATAATTTTGCATAATTACTGTACTTTTTCGGCTTCAGTAAGCTTGTGCCGACAAGGTATTTTATTTGGGTCGAATACAGTGTTATTTTAGTACGGGATACGGGATACGTATGTGAAAAGATTTTAGTGGGATGTGTACTAAACGTGCTTTTTACAAAATAAAATATTTTTCTGATGTGTAATATTCTGTCTATGGCATCGTACCGCAACGTACCGTATGGATGGTCCGATTTTGATGCGTTTTTTTAAAGGTTTTTGAAAGAAAGTGTTTTGAGGTTTGATTAAAAAAAAGATCTGTTCAGCCGTTATATGATATCCGCTGCTACAGACAGCACACGGCGTATTTTAAACGGGCAGATGACGCGCGTCGCGTTTGGTTATCTATCGCGCAGTTACAATCATGTCATCGTGAGGTCTAACATACAAAGAGATCAAAGTAGCACGAAACGCGCGTCCTCTGTTTAAAATACGCCGTGTGCTGAGGCTAGCACGCTTACCATATTGAGTCACTTTTGAGTACTGTCCGTTCACCTCTGACAGATTATGAAACAGGTTTAAAGCACTCAAAATAAGTGTCACAGGAATAATTCTGTAGCAGAAAAATAATGTGCGAGCCGACATAGCGACTAGACTGCTCAAGCAGTTAGCCATTAATCAATATACATGGACCGCTCTTATTTTGAGTGTTCTAAACCTGTTTTACATGAACTGTGAACGGTCTATAGGGTCTATAGGCAAATAAGAACAACTTGCAATGTAAAATTTATTTTATTTTATGAAAACATAAACGTCTTACAAATACCAAATATCATGCAAGCCTATGTCCACAGAATAAATAATAGTACTACGTACTACGTCCAGCAGTGCACATCTTGTGGCTGGGCTAAATTAAAACTTATTTTGTCATTTCTTGCACTTAATTTTTTTTGTCCTCAAGAATACTCAATCTCGAGGATAATAAAAATTAATATTTTAAACTTTCGCGTTTTGAACACATTCGACAGAGTTGCATCTGCCGTGGTCACGGGGAGCTCCCCGTGACCACGGCAGATGCAACTCTGTCGAAACGTCGGGTGAAAAACAAGTAAGTCTTAGTGCGCGTTCAAGCCCCGTTTTATTTAATAATAATAAAAATTAAGTGCAAGAAATGACAAAGGCAAAGGAGTGACAGGATTTAAAATGGCTTATCTGAAGAAACATCGCACTATTTTACCGATAATAAAATATTTCAATATTACCTATCATGAAATGTTATTTTCAATAAATACAATTTTCAATATTTCAACCGCATGTTATGTGCTCTCTGGGTCATCTGCGTGTGACCTGGCAAGCACTTGAGCGGATTTTAGTCGTTGTTTAGTTTTTTTGATGTAAGCTAGTAGCTGCTTCCATATGGCTTCCATTGAATCAAACTGTTGGCGGTCAGAGGTTGGTTTATTGGTTTAACCCTAGATTCATAACCATTCGTCCCACAGACCGCGCAAAACGTAAATTTGTTTCTAGTGTCTCGAGTGAAAGAGATAGAATGATGACCTCTCAAGTACCTTCCTAGAACGCTTGACCATTAGTACGCTTGCCTCGCAGTGACGTCTTGTGCGCAAGTTATAGACCTTTGAACGTCTGAGAGACGAATGTTTATGAATAGTGTTACTTTTGACGAGACTGCAAGTTATTTTGAAAACATTGTTTTTGATGAGTTCTGGTTATTCAGAGTAAAAGTAAGTATATGATATTATTCTATATGAGTTATTATTTATAGTTACAATTTATTTTATTGTTCAAAGTGTATTATTGCGTGTATTTTACATCAAAACTTTTTATTTTATTTCAGAATGGACGATCGGCAAATTGAAGACTATTTGAATCTTTTATCTGATTCTGGTGATGATGATTTTACCAGTCAGCAAAACGATGCAGGTTTGAGTGATGTCGAAGATCATGTGGAATTAGATGAAATGGTCCCGACAGATTCCGACAGTGATAACGACGCCCAACGTAAAAGACACGAAATGCCAACTTTGAAGAGATGCCTAAAAAGGAAAATCGCCGAAGTTTTAGGTGAAACGCCTACCATTGACACACCTGGTCCAAGTGGTACTCAAAAAAAGGTTTGTGGTTATTGTAATTATAAAAAACGGCGTATGACAAGGTTCCAATGCAAGCATTGTAAAAAATATATGTGCATGGACCATCGCGACCTCATGTGTGTGGAATGTGCCGATGAAACTTAATTTTAATTAATTTACTATTTTTTTTATTACCTAATTAAACATATTAAAGAGTGCCATACTTAATTTATTTATTTTATTTACAAGTACCCCAAAACCCGCCACTTAAATTTAGTCGTCTGTGAGATGAATGTTTATGAATAATGTTCCTCTTAGATAAGGTTATGAATCTAGGGTTAATTATAATTATTTTACACTAGCTTTTGTGCCCGCGACTTCGTCCGCGTGAAGTTCCGGACTTGTTCCCGTGGGAACCACTTTGAATTTCGGGAAAAGCTATAGCCTATGTCAGTCCCTGATAAGGTAGCTTTCTACTGGTGAAAGAATTTTTGAAATCGGTCCAGTAGTTTCGGAGCCTATTCATTTCAAACAAATAAACAAACAAATCTTTCCTCTTTATAATATTAGTATAGATGACAGCTAAGATAGCCGAAACTTAAAATAAAATACGTTGTAAGCATTAATTTATTTTCGATCCCTACGCTTATATATTATAAACCCTATTTATTTCTTTATTTACTATGTAAAATCTATGTTTCTTACTTAATAATGCCCATACTACAGCAATGTTCACCAGAAAACAATCCAACAACGGAATGACTACCAGTGTGCCACAAACTAATAAAATTGATTTTAATTGTCCAAAACCATTTAAAGATTTAAAAGTTCCAAAAATATACATATAATAATTCACAGTACATATAAAAACACAAAGCACGTTTAAAATCAGTGGACAAGGGATAGGGTATATCGTTGACAAGAGCACGCTACTTGTAGACAACGGCAGTGTCACCAGTGAATAAATTGATATCGTTAAAAATATTTTTTTTAGAGCCGGTAGATCTGAATGCACCACTAAAAGACAACCTTGAATCCATCTTTTCCTCTGTTGAATGAAGTCCATTAAAGTAAAAGGGGACTTTTCCCACATCTCACCATCCACAAAATTGAATGAGTAACCAAGAGCACAAGCTTTTGTTGCAAAATAAAAATCTTCAAGCACAGATCCATTCAGCCCGTTGTCAAAAGACACTCTCTTTTCAGCATGCACCTGCACAAAGTGAACACTAAATATTAATTTGAAATTCATCTTAATAAGTAAAAATATGTTTGAAATTTTCAAACACATTTTTTCTTATCAATATGAAAGTTGAACAAATAAATATTTTAATACAGTGTGTCTGGTTATGATACAATTTGAGCAAAATAGCGCAGTAATTCTAACAGTTCAAACAAAAGTACAAAGGTATTTGGTAAAAAAAACCATTTGATTTTATATTCAGGTTAAATGGAGAGAAATAATAGCTAGATCAACAGGTCTTCAGAGTTAATCTTTGTATCAGTTGATAAGCAATTTTTTTTTCATATGAATGAGGGGGCAGTGCAAGACAAAAACATAATTGTCTTTGAATCATGGGGCCAAAGAAATAATATTTTTTCTTGTATAGCCAAATAAAAAAAATGGCGGTTATTTCAATAAGAGAGGAGTCAGATATCCACAAGAGGAGTTACTGACAAAATAATTACAGACGCTCAAATTATAAAAATTATCCGGACACACTGTACATAAAAATATTACCTGTGCTACCATATAAGACCCTTTCCAACCAAACAATGGTTTGTGAAACATATAAAATTGAAACCGTATTGTTCCCATATCGCTTGCCACTCTGTAGCTATCAGCCATGGTTGTGAAGTAATTAACAATATTCTCATTGGCATATGTAATGAGACCTTGCCCAAATACATGACGACCATCAAACACAAAATTCAATATTCCTCTAATGGAGTTCTGAGTCAGTAAAGTTTCTTCATCAAGATGGACAATCCAATCACTATCTACTAGAATATTGACATCATCTTCTAAACAATACTGTAGTGCACGAGATTTGAATAGTGCTCCAGTTTTGGTTTTGTATTCAGGTGGCACCACCACCTCCCTTATTCTAGTGTGGTTGGGCAAATTGAGTGCTTTGTCAGTGACAACTTCAATCATAAAATGTTCTACTCCGGCATCAATGCACAAATTCATGTTTCTTGTTACATTATCCCTCACAAGCTTTGGGAAGTCCCCCTTGGTGACTATTCTTACACAGATGAAAGGTGCCAGCAGTGGGGATTCTTTGAGATTGACTTTTCCAGGGAAGGTATTATATATTATTAACCCAAAGAAGGTGCATAAAGACTGTGGCAATGACAGCAGTATTAGCGATCTTAGGATGTACAGTATAATTGTACCTAATATTCCATAAGACTCCCAAGGATCAAACATGTCTTTTTTGTTCCCATTAACATTAATAACTCCAGCAAAATCAAGGAACAAATATATGAAAGATAAAAATGTAATACAATGTAATAGGTGTTTTATTCTTCCTTTTAACATTCTGAAACAAGAACAGATTTAAAAATGTTTCATATAATATTATTTTCACAGAATGTAGGCAATAACTAGTAAGTTTTATAGGTATAACACCAAATCTTTGCTTAGCATTAGCAAAATTATATTAAAATATTGTGGGGTAACTAACGGGGAGTGGTATCCGTAGGCTTTTAAACTAGAGCGAGATATCAAAGGAAGGAACCATAATAGAAAAATAGAGGCGCGGACATAAGAGCACAACACTTACCTAAGTTTTCTTCGTCACAAGATGATGGCAGTTGCGATTGATTGTCAATTATTTAAGTTGTAGCCAAAACATTATTTTCGGAAGATAACTCTGCTACAGACCACTATGTACACTTCTTTAAAATAGACAGGTTTTACAAAAGTTTTAATACAATTGAATTTATGTATACTTTTGTAATTATTAACGTGGAGCGATGATGATGCGGTGTGTGTTCGAAGATTAAAGCGTGACTGTCTGACAGTGGCATATGGTCGGTACTTCGGTAGTAAACTAGGTAAGTAATTTAATATATTTGATTACTTTTTAGAGTTTCGTTATAAACAAAGACCTTTCTTTGTTTTGACATTGGAAATGTCTTTTCGTTCGCTCTCTAGTATAGGCTCCGATTTCACGAAAAAGTGCGATCCCCTTATATCTCGTAGAGTTGTGAAGATATGATATTGAAAAAAGGTGTCAAAAGATGCGTATTCACGAGAGATGTAAGGTGCAAAAAGAATTATTTAAAAAAGTCAAAAACGAAAAAAGTTATGGCCCAAATTGTGTGAAACATTTTTCAAGGTTTTGTAAACAACCAAAGAGGCAAACAATGAACAAGAAGGAAGGTTCCAGTTTTGTGGCAGCTTTTTCAGCTACTGTAAATGAAAGCGTGAGTGACAATTGGTATATAGACTCGGGTGCCTCCTGCATATGACGGGAAGAAATGATTGGATGTACAATGTCTCCGAACCATCTGTAAAGAACATTACAGTTGCAAACAGGAAGCCATTAGCTGTGAAAGGAGTTGGATGTGTGGACATTCCAATAAATCAAGAAAACCAGATACAAGTTAAAAATGTTTTGTTTGTTCCCGGGTTGGCTGCAAATTTATTGTCGGTCAGTGCTATAGTGAGAAATGGATTTAAAGTTCAGTTTAATAAGGGATGTGAAATCCAAGATGGAAATGGCAAGGTAATATGTACTGCAACATTATTCAATAACTTATATATCATGAACACAAATAGGGAAGTGGCTAACTTGACATCAAGTTCGGCAGGCTGTAGCAGCACCCATCTGTGGCATTTGCGGATGGGCCACTTAAATATTTCAGATGTGAAGAAGTTGCCTAATTGTACTGTGGGTGTGACTCTGACTCGGGATATTAAAAGTAATGTCACCTGTACTCACTGCATGGCAGGCAAGCCAGGTTGCCATTCAACAATATTGGTTCCAGGGCCGTCAAACCTCTGGAACTAGTTCACTCCGACTTGTGTGGCCCCATGGAGAACTCATCAATTGGAGGTATGAGATATTTTGTTACTTACATAGATGATTTCACACGAAAGGTTCATGTCTATTTACTCAAAGATAAGTTGAATGTTTTAGAGACTTTTAAAGATTTTAAGTTGAAAGTAGAGAATGAGTTGAACCATAATATAATAAAGCTTCGTACTGATAATGGTAAAGAATACTGTAACTATAATTTTGAAAAAACTCATCAGACCTCTATTCCATATACACCACAGCATAATGGTCTTGCAGAAAGAATGAACAGGACTTTAGTAGAACGGGCAAGATGCATGCTATTCTATGCCAACCTGGAGAAGAAATTCTGGGCCGAAGCTTTGGCAACTGCTGCATATGTGGTAAACCGTTCCCCGACAAAGTCACTAGATGGTAAAACACCTTATGAATTGTGGAAAGGTAAGAAACCGAATTTGTCTCATATAAAGATATTTGGCTCCGTTGCTATGGTACACGTACCAAGAGAAAAACGCCAAAAATGGGATAAAAAGTCTATTAAAATGATATTAGTGGGCTATTGTGAGAATTCTAAAGGCTATCGTTTAATAGATCTAAAAAATAATAAAATTGTGAAAAGTAGAGATGTAACTTTCATGGAGGATTATGATGAAAAAGCTAGTATGCAAAATTTATGTGAAAATTGTGTTCCAGCAGAGGAAAGTCAATCAGCCACTGCCAGACCTGCCTCACCAGTAGCGGAGAGCTCCGGGATTACTCATGTCAGTCAGAAACAAGACACACAAACTCCGGAGTCATCAACATCAACACCTGTGATGTCAGCACCAGACTCGGTTACACAAGACACCAATAGCGATGGCTCAAGTGAGTATGACACTGACACTGGAGAACTCGATGACAGTTATCAACCCCCACAACCAGTGAGACAAGACTGCGACAGTCATACTACAGTAAGATCAACTCGATCACAGGTGAAGCGTGCACAGAATGAAAGTCTATTATGCATGTTTACTGGTTTATCTGATCCACAGACTGTTGAGGAGGCACTCTCATCATCCGAAGCTTCAGAGTGGAAGAGAGCGATGGACGAGGAATATGGCTCTTTGATCGAAAATAAAACATGGCATCTTGTTGATCTACCTAGTAATAAAAAGGCATTATCTAGCAAATGGGTATTTAAAACAAAAACTGACCAACGGGGAAATATTATCCTAACTAATATTATAAGTGAGAAAGTGAGTTTGTTTGTTTGTTTGTTATTCCTTCACGGCTTAACTAATCATCCGATCATTATGAAAATTTGTATACATATTGTCAGGGGTACAGAGCCCAACATAGGCTACTTTTTATCCCGTGAAAGTATGTCTATCCAATGGGAAAATATTTTTTCTACTATAGAGGGCGCTTTAACGGCCAACAGATGGCACCACAAGTCGCGCTATGGGTTGTTTTGTTGTCAAACGAGATCTATCCTACTAATATTATACAACATAATTATGTAAAATATAAAGATAAATAATAATATGCTATTTTGTCTTAATAAAATTATCAAAAGTTAAAAATTTCTCAAGAGTAGTTGCGATAATTAGCGTCATAGGTTCGTATTGCTTTTTGTTTAGTAGTTTTAACGTTGTTCACTAGATGGCGTTGTAATGAGTCACGAAAATGATTTTTTTATTTTTAATGCAAAAAAATGTAAAACAACATCTAAAAAAAAAATTATGCAAAAAAATTACGGGTTGCACTCCGGGAGTGCCGGCAGAAGTGAAAACTCAAACATCAACGTTGTGCATTTTCAGCGCCGCCGCTAAAGAAGTTTTCACTTCAAAAAAGCATCAGCACCAACAAGAATTGAATCCAGGAGTCATCTGAGTCATTCATACGTTTCTTCATTAAATTTTTTAAATTCGTCATTCATTAGAAGTCTGCGGGGCGCGGGCGCAGGGCGATGCCTGCCCCGCGACGCGACTTCCTGGGCCCGCCGGAGGCGCAGGTTTTTTTTTGCTTTTATACACTAAGGTGGCAAACTAGCATACGGCCCGCCTGACAGTTCCGTGAATGATTCACAGAATCATAACGGGCGGCGCCATCACTGGCGTGCGTGGGGCCCTATAACTTTTAGTACAGGTACAGCTGATCATAGGTACTTACAAATAGCCCACAGATGTCGTTACACAACGTTTACAAATAAATCTTTATTCTAATAATAAAACGACTTTGGTTGATTATTAATTAATTCATAAAGAATTCAAAAAATATGTTTTTTTTTATATATTTAATTTATTTTTATTTTCAGACAATTTGAGTCCATAATGGCGTTAGTTAAGGTGATACTTAATAGCTATGAGTTAAAATATATTAATTTCAATTTATAATATGTCATAGTAACAGAATTAATAATTTTATTTTTAAATAAAATAAAATAAAATCAATTAAAAATATAAACGAGTAAATAATAACGAGGAATAATAATAAATGTCATATTTAATAAATTTCAAATAAAAAACGCCATCTAGTGAACAACGTTAAAACTACTAAACAAAAAGCAATACGAACCTATGACGCTAATTATCGCAACTACTCTTGAGAAATTTTTAACTTTTGATAATTTTATTAAGACAAAATAGCATATATTATTTATCTTTATATTTTACATAATTATGTTGTATAATATTAGTAGGATAGATCTCGTTTGACAACAAAACAACCCATAGCGCGACTTGTGGTGCCATCTGTTGGCCGTTAAAGCGCCCTCTATAGTAGAAAAAATATTTTCCCATTGGATAGACATACTTTCACGGGATAAAAAGTAGATTATGTTGGGCTCTGTACCCCTGACAATATGTATACAAATTTTCATAATGATCGGATGATTAGTTAAGCCGTGAAGGAATAACAAACAAACAAACAAACAAACAAACAAACAAACTCACTTTCTCATTTATAATATTAGTTAGGATTAGGATTAAACATGTGACAGAACTTATGACCTGACTAGGTATGTGTCTATATATGTATGTATATGTAGGTATACTAATATTAGATTATAATTGTGCCGCGTTTTAGATATATATAAATATGTATGTGTGTGTATGTATGTATATATATTTATAAAATTCATTTTAAATACCCACCGTCTTGAAGATTAAATAACGGATACTGTTTCTTCAGAGTTCTTTTTTTGTTCATTTACCTACTAACATTTTACATTTTATTAATCACTTTTGTAATATAATTTGTCAATTCTCTCAAAATTCTACTCGAGATTTCTTGGATTTTTCTTTATGTTAACAAACCGGGTGGGGACCTGGTGACCTGTGATACAGGTTCTTCGGATACCTAGTTCAGGCGCCAGTTCTCCACAATTTCAAATGTTTCATTTATATATAACTTTCTTTGCTATCACCAGTCTAACAGTCTACTACTTGTTTAATTTTAATATTTATTATGTACTAGATTTTGCACGCGGCTTCGCTCGCGGTTAATTTTATGATTAAGATCACGTATAGCGTGACTTGTGGCGCCATCTGTTGGCCGGCAATTGCGAATTGCAGCGCCATCTATAGTAGAAAAAGTATTTTCCCATTGGAATGACATACTTTCACGGGATAAAAAGTAGCCTATGTTGGGCTCTGTACCCCTGACAATATGTACACAAATTTTCATAATGATTGGATGATTAGTTAAGCCGTGAAGGAATAACAAACAAACAAACAAACTCACTTTCTCATTTATAATATTAGTTAGGATTTTTTTTGTTATTACTATTGCATGTCATTTTTGATAGACTGTAAATGCTCTAATGTAATTGTGGAGAGAATAAATAAATAAATAAATAAATCTAAAACTGATCCCTGAGTTTATTATGATGTCAAAAGAGGAATTTATATTGCTGATTGGGTTGATGACATAATAATATTTTGTTATCAGCGAGAAACTACAGAGATTCTCAAGAAAAATCTATGCGAAAAATTAAATATGAAAGATCTTGGCCAAGCAGAACAATGTGTAGGTTTAAACATACATAGACAGAAAAATTCAATTACATTGGACCAGGAGAAGTACATAAATGAGGTATTATCTAGATTCAACATGTCAGATTGCAAACCGGCTAAAACCCCTATAGAAGTTGGTCTGAAATTTAATGAAAGCAATGAAGCTGCGTATGACTGCCCTTATCAGCATGCTATAGCTCAGGGAATGAGACCGGACCTCTCCTACGCTGTCAATACTCTCAGTAGATATAATAAGCAACCCAATTCTGAGCACTGGGCTGCAGTAGAAAGAGTGATGAGATACTTGCAGGGCACTAAGCATTATAAACTTACTTATACCAAGAATGGTCAAGATAACATCACAGGATTTTGTGATGCGGATTGGGCGAGTGACACTCGTGACCGTAAGTCGTGCACGGGATATATTTTTATTTTGCAGGGAGGTGCAGTGTCGTGGGGCTCGCGGAAGCAACAAACCGTCGCCCTCTCCACAGCTGAGGCTGAGTACATGGCCATGTCAGCGGCAGCCCAGGAGGCATTATGGCTACAGCAGCTGCAGGGAGAACTTGGCAGACAGCGTGATCACATCCTGGTCATCCACAGCGACAGTAAGAATGCAATAAAACTTACAGCCAATGATTGTTATCTACCGAGATCTAAACACATAGATATTAGATATCATTTTTTAAAAGAGCATGTAAGCAGTTTAAGGTTAAAGTTTTGTTATGTAAAGGTGTAATATTGGTGTTGTATGGGAGCGAGTGATAGGTTCGGGTTCTGAGTAAATACTGTTTATTCATAATTGATACATAACTTATTATACTACTTACACTACATACACTACACCTCCCCCCTTTAAAGAAAAAAAAAATGAAACTAATTTTAATTTTTTTTTTTAAAACAATTAACAAGAACAAAATTAAAATGAATACCAATAGGAATGCGCTGAATCGTAATTCACACAAATGAATAACAACTTGATTGTATTACTATCCTATACGTGAAACTTTATACAAAACTAATTATGGGAAAGAATGTAGTGCATAATATGAAACCTTATAAATGAGTTTTACATTTCATTATGATTTATTATAACTATTTATCTTATTAACTTACAACTTTATATAAAATCTGTATTTAAAAATTTAGGTTTTGAAACAAAAATACAATTTAAACTATAAACCATCAAAAATTAATGTAAAAATTAATTAACTATAAAAATTTAACATAAAATAATGCCAGGAGTCAAAATTTTGAAAAAATGTAACGAAACAACTCTTAGATTTATTTAAATCTTTGACATACTTATAAAAAAAAATTAAAGATTTTATTAAGAACAACTATAAAAAAAATTATTACTATTATATTATTATTATAACAATGAAACTTTTATGATAACAACAAAAATTATGATACCCAAAAATAATATGAAAAATATAAAATATAAGTCTGTTTAAACATTGTTATTATTATATTTCGCTCTACCTACTCTATTATCTACTACTTTGTCTCTATTATATTATTTACTCTAAGTTATACCTACTGATCTAATATTGTATATTTTATTATACTCTATTCCGTTGTATTTCTCACGTTTATAATATGTTCCATACTTTTTATTATGATCTTTATTTCGTATGTTATATTTAAGACATTTTTTATACTTTACGTAATTGTTTCTTTTCTTAGTTTTCTCTTTAATTATATATTTAAGATTACATGTAAGATAACTTCTTCTTACCATTTTATTTATTATTTTATTATAATAATTACTTTTTATCTTAATATTTCCTTTCACATAATCTTTTTTCCCTTTTATATATCTTAATTTAATTTTTCTTAACATATTCATAAGATTTATTTTATTTTTATTAAATCTTAAGTTTATACTTTTATCTTTTTTATTTGTATTTAAAATACATTTATTTTTCGTCATATCCTTGGATTTAAACTTATTTTTCTTTTTATTAATTTTAGTACGTTTACTTTTTATACTTTTTGGTTTTACTTCTAATTTTACATGATCATTAACGGTATTATTTTCTTCTAATTTCTCATTAAATAAATCATTTAAATCAAATAAATTATTATTTTGATTCTCTTCTAAATTATTATCATTGAATAAGTCAAATAAGTCATTTACATCGCATAAATTTAAAATTTCTTTATCTGTATTGCACTCAACAACAGGCAGCGTTTGCTGACTCTGCTGAACGTGAGCAATGCATGTGAACGACATAGGATCTGTTGATGTCGTCATGCCAGAATTATTTGTTTCGTAACTTATTTGTGAATTGAATTTATTTTTATAAGACATCCTTTTGTGATAATAATTATTGGTAAAATTTTGTTTATTTAAATTTATAATAGTATCTTCGTCGATAGTTGACTGTATGCATTGAGATAAAGTATTGAATTTTCGGCTAGAAATTATAACATATAATCGGAAATTATTTAATCCTTTGCAAAAACAATTTATTGCAGTTTTTTCGTTAACGGGGCCTATTATTTTAATTTGAGACAGATCATCTTCACATTGGGCATAGGTAAGATCTATGAAAAGATTCTCCACCTCTGCTCCATATTCTTGAATTGATCTATAACCTTGTTTTATATTTAATAATGCATTTAATAATACGTGCGGTGATTTTTTAGGTAAAAAATGTTTTTTCATATCAAAAATTAAGCTATTTACGTCTACATAATGTTGTTTTAATAAAAAATTTGCGTTCTCTGTCAATCTAGTTTTTAAAATGAAATTAATTAAAAATTGTTGAGACTGTCTATTTAAAGTGCTGCTGTAAAATTCTATATTATTTATTAATTCTCTTGTAACTTTATCATTATTATTCATGACTGGTAAAAAGGCAATCGCAGTTTCTAAATCAAAATTATCTCCCATTTTTACTTAGGTATTTTAAAAAAAACTTATTTATCACAAATTACAAAAAAAATATATCTCTAACCCAAATAATCTCCTTTTTTTTTATTGATAAAAAAAAATTGTCGTACTAAAAGGATACTTGTTTTCGTCTTGTCCGAGTATTTTGCGTTGTTCCGCCGTGATGCCTCTCTTCGCTGCTGCTTCTCTGCTGGGCTAGCTGAGGCTTGAAAATCCTTGAAGTCCGTGCGACGAATTGGGCCGGGCTATACCCTGGACACCATCCTGGACTCGTACGCTTCTTTTTTCTTTCTTCTTTCTTCGTATTATTAATATTTCTTACTTCAATACTTCATATTATAATATCTTCTAACTTCATTATATTTTCTTCATTTTTTCACATAACATTAAACTTCTTTCTTCAGTTTTCATAATACTTCATTATATTTCTTCACACTTATGTATATCTTCATTTTCCATTCTTGAATACTTCTTACTTGATATTCTTCTTAATTATTTTTTCATATTTAAATCTTCATTTTTCTTTCTTCATATTTTTCTTGAAATCTTCAACTTAATGTAATTTCTTCTTAATTATATTTTCTTATATTTATTCTTCTTACTTAAATCTTCAATATTATTATTTTTCTTAAATCTTCATAATTAACTTCTTCTAATATATTTTTTTCTTTTCTTCTATTATTTTAAATTTTAATTATTAATAAATGGCCGCGCCGGCGCATGGCTGCGCCGACTGGCAGGGTCGCCATGTAATATTGGCGTTGTATGGGAGCGAGTGATAGGTTCGGGTTCTGAGTAAATACTGTTTATTCATAATTGATACATAACTTATTATACTACTTACACTACATACACTACAAAGGGTACAGAAAATGTTTCAGATATCCTAACAAAGGGAACGACTATAGATAAGCATTTACATTGTGTAGATAGCATGGGGTTGCGTTCTGGGGGGGGGTGTAGGAATTTAGAACACAACCAAGTTAGTTCCTTAATGTAATGCGCCATCCGTCCGGTGGCGCTCTGTTCTCTCTCTCTCGCCTGTCATCTTGTAATGTAACGCGTGTGCAATTTTACTCAGTAATAAAACTAATTAATTGTTAATTACATTTCTTTATTTGCTCCAAAACCCTTCAGTTACTGACAAAATAATTAATAAAAATAATCCGGACACACTGTACATAAAAATATTACCTGTGATACCATATAAGACCCTTTCCAACCAAACAATGGTTTGAGAAACATATAAAATTGACACCGTATTGTTCCCATATCGCTTGCCACTCGGTAGCTATCAGTCATGGTTGTGAAGTAATTAACAATATTCTCATTTCCATTCTCAGTTCCTTACGATGTCTAGGGGTGTACTAAGAAAGGATATTTCAAAAATCCTACGGGAAACCGAGATATACGCAAACGAAGTTGCGAGGGTATATCAACGCACAGCCCAAACCGCTGGGTCTAGAGATTCCAAATTTGGCATGTAGGTTCCTCACGACGTCTAGGGATGTACTAAGAAAGGATTTTTCAAAATTCCCACGGGAAACCGAGATATACGCATACGAAGTTGCAAGGGGACGCACAGGCCAAACCGCTGGGTCTCTAGAGAATTTGGTATCTCTAGATACCAAATTTGACATGTAGGGTCCTTATAAGGTCCAGACCGACCGGACCGGACCGGAACGGACCGGACCGGATCGGAACGGATCAGACCTGATCGGTCTGGAATGAACCGCACCGTACCGGGCCGTGCCGGATCCGATCGACTGTAGGTTCCTTACGACGTCTAGGGGTGTACTAAAAAAGGATTTTTCAAAATTCCCACGGGAAACCGAGATATAAGCAAACGAAGTTGCGAGGGTATATCAAATTTGGCATGCAGGGTCCTTATAAGGTCCGGAACGACCGGACCGGATCGGAACGGATCAGATCTGATCGGTCCGGAAGGAACCGCACCGTACCGGACCGTGCCGGACCGGACCGGATTTTTTTTCAGAAGAAATATATGCTAATTGGTATGTAGGTTTCTTATCAGGACCGGACCGATCGGACCGGACCGGACCGACTGGACCTGATCGGACCGGACTATATATATAAAATTCAAAGTCCTGACTGACTTAACTTTATATCAACGCACAGCCCAAACCGGTGGATCTAGAGATTCCAAATTTGTACTGTAGGTTCCTTACGACGGCGACATCTAGGGGTGTACTAAGAAAGGATATTTAAAAATTCCCACGGGAAACCGAGATATACGCAAACGAAGTTGCGAGGGTATATCAAATTTGGCATGTAGGTTCCTTACGACGTCTAGGGATGTACTAAGAAACGATTTTTCAAAATTCCTACGGGAAAACGAGATATACGCAAACGAAGTTGAGAACGCACAGCCTAAACCGCTGGGTCTAGAGATGCCAAATTTGTCATGTTGGGTCCTTATAAGGACCGAACCGACCGGACCGGACCGGATCGACCGGACCTGATCGGACCGGATGGAACCGTACCGTACCGGGCCGTGCCGGACCGGAATTTGTTTCTGAAGAAAGATATGCTAATTGTTACTACGCAACGCAGGCGAAGCCGCGGGCGGAAGCTAGTTATAATATAAACATTAACTCTACATAAATTACACTGTCACTGGAATCTAAACTTCTTTATTTACTATGTAAAACTTGTGTTTCTTTCCTAATACTCCCCATATTACAGCAATGTTAAATATAACAATGTTACATGGAAAGGCTACCAGTGCACCACAAACAAATAAAGTTAATTTTAATGCTCCAAAAACATGTATAGGGAATGATTTAATTATTCCAAAAATATACATATAAAAATTCACAGCTCCTATAAAACCACAAACCACATCGAAAAAGTGTGGACAAGGGATAGGGCATATTGCCGCCAACAGCACGTTACTTGTGGACAACGGCAGCGTCACCCACGAATAACATGATATTGCTAGAAATATTTTTTGAAGAACTGGTATTTCCGAGTGTACTACTAAAAGTATACCTTGAATCCATCTTTTCCTCTGTTGAATGAAATCCATTAAAGTAAAAGGAGACTTTTCCCACATCTCACCTTCCACAAAATTGAATGTGTAACCTAGAGTATAAGCTTTCATTGCAAAATAGCAATCTTCTGCCACAGATCCTTCCAGCCCATTGTCAAAAGACACTCGTTTTTCAGCACGCACCTGAAATCATAAAATTAATAGTTACAACTTATATTAATTATATGTATAATTAGTTCCAATGTTTAGCAATCTAGGAATATTTAAATGTATTGAAATATACCTGTGCTACGATATATGATCCTTTCCAACTAAACAATGGCCTATGGAACATATAAAATTGAAAGCGTACTTTTCCCATATCTTCCGCCACTCTGTAGCTGTCAGCAATGGTTGTAAGGTAATTAACAATATTCTCATTGGCATATGTAATGAGACCTTGCCCAAATACATGACGACCATCAAACACAAAATTCAATATTCCTCTAATGGAGTTCTCAGTCAGTAAAGTTTCTTCATCAAGATGGACAATCCAATCACTATCTGCTAGAATATTGACATCATCTTCTAAACAATACTGTAGTGCACGAGATTTGAATAGTGCTCCAGTTTTGGTTTTGTATTCAGGTGGCACCACCACCTCCCTTATTCTAGTGTGGTTGGGCAAATTGAGTGCTTTGTCAGTGACAACTTCAATCATAAAATGTTCTACTCCAGCATCAATGCACAAATTCATGTTTCTTGTTACATTATCCCTCACAAGCTTTGGGAAGTTCCCCCTGGTGACTATTCTTATACAGATGAAAGGTGCCCGCAGTGAGGATTCTTTAAGAGTGACTTTTCCAGGGAAGGTATTATATATTATTAACCCAAAGAAGGTGCATAAAGACTCTGGCAATGACAGCAGTATTAGCGATCTTAGGATGTACAGTATAAATGTACCTAATATTCCATAAGACTCCCAAGGATCAAACACGTCTTTTTTGTTACCATTCACATTAATAACTCCAGTAAAATCAAGGAATAAATATATGAAAGATAAAAATGTAATACAATGTAATAGGTGTTTTATTCTTCCTTTTAACATTCTGAAACAAGAACAGATTTAAAAATGTTTCATATAATATTATTTTCACAGAATGTAGGCAATAACAAGTAAGTTTTATAGGTATAACACCAAATCTTTGCTTAGCACCAGCAAAATTTATATTAAAATATTGTGGGGTAACTAACGGGGAGTGGTATCCGTAGGCTTTTAAACTAGAGCGAGATATCAAAGGAAGGAACCATAATAGACATAAGAGCACAACACTTACCTAAGTTTTCTTCGTCACGAGATGATGGCAGTTGCGATTGATTGTCAATTATTTAAGTTGTAGCCAAAACATTATTTTCGGAAGATAACTCTGCTACAGACAACTAGGTACACTTCTTTAAAATAGACAGGTTTTACAAAAGTTTTAATACAATTGAATTTATGTATATTCTTGTAATTATTAACGCGGAGCGATGATGATGTGGTGTGTGTTCGAAGATTAAAGCGTGACTGTCTGGCAGTGGCATACTGTAGTATGGTCGGTACTTCGGTAGTAAACTAGGTAAGTAATTTAATATATTTGATTACTTTTTAGAGTTTCGTTCTAAACAAAGACCTTTCTTTGTTTTTTGGTTTGGTTTGTTGAACCTAGTTTAGTCTTGTCCGTCCGTTTGCCTGTCTGTGGCTGAACAGATTGTCTTGAATATAATAAAAAAATATTCTCGATCAAGTAGTCTTTCAAAAATTATTCAAGAAGCAAAGACTATGTTTCTGCGATGTTTTTTGTTTTAGCGAAGAGTTGTATATACTGAGTCATGATAAGGCTGCAGCATCAGATTAAGGTCGCCAAGTTGTTGCGATATTATAAAAAAAAAACACTTATACAAAATTTCAAATCGATCAGAGAAATTGATGTAGAAGTTGTTAATTTCCTTTAATAACTAGAAAAGAGCTGATTATCTTCAAAAGGCTGAACTGTGTTTTTAATCAAACCTGAAAACACTCTCGATCAAATTACCTTTCAAATAAAATAAACTGAATAAAGTAGACAAGTAAGTACCTATAATAGACTATTATTTAAACTATACGTATTATCATTTAAATCTAAATAACGAAAGTTGTAGTTCTGTAGCCCTCTAAATAGCTTGATAAAGTTGGGGTTAAGTGGCGACGAGGCAGGGCGGCCTACTCGATTGCGGGCAGCGCGGTCAGCTGGCTATTGGACGAACAAACGGTAAACGAAAACCATGCCCTTTTAATTTAATAGAAAAGGGTTTTTGAAATGAATATTAACATGATTATTATATTATTTAATTAAACGCTTATTAGGTGTATTCACATGTTTTTGTTTTATTCAGTAGATATTGAAAATGTCCTATCTAGTTCTTCGAATCCGAAAAATTATAAGAAGTATATAAATCTATTTGTATTGTAATTCGAGTCAGGTCAATACTAGTAAAAATTGGTATTGTTTTTCTTGATATTTTCATATCAGATTAGGTAGGCACCACGGCCCATTTCTTTGCTTCCTCAATAAAAAAATAAGAGTTTAGCGTGGATAACGTCCGGGGAAAATAAGATAAAATTACCGCGTGTATATCTATTCCCGGAAGGGTCGGCACATCATATTAAGCGACAGGCATTTTTTGAACTTTTGTAATAAAATAATATTATATTTCGTCTCAATGTGTTCTGTATAGCTATTTCTAGGCGATTTCAATTTGAACGTTATAAATTATAAGTTTTTAGGTAGTTGTCTAGTTAGTGGAATGTGAAATGTCAAAGGAGCAGCGCACACGAGTACGAGTTTTCAGATAAGCCCTGAAAGCAGAATAATACGTACCCCGCCCCATCCCAATGCTCTGGCGAGATCGTTGCCAGTGCCGAGAGGTAGCACACCGACCGCGGGCCGCGAGCCGATCCGGTCGAGCACGCTCAGCACCCAGCCCACGGTGCCATCGCCGCCGCAAGCCAGCACGCGCAGATTTGGCACCTTACGGAACAACTCCAATCTGTAAACATTACACACATTTAAGTTTTAGTGTCATCACCTTAATGATAATTTGAAAAAAAAATTGACAATGCGTATAGGGTTAAAACTTAAGTGCAAAACATACAAAGAATGATTGCGAACCTGGGTCAGCTCCGTTTTTTATAATATGTATACTGTCAAAATACAGAACATGTCGGCGTATTGGAGCGAAAGTAACGACATCGTTCATATAAAAAAAGTGAAATAGAGCGCCAGCTAACCCGCCCATGGTCTATGTGTTTCGCATGTGACTCTCTAAATACTCTTACACAATTTATTATGTGTGACAAATAGTTCTTCGGGCAACAACGACGTGTTGAAGATTTTAGATTCGTGATTGTATAAGCGATGGTGCCAGCAATAACCCATTTCTTTTTCTTAGGTTCTTACTATAAATTATGGACTTATTGGTTGACAAAATATAATAAAAAAATACATACAATGAAACATAGAACCTCCTCCTTATTTGAAGTCGGTTAAAAAGTTATACGATTTGACTAGCGGATTGGTCCCGTCATGTTTGACGACACACAAAAGTTGCTGATCCCAATTTAGACTACCTGGATATCCTGTGTTATCGTGAAAAATCACAACGAGGTTACTGTCTGTCACATATTATTAAACAAATTTGTGTGTGAAAAAGGCTTTTGAAAACCTCTAAACGCTTATACAAAAAGTAGGTAGGTAGGTATACCAAAAGGGATTAAACGATGTCCCACTGCATCGCGTGACAGTCGTTAGATTTTTCACTACGTAGCTAAATAGCCAGCGAGCGGAAATGAACTTTAGACATATTGTTATAGAGGGGTGGCGTTTAATGACTGGATTTTATGTGATAAGCCTACGTTTAGCGTGAGTGGACATTATAAAATACACTAACAACCTAAATGGTATTTTATTTTGATGTCAAACATTTTATTTTATTGTAAAATAACAGAAGACGCGATATTTTTTATTTATTATGCAAAAGAAGATGTTTTAGCGCGATTAAATCGCATCAAAAATAGTTTTCTGAGACACAGATAGTGTGTATAAAATTTATATTACATAATATTACTTAATTCTATGTTCAAATATAAAAAGTAATGTGAAGTCTCAAATACATCGTTTTATAAAGTGTGATTTTTTGAAAAAATTTCATTCGACCAACCCTAATAATAGTAAAACAATGTTACCGGTGAATAAAAAATTTCACCTAACAATCACGTCGCCATAAAAAGTTTCATAAAATAATTTTAAGAAAAATGGAAGAAATATATACCCGGGGCCCGGTCCACCTTGAGTCAAATCGAACACCTGTCGTGGATTCAACAGCCATTGGAATTTTTGCAGCAGTTTGGCGCCCTGGTTGCCGCCACTCTTCGGGTTTATGAAGACCAACACGGGTCTGACGATAGCAGTCGGTATCGGTTTTATAACAAACGTCTTTTGTTCATTTTTCGAGTCCTTCCCCTTCTTTTTAGAGGCACTTTTCTTTTTAGGTGATTTTCTGAGCGATGATTTGAAACTTCCCCTCCTCGGTAATTTCACGATCCACGAAGGCGGCACTATGATATTAGATTGTGAACCTAATAAAGAATAATTTATTAGTTAGCTCGTTAACGGAATAGAATAGGCTATAACTTCGTCATATAAAATTATAGCGGACAGATTAAATTATTGTTTATTTATAGAGAAGGAGCAAATATTTCTCGCTAACGGTTATTAGCTATAACTTCGGGAATAGATTTTATATATAAGTCAAAATGTATAATTATTGAGTTAAGGGTGGGCAACACAAACGTGTCTTCTCATCCACTGTTGCACAGGGCAGTTCTTGAAGGCAACCAATGCAAGAAAATATGTGGAACGAAGTGTGGCCAACTCTTTACATTAAGTGCTTGTAAATGTAATAAGATTGTACTTGCCTAATGAGCATTCTTCTCCTATTCGTTGAAGGTTAAAGCAACTTTCTTTATTGTGGTATGCATCTTTACACCAGGAACAGCTCAGGGCTACGATGTCTTTTGAACTAAATGATAGTTTTGCTTGCAGCGACTGGAGACAAAAAAAAACTAAAATTAGCAACCAAACAGTAGCATTAAAAATCAATAAAATGTGACTTCGCATCGTACGTATCATACATCTATCACTCTATTCACAAGGAGTAGGCAGAGCCACGCTTTACCTAAGATTCACATTTCTAAAATATTAGATCTCAAAGTCAATAAAAATATTAGTATCGTATACCTTAGGTGAATTTTATAAATGTGTAGCAAATTGTTATTTATAGCATCTCATAAATGACAGATATACGCACTCGGTCCGAAAATTCAGTGTCTAATGGCTTGTGAACGGAATTTCGTGTTGGCATACACCACTCACAGCAGCCGCGTCGCAGGGACTGACAACAATCATGCAACACACATACAAGTAACAAGAAAAAACTTACACTTTAATTATAAGGTTATTGAATTTTTAAAGTAAGCATAGGAATTACTGTGTTATTTTATTAGATAAAGTGTATAAAGCATCGTACACACCAGATAATGTTAGACACGTGAAGCCTAACATTCACTGGAAACGTCGCATACCAGCAGGCAACGTCGCGCACCAGCTGTCAGCGTCAATATGCAACGTTGACAGCTGGCTCGAGTCGTAACATGATGAGCGCAGCGGCTTGTTTGTTTACGTGCAATATAGAGAAAGTAAATGTTTTCATGCAGTTGAGCATATTGCAAAGTGGAGGTGGTGATGTGCAAACAGAAGCTCCTCTGGCGACATATTATTAACGGATGATCAGCTTAGATATGCAAAGTTGCGATGTTGCTAGTAGTAGAGCAACAAATTGCGCGTCAAATGATATGTAATGGACGTAAAGTTTCATACAATATTGCATAATAACACATACCATATTATTATTGGTAAAAGTAATCAATAAGTATACTACAGATTAGATACTATCATAATTAGATACATTTATTTGAAACAGAACAAAGTGAGTAAGTATAGCCACAGAGCTTTAGCTGTAATCTGCGCATACCTTTCAGCCTAGACAATGTCTTTAGAAACCCCAAATAGAAAAATAAACGACATTTGAACACATTGTTGAGCTGTAGTCATAAGGGAGAATTATACAGAGTGTGAGTGTCGAGTCGCGGCGCGACACATGGATGTCGGTTTCAAAATTATTACCGCAGCAAAGCCTTATTTATTTTGTAACGATATCTATAAAACAATTCAATAAAAAGTAAACTGTGATAGTACGTCCATCGTCAATGGTAACTTAAATTGTCAACAACCCTGTATTATTACAAAGTATGACACATTCTTATATTTTTCATGCAAAAGTACATAAATCTAGATTTCCATAATATATTCATTAAGCTTAGTAATTAAAACTCAAAAGATATGCAAAGTAACTAAGAATAAAAATAATTTAATGTAAAAAAATCAGGAGTTCGCATGAAAAAAGAGACCCAAACTCTGCAGCTTAAATTTCAAAGTCGCGTCATGTAAGGCAGGTGGCTGATATGCAAACACGTCATTAAAAATGAAGTTTTAATTTCGCTTCGGGCTTGTAAAGTTCGTGTCACATGCGATCTGTATGCGGCGTAAATGCAAATGATTTTAGCTTGACAAAGTACGGCGAGAGGGCGAGCGGTTTCGAGGGCGGGCGCCGCACGCCGCACCTTACTCGCGTATCATTCATTCATGATATTATTCAACTGACAGATTGTATTTACGTGTACGAGCAATATGCTGAAACGGCTGCGGCTACTTTATGATTTACATTCCGCGCATATGTATTCGAATCGGTGAGTATTTATTTAATTTTATACCTTCAGTGAAAGCTTTGAATTGCTTCCAATATTGTAATGGCGAGAATTTTTTTATCACGTCATGTTGTAGAATGACGTGGTATGCATTCTCTTTATTACGAAAAAATCTTGTAGTGGTATTTTAAGTTTCAATTAAATTGCAAATTGCACGCACTATATTTTCGTTTTTTTTCGAATACCGTATGAACTTAATTACGTAGGTATATAACTTTCATTATTTTGCTGGTGTGGGTCGTCTGCCGTTGGGCGGCGCATTCCGAAACTGAGTTTTAATTACGAGCCTGTGCGTAATATTTGCTTCACCGCAGCCTACATTCGCGGGGCGAAGTAATTTTGCTGGCATACAGTGCAACCTTACCACAATAACGAATGCGCTACAAACTCACTTTCATAAAAAACCTTTAAATCTCATTGTGTTATATACTTCAACTGAAATTGTTTGTCGCCACGGGCGGTCGCTTTAATTTTAATGGGCATATGTGGATCTTAGGAAACTTTTCTCATTAACCGTTGGTACAAGAATACATCGTGCAATCGATTCCTTAATTTATTAAAGACTCAATTAAGTGTTACGAGCAAGAGTCTTTTAATGTAATGGCTTCGTCTGCTTCAGCAAGCTATTGTATCTAAAGTAAGGACCCCACACGCGTTACATATTAATGAATACAAGTAAGTACATTAACGTTGAGAAAACCACTCTGTGGTCTAAATGTCAATTATAGTTCTAAGTGCTATAATTTACTAATGAAAATTAGTTGCTACTGTGTTTTGATTATTAGCATTGTTATGATCTAAGTAGTATTAGTGGTTCGATTAAAGCGTAGGTACTTCTAGCCATCTCTATTTAAAAAATCAGAAGATTCATTCGAGTAGTTCTTACAGTAGACATAGAACATAAGCTAATTAGTATATTATTTTATTATAATATGGTGGCATCAAAGTTTCCGCTCTTAAAAAGTATATACATAGTAGTGCTCTATCTATACGCCGAACATTTCGTTTATAATTAGGTACTACAACTTTGTGGAACAATATTCTCAAGTCAATCACAAAATATTACTATTTGTGTTTTTAGACTGGAGGAATTACCATTCTGTGAGAATTGTTGTTGGCGTTTAGCCAACCGTGATGGTCAAAAGGTCAAGTGACTTTTTCTATGATAGACTTCGACATTCACTTGTAACATCGAGCATTCACAATTTTTAAACTGAATTACGAACAGAGCCAAGCACAGTCCCAAAAATTCCTAGGAAAATTTTCGTGAACATTCTAACGAACGCAGTAAATTCTCCTCCTCGTCAAAAAAATATTATTCGCGAAGAAGAAGCAAAAAGCTCGAACTCACTAAAATGCTCCCTATTGTTTTTTTTTTGTAAAGTATAACAACCGGTAAAATATTAAAAAATGCTCATGCTAATTTATCTATAAAATCCATAAACATAATAAAATCGTATATTAGTTTCTTACCTTGCCACAGGCTTTACATTTGCCCTTCTCTGACCGACGGTGGACCCAGTGGTGGTGCGTGATGGTCTGTTCGCGGTACTGGCGTATTCCTACGTCGCGGAATGTAGGTTTGCAGGTAAACTGTACGCGGTCCATCAGGATGTCAATGCACACAGTGTGCGCGACGATCTTGCACGCGGAACATTTCATGCGGGACCCGTGTTTCTGTTGAAAAGAAAAAACTAAATATGAGGTTACAGAGGTTTTAAGATTTATGTACAAAGGGTCCTCCTGTTCGACGGTTAAGGAAAACACTGTGTGAAAACTTTCATGTCCAAGAAATAGTTTTTGAAACACCCAAGAAATGTTTGATTACCTCTCTGGGTTGGAAAGTTCCGATTTCAGTCGCTTTGTGTAAAACTATAATCTTCATCGTATTTTTGCGCGTAGCGGATCCCGTTCGATCGCGTTGCAATCGTGGATTAGCAAAAGGCTATAACACTAAAATGGCGGTGACGAAGACAGACTACTGAAAAGTATCAAGGCGATACTTTTATTTTAGTTGTATTATTTTGAGTATCTACGTGTGCTTCAGTCAAAATTCCAGCTTCGTGAATGCAGAGTTCGTAGAGCTTGTAATCATCCGTAAGTAGTTCTTTTTTGTCTTTCTCTAATGGTAGTAGTTTTCCAAAAAGAACACTAAAAATCGTGCTAGAAACATTTATTTACTTGAAAAGCTAGCTAATTACAAGTGCGTCAAGACCACCGACGAAGTTTCTTACAGTGGAAATAAACGAGCAGAATAAATTATTATTTACACAGCTAAAAGGCACATAAATAAACACAAATATAGTTTTATTGTTGCGCTCGCAGCCTGGGACAGCGAGCAACAGGTAGGTATTATAATAAAAAGTTTTATAATGTGAAGACAACATAATGGAACATTAAAAATATTGCCCTATATAGGCTGATATTATGGCAGTGTACCTCAAATTATCATAATTTAAACAGAGTATGTTGAACATTGAATAAATTTAATTTCATTTATAAAAATTCAGATTTTAGTTAGTGAATAGATATTAAATTAATTTTCATTTTGGCATGTAACGTATAGAATGTAATTATTATAAATGTACTGAGTTTTCTTAATAATCTTTCATATAAAATTCAGATGTTGGAAAAGTAAAGTTACATGGAATATCTATAATACCAGTTTACGATTTCTTCACTGAAACTTGAATGAAAGTAAACGCCGAAAATAATATTTTAAGGAAAGCTCATGAAAGTTACAAGCAGTGCGCTATGCATAGAATTTTCTTTGTTCAAAATGAGGTTGCTGAAAGTTTTATATTTTTAAGTTTGTACAGTCAACAAAAGAAAGATGTGTGTGTAAATAACGATTCAAGTTTTGTAAATATTACATGAAATTAAAGGCTTTTCTCGATATTTTATATATCAATAGCGTTCATATTGTACTGTCCAATAAAAAAACTTCACAACGAAGCGCGAAGCTATTCTTCTTCTATTATTAGCATAAAAATATTCTGTTCTTAGATCTAAACCCTGGATATCTCATTCATTTGTTGGCATACAACCAGAAAAGTTATTAATAATTTGTATTTAATCAATTTTTACATGCACTTTCCGGAATGTGTTCTTTTTTGTATAAAAACTACATACGAAGAGACGTTCAACATGAAGGGACAAAACATTATTATAATACATGCATAAATGTTTATTACGAATGTATTAAAACTACTATCCACATGTTTAGTTAGTTTAAATAACTATTTCTAGATTAAACTCAATTTGGTTTTGGTAACACCGCGGGCGTTTGCTAATAAAATAAATAAACTTAGTATGTGCAAACTATGATAATCCACTAAATAGTAAGCCAATAACGTTATCTTGCTTGAACAAGTTTTAGTTGAATTAATTTCCATAAATGTAATGTCATGGAAAACACATTTCTTATTCTGTATTAATAACAAATTTTATATCAATCGATCTCTCAGTGCGTTACAGTACTTTGCTGAAATATTTATAACACAAGGTAGCAAATAAGCATACGATCGCCACCTGAAGCGGATGAATACCACGGGCAGAACCTTTTGAAGAACCCTCCCTATGTTGTCCCTTGATACCAGGGAACTCGACACTATAACAGGGAGTTTCACAATGTTTAAGTTTGAAGAAGGAAACCTCCCTAGAATCGCGCAGTATATATTTTATTATGTTTTTTTATTTGTGTGTGAGAATAGATTTACTGTCGATGGCGAACAGTGCAGTTCTAGATCAATGCACTCTGTGGCATCGAAATAATCTGAAGACAGCCCATTGTACATTCCGTACACACAAAGGGAGGTAAAGTCTCTCTTAAGATTTAATGGCTCTATACCGGCTGTGAGCACAGGATCATTGACAATTCTCATAGCTCGTCTCTGAACCGGTCATTAGGCTCAAGTGGGCAAATGGATGCTACCTAGTGATGACAGCAGTAACAGGTACTCCATGTGCGGCTGGAATTGTGACTTATCAGCTTAAAGCCAGTTGACGTACCATTTTGCTCTATTAAGAACATCAAAATTGTTTGATGCCAGTTTGACCTTTTTGTTCAGATGATGATGAGATGAGTTCGAAAATTCAATATCAAGACTTCGATACTAAGTATGTATTCTGATACTATTTAGAAATCGTCAGCTGAACGGCGGGTTTATGGAAGACGTGACTTACCATCAGGTGGCATCATAGTTCGTTTTACATTTTATATTACAACCGGGTCTTAAACTATCTCCATACCAAATTTCATCTAAATCGGTTCAGCGGTTTTAATGTGAAAAGGTAACAGACAGACAGACAGAGTTACTTTCGCATCTATATATATAAAAGGAGAAGCTGACTGATTGACTGACATATCAACGCAGGGCCTAAACCTAAACTTTAAATTTTGCACAGGGGTTTCTTTTATAACGTAGGGGAGCACTAAGAAAGGATTTTTCAAAATTCCCACGGGAAAGGGAAAGCGAGATATATGCAAACGAAGTTGCGAGGGATTTACCAGTTTATAATATTAGTATGGATGTAAAAGAAAAATAACACATTTAATATTACAATGCCACTTCAGTGTGCTTGTGTACCCCAGAGTATATGTCAGTAATCTAGGCGTGATATTATTATAGTTTCAGGCTAGGTTAATGACAGTCTAAAATGTAATTAACTTCTCTATACGGCGTACACCTTGACTGAATAATAAAATGCCATTTTTGTATATTATATACGACCGGACGGATTGGGATAACGTATAAACAATTTATAACTTTGATTGACAAGGATGCTTTTTATTTCTGGAAATTAAATTCCTAAGGGAAAACACAACAACACTCTACTCATTTATATATTTTATATCCCTGAATTTTCATTGAAATGCGAAAGAGAATCGCTAAACGCTACGTGCTACGACTGCTACGAGATTTAAGACTCGTAAGTGGTTTGCGTTCTCATCGCATCATTCACACAGGGTAATTTATGATGCCAACATGTTAACCTACAATTTTGGTAATATAGCAAGCAACTTTTGTTCTACAAAATATATAAAACTGACTAAGGTTCTAGAGGTGACCAGAAACGCTACTTTACTGTTAGTAATGAATGTCATCAAGTTTTAGAACAAAACTAGTACGCTTTTCAAACTTACTACGGAACCATCATTTGAATAAAATACGTTTAATTTGTGCGTGTCTTTTTTATGACTCTACCTACCTATCACTCAAAAAAATAATTTTATAATTACTTTGAATGAAATATTTACAGTTAAACCAATGACTTTTTAATAATAGGTGTAAGACAAAACAACACGCAATACAGCCATCGGTTGAGCTGTCTTTTAGTAGGCAAATCATTGTTGATTGCATTGCGCTTTGTGCACCAGTTGGCCAGGTTACCGAGTGTAGCAATTAGCTAATGATTGCTACGGACAAGAAGACAGGCTTTTATTGCCCGCCTGACAGGTCATCGTTGCGATAATGCTGGAAGCGGACCATTAATCTTACATTCAACTAACGGCCAGCGCTGCGATCCCGCACAATAGCCAGGAAACTTGCTAATGGTTGTTGAGGAAATTACAATTTCTTGCTCTGTCGCTCAACCACCTGCCGAATACACATCGATGTTTGTTAGAAATTCAATAGGTTTTTCTACCGACGACACCTCTACAAAGCGACTCAAAGAAATCCTTTGTACAAAAGAAACAAATAATAGGAGGGGTAAAAGTGAAAGATATTTGCAAATAGGACGAAAGATAAGCCTCGTTACTGAATGAATAAAGCGGAAAGGATATCGGTGTTTTGATAGATTTTATTCGGTGTTTACAACGCTGTTTTGAGTATTTTCATTGTAGCGTTTAGAGGTTTTTGGTACCCTACGAATAACGGAAAATAAACGCACTGGATCGGTTTAATTTGTGGGAAATTGTACCCTTACGTGGTAGATATAAATTACGATAAAAAGCGTTATTATTCTCATATTATTTATAGGGATAAATTGCCCTATGGAACATGTACAAGGCAAAATTTTATCGTGTTTCTATGTACACAGTGCGGAGTATGCCATTAAGAAGTTATAGCAAATTCATAACATTTTCGCGCTTTTACGAGGTTAGACAATTTCCTCCAGACCTTCACCCCATTAACACCTTCGAAAATGTAATCGTAAATCGACTGTAAATTGCTGAGTCGTCGCCGACTATATGAGGAAACTTTTTATCAGATAAGTTACCTTACATCTGGAAAATCATAATAGTAAAACTTTGTCTTGTTTGGATTTAGCAACTAAATAGAAATAAAAATCTAATTTGTCGAAACTGTCTACACGTTTATCACAACACATTAATCATATCTGCGATACAATCAATGAATTATTTTGTGCGGTAGTAAAATAGGTACCTTGTTGAAGGCTTAATAATAGGGCAAACAAATATATTACCCGCGTTCCTACATAATCCCTTACAATCCGGAGCGAATATATCATACGTAAAACGTTTTTCATGTTACTTCCGGTCGCTTAAATTCACCAAATTGTTTACGATTTTTCATCTCTCCATATTTGCAACCTTACGAGATCTTGTTTTTAGTGGCTTCCTAAGTTAACAAGAATGAATTGGTTTATTTTATTTGGTAATATTTTTCCAGAATATTTTATTTCGTACATACAAAGAAATATAAATATATTTTTATTATTTGTGCTTCAGCGCCTCTCTGTGAGGTCACTTTACATTTATATATTTAGGACAAAATATGTAAATTCAGCTTGATTATTTAGGACTTATACATATACCTACTTACTATATATAATTGTACGAACGAATGTCCCACGGGCAACTCCTCAATCATCATGACCCGCAAGAAACCGGGAAAGTAGCATTTAAAGCGACACGGTCGCATCTGTATGACGACCTTTATATGCCGAAGTAGGCGTCTAGTCCTTGTCCACAAAAGGCACTATGGTGGAAATTCCCGTGATGTTTGTGGACGCATAGTAATAGTAATAGACGAATGGTAATAGTTAGGATTTCGTCAACTCGCGTAAGAATATATACAAAAGGATTAGCAGCGTATTCGTCTTTTGTGGCCAGGGCCTAATGTTGACTGCATCAGCACATTTATATACCAAGCAACGGTGTAATTGTAAGTAGCCGACGGCGCCGGCGTTTAAAAAAAAACGATTTTAGATAAACCAACCACGGTCAACTTATACGATAGCGTAGACCTCCCGTTGTTGAGATTAAATGTATCTGCAGCGAACAAACAACGGAGGGGCAGATTGATCTGCTCCTGTTTGTCCTCGTCACAACCAATAAAATGTTAATATTCGCGGTTCGTGTTCTCATTAATTCCGCTCCCGTATTTGAGTTTCGATATATGGAATATCCTATTTCGTTGTTTTGTTTCAATTATATAATACATAATGTAGATATATTTAGAAACGGAATTTAGTTATGTTTTCATTTGTTCGGCGGTACAGTATGGAGGAAACGTCATGAGGAAACCTGTAAGTCCAAGAAAAGGTATTCCGAAAGTATGATCTAATAAATAAGCCTGCCTTGTGGAGGTTTGACAGTGGTCGCTTCATGGAAATATCTGTGTCTTCGCTTAATCCTTTGGCCTAGATAGGACCTGTCCAATCTTAATCTCTCTTGGGATTAAGATAGGTATATTTCGTAGTATTCTGAGCTATTCTAGCTAATAGCGCCTAAACTATATTTACTAGTCCAACGATAACACCATTTCTTTTCTTTGGTAAAAAGGTACAATATAATTTTTGTGTAGAGCAGCGTAACTACTGCCTGTGCTACTATTATGAAATGGTAGTCGCTAGTAAAGACCTGACTCCTGAAACTAAGCTCAATTTTAAGTACTTAGTTAGTACCTACTAAAACGGTCATAAAATAATATATCTTTTAAGACGTATCTATTTCTCTAATTTTATTGAATTGTTTACGACGATTTAAGGCCTATGGAGAAATAACTTGTCGAGTAAAGTAATTGTCTTGTAAATTTTTAGGTTGATAGGTAAGGTACCTACTTGTTTTATTGTGGATACAGGTGTACAATAACATTGAATTTATCTACCAAAAATAAATAATTCTTTCGCAAGAATTAACGAAATGGAAAACGAGCTAAATAATTATTATGCTTGATTATGCTATAATACTAACCTGGCATTCGGCGTCGCCGACATAGCAACAGTCTCCAGACACAGAGGTGGGCGACCAGAGATGCTCCCCGCTGATGGCCACGTCGCCCCAGTCTGGCGTCGACCGAAGCACCCGCGCCCCTCCGTCGCCAGGTCGTCTGGACAGACAAAATATACTGCTCAATACATATTTATTTACAGCATCAAAAACATAACAAACAATATATTTGTACAAACCAATGTCTGCAGTAAATGAACCTAAGTTTTGTAAAAAATAGTTTTGTTTCTGAATGGAGTTTCTTAATGAGTACCTACTAAGTTGATAACTATCAAAAGTGTACAATAAGTTTGTGAATACTATTATATATAATATGCGACTCTCTTGTTTAAATTCAACTCCTTATCCGGAGGCTGAAATCGCGGTATCGGTAAAAGTTTAATAAATACATCGAAGTAGAATGCAATTTCAAGTAAAATGTCTAGTCTAGAACACGGCTTTAGAAAACCAGACACAGAGCGCCGCTAGCGTAAATTCTGAATTTTACTGAGATGAGATCTCATAATTAAATATACCTTATTGATTTGTAATTTAAATTATTAAGTATGAGTAGGACTAGAAATCACTTAGAATATTGTAAGTCTAATTTGCACATAAAACTAGAGTTACAAATATTCTCAGTGATTTTCCATTTGCAATATATATTTTCACTTGCATGTTTCCCGCTTTCCCGT
Organism: Endotricha flammealis; assembly: GCA_905163395.2. Taxonomy (NCBI): domain Eukaryota; kingdom Metazoa; phylum Arthropoda; class Insecta; order Lepidoptera; family Pyralidae; genus Endotricha; species Endotricha flammealis. Next base: position 9,811,823 of record LR990858.1, on the reverse strand, counting down.
GGGAATTTTGAAAAATCCTTTCTTATCGGATGCCTATGTCACACGAAAAAACCACTCCAAGTTTCATGTCTCTTGATCGTCAGTCAGTCATTCAGGACAAACCATTATAAATGTATAATTTTATATGTATATTGGAATCGGATTGTCGGAAGTTTTAAAGCACAGGAAAGTAATTTAAATTAAAACCAACTTTATTTTTGATGTGTAATGTTTGTGCACGGTGTGCGAAGAGACTTTTGCGGTGAACACACAAAACTCTGTACGCTCACACAGGGCAGGTTAATTTATGCGTGAATCACCTACTAAAGGTTTTACGTAGGCAACCGGTATGACTATGAATAAATACAATAAAAATAATACTTGAAAACAATAGCTGACGAGACGACTGACGACCTAGAGAGAGAGTCAAGAAAAACAAGTTTTGAATGTTAAGGTAAGGTAAATTTAGGTTAAATCAATAAGTAACATTATGTAAAGATACCAGTGGTGTATTATTTTGCGTAATCGTGACATCATTATAATACAATTATTATCATACTAATATTATAAATGAGAAAGTGAGTTTGTTTGTTATTCCTTCACGGCTTGGCTTGAATAAGCAGCCGATAATTATTAAAATTTGCATACAAAATATTGTTAGGGGTACAGAGTCCAACATAGGCTAACTTTTACGCTAGCAGCCGCGGGTAGCAGCTAGTTTACAATAATTTTAAATTTGGAAAAAAGAGCGAGACGACAGACTCTAAGATGTGGACTGACTTCTCAAAAGTGCATTCAAGCAATCGGCGAGCGATTGCCATCGATCGTGATACGTAATACCGGTTATTTTGACAGATCGCGCGGCTATCGCGCGGCTTCTGCACAGTTTTCACTGATCGCTAAACTTTATGTAATAAGGTGAGGGTCAATTTTCAAAACATTAAGTACACATTACGGACTATCATGATTACATCTCTCAATGTAGCGTGAATGATCCGAGTAAGTAATTAACTGTAGGTAAGTTGCAGAAATACTGTTTAAAGGTTTACTTACACATTAAATTAGACGCGAAAGAAGATAAAAGGAGATAGCTTGTTAACGCGACATTAACTTTAACATGTTTTTGTACAACTGGCTGTTGCGTGCTCTTTCACCCATGTTTTCATTTTTGTTACGTTGGTATTGGTAGGTCTTGTATTCGTTTAGGAACGTTTGTTTTTACAAAACACGTTTACGAAAAGTTAGCCTCTAATTTGCATAATGAATCATAATTAACAATTCCTTAAGTTTGGTTTTGAACCAATATATACGCAGAGACTAATGAAATTAAAAATATCTGTGCGCAGGGAGATAATTGAAAATTATTTAAAACTAGCGAAACCCGCGCAACTTCGTTTGCGTGTATCCCGCTTTCCCGTGGGAATTTTGGAATGTATTATACTTAAAAACCTTCCCCTTGAATCACTCTATCTATTTAAAAAAACCGCATCATAATCCGTTGCGTAGTTTCGAAGATTTAAGCATACAAAGGGACATAGGGACAGAGAAAGCGACTTTGTTTTATACTATGTAGTGATATGATGGGATCACTAAAAAGATTTTATGGTAAGTAAGTAATATTACCAATTAACAGCCCGGTTGGCTTAGTTGGTAGCTGCCTAGCTCCAGTGTCAATGGGCGTAGGTTCAAAGTAAAAAAAAATTTTAATTAGTAGTTAATTCGTCTCGGTCATGTTGTGTTCCTACGGTGAGTAAGGTCTCCAGAGCTCCAATTTGGGCGGGTTGGGATGGGAGGGTTGGCAACGCGTGAGTGATACCCCCGGTATTGTAAGGTCTATAGGCTACGGTGACGGCTTACCATCAGGCCGACCGTATGCTTGTTTGCCACCTTTGTGGTATAAAAAATAAAAAAATCAAATAAGTAGGTATGTCAGTTTCTTCAACTTTCTTCATCCAAGGATTTTGGATATACATTGATCTGTTAGTCAAGACTAGGATTTAGGATACGGGAATTTATTTTTATTTATTTACATTCGATGACGCTGTCATCGTCCATATTGTTTCTATAGTGCACTTTAACAGTGTAAATATAATTATGTTGACTTAGTGTTAGGTTCATAGTTCATTCCCACTCGATAACTATCATTTATAAGCTTTTAAAGTGGCTAATTGCCGTGTCTATATAAAGAAGACAAACTATTTTCTGATATTTATTTTATACATTAACACTGACTACGGCCAACAGCGACAGATAAAGATTCTGTTTCTTTGCAGATGAAACTGGGAACAGTTTAATGAACCGAAACAGGATTAAGGATCTTTCAATATTAACCTAGGAATTAGGATAAACCTTGCATGAATGGATGTTGTTTGTTACTCTTTCCTGGAAAAATTTCAGATTTGCTGCATGTAGATATAACCTGGATATGGATTAACACATAATATAATAGTTTTTATTCCGGATTAATCCGGATATCATGAATAACAGAATTTTCCATTTCATTGGATAAATAAATAGTTAATTTCACAACTATATCTAATGAGTGAAACGAACACTCGGGTAGTACTATTTATTACTCTGTGACTCTGCTTTGTATGTGTTTGACATCTAGGGGTAAATCTAATTTAGTGCTACATGTAGGTATATACTATCGTATTTTGTAAAGGTGTGTACTGAACTGACCACTGCAAAACGAGCATTTGTATAGTTAGAGTTCCGTGGTTTTATTTACTCATGTGGTTAGAGTGCGGAAACAAGCGAGTAACTAGTAACTGACGTAATGCTATTCAGGCTCAGCAGGCTTATTAGCGTTCTCAAATAACTAACGTCAATTTCGTATTACAATAAGGTGCCGTATTATGGGACGTGCCTTCCGGAAGCAGTCCGACAAGTAGCCAGGCTGAGCCGAACAAACTTTTCAAAAACAATCGAGCAGCGAAAACAGCGTTTATTATAAACGCTTGTGACCGTACTCTTTGAATATTGCGTTGACGATATGCATGTGAATGTGAACTTGTGAACCCGGCACCACATTCCACCCACGGTCAGTCAGTACAGACCTTTATCTATGTGAAGTTGTACGACTGTCAGATATATTACTGTAGCGCGGTCCCTCGCTAATTCTGAGATTATACCCTCATTAAATACGGACTGAAGCCTGCGTGAAAGCCGCGGCTATGTCGGTAATATGGCAATTACGTTACGTGTTACCTATCATGTAAAATTTTGCTCAGAAAAGTAGAAAAATTATATATTTTTTATTTTAATAAGTACTTAAGTACATATTATTGTATGGACTTTTTTTTTCTTTTGTTTGGCAATCGGACTTCAGACGAAGATTTCATTGTGCCATCTTCGAGTTATACTTGTGTACGTAAGCAGCGTATTCATGCTATCTCGACTCAGTATACAGTCTCTGAGTTAAGACGATAGCCCGAAGAAAGATGATAGCAAAATTTCTTTAGAAAAGGCGGATTTTGAAGTCAACACGATAATGCACTTTTAAAAGTGCCTGATCATAAACTGCAATCACTATGTATTTTAACCAATGTTTGCTTCACGTTACACTATCAATACTATGTATCATACGTAGAAACACACAGATTTTTTTTTTATCACGAGCCCAAGTATTTAGTGGACGCTGTCGTAGTTGGCGCCAAAATACTTCCGTCTTACAATGGACTTATTACAAATATTATTGACAGGTTTGGATTATTTTGACAATTCTCTCTAATATTAGAGAGAATTGAGAGCAAACATTTTGAAATTTTTGATAAATAATAATAGTTCCCAAATTATTTGTGTGTTCTTCCCAGATATCTTTCTGTGAAAAATAAGCAGATTAAAATAAATAAATATTCTTGGAAGAATCACACAACGCCATCTAGTCCTAAACTAAGCAACTAAAATTGTACATGTGTGAGGTACTCGCTCAACGACGACATAATGCAGGGTACTAAATTGCTGAGAATTATACACATAAAATACTTATTTTTTTGAAAATATAAAAATATACTTAGTCACGGTATAACCACGGAGGAGATACTAAGAGGAGCTGTTACAATAGCCCGTTCGTATGAACGGCCTTGTCGCTGACGGGCGGGTGTACGGGAGGGTGTCTAAACACCCCCCCGCACGTATGTCGCACCCCGCACGACAGGCGACATCTAGCGGCTAATAGCAAAACTAGTTAGTAAACTGTGATTTTAGTTCAGATATTCGCCACCAGAGGCAAAGCCACAGGGGCCGTATTAAGGACGATGTTTTAATTAATATTTAAAGTCAGAGTAAACTTTTATACATTTTAAAGTAAAATTATAATAGGTGTGTATAAGAAAAAAACCTTTACTTACTACTATTGCTTCACTTTATTGACTACTTGTAAGTATATATTTTTTTAGGTCGGTACTTTTTTTTTACAAAAGTTGGTAGACAAATAATAAGAATACGTAAAATGATTGTTAAATTGACTTACTTTAAAACAGTTTACATTATGAAGTAAAATTTTTTAGGCACATTAGGTGTGAATTATACAGAGACGGCGTGTATAAGCCACGGTATAAGCGCGGTGCAGGTTCAGCGCCAAGAAAGCGGAAATCCAAGTGAAACTATCTAAACGTAAATTTTTGAGTACCTACCTATATGAAGATAAGGGGTAGGGGAAAAGATCAAAAAAGGAAGATATTAGGTATCTAAAAAATTTTATTTATTTATTTAATTAAACTGGCAAGAAACTTAGTACTTGCTCTTTTAAAATGGTAATGTACATGTTGCAATCATTATGCACATAAAATAATAATATAAACAGATTAAATACGATATTAAATACGATACGATATTTAATTTGATAAATAAATATATACCTAAACAATAAAAAAAATTAAATAATACAATTTAAGTATTATTAAATTTTTCGTTGCTTGAAGTACGGCCCAAAATAGTTCTTCTACCAAACGGTAGATGTCGTTGATGCTAATACAATGTAATTTTCTACAAACATTTTATTCTTACGGACATTTAATTAAACAAAAATTACTTACGAATGAAAGGAGACCTTATTCTCCGGCAATTTATCTCGGTCCGTGTAACTTTTACATGAAATAACACAGCATTTCATTTTTTTCGAAGATTAAATGGTTAAAATATAATAAAAACAAGATTATTTGATACACGTGTTACTTCGTGTTACACTCGTGAGCACTCGAGCAGACTGACGAAAGCGCCGTCTGGTGTCGAGTCGGCTGAAACTATGCGTGACGTCAGTGCCCAATTTAACGTGCTGTGCTACACTGCTAAGGGCAACTCCTCTTAGTATCTCCTCCGTGGGTATAACTAAACTACTAATTCATTTTTAGTTTTGATTAAAATAATGAATGAATGACGTTTATTTATTTGGTATTTAATTAAATACAACAAAACAATGTCATGTCATTGTCAACCATCAAACAAACGTACCTAAACAATTAAATAAAACAAAACCAGAGCCCGAGCTTATGTGAAATAATCACAAAAGAGGGCTGCAAAAAAAAATACTTTTTTTGTAAATACATACGGTTGATAAAATAAATTAACAATTTAAGACTTGTATGAAAAGTCAAACCATAGCGCGATTCAGAAATTGCACTTTGGCTAAGAACGACATCTAGTGAGTAACTATGAAATCAAATACAACGCTCTAAAAATAAAAATTCATTGATTTTGCTTTACAGATACTACATAATATTTTACGAAAAAACATACTTGAATTATATTTTACTAGCTGTTATCTGCGACTTCACCCGATATTATCACTCTGTACTTCTGAGAACTAAAAGACTAAAAGAGAACTAAAAGTACTCGCTCGCATATGGATCGCTTTCCCATTGTTAATTTACGTTTGACAGACAGCTAAAAATTCCATTATTTACGCTATTCCTTTTTTAGTATATTTAGTACTTTTTAGTCTGACAATGGTGCTAAATCTCATGTACATTTAACTAGACTAAACTTATTTTGACAGGACCAAAGGTGTATGGTTTTAATAATGGTTTGTTTGTTTAGAAATTATATAAAGCTGGCTGAAAAAACACACGAAAAGCAAAAGATCTATTCATAAAATAATGTCAATTACATATTATATATACTAATAATATAATAAAGAGGAAAGATTTGATTGTTTGTTTGTTTGTATGAATTGAATAGGCTCCGAAACTATTGGCCCGATTTCAAAAATTCTTTCACCAGTTGAAAGCTACGTTATCAGGGAGTGACATAGGCTATAGCTTTTCCCGAAATTCAATGTGGTTCCCACGGGAACGGGACGAATCACACAACGCCATCTAGTCCCAAATTAAGCAACTAGGCTTTTACTATGGGTACTAGATTGCTGATATACTTAACTACTTTTTTTTTGTAAATAAATACTTATTATACATAGAAAACATCCAGACCAAGGCAAACAGACATGTTCATGCACACAAATGTTTACCTTGCGCAGGATTCGAACCCGCGGTGTGACCATTGCTAGCCACTTGACCACCGCACCTGTCGTTTGTGGGGATATATGGATGTTTGTTATTTTGATGATAGATTTGCGCGGGTAAAACCGCGGGCGTCATGCATCAGCTAGAACCTAATAATTATTGATCGTTCAGTCTAATTCAAAGCCTTATTAACTTCACTGAAGCTAAGACTCCAAAAAATTTAAAGCACTACTACACGATTTAACACGATGGACACGGGTCCGGGCTAGATTCGTGACTGTCGTGTGATCAACACAACAAGTCCGAAGCCCAATTTATTGGGACCGTAAGAATAACACGGTGTATTTGAAAAAAAACTTGCAAAATGAAACCATAGCGCGATTCACAGACGTACTGGTTGGACATACGTATCGGTTAACACCGCTATCTGGTAACACAAGAAGAAACTAATAATTGAGTTTTAGCACTTTTAACTTATTTGGGGTTCCTTCCACTTGTATTGAATGAATTGAATCCACTGTCACGATCCCTCAGAGGATCTTATGACACTTGGCGATATTTGGCAAACGCTCATCACGTATTTGGTATTTGCATATTTTGGCAAAAACAACGAACACCACATAACCAATAGGCAGCGCAATGTGAAGTTGAAGCAAAAAAAGAAGAAATATTTGCTTCACATTACGACACTATAACTTTACATAGATACTATTTATATACTTAGGTACTAACAAGTTAAACATCAACTGCCTAAGACATGATATTAGTAAAGAAATATTTATTTCTTTCTTTTTACATTTATTCACCACATGCTAGCTGAGTCGCCCAACTTCGTCTGCGTCACGTGATTTATGTAAATCCGAATTTTCATTTGCAATTTCTCGCGGAAAAACTCGCCAAGTCATCGCGGATGTTATGCAATTACGTTGGGCTTCCGGATCTCTCACTTAAACGAAACGCATTGCTGCTTCACACCGATATTCTGTGAGAGGGTGGTATTTCCCCGGTCAAGCTAGTCCAATTCATAAATACTGTACCACTCCAAATAATACTACTAGCTACCTATAATATAAAGACCACGTATATGCCATTTATAATTTCCTTTGTTTTAATATCTTACAATATGGCAACGTCTAATTTTGTAACAAAAATCCAAACGTAGACAAAATTTATGATTTCCTGGTTTGTGACCTTCGTGTTTCGTTCATTCAATACCGCTATGATGTGAATGAAATGGTAATTGTGATATAATCATTATGGAACGGTGTGGCACCAACCATTATGACTAGTGTTAACAGAAGTACGTTGCGAACTGGTTTGTGCGCTTGCACCGTGACCGTTTTGCGCTGTGCACCGGGCGGACAAGGCTACCCAAGGTACTGTACTGGTTATGGTAAACTAGTAATTGTACATTTGCAATAATAAATAAATAAATAATTACAGTAGCAAAGTTCTTAAGCATTTGTTTTTCTGTTGCTCTACATTTTGATTATTCATACTAATAATAAATAAATAAATAAATATTTACGGACAATTCATACTGATTGAGCTAGCCCCAAAGTAAGTTCGAAACTTGTGTTATGGGATACTAACTCAACGATATTATATTTTATAACGAATACATATATAGATAAACATCCAAGACCCGAGGCCAATCAGAAAAAGTTCGTTTTTCATCATGACCCGACCGGGGATCGAACCCGGGACCTCCTGGGTGGCGGTCTGGCGTGGTAACTATTACGCCACGGAGGTCGTCACGTACTAAGATTGTAAAGAGGAAAGATTTCAATATTTCCTTGCATTGAATAGGCTTCGAAACTACTGGACAGTTTTGAAAACTTCTGTCACCGTTGGGAAGCTATACATTTTCCGGGTGACATAGGCTACATTTTGTTTTTAAAAAAATCCTTACAAAAAGTCGTGCGAAATCGGGGCGGCCCGCTACTCCTATAAGTTTTAGTTCCTATATCTCAGGCACGTTCAAAAGATGTTAACTTATTTCCAATGCCATTTTTGATTACTTAACCGCGGATGATGGTAAAAACTGAATGATGTCGTTGAACGTGACAATGTAATTTTTTTATGTCTTACTGCAGACAAACAAGCAAGCGTGCCACGCAACGCCGACTTCAATTCGTATTGAGATGGGTTCATCATCACAGCCACAAGAAATCCACTGCTTGCACTGCTGGACTTAAGGGCTGAGCACACCGCGTGCAGCGCAGCACAGCGCGTTGCAGCGTATGGCGTTGTAATCTATGCAATATATAGAGAGAGGACACACCAAACGCACGACGCTGTAGAGCGCTGCGCAGCTACGCGTCGTGCGTTTGGTGTGTCCTCTCTCATAATATTGCATAGATTACAACGCCATACGCTTCAACGCGCTGTGCTGCGCTGCATGCGGTGTGTTCAGCCCTTAAGGCCTCCGTTACATACTCCAAACGTTTTCAGCGCGACAGGTTGGCAGCGACCTTACTCCAGCGGCTTCCAGAGTTATTGAGATGGTTCAGATGGTTTTATTTTAAATGGGCAGTTATTATAACCTCATTATAAAAATATGTATCCTCCTAGTGTCAGGACACGCAATATACATGGATATTACACTACACGTATTGACGTCGAAGTAACAACTAAACATATATGATAATATGGGAATAGCGGCATGCATTCTAAAATAATAAATAAATATATAGGGACAAAACACACAGATTGATACCAAAGTAAGTTCGCAACTTGTGTTATGGGATAAGATACTAATTCAACGATACAAACATTTTATAACAAATACATATTGAGGCTAATCCAAGACCAATCAAAAAAGTTACAAAGCGGGGAAAATTGCTCATACCGCCATAGTGTTTTCGATAACCACGCGAACATCGCGGGCACAGCTAGTATAGTAATAAAATTATGTACTTGAAGAAAAGGTCGCATGCACAATCTTATTGTTTTCATTCCCATGGGAACCTACAAACTGATGTACATAGACCGTTTGCCGGGCGTTTTCATTAGGGAAATAAATTTTGACATTACACCGATTGGTCTATTTGTCAATAAGAACAATTATAAGCATAAAAGAATCATCAAAAAGTGACAGTTTATTCTATGTAAGTATATTAATATCCATTTGAAAGTGGTGAAACTGGCCCAAAAAAAAAAACAACATTTAACTGCCTTATTTCCTCTGTGGACTTTTGACGCGGAAGCTCGCCTTGAAATAATTACAAAAAAAACAATGCAAAAAACGCATGTTTGTTGTATCTTCGGCTATCTCCACCATGGCTTTAGTTTTAGTGTATCTGCATTTCTGCCCATATCTCTATACTAGAACTTAATAAAATCATTAGTAATCCATGAAACAAACCCAAAATTATTAAAAACACCTAAACAAAAAAAACGATTCACTATATTTCGGACAGCTTACAAGAGTACTTATAACTGCAAAAATATTATGGCTCTCCATTATGAGGTTTTGCGATGGTGTGTAGAGGGCGTAGTGTGTTCATCATAGTAGTCTATCATAATGGGCCATCGTACAGAAGAGCCATTTAATGATAAGGTGTTATAGGTATACCAATCATGTCTCAATAAACAATTACATCATTATTTTTTGAGTCATCTGATATGTACGTTACGTAGGTACCTACCTATATGTTAATTCAGTGTCATATTTATACAGTGTTTATTCAATTTTATTGCATATTTTATGTCTCCGTACGTCTATTTGTTTAAACTTAACAAAACCCCCTTTTTTCATTTAATTAAAATTTTAAATAGCCGTAACGTAATTTATTATAATAAAATAATATATATACAGTGTTTATTCAATTTTATTGCATATTTTATGTCTCCGTACATCTATTTGTTTAAACTTAACAATACCCCTTTTTTCATTTAAAATTTTTTAAATAGCCGTAACGTACCTAATGACTTTGTTTTGTCAACGGCAACATGGCTTCCGAGTTGACATAAATCAAACGAATAAAGTAGAATCATATATTGTTACCCTATTTCAGTTAAATGCTTGCTATCGTATTCAAAAAGAATAAAAATGATAAGAAAAAATATCAAAGTAACTATTAACAAAAGGTGGCCAATGAAATGTCCAGGGTCCCTGTCTTAGCATAGTTCTTAGTTTTGAGTAACTTTATTACATGGTGTATAATTTAAATAAAAAAAATAAAAAACAAAATTGTAAAGTAACCTATATTTTTTGATCTTTAAACGCAAAGCACTTCGTATCAAGTTCAAATAAAATTTAACACTTGCAGTCAGTGAGATGTAATTATACAATAGTTCAATGCTTACAGTACGATTTTGGCCCTATAGGAAGTCCGAAAATAATGATGAATTCAAAGTTCAAAGTTGAGTTCAAAGATTGAGGTCATCTTGGCTGTAATTATTAGCGGACGACCGCATTGTTTATCCGCGCAGCGGCGCAGGCCCCCTTGTTTTCGTTTTCAGGGAATTTTGGTAACCTTTTCATAATAAAGACCGTTCGTGAAATAACAGTGAAAATCGCATCAAATTCCACTGCGTGGTTTAGGTGGATTTAGCGAAGAAACAAAAGAATAGATCTCCACCCACAGGCACTTTCTTTATAATGAGTTGTTCAAACGAATTTAAATGTGAATTTCACGTTTAGTCTCTTTTAGAGGACTGACCGGGCAAGTACGTGTCGGCCCACGCACAATGTAGAGTTCCGTATTGGCTACGCATTTCTTGCTTGCAGAAATTGCTATACTCTATGACATTTGTACATTTTCGTCAAAGAAATTTTACTTCATTAGTTCGTTGGCTATTATTCGGTAGCTCATAGTGCCTACTCATCCGTTATAGTTTTTCCTGTAGGTTCACTATAAGGACTACTACCATAATATTTTTTATTTAATTCTAAACACAAGACTTTCGGAGACACGTTAAATATAAATAATTCGCAAACGGATCATTGTATCGGAAAATGATTTTCCCACACCCTCAATGTTTATAAGAGACCTATCTAAACATACCCCACAACAAGGGGTCGGCGCGATAAAAAAAATTCTTTCACACTTTACATGTAAGGGAGGCACCCCAAAAAAAAATATTTATCAGAATTTTATTCTACCACTTTGTTAGCATCGTTAATATGCGTATACATACCAAATTACAGCTTTCTAGCATCAAGCGTCTAGGCGCTAGTCCGAGGACGGAGACGGACAGACGGACATAGCGAAACTATAAGGGTTCCTTGTAGTTTACTACCGAATCGTAAAAACTATATCAAGTTCAAAAGTATAAAAAAGTAAAATTATCACAAAAGTCCAGTCATACACACCTAATACGAAATTACTATTTATTTAGAGACAACTAACCATAAAATACTTACCTACTAATAGTTACTTACATATTAATTAAAGCAGATTTACCGGTTACCAACAAGGTCGTAAGTATATTAATATGTCGTATAAACTTATCTCATGCATGCCGCTATTCCCATATTATCATATATGTTTAGTTGTTACTTCGACGTCAATACGTGTAGTGTAATATCCATGTATATTGCGTGTCCTGACACTAGGAGGATACATATTTTTATAATGAGGTTATAATAACTGCCCATTTAAAATAAAACCATCTGAACCATCTCAATAACTCTGGAAGCCGCTGGAGTAAGGTCGCTGCCAACCTGTCGCGCTGAAAACGTTTGGAGTATGTAACGGAGGCCTTAAGGGCTGAACACACCGCATGCAGCGCAGCACAGCGCGTTGAAGCGTATGGCGTTGTAATCTATGCAATATATAGAGAGAGGACACACCAAACGCACGACGCTGTAGAGCGCTGCGCAGCTACGCGTCCTTGTTGGTAACCGGTAAATCTGCTTTAATTAATATGTAAGTAACTATTAGTAGGTAAGTATTTTATGGTTAGTTGTCTCTAAATAAATAGTAATTTCGTATTAGGTGTGTATGACTGGACTTTTGTGATAATTTTACTTTTTTATACTTTTGAACTTGATATAGTTTTTACGATTCGGTAGTAAACTACAAGGAACCCTTATAGTTTCGCTATGTCCGTCTGTCCGTCTCCGTCCTCGGACTAGCGCCTAGACGCTTGATGCTAGAAAGCTGTAATTTGGTATGTATACGCATATTAACGATGCTAACAAAGTGGTAGAATAAAATTCTGATAAATATTTTTTTTTGGGGTGCCTCCCTTACATGTAAAGTGTGAAAGAATTTTTTTTATCGCGCCGACCCCTTGTTGTGGGGTATGTTTAGATAGGTCTCTTATAAACATTGAGGGTGTGGGAAAATCATTTTCCGATACAATGATCCGTTTGCGAATTATTTATATTTAACGTGTCTCCGAAAGTCTTGTGTTTAGAATTAAATAAAAAATATTATGGTAGTAGTCCTTATAGTGAACCTACAGGAAAAACTATAACGGATAAGTAGGCACTACGAGCTACCGAATAATAGCCAACGAACTAATGAAGTAAAATTTCTTTGACGAAAATGTACAAATGTCATAGAGTATAGCAATTTCTGCAAGCAAGAAATGCGTAGCCAATACGGAACTCTACATTGTGCGTGGGCCGACACGTACTTGCCCGGTCAGTCCTCTAAAAGAGACTAAACGTGAAATTCACATTTAAATTCGTTTGAACAACTCATTATAAAGAAAGTGCCTGTGGGTGGAGATCTATTCTTTTGTTTCTTCGCTAAATCCACCTAAACCACGCAGTGGAATTTGATGCGATTTTCACTGTTATTTCACGAACGGTCTTTATTATGAAAAGGTTACCAAAATTCCCTGAAAACGAAAACAAGGGGGCCTGCGCCGCTGCGCGGATAAACAATGCGGTCGTCCGCTAATAATTACAGCCAAGATGACCTCAATCTTTGAACTCAACTTTGAACTTTGAATTCATCATTATTTTCGGACTTCCTATAGGGCCAAAATCGTACTGTAAGCATTGAACTATTGTATAATTACATCTCACTGACTGCAAGTGTTAAATTTTATTTGAACTTGATACGAAGTGCTTTGCGTTTAAAGATCAAAAAATATAGGTTACTTTACAATTTTGTTTTTTATTTTTTTTATTTAAATTATACACCATGTAATAAAGTTACTCAAAACTAAGAACTATGCTAAGACAGGGACCCTGGACATTTCATTGGCCACCTTTTGTTAATAGTTACTTTGATATTTTTTCTTATCATTTTTATTCTTTTTGAATACGATAGCAAGCATTTAACTGAAATAGGGTAACAATATATGATTCTACTTTATTCGTTTGATTTATGTCAACTCGGAAGCCATGTTGCCGTTGACAAAACAAAGTCATTAGGTACGTTACGGCTATTTAAAAAATTTTAAATGAAAAAAGGGGTATTGTTAAGTTTAAACAAATAGATGTACGGAGACATAAAATATGCAATAAAATTGAATAAACACTGTATATATATTATTTTATTATAATAAATTACGTTACGGCTATTTAAAATTTTAATTAAATGAAAAAAGGGGGTTTTGTTAAGTTTAAACAAATAGACGTACGGAGACATAAAATATGCAATAAAATTGAATAAACACTGTATAAATATGACACTGAATTAACATATAGGTAGGTACCTACGTAACGTACATATCAGATGACTCAAAAAATAATGATGTAATTGTTTATTGAGACATGATTGGTATACCTATAACACCTTATCATTAAATGGCTCTTCTGTACGATGGCCCATTATGATAGACTACTATGATGAACACACTACGCCCTCTACACACCATCGCAAAACCTCATAATGGAGAGCCATAATATTTTTGCAGTTATAAGTACTCTTGTAAGCTGTCCGAAATATAGTGAATCGTTTTTTTTGTTTAGGTGTTTTTAATAATTTTGGGTTTGTTTCATGGATTACTAATGATTTTATTAAGTTCTAGTATAGAGATATGGGCAGAAATGCAGATACACTAAAACTAAAGCCATGGTGGAGATAGCCGAAGATACAACAAACATGCGTTTTTTGCATTGTTTTTTTTGTAATTATTTCAAGGCGAGCTTCCGCGTCAAAAGTCCACAGAGGAAATAAGGCAGTTAAATGTTGTTTTTTTTTTTGGGCCAGTTTCACCACTTTCAAATGGATATTAATATACTTACATAGAATAAACTGTCACTTTTTGATGATTCTTTTATGCTTATAATTGTTCTTATTGACAAATAGACCAATCGGTGTAATGTCAAAATTTATTTCCCTAATGAAAACGCCCGGCAAACGGTCTATGTACATCAGTTTGTAGGTTCCCATGGGAATGAAAACAATAAGATTGTGCATGCGACCTTTTCTTCAAGTACATAATTTTATTACTATACTAGCTGTGCCCGCGATGTTCGCGTGGTTATCGAAAACACTATGGCGGTATGAGCAATTTTCCCCGCTTTGTAACTTTTTTGATTGGTCTTGGATTAGCCTCAATATGTATTTGTTATAAAATGTTTGTATCGTTGAATTAGTATCTTATCCCATAACACAAGTTGCGAACTTACTTTGGTATCAATCTGTGTGTTTTGTCCCTATATATTTATTTATTATTTTAGACAATTAATATAAAAAATAACGAAAAAGCTGCGTAAAAAAGCAACAAATTATTTTTAAAGGCGATGTAATTCTGTGAACCCGTTCCTCCTCGAGTTTGAGGGGTTGTCTTCTGTATATTTTTTAAGCAATAAATTCTATTTAAGGCTTGAAAAAGAATATCCTCCGAAATAAAAAGCAGATGATTGAAATTTATTATGTAATAAAAGTAAATTTTTATTTATTTGAGTTTTCATAGTATCGCTTAATATAAGTCGTGTTTGTAATTTTTCTTAAAGTTTATAAATGCATAGGAATTAATATAAACAATAAATAATTACAAAGCAGCCCCCCTGGGTGTTTCAGAACGTTCCTGGGTTCACAACGATTCTATCGATTATTTGGCAAATAAATGAAAGAGTCTGAGAGAATCATCATTAGGGTTCCGTATTTTTAGTATAGCTTCGCCATATTCGTCCGTCCGCGGTCTAGCGCCTAGTCGCTTGATGCTAGAAAGCTGTAATTTGGTATGTATACCACCGATATATATGTATGTATACTCATATTAACAATGCTAACAAATAATGGTAGAACAAAATTTAGGTAAAGTGTGAATGAATTTCTTTTCGCACTGACCCCATGTTGTGTTCTATCGAAATGAAATGAAATCGTTTATTTACAGAAATTAGACCTTCACAGGCACTTTTTCTTGTCATTTACAACTTGTATATTTATGTATAAAGAAAATATACTACGTTGTAAACTACCAACATTTCGGACACAAGCAAAATGGCCACCGGTAAAAAAAACGGCGAAAGAAACCCGGTTGCGTATATAGGAATGCTACTTCAATACGTCCCCTCCGGCTGAAACGAACTGAGTTAGCATTTCCAAACGATATAGACGCGGAAATCCTACTCCAATACGTCTCAGACGGTGATGTGCTAGTGTAGGATTTCTAAGTTAATACTCATTTAGATGTAACTTTTAAATGTAGATAGAATACTAATAATTTTGAATAACTCGCAGTAAATATGACACAGTATTGAGGGCGCTGTAGCGGCCAATAGATGGCGCCACAAGTCGCGCTATGGGTTGTTTTGCTGTCAAACGAGAGAGATCTATGTCATAAAATTAACGCGAGCGAAGCCGCGGTGATTGTATTTAACTAACTAAACTACCGTACCGGGCTGTGAGTGATTACTTGACATAATAAATAAGCAATCACTCACAGGTTGCAGTATTGCATTGCGCTATTAATTAATTAATTAACCATATAGGTAACTTAAAACTTAATCTTATATGTTTAGTTAGTTAGTTATAGACGTCTTACTTCTGCGAATGGTTCACAGAGCACGACTGCAAAAATCCAATTTTCGTTTCGTTCGGTGAGTTTTAAAAGATAGTAATGTTCTGTTTGATTATAACTTATGACTTGTATGAAAAGACAAACCATAGCGCGATTCAGAAATCATGCATTAGCTAACAGCGACATCTAGCGGCACAACAACGAAGTAACATTTGTTTGTAACCTCGATTTAGGTCAGGCTAGGACATGGGTTTTGATTATCTGTATTTTTTAAATGTTGTCTTTTAAAAAAATATATTTAAATTAAGATTTTTTTTTATTTGTTTTGGAAATAAGTAGTTATCTATGTAAAACATGCAACCCACACGCTGATAAAGCCGAATTTTTTTTCTCTATAAAGGTATAATAGTTTTTCTACTACTTTTGGAGTTAACCTATTATGGGTATTTTGAAACTTCTATTATTGATACGAGTACTATAAACTCCTGGATTTTATAAACTAAATGTGCACGGAAGCGATTTATAGTGAGTTGTTTTTGAAGCTAAATGTAGATACTTTTTACTAAATTGAATAAATTTTCAAAGGTACTACTACTTGTACAACGCCACTGGATACTGTTTTGAATCGTGCCCAAGATGACGTTGTGTCGTGTTGTTCAAAATAGTCAATTTTTTTTTATAATAAAAAATATCACATTTTATTAAAACTTTCATTGAGTAGATTTTGCTAGGCAGCCGATCATCACATTGCCAAAAATGATTTTATTTCATACTAGCTGTTAACCGCGGCTTCGCCCGCGTAAAATTGCCTATGTTGGGCTCTGTTCTGTAACCCTGACAATATGTATACAAATTTTCAAAACGATCGGCTGCTTAGATGTTTATCTATATGTATATGTATTTGTTATAAAATATAGTATCGTTGAGTTAGTATCCCATAACACAAGTTTCGAACTTACTTTGGGGATAGCTCAATCTGTGTGATTTGTCCTTAGTATATTTATATTTATTTATTTTATTTATTTAAGTATCGTTATGAATAAATAAAAATTCAAGTAAATTCCTTCACGCAAAATATCATATTTACAGCCCTGCTTATTCACATCTTTCATTGGCTAGACTACATGTAGTTTCTAGCTGGCAAAGATTTAACATTCTCCTGGATTACTCGTAATACAATATATATAACACATATCGCATAACAATTATCTCTGTGGGCAATTAAGGTAGTTTCTAAGAATAACCCCCAAAATAACAGTGACTATTGTTTCATATAATTGTTGTCTTTGAGGTTAAAGGTAATGTGGATTCTAAGTGACTAATAAATAGAGGTGATATTTGTTATGTCTGTATAAAACCAGCGATCCGTGCAGCTGTCACGCGCGGGCGATTCCACCATGGACCCTATTGATGTGGCAGCCGGCCTCAGTGCCTAACAGAAATTATATTCTGTAATGTAACGACAATAAAACACATGGTTAGTTAATTTTAGCGCAACAGTAGTCAAGACATATTCTGTTTGTACATGTTTTGAATTTTTTGTACAGGTAAGTAAGTATACAGTAGTCAGGAATATTCTGTTTAGGTACGTGTTTCGAATATTTTTTTATGACAGTTCGTTTGAAAATAGTTTCCTTTTCGTAATATACAATAATGTATTTTTTGTCGACTAAGTACATACTTATTGGCAGACTAGAAGCCACACTACTAGAAGCTATGCAATTTTTTATTTTTAAATAAAGTTTTCGTGAAACTCTTACTTAAATTCATACAGATAGGAACGTATATAGTCCGAAACTAAATAAAACTTGTAGTAATGAAATTCTTATTCAAAGAATTCAATAAGTTTTACAACAACAATTGAATTTTTTTAAATAAATATATAGGGACAATTCATACAGATACATGGGACGAACCCAAAATCATTGGAATAGGTCGCGCATTGTAATAAGGGGAACCGGTTGTCAAATTGCTGATTTTTAAAAAGGACAACAAATTTTTCCTGTTAGTATAAGTTGTTTGAAGAACGTATTTTGCATTGTAAATGGGTTAATACATTATAATAACAGGTATTTCATTTATTTTTATTTATTTATCCAAATATATTATTGAACTTTACAGACCTTATAGGCCAATGCGTCCAGTCGAACAAAATATTATATCATAAAAATACTTTTATTCTGATATCAAAAGTTCTATGTGATAAATCGATAATAAAACCATTAAATCGTAACAATCAGTACGTAAAGTGGCTGACGGGGTTGGAGTAAAAATTGAGTGATCGTCGATAAAAGAAATTACTTTTGGGTAAATTTTATTGAATAAGTAGTCGCCTCGAGGATAGCAGGACCATCTTTAGGACGATTTTTGGTTGCAACATCCAACATCCTAGTGGACACATGTGGCTCTAATAAACAAAAATTCTGTTTGGTAACAAAGAAAAGGACGGAGCTGACAAAAGATCCGCTTACAAGATGTGCAAGCGATTTTTTTCTAAAATGGTCCTCCTATCTTCGAGGCCACCGTACAAAGTCAGAGAATGTTCAAGCCCGCGTCTTTGCCTTTAGTGTTTCCGTTCCTATGGGTATTTCAAAAACCTTGGCGGCGTCGTACGGACAATACAAAATATTAATTTTAACTATTTTTAACCCTAACTCTAGTACGATTGTAAACCTAGCTTTTGATTCATTGCTATTGTAAGGGTATTTCGCACGCGACCGCGATGTGTCACTGCGCGTAGACCACTAAAAACTAATACAAAAAGTTGTCACACAAACATTCTGGGCACTTGACGCAGGTACCCAATCCCAATACCCTTACACTTAGTTAGATTTATTTTGCAGTGCGGTATATTTATATGGTTGTTTATGTATAATTTTTATTTAATAACCGATTTAAAAATACGGACATTATTATGAAGCCATGCTGTCTGTCAGGTTTTTGGATATAAGTACTAAGTATTAAAGTGTTGTTCTACTTCTATTGACGACCTCCGTGGCGCAATGGTTACTATTACCATGCCTGCCAACCACCCAGGATGTCCCGGGTCTTGGATGTTTATCTATATGTATAATAAGATGTATTTGTTATAAATTATAGTATCGATGAGTTAGTATCCTATAACACAAGTTTCATACTTACTTTGGGGCTAGTTCAATCTGTGTGATTTGTCCCTATATATTTATTTTATTAATTTATTTATTGCTTACCGTAAGTACATAATAAAATTATAACAAGGAAGCTGTATAAACTTGTTTTTTTAATCAATACGCCATCACATTAATCAAGGTACGCAAAGACGTCTTGTTTGAGGATGTCTTTCATAGATTTAATTAAAAATACGGAAGTTCATAATTAATTTTATGAGAAAATTACTTATTAACTATTATTTTATGTTTTGAGCCTGCCCCGAAACCTTAGGAAATTTTCTTTCTATTCACCATTTAGAACAGACTGATTAGTAGATCGTTCTCCAAAGAAATCAAAGTCAAACTTCAAAGAAATACTTATTTGAGAGGTAAAACCTTCAAACATTACTCACTCACTCGATATGATGATATGATCAAAAGACTTTTTAAAATGAATAAATACGTAACCTATACAGAATAAGTACACAATAGGTAGGTAAGTATATAATGCAAGGATAAATTAATTATTATTACTATTATGTAAAGTGTTATTTACCATTGCGGCGCGGCGCCCGATCGCATCGGTTGTAATTTAATTAAATAAACATTATAATATGTTTTTTATTAATTTCACATAACCTATATTATGTGTTTTTTTTTTATAGCGACAAATCACACAGATTGAGCTAGCCCCAAAGTAAGTTCGAAACTTGTGTTATGGGATACTAACTCAACGATACTATATTTTATAACAAATACGTATATAGAAACATCCAAGACCCGAGGCCAATCAGAAAAAGTTCGTTTTTCATCATGACCCGACCGGGATTCGAACCTGGGACCTCCTGGGTGGCGGTCTGGCGTGGTAACCATTACGCCACGGAGGTCGTCTTTAAATGTACGAAACATATGGAAAAAATAAATAAAATTGAAACGTAAGAAAGTTTACCAACTATGCATTGAACTTGTCCATGACCGCCACACTGCGGCCGGTATGGTAGGAAGAAGTGATCACTTACATGTTTGATTGAGAGTTCAAGGTTGCGGACAAAATCAATACTATACAATAATCAATAAGTTAGTTTCTCATGACGACTCAAATTCTTTAATTTAATATTGTTTTGTTATTATACTTTTTAAATAAAAAAAAAGGTTTAATGGTAGATGATTAACCACTAGATGATTTTTTTATGAACCACAAAAATTTTTATAAACATACCCTCTTATTTTTAATTGGTTTATTTGTTTAAGCTAATTATTTAATGGAATAAAGTTTTGAACACCTTAAAATATTAACATCGGCAGCGGTACTGTGGCGGTACTCACACTTCTTTATGTTTCATAACAGTGATAACGAGTGATTTTTACGCGATGTTATCTAATCGACATGCTAATGATAACAACGCGCGCATCACTCAGTATCAATGGCAAAAATTAGAACAAGAAGTTGATCGTAACCGTAGGATGTGCAATGCATAAGGAACACAGTTTTCACCTGGATCTCGTGTATATCCTCCTTTTAATTTTGAGATTAGGACACCTTTTGAACACAGAGAACGATATGCCATCTAAGAAACCCATGGTCTTTTTAGTAAATATCACATATTTATCACAACAATAAGGCAGGTATGATTTTTATCACAGTACAGTGTTCGGTGCGCTATCGTCGCAGCGTGAGCCGTGACTAAGCGGTTCGCGCGAGCAGCCGAGGCTGGTGGGCCGCTGCTCGGAGTCTCCACGGATGAGCAATGAATGACGGATCTCGTCGTGCTATGTGCCGGTGCAAGCCGCGGAACGTGCTCTACAAACATTTGACGTGCTAGATCGATCTTCCGTGAACAACGATTGAAAGTAAAACCTGCAGCCAAAGTGAATAATTTGACAGGCTGCGATGTGAGCTACGCGCGCCTACACAAACGACTGGATCGGCATACAATGATTTAAATGGGCATAACATTTATTGTTCCATGACCTCGTCAACCGTTCTTTCGGCCACAACACTATGACCACCTATGACTGCTACGTATTTCCATATACCTTATGAATAAGTCGGTTACAGTACATATCTCTCCTCTCTCTTTTAAATCTTTAGAATTTATGTCGGTAAGTATTTATTTTCCTATGTTTTACGACAAAATAAAACCTAGTTAATTGTTTTATAATTGCAGAATTTGTTAATGGATGTTTCAATTTATAACATACTGTGAGGTGAGGATTCTGTTGGTTTACGTCATTACTACTGATTGAAAGATTGACATTTCATTGTACACAGCTCCAGAGATTACACACATAGGTAATATGTTTACACTAAATTCAAACCCATGATGTTTGATTCTAAGTTTTGTCAAATATATTTTTACCCACGACGGAACGGAGACGGTATTTGCGTTTGGGGTGAGAGAATGTTTGTTTGTTTGCGCAAACCAATGTTGCCATTTATCTCCAAAACTACTTGTCCGATTTTGATGCAGTTTTCAGTGATAGGTTCGAGTTTGATTGGAGCATGTTCTTAGATAGGTGTCACGGTGACAACTCACCAGGGGGCGCTGCAGTAAACATTTGTTTGTGCAAATCAATGTTGCCATTTATCTCCAAAACTACTTGTCCGATTTTGATGCAGTTTTCAGTGATAGGTTCGAGTTTGATTGGAGAATGTTCTTAGATAGGTGTCACGGTGACAACTCACCAGGGGGCGCTGCAGTAAACATTTGTTTGTGCAAATCAATGTTGCCATTTATCTCCAAAACTACTTGTCCGATTTTGATGCAGTTTTCAGTGATAGGTTCGAGTTTGATTGGAGCATGTTCTTAGATACACGGTGACAACTCACCAGGGGGCGCTGCAGTAAACATTTGTTTGTGCAAATCAATGTTGCCATTTATCTCTAAAACTACTAGTCCGATTTTGATGTGGTTTTCCGTGATAGGTTCGGGTTTGATTGGAGCATGTTCTTAGATAGGTGTTACGGTGACAACTCACCAGTGGGCGCTGCAGTAGACATTTATCTCCATAACTACTAGTCAGATTTTGATATGGTTTTCAGTGATAGGTTCTGGTTTGATTGGATGGAGCATGTTCTTATATAGGTGTTACGGTGACAACTCACCAGGGGGCGCTGCAGTAAACATTTGTTTGTGCAAAACTAAAACTACAGTCTGTTTCTGTTGCAGTTTTCATTTGTAATGGGTTTCTGTGTTGATTAGGGGGCACTGCAGTGATATAGTTTATATTAGCTACAAAATATTAATAACTAGCGAAACCCGCGCAACTTCGTTTGCGTGTATCCCGCTTTCCCGTGGGAATTTTGGAATGTATTATACTTAAAAACCTTCCTCTTGAATCACTCTATCTATTAAAAAAAACCGCATCATAATCCGTTGCGTAGTTTCAAAGATTTAAGCATACAAAGGGACATAGGGACAGAGAAAGCGACTTTGTTTTATACTATGTAGTGAAGAAACTCGACAGAACTTTCTTGATAGGTGTAAAGTATTTCTGTAGAATAATAGTGATTTAAAAACTCTAAAAATTCTAAAGAAAAGAAAAAAAAATCCGCAGTTTATTAAACATTAAAGTGAGACCTCACTTGTGCGCTACGTTGCGTCGCGTCATCGATTTTCCAAACTTTTGATAGGTAATGGCTGTCAAATATTTGAAAAAATGGACTCGACGTAACGCAACGGACAAATACTACAAATAGGCCAATGCGCCCCCTTAGTGAATCAAATATTTATGTGGGGAGGGGAGCAAAAGACGATGGCCATTCTTCTGTGTCTTCGGTTTGTGACCGGCGCGGCGCCGGTGGTGTATAGTTTCACAGTTCGTAATAAAAGTTTTGAATTTTGAGAGTACAATTTCCATAATAATATACTTGCTCTCTAAAAAGTTTAAAATAAAAGCAAAATTAAAAATTTTGAAAAAACCCACGACGGTTTAAACGTAGTTGAAAAAGGATAAAATAATTTTGAAATCCCCGACTTAAAGAATTTATGCTATGAATTTAATTTAAAAAACCCCAAGAAAATCCGTCGGGGGCTGCCATTAAATGAACTAGTTTGGCAGTTTTATAGTAACTTGAATCCTTATTTATATTTATGTTGAAATGGCAGCCCCCGACGGATTTTCTTGGGGTTTTTTTAATTAAATTCATAGCATAAATTCTTTAAGTCGGGGGTTTCAAAATTATTTTATCCTTTTTCAACTACGTTTAAACCGTCGTGGGTTTTTTCAAAATTTTTAATTTTGCTTTTATGGTAGGTGTAAGTATTGTTAAATTAAAGAAACCATATCTTTAAAAAAATACTTTAATCGTTCCAAATCATCATTATCATCTTCTCTTTACATTTTCAAACATAATTATATTGATAAGTAAGAAAGTCAAATGTCATCATGACTTACTTTATAATAAGTACTATAGACCGATAGCGCTGGGCTAAAATGAGGTCATAAGTTTCAAAAACTCTAAAGTTGTTAATTTCTCGCCTGTGGACACGGTCGTACCTAAGAACCTTATTATTGCGTTTTGTGTCACATCTGTCACTTGCATTTTCCGCAATTCGATGGTTTGTGGTTGATTTTACTTATTCAAATCAAAACTGACAAAATTAATTTAAAGTTTAAAATAATTATGGTATCATATCTAGGATAGCCTGCGGAGTGTGCAAACCCAGTTTGTGTCATCTTCGGCCAGAGCAAAACTGAAATAGGGTCAATATGTAATAACAGTACAAAAAAATATTACAATTGGTTGTATAACTATTTCCTATCTCAGATCACTTACTTAAAGCCAATAAATAAATTTGTGCCAAATTAAGACATGCAATGTTAATATTTTCAATTATTTTCCTATTTAAAGCTACTAACGCTGCAAAAAAATATTACAGTCATTATAGTTTACATATTTTAATATCATAAATGCATGAAAAATCTACATTGTAAATTTGTGTCATTTTCATGCACGTTATAAATGAATAAAACACCAAAACAATAATTTCGGTCGAAACGGGTGTACGCGCGCAGGCGGCGATGGGCGGGGGTATACGCTACGCACGCACACAAGTTCGTTCGGTACCTACGTACGATTTCATGATGATGAACAAATCGCACCCTCATTCAATTAAAAAAGAACGTAACCCGAAAGAGTAGATTTTTCAGTAAAAGCTTTATTTTTAATCGTAGAAGAATGATTTTAACATCAAGAAAACGAGAAAAAATATTGCATTGGTGGTTGTTTCAAGTCAGTTCAATAGTTTATGGTTTTTTAGAAATAAGAAAATTAAAATATTATGCTACTTATCAAAATGGACTTTAAATATAACATACTAAGTTTTCGAGTTTAAGGCAAATTTCTTTACAAAATAATGTATATTACAAAAAGTATGTTTGATTACATCAGTAATGAATTGATATTACCAAACAATTTTGCAAGAATAACTAAACTTACTCCATTTTTCCCTGTGTCAAATTTGTTATTTAGCCCCGTATCGGTTACTTACTCCTTTTTTCAATTTAAATATTTGTCAAAAGCACTAAAGTTATAGGTAATAATGATATTGATGTTTTCCATTATAAAGGTAATTAAAATGTGACATCCATATCTCTCAGTCTCAGGAATTAGTTAAATGTCAAAAGTAAATAAGGAGCAACGAAATGTTCACATGAATTATTTGTTTTTAAACAATAATAATCAATGTCTGTATGGTTACAAATATACTATATAATAATAACAATACTGAAAAAACAATGTACTTTTGGTAAATATTAACTTTATCTACCTACAGTTTTCCTATATTCATTCAAATCTAGAAAAAAATAATCAAAATAGGTACAAACTTAGTTTGATTCATAAAAATAACATAATTATATATTTCTTACAAGACTTATTTTTTTATTAATAAAAAAACAAAACACTTAATGTAATACAATTACAGAGAGTTCATAAATCGAATTGATGGTTATTTGCCCCGGGTGCTGCCTGGGGGACTGGTCTGCTCACTCATGTCAGTACTGACTTTTTTTAATTTTATTGTAGATTTAAGACTTGTTCATTCCACACCATTGTGTATAAATTTTAATGTACTTATACCTACATTGTAACTAATAAGTGGAAAAAAAAGGAAAAAAAAAAGAAAAAAAAAGTACAAAATGACAAAAAAGGCCGTAACCGGTTTTCTTTCGCCATTTCTTTTTACCGGTTGCCATTTTGCTTGTGTCCGAAATGGTGGTAGTATATAACGTAGTTTATTTTTTTTAATTAAACAAGTTGTAAATGACAAGAAAAAGTGCCTGTGAAGGTCTAATTTCTGAAATAAACGATTTCATTTCATTTCATTTCATTTTTATATATTTTAAGTTTTTTTTAAAATTCTCATTGTGTTTCTTTTTATTATTTTAATTGTTTTATTGTATTGTGTGTTATATATAATTTGTAACTAGATAATAAGTATTCTGTAACTGTATGTTTTCTATAATAAATAAATATTACAGAGTACGACAATAACGTACTTTTAATAAAAAAATGTGTTCAAATACAAACTTTAATTTATTTATTTATATTTAGTTGAACCTAATGGCAGTATTAAAATAAACATTTATTAATATTTTTTAATTTATAATGAAATGTAATTAATCTTCTTCAGATGAATCAAATAAGCATGGTATCGACAAAATAAATGAACCTTCAAAGGAGGTAAAATGTTTGGTAATGCATAGGAATAGCATTCTTATCACTAAGACTAAATTAAATCTTTTAATAAGGCATTAATAGGTAATAATAAATTGATGATAAGCATATAGGGAGTTCATCTCAATCAATACCCAACCAGGAAACCGCTATCATCCTTGGTGACTGGAACGCAAAGTTGGGAAATAGTAAGACCGACGATCACTCAAAATCTGTTGTAGGAAGGTATGGTCTCGGCATTAGAAATTATATAAAAAATCATAGAGGAAGACTTCTTGACTTTTGCATGGGAAGAAAATTAAGCATTTTAAACACCTGCTTCTAATACCATGCAAAACGCCTCTACACATGTAGAGTCTCCGGCAATCGTTACACAAACCAAATTGACTAAATTATAATAAAGACACGGTGGAGAACCAAAAAAATGTGAAGACCTTTCCCGGTGCTAGGCGCGGCTCGGATTACAACCTACTTGTGGCCACTTTCACTGCTCGTCTTAAGGCTTCCAAAAGGAAAACACCACCTAAGCCCAAGCCTTGGAGCCCCCGGAAAAGTCGATCTTTCAGAGCACGTTGGAAGAGACGATAAAAGAATGCCCACCGCCTGACGTCACAGCCCGTACATTGGCCCTTAAACTTCACACGAGAGACCTCTTTAAGAAAGTTCGCCCACTCTCCAAAAACTTCCTGGGTGATTGAAGATGCTCGCGGTAACCCAATACACGATCTTGAACCCATAGCCGAAAGATGGTGTAGCTACTGCGAAGACCTATATAAAGAACCTGCTATCAACAATGATACGCCTTTGAATTGGAATCTTCCGAATCAGCAACCAAACCACCAATACTAGGTTCTGAAATCAAAGCGGCAATAAACAAATTAAAAAAGAGGAAAGCACCAGATCACATTACGTCAGAAATACTGAAGGCTTTAGGCGACGCGGGCATCGACTTATTGCACGAAATCTGCACCTACACTTGGCGACATGGCGACTGGCCCAAAGACTGGTCAGGCCGATTAGAAAATGCGACAACTATTGCACTCTTGCTCTCATCTCTCATGGCAGCAAAATCTTCCTTCAGCCACATACTGAACAATCGCAACCTTACGTTTTTTGGATTGGCAAATGCAGCGAGAACAAACCGGATTTGTGAAAGGAAAGGGTACACGCGAACAAATCCTGAACCTCCAAACAACTTATTGACGACCTCCGTGGCGCAATGGTTACCACGCCTACTTTTTCGTCATGGCATGATTGGCCTCGGGTCTTGGATGTTTATCTATAAATATCTTTGTTATAAAATATAATATCGTTGAGTTAGTATCCCATAACACAAGTTTCAAACTTACTTTGGGGCTAGCTCAATCTGTGTGAATTGTCCCTATATATATATTTATTTATTATTATTGAAAAAGCATATAAGTTCAACACGCCTAACATTATGTGTTTTGTCGACTACAGTAAGGCCTTCGACTGCGTCAACTGGAAACTTTTGTCGAGAATTTTAACGAAGCTTAGCGTGCGGCCGCATCTAACTGCGCTGCTGCAAAAACTATACGGCAACAAACAGGGAATCATATGAGTCAATAAACTGACGTCATTATCTTTCAATTTTGACTTTTAAGAGAGTAAGGCAGGTACTGTCTCCCATTTTGTTCAACGTTTATCGTGAATACATTGATAAAGCGTACCTGCAAAAACTGGGAAGGTAGTGTCACGATTGGTGGCGAGAAGATAACGAACTTACTACGTTACGCCGACGATACCACACTGTTAGCTGCCAACGAAAGCGAGATGATCACCTTACTGAACAGAATGGAACAGGTCAGTGAAGAACTTGGCTTTTCCACAAACAGCAAAAACTAAGATCATGGTGGTACACCGCACGCAGAAGCCAGAGGTCACTGGCGCGCTTAACCAGGAAATAGTTCACAGTTTCACTTACCTGGGCTCCTTGCGATGATGACGTATCGGAATGGCTAAGAATGTTATGTCACAGCTACAAAGAGTTTGAGTAGAAAGAAACATCTCCATAAATACAAAACGCTAGTTGGTGACCACTCCGGTGTTCTTAATTTTCATATATGGTGCCGAGACCTGGGCCCCAAGGAAAGCGGATGGAGGAGACTACTGTAAATCCCATGGACGGACCATTGCATCATTACTCAAAGAGCTCAATATATCTACAAGGCTTTCTAGAATAGAAAGCTAGAAGCTTTCCGTAGAATTCTTGAATTCTTCGGCCACATCGCCAGGAAACGTAAAGACGTCCTCAAACGACTTTATTTTCACTAGCAAAGGGACGATAGGAGACCTAGGGGGGCCCGAATGCGTTGGTCTGACCAAATCCGCACCGCTCTCGACTTTTATGGAGCTATTCACGCCACCGAAGATAGGAACAGGTGGCGAAACATCATCAGAGAAAAGCTGCTTTCTAGACATGTTCACCCTTACGTTGCTTCCGTTGGCTCCCCGTGCTCAGTATTCAGTGTTGTAAATCGGTGCAACAAATTATTCTTAGAGGAAAAAAGCGGTAATCGATATTTAAAATTATTTTTTATGAATATAATGTTTATAAAGACTAGCATTATAAATGACAAATCGGAATAAGATCATAATATTTATTACCTACTGTTTATTTTGTATAGGTATTAAATTTTAACGAAAAGCATCATAATCTTCAATATGTCCTATTGGTCAATTTATTATTTGCGTTTTAACACAAATTCCTTTTTCTCAAAAATCACACATTCAGTTTTTTTTTTAAAACAAAGTTTCGTGCATATAATCATTAATTTAACAGGAAAAACATGAAAAAAAAATGTATTTTCAAATATGGTAAAATCGGGATTTCGACGTAATACCACTTATGTCTTTATTACCCTGGGGGTGCGAAATATGTGTCTCTCCTACCTATAGAGATAAAAATAATCACCGTTTCCTGTTGGACCAACTGCTACGCACAACTAATTTGCGAATTTTGTTTGCCCCTCCCGCGCGTCCGCTTTCTTCGCCGCGCTCGCCCTTCGCGCGAAGTTTGGTTATTTTTTTTATGAAATAATAAGATTTCGTGCATAAAAACAGCACAAATTATGAATATTGTTTTGTTACACTACAATAATCTTATAGACGTAACTTTAGTAACTTGCATTTTCTTTTGTGGCTTTTACAGAGTGTTGTAATAAAAAATTAAATAATCAATAAATATCGTGGATGAATTCGACACAAAATATTTTGAATAACAGATATCAGTAATTTGAAACGCTTAACATATATTTAACTTATTGTAATATTTTTTAGAGCTAGTTGGGTAACGTGTTAGGTACTGATTAAATATCAGGATTTTCGTGGACAGAGATGAAACAAAATGCTTGTGTATATTAGTTAGTACTTCGTTATTATCATGAAAGTAAATTTTTTATCTCTAATTATCTTTTCGTCCAAAACGGATTGAAAAGACAAATACCTAAATTTCTACCTATGCAAGTACCTAGGATGACACAAACTAATGTATTAGGTTGGGTAAATGGCCCGAAAACTATACGCGAAATACAAGCAACTTTAATGTTTTTGAAACATCAAAACCGCTAGCGCTAGCTACAGGTCTACTAGCGAAACCCGCGCAACTTCGTTTGCGTGTATCCCGCTTTCCCGTGGGAATTTTAGAATGTATGATACTTTAAAACCTTCCCCTTGAATCACTCTATCAATTAAAAAAAACCGCATCAAAATCCGTTGCGTAGTTTTAAAGATTTAAGCATACAAAGGGACATAGGGACATAGGGACAGAAAAAGCGACTTTGTTTTATACTATGTAGTGACTAAAATGTGGTATGTACGTTTCGGTCCGCGCGGGAAATTCAATTTTTTCTTCTTGCACATTCCTAAAAATTTTATTTTACAGAATAGGTATTTTTGAAAGTAAAACAATATATCAAATTGCATTAGGCTTAGATTTTATAGACAATTTGAGATATCTACCGTTTTTTTTATCAATCGTTAGGTAGGTATATATATACTTACTTATGTATAACGGTATGTTCAATTGTTATAAGCAGTTCATCTACAAAGTAATATTAAGTTGTAGTTTATACTCAATACAATAGTCATAATGTGTTAGTGCAATACGGGTCTGTTCCATATGAGTCATCACAAAATAAGAATTTGCGTATGTGATCTCGTAAACGGCATTAACTACAATGTTAATAAAGTTTGACGATATCAAAATAAAAATTATATAGATTTATCAGATAAATTCTGTGTTGATGTCGATTATTGTCGATAATGAGGCCGACTAAATGTTATATAAAATGTGAACAAAAAAAAATGCCTATTAAAAGTGAACTGTATTTTTTTGTAATTAAAAATGTTCCACAATTACTATTCTAATTAATTTTATTAAGGTGCTCGCGGGATTCTGTGATTCTGTGTGGGAACAAAAATCATTTGTTCATTAACGTCATAATAACACCGGTGTGCACCTTTAAATCCATATTCAGTACTCGATTAATTATTCGCACATCCAAATTTGTTTCAATAATACCTTACCTTACCAATATGTTGTGTTTATTTACTGTAAATTTCCCATTTTTTATAAGTATCTCCGCGAAAGAGGCCGTTTATTATGTAAAAACGACCTTATTTACAAAAATAATAAGATCTGTTTAGTATGTTACCGTCCTAAAAGAGGGCTGGCGTCAAAACTACGGCAAACATCACGTTGTTGTGTATTTAATATTAACGTAGGTACGTCATACGTTTAGGGAAGGCACGGGGCCGCATCGTGTTACTCAAATAAAACCCTGGCCCACGTTTTTTTTTAAGTCTACAACTCAGTCTGTAGCTATCCTTAATAAAAAAAACTGGGCAAGTACGTGTCGGACCACGCACAATGTAGGGTTCCGTATTGGCTACGCATCTCTTGCTTGAGTACAATACCATATTCTACGACATTTATACGTTTTCGTTAAAGAAATTTTACTTCTTATGTTCGTCGGCTATTACTCAGTAACTATTAGTGTCTACTTAACCGTTATGGCTTGTAGGGTCACATATGGACTACTCCCATGAATTTTTTCAATTTCTAAAACGGATCATTGAATCGGAAAATGTTCTTCTCACACCCTCATTGTTTTGAAGAGTCCTATCTAACGATACCCCACAACATGGGGTGAGCGCGAAAAAAAATGTTCATTTCCACTTTACATGTAGGGGAGAGAGGCACCAAAAAAAAAAATATTTTTCAAAATTTTGTTACAGCACTTTGTTAGCATTGATAATATGTGTATACATACCAAATTACAGCTTTCTAGCATTAGGCGTCTGGGCGACAGACAGACAGACAGACAGACGGACATGGCGAAACATTATGGGCTCCTTGTTAAAAAAAGTGCTAAGCGCCGCTAAAGAAATTTCACTTAAAAAAAAAAGTGTTTACAGTAGTACTATTATTTTATTCTGTGTTTACAGTAACAATGTGGCTGAGCTATAACTTTTAAGTATAGGATTAAGGATAGCTGATAGTTAAGTTAGGTTAGGAGACTAATAAATTACAATAATGTATACCACAGTGTAAAGGTCTACTGCCGCCCATAGAGCACATAATACACCAGGGAGTATAGCTCTATGGGTCCCTGAGCTCGTTTCAGGCTTTTGATACTTCAATTCTACTCATTCAATATCTACTCAATTATTCATACTATGCCAAATATTAATTGCGTTATGTCTACCGGTGGGAACTATTTGGTCATTTCATCATATTTCGGGATAAAAGGTATACTTACGCAAATTATTTGTGTGCCATATTTTAATAGAAATCCTTTGAGCCGTATTGCGAAACAATCATTATATTTTTACTTGTTTATTTAACTTTACTGACCACAATACACTAGTACTTAAGAGATTAAGAGAGGTAGGGCCATAGATTAATATTGTATATGTACACTGAAAGTTATGGCACACACAGCAGATAATCCACTCAAATCGAAGCAGCCCGTCTGGGGATGGACCTCCACCTTACAGAAGATCGTAGCCAAATAGCATTGGTCTCGTCCATGTTGTGTTCCTACTGTGAGTAAGGTCTCTAGAGTTTCACTTGGGGGGGTTGCAAGGCTACGGGGATGCTTTCTAGCAGGCGGGTCGTATGCTTGCTTGCCACCTTTGTTTGTGGCATAAAAAAAGTACTGATACGGCGGACTTCATGGTTAATTGCATTCTCTACCAGTCAACCTTCGTGAAACTTTTTTTTACATTTTAAAGTACTATTCTTTAGTTGACTTAAGAAGACTTAAATAACATTGAATAAATAGGTAATTTGATCAATTTATTAGATACGTACAATATTGGTTAATAATATTATGGTTTCTGGATAGTATTACTGTTTTAATGTATTTTCATATTGAAATAATTGTAATAATATTGAAAATACAATGTTTACTTACTATAGAAAGTCAAGCTCTGATTAAACAATTGTATTGTTTCCGAAACTAAATGTACCAACATTAATTTTTAATTTTGTTTCATATAACCATACGTATTTAGTTCTACTGAAGGCAGTTTGTCCAAACAATGGGAATGTGACGTAACAACAGAAAAATGGAATTAAAAAACTCAAATACAAGAACAGCAAAAGTACTTATGAAAGTGAATTACTAGGGTACTTCATTATCAAAAACTTCTCCTCACGTTTGCTTTTATAATTTGTTTTTGTTGATAGACATGAGTTATGTGAACAAAGAAACCCCAATAAAGTTGTTAAATACTTTTTGTTTTTGCTGTCACTACTCTTGTTTTCTACGTTTTTAAATATAGTTTTAGTCATAAATAATATTAATTTCCAATTTTAATATTAATATTAAAATTGAAGAACTAACACAGGCCAGCTCGTTACGGGTGAAAAGCAAAAGAAAAATGAATAAAAAAAGCTAAATTTCTAATGAATGTTTTCAGTAAATTATGCAGTGTGTAAAGCCTGAACTGTTGAGACTTAAAACTGTGTCTGTGTTTTTTTGATATGAAACCAATATCTACACTGTTTTAAATATCTATATCAAACCATATAATACAGGCTTTCTTAAATGCAGTCTGTCTGACAAGGATCAAGTTGTTTTGTGTAGTTATATCAATAGGAACACCAAAGAAATTTAATTAATTATATAGGTATTAGCCCTTTAATTAAATATGACTTGAATAGTGTTTTCTTTATTTGACGTATTGTTTTTTACGCAACATTTCTTCACTGTACTGCGTAAAGGCTTAAAATGTAAGAAAAACTTACGTCGTGACGTATTAAAGTCGACCGAAGGTCACTTCAAGATGTTAAGACGTCGTCGTCGTCTAATGACAAAACATGTTCTACCAATTAGCTATTGTTAGTCTGAACTCATTATTGACGTAATCCACAAAATATTTAAGTTGGCGACTAAGCTATTTTTAGTCGTGACTTGTTACCATTTCCGCCTTGTATGCTGTCATTTTACTCCCACACATTGTATTATACAGTTATAGGAATAAATATGTTGTCATTTTAGTGCTTATTGTAAAGGCTTCAGTGGTTACTAAAAAATTAACAAGGTAGGTACTGAAATTATTATTATGCAGCTGACTACATATTGGTTCTATATGCCTTTTACATGCAAAGAATATCAAAAAGAAGTATTACGTATTTACTATAAAACTTTAGAAAAACGTGAGATTATGTTGTCATATAATTCAAAAGGCGCCGTATGGTCCGAGTAAACTAGGCCTGCTTGAGTTATTTATGGGTACATTTAATTCATAGAAAACATCCAGACTGGAAACAAACTCAAATGCTCACCTGCGCTATAGAATAAGTAATAACCCGAGGTAGAATGGCCATTCTCCGCCCCGCAGCGAATCGCGTTACCTCAACCTCTGGCGGGTATCGTGGCGGGTGCAGTCGCAAAGGTGTTCGTTTAGTGAACGAATGTGTATACGTGTGCGCATACGTCTGCGCGTGTACAGACAGACGACATTGGCCTATGTAGTAGAAATAGTTAATTATTTCACGCGCGTTGTATGGAGTGTCCGGGCTGTGCCTGCGCTCAATATACTCGTTAGCCCCGCGAGGATAGGTAGGATAGGAGATCGACCCCGCGCCATCATCGCGCTATCTCGTAATAAAAACGTCTCAATCTCAAGCACTATCTTGCTTAACAAAATATAATTATTTTGAGAGTGGTAGGGCACAGCGGATAATCCGCTCAAATCGGAGCAGCCCGTCTGGGGAAGGACCTCCACCTTACAGAAGATCGTAGCCAAATAGCATTGGTTTCGGCCATGTTGTGTTCCTACGGTG
Source organism: Endotricha flammealis (assembly GCA_905163395.2). NCBI lineage: Eukaryota > Metazoa > Arthropoda > Insecta > Lepidoptera > Pyralidae > Endotricha > Endotricha flammealis. The sequence goes on along the minus strand of LR990858.1, from coordinate 9,777,377 downwards.
AGTCGGTGAGTAAGGTCTCCAGAGCCATAGAATAAGTAATAACCTGAGGCCAGAGCTCCACTTGGGGGTTGGGAGTGTTGGTAACGCGTGAGTAATACCCCAGGTATTGCAAGCGTCTATAGGCTATGGTGATGCTTACCATCAGGCAGGCCGTATGCTTGTTTGCCACCTTTGTAACATAAAAAAAAATAAAACGAGCGAAATAGCGCTTGAAATTGATACAAGATTTTGAGAATAGACCCGCTGGTATCGAAGGTAGCGTCAATAAGTCTAAAATGAGCCACCACCCCGGGCTGAGTGTAATTTGAATGCAATTTCTATTATCCCACTAATAATAAAATTGCTGTTTCTCACGTAGTTGTTAAGGAGGGACGTGCTTTCAATACTTCCTACTCCGACTATCTTCTTTCTGATTAAATTCGTTGTGAGTTCCAAGACAGCTGTAGTTTTCTTCCCCGGGACGTCAATAAGCTTCATTGCTATTGTCTATCTGAGGTCGCCGTTGTTGATCCTGGCTACACAGGAGACACAGTGGTGGGAATGTGTGGTGGGCTTGTCCCGATTGTAATAATAAAAAGGCGAAAGTTATGTGTATGTTTGTTATCTTCTTCACGCCCAAATGGCTTGGTAAATATTTATGATACTTGGTATGTAGGTAGCTGATACCTTGGATTATCACATAGGGTACACTTTATCCCGAAAAGTACGCGATTCCCGTAGGATTTGGTAAAATCTGAGATAGATGGCGCTGCTGTGCATAAATAAATACATGCAAACGAAGTTGCGCGGGTTTCACTAGTAAATAATAAATGAAGTCCATTACGTGACATTAATAAATTAAAAATATATTATAATTAATGAATAACTAATATGTAGGTACCTAATTTTATTTCAGTTTTATGGAAAATAGAATACATATTTATTTAATATTGTAATGTAAATTTATGGGTATGAATGATCTGAAATAAATGAATTTTAATTAAAATAAAATACTTGTGATATGTATGTATGTACCTACTGTGGTACTCATCATATATCACCAATATCACCATAATTAGAACCATATATCACCATAATTATCCCACTGCAGGGATACGGTCTCCCTTCAATCGAAAGGGATTAGTGCGTACTCTGCCACGCTGCTCCAATTCGGATTGTCAGCGTACTGATCGCCAACAAAGATGTTTATATTACGTTTGCTAAGTTATACGTAGTTTAGCCAGGTTTTGGCGTACAATAATAATGCCTATATGTGTATTACGTATCCATTAATATTCAGTTACAATAAAAAAACATAAATCAACAAAATTAATTAATAACTAGATAATTAATAATAATTAACTAGGATTAGTACGAAAATTATATTGAAACAAGATTAATGCCCCCGTTTTTGTCTGATATCCAGGATATAAACCTATCATATGTGTTAATCCATGTTATAAGCTACTTGTGTACCTTTTAAGAAAATCTGTTAAGTCTGTCTTTTTGCGTAAAAGAGTAAAAAATATATATAAACAACCGTCCATATTAAACTTTCGCATTTAAAGATATTTAGTTGGAAGCCCGCGGTTTTTACCTGCAAAATCCCATTATTTCCGTTCCCAACGCTATTTCTGAGATAAAATCTATCCCTCTCTACGTCTCAAACTATCTCTGATTTAAACCGGTTCAGCTCAGCGGTTTCCGCTTGAAAAGGTAACAACTAATAAATAGATACCCTAGCTCTATACTTCTCGAGAAATCGCCTGAAGCAAAGTTAGAAAACAAAGAAAAAGTTAAACGATTTGAGACGGAAGTATCGAGGCGAATACGCGCCGTGCAGAATACTCTTGTATTCGCCTAACCTCAATGAACTTTGTGTAAAACTTAGTGTCGGCCCGGGGATAGAGTTATCTTCGCACCTGAGCACGGTTAAAATAAAATAAAATAATTTATTTTGCAAGTAGATTGACAATAAATACTTTTACACGTCAATATGTTTTATCCTACTACCACTTCAGACGTGGATGGCCTGTTGAGAACAATTGGCGCAAGAAACTCAACAGTTATGGTTATGAAAACAATCACAGTTAACCAATAAGTTATATGTATGACTGTATGTGCAATACATAAAATATAATGATATTAGGAACACTATTTTGTCATGAATCACAGGGTGTGTTCACACATTTTATCGCATAAAAAAATTACATGTCGACGTTTCAAAGAAAGGAATTTATTTGATTTATTAAGAACATCCCTATTATACGCTTCCCTGAAGATTGAAGATGTGACAATAGCTTGTTGGGAGAAAGGGATCAAGAGTAGGTCCTCCATGTTAATGAGAGCATTTCTCTTGTTGTGGAATACGAGTAGGTAACCTAGGTGGAAAATATTCTGAAGTCACAGAAAATATTTTTTATGAAAAAGGTTGGCAACGAGTTTGCCACTTGATGGTAAGTAATCACCACCCACGGAGTTCAGGAACAGGAAGAATATACCAATTATATACTTGCTGATATCCTATCCGTCCGATAAATTGTCAGTTTTTGAATGAAAAGTAGGTTAACTGGTACTTATCAGCAAATGGTTTAAACTTACAACCTTAAAAATGTTTTAAGGGTAATTTAAGAAATCACTATAACACGTCTTTAAAAATAATATTTTGCTTGAAAGGCATATTTCAGAGGTACAGGCTGTACAAACCGCTGTTTTGTTACACAAAATCTCGACAAATCAAATTATCTTGTCTTTGCTAATGACGAAGCTAAAAGTAATTGGTAATTGAATTAAAAATTCAACAGTCACAGGTGAAATGGAAGGAAACATTTTGCAAAGTGAAAAATTCAACGAGCGATTCAAAGTTCAACTCTTAATTTATTTAAGGTGACACTCGAAATATCCTTGTGAAAATTACATGACAAGGTCTCAGGTCCTCAACGCAATTAATTTCGTTTAGTTAATTATGTGTTTTATGTGTACTTTATGAGCTGCAGCCACTCTGATTGATATTAATTGTCTGATTCTGATTTATTACGTAATGCTATTAATAAAAAATATGTAAGCATACAACTTCAGACTACTTCAGAGACAAGTGTCAAATTCCAAAGTTAAAAATATGTCAAGTGTGAATTATAAATAAATAAATATACAGGGACAAATCACACAGATTGAGCTAGCCCCAAAGTAGTTCGAGTCTTGTGTTATAAGGATACTAACTCAACGATACTATATTTTATAACAAATTAGATAAACATCCAATACCCAGGCCAATCAAAAAAAGTTCGTTTTACATCATGACCCGGGATTCGAACCCGAGACCTCCTAGTTGGCGGTCTGACATGGTAACCATTACGGCACGGAGGTCGTCGAATTTGACACTAATGACATATTTCTTACTATAGAATTTGTCTGAAGTTGTCTGAACTGTTTAATGATTTTGTGCACTATAATAAAACGATAATGCGATGCATTTACAATAAGAAGATTAAACAGTTATCTAACAGCCGCAGTACTTCGCTTTGCAGACGGATAGAAACCTCATCTCGTCTCGTCGAGTGATATTTGTTCATGTTCAGTGTAGATCAGAATAGATTTAGCCTACAGCTTTGATTCTAACTCAATATTCTGAATATTTTTGCATTATGCAATATAAATAAGGTTGTAAATATTAACCCCCTCATTAATAAAACAGTCAGACAGACGAACAACAATGTGATCCTTTATGGGTTCCGTTTTATCCTTTTGAGGTACGAAACTTTAGAACAGTTAAACCAAGGATTCTAAAAGCTGTTTTATTACTGTCAAAGTGCGAAAGTGACAACAACTTTCAGTTAAACCTTGGCTTATCTTTGTTTACGACTGTGAAAGGTTTGTCTATCATTCAATTACTTTTGCACTCTAATTTGGACAGTACAAATTAGGCCACAATTACGAAATACTAGGTACCTAAGCAACACAGTTGACACCATATAGAAACATAGTAGACAGCTATAATAAAGCTCCCCAAAGACCAATGGGCGTGTAACGAATAGGTACATAAAAGTTACGTGCCAACTTGACTAGTGCAAACAATAGTCCGGGAAAAAATAGAGCATGGTTAAACAAACTTTTGTCACTAATTAACGGGTTTTATTGCCACGACCGCCTAGCGAAATGTGTACTCTTGAAAAACGTTCACTGGATGATTTTACAACTTACAAGTAAGTAATAATATTTAAATGATAAAACTTTCCTAAATTTTAAATGTAAATGAGGATTCCGAACGCTATTTAGATTCCCAAAAGTTGTAGAGAGAGAAATATTCCCCTGTTTTTAACAACTTCAATAATAAAATTATAGAAATAGGATCGCCAGGCAGGTTTTTAAGAAGGGTTGTGGGAATTTTTATTCCCACAACCCAAAAATCTTAAAATTTTAACAATGTTATGACCCGATCTGACCTGGCATTTTTTGATGATATTGTCTATTTAAAATGATTAAAGGTAGAATAGAAATGATGACAAAGAAATCAATTGAAAAATCGCCAGTCCAATGTGGAACCTAATGATACGAAAGAAAAATAAATTGCTGATTGGAATAGCCCCATCATGTTCCCTAGTTCCTACCAACATTTTGCCTATGTGGTAAACAAAATCATTGACGTTTTAATATTGATAATCTAGGAAAAGAAAGCCAAAACTATCTTGTAACGGAAAACTACAAAATATTTTTTTATATAAACTACGTTCATTTGTTCTCAAACTACTTTCACAAGATTGAGCGTTTAGTTATTTCTATCTATGGATGGATCCATATTTCCAGAAATAAGTCTAAAGAATCTTCGGAGAAGGTCTCTGAAGATCACAGTTTGTCGTTATGTCATCCGTCGCCGCATCATGTTGGCCGCATTGGCAGTGTGGTTTAGTTTTCAATCACGTTTGAGAGCCATCCGAACGACGCTATTCGCTTTGATTAAACTACATTGCGGATCAATCTGTTAATTAAATTCATGAATAATGTTGCATCTTCAAGTTTTGCAATATTAAATGAAGATAAAAATGATACCTATGTTGATCTGGGACTTATAACAAAGAAGAATGTGCACATTGAGTATGCCAAGGGCAGAGGAGTGTAGGTTTGTTTTATGAACAGGCGAGCTTGCTTTATGATGCCTATTATAATTACTTATATTAATATATCTTTATTTTCTGTTTTGTCACTTTTGTATGATATTGTTAAAATTAAATAAAGTTCGCAGAGGTATCGTCGATTTTCCAATCAATTAATTGATAACAGCAGGTTGATAGATTGAACTGGAATGGGGTTCGGACGGTCGGCTAATTGATTTCGTAAATTGACGCATTTTGTTCCCGTCTTCTGTATAATAGATAGCCTTCGGAAAATGGCGATGGTCGTTTTAATTTACATCTTCATTCAAATATGGACAAAAAATATATAGATTCATAAAATCCGTATTGCATTTCTATACTAAAGTCCGTCTGCCCATTTATATGAAATCGTACTATGGTCTATTATGGTGATAATTTGAAATCCATATATGAGATTTTGAATAGTAACAACGTGATTGAGCGGTGGAAAATCAAGGGCGTAAAAATTTTATTAATATCAAACAGAGTTGATTTATGTTTCTGGTCCCTAACTTCTAAACTACACAACGAATTTTGATAAATATTTCACCGACGAAATGTCTAAATATAGATATTTTTTCTCGGGAGGTTAAGTTTTTTAAACAAAGTTTTTGCAAATTCCATAAGCACGGGAACAAAATAATTGCATATATAATTACTTAAGTATGTACTTGGGTATATTACTTATTATGTTATTTTGACATGGTCTAAAATATAAAGTTCTAAGAGTAGGATTTATTTACTATGTATTATATTGTATTGTAATTCACAGATTTAAAAACAACACTTATGAAATTTGTACGCTCTGGTGTTGATAAGATACAGAGTGCCACTCATACTATTGTATACCCTTGCTTTACCTGTATTCACAACTTCATTAATTTTAACTTATGGAGAATTTAAATTAAAATCGTGATTTTAGTCAAGAGTGAGGTTATTTTTGTTTAATAAAAGTAGGTATAAATAATACAAACAATTGAAACTGGTTTATAACTCTGCATGCAACATTTGGTTTGACATGGTCCTTTGTTTTAATTTACTATCTGCTGTTGACCGTACGCGATTTGCCACACTGCCAGCCACCGCATGGCAGTGTGGCAAACCGCGAACCACCACAGGTATACATGTACCGACCGATTTAGTATGGAATTACAGTTTGCGGCAGATACGACAATGTGGCATCCGACTCTTCTCTCTTCCTCATGTGGCGATCTATGGATTAATTTCTGGATAAAGGTAAATACTAAAATTGATATATAAAGACATGAAGGGTTTTGCACATTTATGTTGTCAATCAATGTGATTAATAAATAAACGGATATTTAAATTATGAAAATAATAATTAGATATTATATTGGTTGTTAATATTTATAAGCTAATTTTAATTCAATATTGTATGTAACATTTAGATTTATTGTGAACTAGCTGTTACTCGGGCTTTGCCCGCGTACAAAGCCTATGTTGGGCTCTGTACCACTCACAATATGTATACAAATTTTCATAATGATCGGCGGCTTAGTCAAGCCGTGAAGGAATAACAAACAAACAAACTCACTTTCTCATTAATAATATTAGTATGATTACTAACAAATAATTTAAAAAAAATAGCCTAAAATGAGACAAAACAAAACTCAAACACTCCAACAAAGCTATAAAATAATTTTATAATCATGATTTAGATTTTAGACAAATAATTAGCAGAAGCCAAATAAGGCTTTAAGCAAAACATTTGCTCTATATCCACAAAATATTTCAATTACCTCACATAACACTACTAATAACAGTACCTTCATAATGTAAATAGATACATAATTAATTGGATTCCTTTATTAGCATCATAATAAAGTGATTCAAAACTCAATATTTGATTATAACGTTTACTGTTTACTACATCTTACTTGGTAAAACACATGGCGGGGCTGTCAACCTGACGTAAGTTAATTAATCAAACAATAGATTCATAGATATAAATATAAATAGACGAGACATGTACGTACCTTCATCTGTATCTAAAGTAATCTAAACCAACGGCGACAATTCTGATAAGAAAAAATTTCTTTAAATCAGTTAGCAAAATATTTTTTAACTAGTAAAACCCGCGCAACTTCGTTTGCGTGTATTTATTTATGCACAGCAGCGCCATCTATATCAGATTTTTGATCAAATCCTACGGGAATCACGTACTTTTTGGGATAAAAAGAACCCTATGTGTTAATCCAGGCTACCTACATACCAAATATCATAAATATTGACCCAGCCATTCAGTAGTATTCATCATAAGTAGGATAGGATATTAATTGTTTTAGTGATAAGAACGTCCAGTTTTTTTATTATATTAAATGACTCCATTACTAAGCCCACGCTGTCCGCCAGTTTGTCTGTTACTAGGTTGCATCTTATTTGCAGGCTCTACAATTTCGGGAAGTTGAGTTAAAATGAGTGTGGACTGGCTCTTCGGATTTTTTCGGGGAAACCTGAACACATCGGGTTCCAGATTGCCATCGTGGTGGTGGGCAAATTAGTAAATTGAGTACCGTATTATATTCATAATGTCTATTTAATGTTATGTCTATGGTAGATAACATATATTCTCTACGGCATAGATCGATTAGTCTAACTTTAGGCGGTGGAAGTTTAGCAACCTCGTTTTAACTTTAATCGCTTTGTCAATACTACGACAAGTTGATGTCATACGAATGAACGTTTTCAATCAATTACTTGTTTGCTTCAATGCCAGGGCTCAGGAGACTCCGGAAATTTTACGAAAATAAACGTAAAAGGGCAAAATATTTATTATATTCTTTGTTATTTATTAGGTACATTTGAGTTTATATATTAAGACCTTATTAAATGTAATCGTACATGATTATGGTATCTGTTAAGCGTTTACTCGGCTGAGAGAAAAAATAATTCAATGTATTTAATCGTAGCGAATGCCCGACGTAAAATAAGTACATTTCTGTGTAAAATGTAGCGGTCATAACTGCACCGATTATTACGTGTCGCGTATTCAGCCCTACCTGTTGCGGCGCACTGCGGTGCTGCTGACATGCTTCGAATTTTAAATGGCCTCCTGCCGTCTGGCGGATGCCGGGCTCCCGCACTCACATTATGTATGCAACTAAAATCCCGCTCACAATGATATGTGGAATACGTCACCATAAAATGATTTATGCAACAAAATAACCAATGAATAAACATGCCTACAATAAGGCTTGTTTTATGATAACGCTTCGATTGAACTGATTGTTCATAATAGCATTTAATGTTAAAATCTACCGACGATTGTACTGTGTCCGTTGTTCATTGATTGACCCAAATCGGCTAACAATAACGTTCGACCGCTTCGAGTCTTAGTTGGCACTGTGTTCGCATTGAATTTGATATTAAAATGAAGACCGATCAAAAGCTAACCTTAGGAGTCTGAAGGCGATTTTAGATTTCCTCTTGAACCTTACGGCGTGTCGTCTCCTGGCTACGGCGGCGGTGCCCGCCTGCATCGCGCTTTCAACCTCACGGTCGCTGTCCTCGCAGCTGGAGGGGGCTTCGGGCTGGGAGCATGCTGCGAGGGGCTTCGAGCTTCCCGCGGAGCCCCGCCCCCACGACAGCATGGAACTCCGCAGAGACCTGAGCGTCTCCGTTGTTTAAGCCCTCTCACTGCGCTACCATGCAACAACATATCGGCACGCCGATAGCACTACGCCCGCTGCGTAACACTCAAACGCACTTTTCACTTCACTTTTAGTTACACAGCTGTCGTCTACATTATATTTTAAACGCAAGACTTATCACTGTATCTACAGGTATGCCTGTGGTAATTATAGCACGTGGTTGCATTAGATAAGAATGTAAAGTGAGCAAGAGAGGCGTGCGCGCGCCTTCCTCCCGATGTTATCAGAAAACAAACAGAGGTATCGGCGCGCACACTTCACTGCCGTACACCGTACACCGGTACGGCGATATCACTGGATCAACGCACACATCCGCCGCCGCGGATTTGCCTGTCTACATACTACAATACGTACTTGCACTTAATTAATGATTCACTAACAGGATAAACATGTTAATGCGCTCCTATATTGGAAATAATTCCATTGAAACTATTTTATTATTCCATTGTAATAATGAATATGTTTTGCAACTTACACATTTTTATAATTGTAAAATAACAGAATTTGAAAATCAATTAATTCCCTAGATGTTAATTTTAATTGTTTTATCTACCGCTAATGTAGATAATATGTATGCGTGTCATCTATTCAAATAACTTCAGAGAAGAAGAATGACAATCACACAAACCAAAAGATGTTTTAGATAAATAAGAATATACCATGCAAAACCCCAATTATCTCTTTAATAGATGTTGGTCTAATAATATAAGAAAATAATGTCATGTAAATGACCGTCGTTCGTCGGCGTGTGTCATAAAGTAAATATAAATACACTTCGTTTTACACTATTTGTAGTAGACACCGAGTTTGAACCAATATAACAAATTCATAGCACTTTTTTAACACTTCACTAAACAATGACACGAGCATTGTCATGCAAAAATGTTAGGATTACTTCCCAATAGTTTGTTTATTTAGACGTGTACGGTTCGGGAAACATGCGCGTGAACTAAATAGTAACCCTTTAGCATGCCACATCGTCTCGGCTCAGCCGGACGCGACAATCGCGCCGAAATAGAAATGCTCCAAGTGACGCTCACTGTGACGCTGCCTGCACAAAGACCCGCACTCGTCACCTTGAAAAGACGCCGAACAGCACGTGGTTATATCATTGTTGTTTTGTTACATTGTTCTTTTAAGTGCTCGCGATTAAAGAGGCCGTGTCACTCGATAGCCATGCGTGATCCAAATGGTTGAACATTAAAACATTATTGAATTATATTACTAAATTATTGTGTTTAAAATCATTAATCCTATGATTGTTCGGTTGGTAATATTTGGATTACATAATAATTAGTAGATGTGTATTAACAAAAACAAATGACATGATTTTACCATTAACATCGGTCCCCATAAATAAATGTGTTATCTCACAACATTATTTACAGATAAATGGCTTATTCTACCTATAAGCATCGCCATGGTAACAGTGAGAAACTTTAGTAAGTATTTTAACATGCCTTGGGGAAACCTGTAATAATAATGTAAGTTTATGAATAAATAAATATGATCTTAATATAAATTCGGAAGATCAATTCCTTTTTAGGGTTTTGTAGGAAATTAACAACAAAGCCTTAAAAGTTTCGCTATGTCTGTCCGTCCGCGATCTAGCGCAGAGATGCTTAATATTAGAGAGATGTAATTTTGCATGTCTATTCATATTAACTATGCTAACAAAATGGTAGAACAAAATCTTGAAAAAAAAATATTTTTTACATGTAATGTCATAAATATATAGAACACACCGCGTTAAGTAACGCATATTGTAATCATATAGATTCGAGAATCACATCAGTGAGGGAGGAGAAAAGACAAGTATGAGTAACGTAATGCTTCAAATTAAATTAAACGGAATGCTCGCAATGGGGGGAACACCTTTAAAGAATGAGGAAACAAAATGTATTCATAAATATGGAAATATCCGAACTTGAAACAAATTGAAAATATAAAAAATATTATTATTTTTCAAGACGAACAGGTCAAGACAATATAAGCTTATGAATTGGCTCACCTTCAAAGAGTCTTTAATGTAAATGAGCAAAAACCTTCCTGAAGCAATGTTCTATGTTTTGAACCTGTTCTTCTTAGTACAAAGCCGTCTGAATTGGTTGTAAGATAAGAAAATACTTTTCGAAAGACCTTGTTGGTTAGGCTTTTTAATTAAAAATATTTTGAATTTGAATTTGTACTATCTAATATTAAAGTACGCACCTACATTAGTATTAACGTATATATAGTAGTATTCGTTATAACGGTAAGTAAATAAAGATTATATTAGCTACACTACAAACACACTTCAATTTCATTTATTTGTATAGTCATACGTGTATATGTGTACTGTACAACCAGAGATAGGCATCAATTAGGAAGATTCGTCCTACCCAACCGAAATCTCGGTACAAGGAATATGAATTCCATTAAATCCCATACAAATCTTTTGTATGCGGATATTGAAATCTAACCCAATATGCTATTGAATCATAGAACCTCGGTCTTATTCAATGCAGGGATATATTCGTAGACTAAAATTACCACGATGCGATGGCGATATTGGCCTGTGGTTTAATCTGAGTGGCCTTTTAACCGTAGCCGTATTTTGCGAAATAAAAAATATTATATGTGTTAATCTAGTAAGTAAGTAAATTAAATTACCAATGTACCACTCATAGAATTCTTTGCATATATTACAAATATATATTTTCAAATAGGATCTTTCCAATCTTTTTTTTCATATCCTGCCAGTACCTATAGGCTCCTAGTTTACGCTTCCGAATTCCGATATCGAATATAGTTGATAATAACATGGATAGCATTTGTACTTTCTTGTAGCCATCAATCATAGGTAGAAGGCAAACTTACTAGTATTTTACGATCTCCTTCATATTTTGTTACTGTTACTGCTTCAATGTAGCAATGTTTTATCGCATCCAAGTATTGGCTCGAGTTGCCGTTACTTAACTTTTGTTATCGTCCTGCTGTGACAGGTTGAAGTTGTCGGCACTTATTGCTCAAAGAGGTATAGTCATATATGGAGGCACTAAGTCCCGATACTTAAACGATGCAAGAAGAATTTCTCTATTTAATGCTAGCCTTATTATATAGGACTAGAGAAACCCGCGCAACTTCGTGTGCGTGCTTCGTGTTATCCTTTCCCGTGGGAATTTCAAAAAATCCTTCGCGGTTGCCTACATCATACACCATACTTTTCAGAACACACCCAAAAAATTGTCATATGTATAGATTTTTTTTTTCTATTTTTATACTTCTCATTACAATCTTTGGAGTGGGCGTTTACGAAATAGGCTAGCCCGACCGGTGAAGAGCCACCCTTTTACAGAATATTAACGTGAAGCATTTCGTTCGGGGAGTGAAATATGCGAAATTCTTGTTTGTCACCTTTGTGGTAAAAAAAAAATCTAACTCATTCCTTATACTATTTCTCGCCATATCCTGTTTTTTCCTGTTATAGGTCGGCAACGGGTTAGGGACCCTAGAATCATTGTGCTCCATAGTCGACGGTAATCACCTAATATCAAATGATCCATATTCCCGAGCTTGTTTTCCACTTGCGTAAAAAAGAAAAAGTATGTCGGTAATTCAATACCTACAACCTCAGCCTACAACAACACTACGAAATAATAGAGCGAGTCGACGTAATGAGATTTCCTATAAGTGAGAAAGAGACAATATCAAAATGTATGCCATTTAACCATTGACCAATTTATCTTGAACCCTGTCAAATATTGTAAAATTTAATATTTAATTACTTACTATTTATTATCGATGAATATGATTCAGTCCGCTTTATACATAGTTAGAATTTTAGCTGTTTTTCCGATATCACAAACAGAATAAATAGACGACATTATGATTGAATATTCACAATTTATAATTACATGACAGATGATACACTTCACTTCATGGATGTGTCAAAATGAAATGTAATTGAAATCAAAAGCACTAATGAGTATGAGTATTGATATCAACTCGAAGAAAATTACCCACAAAATACATTTTTTTCAAGAATTTCAATAAAATAAGAATCACATCCTCCATCAATTCTCTTAAACAATTTTTATGCAAAATTTGAAGTAGATTGGACCAAGGAATCAAGTTGTCCCATAGTAAATTTACCCCCCTTTTTTACCCCCTTAGAGTTCGAATTTCGAAAAATCCTTTCTTATCGGACGCCTACGTCTTATAATGGTTCCACCTGCCAAGTTTCAGATTTTTAAGATGAGCGGTTTAGGCTGTGCGTTGATTCTCAGTCAGTCAGTCAGTCAGTCAGTCAGTCAGGACAAAGCATTATATATATATAGATTAATTACAAAGTTAATTAGTAAGGTAATGGTATCTGGTGCATTATTGGATTATCTAACTAATGGTTATAACGAGCACGTGAATGAAGCTTAACTAGAGCTTACTGTCATTGCATTAATTTGAAATAGGATTTCATCAATCGGGAATAGAATGCAGTACAAATTGCTACATTCGTACTGAATTCTATGTAATCTATCATTTTCGACTTTCGTCATATTATAGTTTAAGGTTGAGGCTAATAATAGCTTAATTATTTACACTTAACGCAAATGTATAAATCTGTATGAACAAAATAGCAAACGACATTTTTGTCATAGCTATAACGTCTATTACTTTTTCATACAAAATTGACATGACATACAAATGAAATTATTTAATTTCTACTACTACTATGGGTCTATTTCCTCTAAGTGCTATCTCGCCTGCTTTATACTTGAGATTAAGACTAGATTTTAACAATTTTTATTACGAAAATAGACCCGCTGTTTTAGATAAACATGCTATAAATTTTGTCCTAGGCCTCTGGTGGTTTGATATAAGCAAATACTATAGAAACTCTACCGAGTTAATACGCACAGCTTCGGAAGAATTCGGGCAAGACGCGCGACACTAGCGCTACTATAGAAATAGGGCGGCATGAGGTGAACGATTTCAAAACTTTTGTGCGTTTTGTATGCAAAATGTTAACGCGACACTAGCGCCCCTAGCGGCATGAGGTGAACAGGAGGTTGCCAAGTCATTATATGAGAAACGTCAAGAGCTGTGCGTATTATATTTCTATAGTATTTGATATAAGTGAGATGATTCGAATGGTCATGGAATAGCCCAATTTGAAAAGAGAATTGAGTTTGAGTTCTACTTTCAAAGTCCTGTCTCATAAAACTGTTTTAAATTTCAATCATTCAAACGTCAAAGTTAAAGCAGTCAAATAAATGTGTAATTTCTGAATTCCTGAAATTGTATAATTTGATGTCGTCATAAAACATTTAAAACAAATTTTGTTAAAAGACGGCTTGATCGAATATATTATTATTTTTAGAATAAGCAATCAATATTTAAACTTGTTTATGTACAATGTATATTTAAAAAATATTTAAATTTTTTTTTTTTTTTTTGGTTGTAGCATACTAATGTTATATTATTAAATACGCTAATATAATTACAATCTAGCCTAAACATAGACTAATGAGTAATTTTACATTGACCTAGTTTTATAAAATTGTAATATAAGAATGTGTCCATCGGCACTTTTCTTACTGTCTCTATTAAGGGGAAGTCACTTTGTTCATGTGTCTTTGTTTACACTATATTAACACATAAATATTGTCACTAATCACTACACTAATTCAAATGGTTTAGTTCTTTTAAGTCGTCTCACTATGTCCGTATTGTCGAGGAGCTGGATCGCCTCTACGTTCACATGATGAAGCAATCTATTCTCATGTGCTTCTGCATTTTTTTGGATGACATTGTTGACCATTGGTATGTTAAGGTCCCGGTGTAGATGGTCGTTTCTTATGTACCATGGCGCATTCACAATAGCCCTCAGTACTTTATTTTGGAATCTCTGAATTATTTTAGTGTTGCTCTTTTTGGTACAGCCCCACAGCTGTATGCCATAAGTCCATACTGGCATTAGGACTTGTTTGTACAGTAGTAGTTTGTTTCGAACCGACAGGGTGGAGTGTCTTCCTAGTAACCAATTCATCTTATTGAACCGTATATCAAGTTCACATCTTTTCTTTTTGACGTGAGCTTTCCAGCGGAGCTTCGCGTCGAGCGTCATACCCAAATACTTGGCTGTATTTTCGTAAGGTATACGCTTTTGATTAATGTACACTGGGCAATATTGATCGTGTTTATTTGTAAAGTTGACGTGAACTGATTTAGATTCATTGAGTTTGATTCTCCATGTTTTTGTCCAGTCGTGAACTCTAGTAACAGCTATTTGAACTTTCTCTGCTGCTTCCTCATGAGTGCTTCCAACTGCCATTATAGCGGTGTCGTCAGCAAAGGTTGCAAGAGTGTTATTATCTAATTCCGGAATATCACAGGTGTACAATAGGTACAGGACCGGACCTAATACACTTCCCTGCGGTACTCCGGCTTTTATCTCCTTAATTTCTGAATATGCATTTTCTTGCCTTACTCTAAATACTCTATCCGATATATATGATTTTATTATATCTATGTATTGTGTGGGTAGCATTCTCTTAAGTTTTTTAATGAGTCCTTCGTGCCATACCTTGTCAAAAGCTTGTGCTACATCTAGGAAGACAGTAGAGCACACTTTTTTATCTTCGAGAGTTTTTTCGATTACATTCGTAATTCTGTGCACTTGGTCTATTGTTGAGTGTTTTTCTCTGAAACCAAATTGATGCTCTGGGATCAGGTTTTTCGCCTCTATTATGGGTTTTAGTCTTTTTAATAACAGTTTTTCAAACAATTTTGACATAATAGGCAACAAGGAGATCGGTCTGTATGACGTAACCTCATTCAGCGATTTTCCTGGTTTCGCTATCATGATTACTTCAGCGACTTTCCACAAGTCAGGTACATATTTTAGCCTTAATGCTGCGTTTATAATGTTTGTTAATTTTACTAATGCCTTTCTCGGGAGGTTATGTAGTATTTCTCCAGATATGAGATCAAAACCTGGTGATTTTTTTGGGTTAATGTGTTGACGAATTTCACGTCGGACTTCCCTTGGAGTCACCAGTCTGATGTTTGTTTGCTCATTGGTTTTATCGCTGTTTTCATTTATAAAGATATCGTTAACCAATTCGCTATTGTTTTCGCTTTCGTTTGGTTGGAATATGCTCTCTAAATGTTTTGCGAATAATGTGGCTTTTTGTTCGTTGCTAACAGCCCACAACCCTTGTTCAGTTTTGATAGGCGGTATATGATTGATTGGTCTTTTCATACACTTGGTAGCTTTCCAGAGTGAGTAATCTGTGCTACGATCATTGCTTAATCTTTGTAGATAAGTACTAGTAGACTCGTCAATATAGTTTTGAATTAATCTTTTCAGCTGTTTGGTTAGATTATTTAACTTCCTTTTATCTTCTGGAGATCTAGTTTGGTGCCATACATTTCTTTGCCTTCTTTTTACTGTTATTAATTCTTTGATTTCTCTTGGGTAGATGTTTTTTGAGGTTCTCTTTCTAATGTTAGGAGTATTTTTCCAACCTGTTTGTTGTATTAGAGTAACAAATTTCTCCAAATCTGTATTTAACTGCTCCGGAGTTTTTAACGGTACCCTGAGGTCAATGTGGCTATCTAAATCTAATTTAAAACTCTCCCAGTCAGTATATTTATTGACTAAACGTGGATTAGTTTCCTTAGTTAATACTTTCTCACTTATCTCTAGGTATATAGCTGAGTGATCAGAGTTCATGTCAAAGCTCTGTTCAGTTCTTAAATAATTAGATGATAAATTTCTATAAATAAAAAAGTCTATAAGGTCAGGGACTCTTGTTGGGTCCGTTGGCCAGTATGTAGGAGATCCTGTTGACGCCACGTCACATTTCATTTCTGTTATGGCATGCATAAGTTCTCTTCCTTTTGATGTCGTTAGTCTGGAACCCCAATGCGTGTTCTTAGCATTGAAGTCGCCTCCTAATATGAATCTTTCACCAAGTGTTTGTAATATATTGATATATTCGTCTTTATGAATAGTATAACGAGGTGGACAGTATATAGCTGCCACAGTTAAGGAATACTGTTTTGTGTTCAAGCGGACTGCTATACATTGAACCTCTGGTGTTTCATGTTTGATATCTTCCTGGTGTTGGATTTTTTCTTTAACAATGATAGCACTGCCACCTCTTCCTTTATTTGCTGGGTGTAATGCTTGATAGACTTTATAGCCTTTGAATGTGACGTGGGATTGTTTTGTGAAATGTGTTTCTGACACTAAGCACACATCAATGTTTTCTATATCTAGGACTACTTGCAATTCCTTCTGGTGGTTCAGTAGTCCGTTGCAGTTCCAGGCCATGATCTTAAGGTGGTCAATCATTTTTTAGCAATAGGAGTAGCACTTTTCGTGCTGTTTTCAATTTTTTTCAAGCGGGCATCAAATGACGACACGAGCTTTAATATTTCGTCTAGCTTGTTCTCGTTTGAATTAGTTTGCTGGCGTTGAGAACTCATTGAATTTTTAGCAGCAGTCTGGGCGTAAGACACATTTTTACTTACGATTGTATTTATTTTTTCACTGGATTTTTGCAGTGTGATAGGAGCTGTTTTTCCGTGGGTGGACTGTTTCCTGGCAGACTTATTTCTTAGTTTCTGCATCTCTTTGGCTATCATGCAACCTCTGTAGTTAGCTGGATGAGCTTCCCCGCAGTGTACACACTTTGGTTTTTCTTGTAGAGGTTTTGTGCAATCTTTGGTCAGATGACGACCGGTGCATTTTACACACCTTGGCTCTTTAGAGCAATACATATGAGTGTGTCCGTAAGCCTGACATCTCTTGCATTGAGGAATGAGTTTTGGCGATTTGAGTGGTTGTATATCAACTACGCATCCTAATATTGATTTAATTTCATAAATCTTATTGATTTCCTCCTTATTGCTGAAGGTTAGCATGAACATGTTTAGTGGCTCTTTACTTTTCCAACTTAACTTGTTCACGGCATTTTCAATTTGTAGGCCCTTAGACTTAAGATCTTCTACAATTCTCTCTGGCTTGCATGTAAAGGGTAATTTTTTTACCATTACCCTAATTGGTCTTTCCTGCTTATTTTCGTACGAATGCCAAAGGCAATTGTTGGTGGTTAGTATATGTACCACAGCTCTGTACGACTCCTCATTACAGGCGTTTATTTTGACGCTGTCACCGTTTAGCATCTTTATAGTGAATGTGCCAGCTGATTGATCTCTTGTCAAAAAGTCATAGAAATCTTGATAATTTTTTATGCCATCCACTATGATGGGAGGCGGCGGGGGAACTTTCTTTACCTTTTCCGGGTTTTTGTTTTCCTTTTCTGGCGGCGAGGCAGAGGGTGATGAGTTCATTCTCCTTTTTTTACGGGATTTTGTTCTTATCCATTCTGTTTCATTCATTTAAAAAATACTGACAAAAAATGTCTACACAACATAAGCATAGTATAAGTATAACCTGAGGACATAAGCTAACTATTCTCTAATCGAAAAATAATAACTGAACTCACTCATCCATACTAATATTATAATAAAAAACCGTTTAAATACGAGAGTCTGTCTCGATGTTCAAGGAATGAATTTTGCTAAAAGACATCAAAGAAGTAGAAGAAAATAAGCACATTAGTTTTATATAGTAGGTACTATAGATGATTGATACATCCATAACATATATTTTACACCAACGAGATGAAGGAGCGTTTCCAACAAAGATATGCTAGGTCTGTTGAGCGGTGCGAAGACACGAAACGAAGTTGTAAATCGATGTGAGCGTTTCAAGGCGAAATATAATGTATGATAAGGTGTTTTTTGTGGTTTTCAGAGAGGCACAATAAAAATAAAAGTTGTTCATATTGTCAGATAAGTTAAGTTTAAAAATAATGATAAGCGTATTATTTAAGAAAACTGGTTTTGTTTTTTGATTATTTTTTGCGTATTGCCAAAATGTACCTATATCAACACAGACACCCATAGTCTGTACTCGATTACTTTGTGCTCATTAGAATAACGAATATTCTAAAGCAAACTACGTATGAATACAGACCAATCTGTATTTCTAAAGCAAAATATGATCATGTATTAAAGGTAGCTAGGTTGCCTAAATGCCTAATATTTTAATTGAATGCTATTGCTTTCATGATGATGATGATAAATATAAATTACTATGTATAAAGACCAGAGATCGGATATTCTAGTGCATATTTACCTAAACTTCGACCGGAGTAGTAACATACAGTGGATAGTACCCCTCTTAAATATAAAATAATAATTTTTAATACCACCATTTCCTGTTGGACCAACTGCTAATACTGTGATTTAATTCGATAGAAATTTAAATAGTTAATAGAAAAATATTATTACTTTTTTGAATTTCCTATGCTAAAATTAATTAAAATAAACTAAGTTGGTATTGTTTAGTAAATATTA
Source organism: Endotricha flammealis (assembly GCA_905163395.2). Taxonomy (NCBI): domain Eukaryota; kingdom Metazoa; phylum Arthropoda; class Insecta; order Lepidoptera; family Pyralidae; genus Endotricha; species Endotricha flammealis. Next base: position 9,758,185 of record LR990858.1, on the reverse strand, counting down.
GGTTAGATAATTGTCTGTACTCGTATGTTTTTTACTCTTACAGATTAGTGCAAAATGTATTTTATTAATTTTATTTCATTCTCTGTCTGTTCTGATATAATATGCACAATTGCTTGCACGCGACAAGAGCATATTGTGTGCGATTTCAGAGCAACTCCTGTCTGTAGCAGTACACATTTTGGCAATACGCGACCGGACAAATTTGGCCCTAGTGTGTGACCATTGATTAATAAGATAATTTGAGTGCTATGGAGATAAAAATGTCTTTTTTGTTTCAATTTGCCCATAACTTTTTTAACACAATGATTCAAGATTTGCTCTCATAGATTTAGTACGTATTGTATACTTAGGCCTCGTTTATACTCAGGCCGGAATTATACACAAGTACACTCGCAACACTTCATCAAACAGGTCCTGTGGGTTGTTGCTGAAGTGCTTATTAAGATGGATATCGAAACATAATATTCGCAATAGTTCTTGATGTTTGCATTAAATTTACGCAAGACTTCCTCGAGAACTTGCATGTCTAAACACAATCTTATTGTACAAATTATAACTTAAGCTACTAAAATAAAATAGCACAGCGTAAAAAAAAATATATACACATGAAACATAGAACCTCCTCCTTTTTTGAAGTCGGTTAAAAACTAGTAACTACTTCACTCTTTTATAACCCGTGTGGATTAAAGTGATCGGTCCCTTTTGTAATTTGCTTTTGTTATAAATACGACCAATCGTCTTTTAAATAAAAATGTAAATGGTCCCTCGTAATCGTACTACTGAGGACTCCATTTCAATTTATCAAATTGTTCACTTTCGTCTGTTACGATCGATCTAATGGAGTGTGTCATTGAGTGGATTGGTGTCTACTTAGTCTGGCCATAAATACTGTTACAATTAAAAATAAACAAAATATTACATTTGAATTTGGAATCTGTAATTTTGCGATATTAAAATGGAGTGGGGTGATAAAGAGAACCGAATCGCTTTGATTGCATCACACAAAATAGGTATGGAGCCAAATGCAATTTTTAAAACTCTCCATACGCTTGGTATTAGTCAAATGTTTGTTTACCGGGCTATTAATAGGTACAATGAGACCTCTCTGTTTGTGACAGAAAAAGATCTGGCCGTCCACGTAGTGTTCGTACGAAAAAGGTGGTCAAAGCAGTAAGGGAAAGAATTCGAAGAAAGATTTTATCTCGGGAGATGGAGATAGCACCTAAAACCATGTCGCGTATTTTAAAAGATGACTTAGGACTTGCAGCCTATAAGAGACGTACTGGTCATTTCTTAACTGACTTTTTTTTAATATAAAAAAGAATAGGGTGGTAAAATCGAAACAACTTCTGAAGCGGTACGCAAAGGGAGGTCACAGAAAAATTGTTTATGGATGAGAATTTTTTGACAATTGAGCAACATTTTAACAAACAAAATGGCCGTATTTATGCTCAAAGCTCTAAAGAAGCTTCCCAATTAGTCGACAGAGTGGGCATTATCCGACTTCAGTGATGGTTTGGTGGGGTGTGAGCTATGAAGGAGTGACTGAGCCATACTTTTGTGAAAAAGGTATCAAAACATCGGCACAAGTGTATCAAGATACCAAGTCTCTTGAGAAGGTAGTTAAGCTCCTTAACAACACCATGTTCAAAAACCAAGAATGGTCCTTCCAACAAGACTCGGCGCCGGGTCACAAAGCTCGGTCCACACAGTCTTGGTTGGAATCGAACGTTTCCGACTTCATCAGAGCTGAAGACTGGCCGTCGTCTAGTCCCGATCTTAATCCGCTGGATTATGATTTATGGTCAGTTTTAGGGAGTAAGGCTTGTTCTAAACGCCATGATAATTTGGAGTCCCTAAAACAATCTATACGATTGGCAGTGAAGAATTTTCCCATGGAAAGAGTGCGTGTTTCTATTGATAACTGGCCTCAACGTTTATAGGACTGTATTGCAGCCAATGGAGACCACTTCGAATAAGCTTTTATATTTTAAATTGTTTTATATTTATGTATTAAACAACACATTGTAAAAGTAATAAATGTTATTTACAATAAAAAAATTAAATAAAATCTTTTTTACAATATTTAAGGCAAGACTAGGTATAGTTGTTCAAATACTTGAACTATACACGGTTTTGAACGGCTTATTTCAAAATTAAAAATTCTTCAGAGCTCCACTTGGGAGGGTTGGGAGGGTTGGGAGGGCTGCCAGCGTCTATAGGCTATGGTGACGGTTTACCATCAGGTCGGCCGGGTGTTTCACCTTTGTGGTATAAAAAAAACATCTATAAGCCATTATTGTACAAGAAGAAAAAGTAAAAATAAACATTTACAAAGTTGTACTTATTTACAAATAAGGAGCTAGATGACGTCGCTGTGTGTCCCACTTTAAAACGAACACGCAAGTTAAGCAACCTCCTTCGATTATAGGGAGACCCGTCCATAAGGGGATGATTATGGGTTGATATGATGATGAAATATGAATGAATAATAATCACATGTGTAAAGGGAGTGTTTTGTTTAGAGTCGTAGACTACGCAGAGATGATTTTCAGCAAACCCTTTAAATTCCCTGTGAAAATATGTTTTCCTAATTATCTCTATGTGTAACGGCAAAGTATCTCAGTACATGTTGGGGGCAACTGTTGTAGGTTCGTGTTCAAGTGTTGTTTTATCCCTGCCACGATCAATATCGCTACAAAGAAGATAAAGAGATGAACGTGATATTTTACGTTTATTTTTTTACCGCTGTATGTACTTATGGTGGCATCTGGTGCCAATATAAATTAACTCTTAATTATAATTACTTAATATTAAAATGCGTATTATAAATTCTGTTTGAAGCCTTCAATCAATTAAGATCCAATTTTTTTTTGGATAACTAACATTAACGGGTAAAATAAATTCATTCTCGAAATGGTTAAACTCTTAAGAACTTTAAACATTTAGATGTTAAAATGTTGTTTCTGAGAATAAAATAATATCATGAAACTGAAATTTTCCTTCTAAGATATTTTTATGAAGTTAATTATAAACTTGGAAAATGCTTGTAAAATATCCTTCGCGCTTATTTTTAATAATTCCTTTGTAATGTTCCTTGCGAAGATAGGTAGGGAACTTTCTTATCTTGTCAGAATAACTAATTACCAGCGTAAATTGTGGCGCTGCCAGTCAGTTTCGGAACCTAGTGTGCACTTTTGCGGTATACTTTAAACATATTATCTCAAATAATAACCTTTCCATTGTTATAACAAAAATCGTACCTTTTCAGAAATCATTTGAGATATTTTAAGAAATAACAATGGAAAAGGAAGTAGAAAATTGCAAACTAAATAAATATGTTGTACGGATAAATGTTTTTCTTTCTTTTTTTCATATATCCTTCCAGGACAGCTGAAAGGTAATAAGATTTTAGACTATAATAACAATAGACTACATACATAATTTGTGATCGATACTAATAGAACGTCAATCGATGTTAAAAATAAATGTATCGAGCGGCGCGTGAGCAGAGCCACGAGTGTAGCAAGTCGTGACATTTAGCGACGTAATCGCGGTCAACGCCGATGGGCGTGCTCGCCCGGCCCAGAGGGATATGTCGCATACACTCTGCCAAGTGATAAAGGATATTTATAGACTACAAGTATGCGCGTGACCGGCCAATTTGGGAGACACGTCTATTTTCAGTCGTTGCAATAAAGAATTACATAAAGATAAACAATGTTCTTTTATTCATTTGGCATTGTTATTTTTGAATATTATTAGCATTATAAATTTATGTATGTATATGTAAAAATGATTTAAGCTTGTTTTGTTTATAAGATTAAATTGACAGGGGAACAAATTAGAGTTAATTTTAGGTTTTGAAAAATAAGAAGTAAGTACTATTAAATACTATGTGGTACTTATAAAAAATATATATACATACCCACCTATACATATATATATTATTGTCGTACTTAGTTGTACATATAAAAAACGGTAATCCTACCCCTCGTTTCATAATACCTTTGGGGTTAACAGGCGGTCCGGCGCAAAATAATAAATATTGTATGGGTGACGAAACCCACAATAAATATGGTAGACATTTATTTTATAAGTAAACATTTCTCAGGCAATTTTACACCAAACCTCATCCACGAGGAAATTAATAATAATTTTATATTCTGGATAATTTTACAAAGATATTTTTGTGTATTTCCATGAAAATTGAGGATTTTCCTTGAAAGATTATTTTTGGATTTCTCGAGAAACATGAAATTAAACTTTGACAACAAGGTGTATAACATATATGTATGTATATGTATAATTTTGTCATCATATTATTATATTAATATCGCAATTCTGAAAACTGCGAGAAAATATTTGTGTTTAAATTCTCAACAACTACTTTACTTCATGGCATCATTTCCACAGTAAGCTCTTCAAACAATCTCTCCTACCTATAAGCTAAGGTTAGCTGGTTTAAGTTTAAAGAAGGAGTCTCTCAAATCGCAAGAGTTTGTTGTTTGTTGTGACTTATTAAGTATAAGACAAATTATTTTATGTTGATACTGTAAACGTGTGCTCTACTATGCTATAATGTATAAATGATACCTATATAGTTCTATCGTATACGGGTACTTATTATATCCTAAAAAATACCGTAGACTGCGGAGAAATATGTATTAAAAATCAACAGCTAAAATGCGTTACTCACAATTTTTTAAGCAGAGAGTCGTAACGGTAACTCTGTCTACACATAAATCCTTTTAAGTCCCTATTTAATTTGCAACGACGAACATAGATTTACTTTTTCCGCCGGCTGTTATGGCCAATAAAAGTCGAAGGTAATGATGTTTGTTTAAATGAAATTAACGTTTTCGACAATATGTTTTCAAGTCGTTAGTGAACATTTTAAGACCGCAAACTTCTCCTTGTCATCACAATGTTTGGTAAGATTTCGACTTTTATTTATTACGCATAATCTACGCTAGACGAGCCGAGCACGAGCCGAGCCAAAATTCGTGTAGTGTGGACCGACTTACGAGCCTCGAACCACACTTGTCACCGCGAGCAGAGCGGCTCGGCTCGCGCTCAGCTTGTGCTCGGCTCGTAAGCTTTTTTACCTTAAGAATTAGAAAGTCTTTATCCCGGGGAAAACAGACGTTCCTGTAAAATAGTAATTAATGTTAATGTGGGAAAAACGCAACGGAACAAAAACTCCATAGTGTATTTTTTTAAGAAACTAGTACCGAAACTTTTTACTGCGTGGCTATTGGACCACGTGATCATTGTTTGCGTTGCTATTCCCAACTCACTCTATCAGGGACAATATCCAATAGAAACATTTGTTTGAAAAAACAGTGTTTTAACTGTGTTTTGTAGTAAGACTGGACGTAGGTAGTTAGAATTTTATATTAAATATTGTACCTACTTTATGAGTAATACATGTATTGTTTACCTTTTTTCTGTTGATTATATACATACACATGTCAAGTTTGCAATGTACGCACGACACGTTAAGCCGCAAACTGTCTCAAGGGGAACACGTTTTATAAACATCATAAATTTAAAGAGCGACTCAACGTGAAACCCTCATAAATACGGATGGATACGACATCCATGGCTTTTCAGACTAGTTCAAAGTGGATTACTGTTTAATAGGACACCGTTTCCTGTTGGACCAACTGCTAGGCAGAACTAGTTGGTCCAACAGGAATAATTTAAAAAAAAACCTGTTCGCACAACTATGTGCTTAGTTGTGCCACAGATTAGTTAATAGTTACTTCGTAAGTTGTACTATCCAAAATAAGTATTCCTGTTCGCACAACTACTTTTTTTTCGCTGGTTTTCGGATGGTTTAGGGATGGTTTTTGACTTTTTATAAATATTTGAATAGGTACTAATAATTTTAAATAATGCGTGGATAAGGGAAAGAGGCTTTGAGTAGTGTATATAACCGTATTTGTAATGATAAAATAATGTATGGATGTATGTTTGTAACTTTTCACGCATAAACTACAGATTTTTGTATAGTTTAGAAAATGGATTAACATTGAAAATATTTTTTTATTAATAATTAAAATTACGAGGAAAGACGACATGAATAAGCGAAGCCGCGGGTTATATTAGTTGAGTATATTTAGATAGAAAAAATATTATTGTTTCTTTGAGACAATAAATGTTTAAATATTCAGTTATGCCACACAAGTGTCAAAGGTACAATGTTTTCTATTTTTCGTACAAGGTAAAAGTATCAAAATAAACAATATTTATATACTGCATCTACGTCAATTATTAGATAATTTGTTATTTAGATTTTTATTGAATGAAGGCTAATTATGACAAGTAATTATTCCTATATTTTAAATAATTACCTTTCTCTAACTGTTCCCTTCCCATTTTTGCCAAATATGTTCAATGTACAGACATATCGGGGTCTACTGTTTTATTATATGTAAGATAAGATCATCGAGTTTTAAATAAACAAAAATACCTACTGTACATTGTTACTTGTCATAAATAGCGTTGCATAGTCTATTGTTTTTAAAAATTCGCATTGAATTTCAGTGAATTCTATTGGAGAACTAATTGAACGGAACTCGCTCATTTATAAGGCATATTTTAATTTCGGCGGCGGGGTTCACCCGTCTTGATCCGTGGAACAATGCCCCATCGTCAATCCACATTTACAGCCAACGTAACTTTAATCAAGAGCGCATAATACCTTGGAGGGCCGGCTGGTCTTGCCCTAATATTCGACGAGCCCAAAAGCAACTCAGAATTAAATTTTGCTGAGTATTTCACAAGTTGAGAAATTTGAGAGAAGACAATTTTTTCCCCGCAAAGCTAATAATTTTAATAGAAGTTAATTTTCATATTCTTAAAATGTTGCAAAGATTTTGTATTTTGAGAATTGTGTGAAGGTTTGTTGATATTATTGGGCATATTTTGAAAATATTTAAAATAAATAATTTACATCCCAAAGTGGGATTCGAACCCACGTCTCCGGTCTCCGGGGTTCTCCTCTTGCAACTCGCAGTAACGTATTTTGCACATTGCAAACTTGCAGGCATAAACGCGACCTTACGAGGGCGTATCAGTCAGACCTAAAAAAGCACTTAATGACCCACTTTTTGAGGAAGGTTATAGGCTATTCAACTTTACGCTATGCCCCTTGGAACCGAAGTAAAGTCAAGGGCGGGCGAAGGCGCAGATAACGTTTAAATTAATAAATATAAGTATTTTTTTAAATATAAAATTCACTAGCTGCTGACTGCGGTGTTACCATGGTGTTACCCGCGTTTAATTTTATGCACAGCAGCGCCATCTACTTTATAAAGCGCCATTGACAATCAGACTTTTGACCAAATTTTACAGGAATCGCGTACTTTTCCCTGTTGTAAACTTGGCAAATGTAGTAAACAATCTTAGCACGTCTTTTTAACGAAAATAGGCAATTAAAATTATCATACACACCCAAATAATAATAATATAGATAGAAATGGCATTTAACACAACACTCTTAGTATTTTGGCGATTTGTCGATTTTACACATGGATAATTGCTTAAAAAGACACGCTAAGATTGTTTACTACATTTGCCTAGTTAAGAAAAACAGGGTTTAAATGAAAAAGCATCTCTAATTTCGTCGCTTCCAGCTAACATTTTTTTGTGAAAAATATTATAGACAGAAAAAGCTGTGAGCGCTCAAAACTTAACCTTTTCAGAGTGGAGGTTTTAGTCCGATAGAATTTTATAAATATAAGTTTAAAATTCAGAGTTGGTAATGTAAAAGTCTGTGACTTGAATGCGTGCCAGCAATCATACATAATCATATCAACCCATAATAATCTCACTGCAGAGATAAGGGTCTCCCTTCAATCGAAGGTGATTAGAGCGTACTCTGCCACGCTGCTTCAATGCGGATTGGCAGAGGCGTGTCCTCTGAAGCACGGAGAAGCTCGAGATAACGAAACCTATCCAAACAGTGGGTAGGGTCGACGTCGCTTAACTTGCGTGTTCATATTAGAGTGCGACACACAGCGACGGTATCGTGCTCCTCAATATTTGTTTATGATATATATCAGACAAACAAGCAAGCGGGCCAGTTGATGGAAAGTGATCCCCGTCACGTGACGTGCTGACAACTATGAACATTAGCAAAATAATAAGGAGAAAAATAATAGGAAAGGAGTTGGGATTCCGCATCTCACACTAGTACTATTATTTATTCTGTGCTCTTACTCACCGAACGAAACGCATTGTAGCTAGTCCATGTCATAAATGTGATATAAAATATTTTGGACATTCTTTAAAATTAAACTAAAACAAATCTAATACTATCAAAATTAAAATATTATTTTCCAATTCATAAAGATTCGTAATAAACGGAACCTAAGCACCTACAGGGAAACTAGAGAGTTCAGCTGGTTTTAGCCTTGTTATGAAATTGTTTACCTAAACCCGAGAAAGGGTTATCACTTCTAAAGGCTATACAACACAATGCAACCCGCATTGTGTTCTGACTGACAGCGGGGCGGCATCAGTCACTTCACGACAAAATCAGATTTTTAGAGAAATTGATTGGCTCAGTCCGTAGTAGAGGTAGAAAAATCCAATTTTATGAAACAAATATGTAACATGAGAAGAACAAAGTACCTAAAACAAACAAAAAAATGGCATGTTCAACCAATTATGTTTTTAAATAAGTACAACACGAATATGCTTCCAAAAATAAAAAGTGTATTTTTCGTACAGTGCAAAAATGAGATAAGTAACCATTTTTGCACTTACCTACATTGCAAAAATGGTTACTTATCTCATTTTTGCACTGTACATACCACTAATTACTTATTTTTTTATTATAACGAATTCAGTGTACTATATTCTCGTTTTAGCTTACAGTTTGTAATGTAAGTCTTTCTCTTTCATTATCGCTAGCGTTGATGAATAGTTTTTTATTTAAACTTTAAGTATAAAGGGAATAACATTGTAATAATTCCTTATTCCTTTGTTTGATTCTTTCGCGCTCACACACCTCTCCTAAGAGTATTGATCACAATAAAGTAAATAGTTATTTGATGATCAAATTAATTCTTTTATTCATAACCACTGCCCAATAGGTAAATAATAATGGTTATATGTAATGCAATCACGTTTTATATCAAAGGATAGAGAACATTAACAATTAATTAAATGTTTGTAAGCATGTTTTGTCACTCACGGCCGACACTGGAAACCAGGGCTGAAACATTTCCCGGTTTCCTCATTAATCCCCGAGTGTGGGCCAAAGTTTTGACTTTGTTTGTGTTAAGTATGTAGGTATTTATATAAACATTTAATTCGTGTTATTAGTATCCGTGTGAGTTTATATCAAATAATTGTTAAAATCACATTGAACGTCATAGAGAGTAGGCAGAGTTGAATGTAAACCAATGTTAACCAGTTTGCAATGTGTGGCTTTATGAAAAGATGTGCAAGCAGTAATAAGAGGCTAATAAATTAGCACGCTACATTATTCAAGTAATCGGGGATAGGTCTAGCAAAAAACCTTTTAATGCTTTTTTAAAGATAAAACAAAACTACAAAGATTAATCTTGACTTTTGTAATTTCTGCAGATCAAAAGACGTATTTTCCGAGACAATTTCTTGGTATGGAGATTACATGGTAATTTTGTATTCTAAAGCTGTCTGTTTCGATAAGCCGAGAAGCGAACCGAGACTCGGAGCTACGTCTGGCCAGCGGCAGTCAGTTTTAATCATATAAAACAACCTCCACCGCCTAATTTAATTATTTACGTTTTATGGCCTCAAAGAACGCAGTATCGCTCGGTATCACAACTGATTTACTAACAAACGCTTGTAACTTTCCCGTACAATCCGTCCCATGAGTATTTCGAAAAATGAGGTCTAGTGTCTAGTGTATAACTTCCAAGGAAAGTCTCATCAGGATCGCTCTAGCCTCGTCGAAACGATCCGCATCCCTATACTGTGACTGATACTTCCTGCGACTTTCCGACCGCCACACTTTCCTGTACGTGGTCGCCATTCCAGAACCTTTCTACCCCAGTAGCCATCAGTTCTACTTATACCAAATATGTATTACCTACCCGCACCGCAACTGTCCGGTGTATCAGAAGAGGGTGTTAGTACACCCGAACCTGAACATATCAATTATTAAAATTTCTACTCTTTGTATTTCTACTCTTCAGAATGCTTCGTCAATTATTAATGACACATGAATAGAAACACTATCCGATCCTAAGAATTATGCGATGATATATCTTGTGTGTTAATCCCGATTCATTCATACAATATAATGATAATCACTGTCTGATACTAAAACCAACCCGGGTCCGTTAACAAATATGAACAGGGATAACTTCGAATAGTCCTCCTACTACATACAGGGCCGGATTCCCGCTAAGCCCACAAGGCCCGGGTCCCAGTCCCAGAGGCAGGACCTGCACGCTAATGTAAATCAATGATTTCAATATGGGGAGGAAGGCTCAAATCTCATGCCTTATGCTTATGGGTCCTATTAAGAGCCCTTCTAAATACGGCACTGGCAAGGCCTAATCCAGCATTGACGATAACCTTAACTGGAGTAATTCAAATAGACATAATTTCATATCACGTCAGGGTTTATACAGTTACGCTAACTTAGCAAATTAGATGGAAGATTAACGTCCGATCCTGGCGTGAAATACGCACACGGACGCCTTCCTGGTAAACGATGTATTGTATTGTATCTAGGGAAGACAGGGTAACTGGCAAAGTTACGGGTTTACTTTCGAGTAAACATCAAATTCATTAATAGGGGTCTGTCTATTGCTTAAAGTGAATGGATGAGACAGCCTATCCTAAACTTACACAACAAGTGGATAAATAAAATATAGGGTTTGCCCTATCTAAGATTATCCTATATTTCATGGTAGTACTTTCCTACTACTTCTCTTCACTTGTCTTCACTTGATCAATTGTATGGGGGTAACAAAAAAATTTGCCGTTCACCTGCCTTAAATGTATCTGGGGTAATAAATTATTTTTTTGGTTCTATTATTTTTTTATTTCCAGCTTAAAAACTGATTGAGACAAAATTGTTTTAATTCGTAGCCCACAAGGGTCTACAACTTCTGATATCAAATAACGAATGACTTATCCAAAACTGTGATAAAAAAACCACAAAATCTATGAAAAAAAAATAAGAGGTCATGTCTCTACGTATAAAACTACGTATTTTAAATATTACATTTATAATCTCTAAACCGCCTTCCTCTCTCCTAATTGCTATGCCCGACAAGGGCCCTTAATGTGTAGGTACTTAAAATCATATCTGTAACAACTTACGTACATGCTGTGTGGAAAGCAATAAATATTGAAATTGAAGCTAAGCCATTGACGGTTGGATACACATAGCAAAAACTTAAATTTAAAATTTAAAAAACCCCCGACTCAAAACCTCTGAAAAGTAAATAAATAATAATTATGTTATTCAACCTTTTAATTTTATGATATAATATTAATATTAGTTAATAGTAGTTAGTCATAAAACTTCCAAAGCGTCATCCCGTCGGGGGACCGCTAAGTAAAAATTTATTACTAGCTGACAATTTGATATCTACTGTCTATTAGTTAATAGTACCTACACAGATAGGTTTATATGTCTATAGCGGTCCCCCGACGTGATGACGCTTTCAAACAAAAAAAACTGCATCAAAATCGGATCATCCGTTTGGTTGCTACGATGCCACAGACAGATCCACAGATCCACAGATGCACAAATACACACGTCAAACTTATAACCCCCCTCTTTTTGCGTCGGGGGTTAAAAACTACAATGGAGAAGGAAAATAATGTTTCCATAAAAAGGCATGATAATAAAACGATTTTCAACTTTTAAATTACAATGAGCCCAAGTCGACCATCACGTCTCAAAGTATTAAAATACTTAGAGCGTAATCAAACATCTGCTTTTGACGCGGAAAAGTGTGGGAAGTAAAAAAAAACAATTTAGTACTTTTTACTTAGAACCAACAAAACTTTTTTAAGTACTCGTTATACCCAACTTACTCTCTCGTGTAATGTCGCCAATTCTTGTCGTCCATCAAGATAACTTTATATTATTTACACATTTATTGGTTTAATTAAGCGAATTCGAACGCTGGAATCTTTTCATAGTCTCAACTCTCGATTTAATTAAACCAGCCGTATTGAACTGTCCTCTTATTTAGTCTATAATGTGAAGTGGCCTTCTTTACAGAATTTTATTGCATAGAAAATAAACAAAGAAAGATCCATTAAGAAAAACAATAAAATAAACACTGCTCAACAAACCTAAATAGAAAGTTATTTCATAAGAATTTTCTAAACTGTTATTTTTTTATTGTGCAAACAAAATAGAATCATGAAAGCGGAATGTTTTATTTAAAAAATAGTTTATTGCACTAGTTGTAGGTAGAAACCTACATCTAATTTGATATTTGGATTTGTATATATCAGACTGGTTTAAACATTTAGATAAATTTACACTGTGGTACTTAAAACTGTATAAAATATAAAAAGGAGGAGAGCAATAAGACGGTTCCTAGACGATATGATACTTGAATAAGATTGAAGAGCTGTCGACGTTGAAGTATCACGAGAAAACGAGCTGGCTACCTAAATATAAAATAAATGGTAGACCATTTTTGAAAATAAAATATTGTGTTGAAATCATAACATTTTCGTGAATGTGGTTTTAGCAATATGTCCGTCTTTTGTATTGTTATTTTTGTTATCAATAATATAAAATAAAACGTTAAAGAAAATATATATATTAAAGTGTATATGTACTTTTATTGCGTCTACTTACATAATAAATTTCCTTTTTTTTTCAAGTGTCAGCATCGCGCTAGTAGTAGAATTTCAGTGGTCATTTGATTGGTAGAAAAAAAACTTGGCTTACATTTGAAAGAAAATATCACAAAGTAAACTTGTATACATTGGGCTGTAAAACACAAGGTATAAAGTTAGAATAATAATATCTTCATTTCGTGTGCGCTGTGACCAGCCGAGCCATATTCATTACGTATGTATAGCGCGGCAAGGTAATGGGCAAGGGGTTACCTCAGCGAAATTACCTGTTAATGGCTGAAGAAAATCAGAATTCACATGAGATAAGGGAAATAAACTGAAGATATAACTCAGTTATATTATACGAGCTGTTACCCGCGACTTCGTCCGCGTGAATTGTTCAAATAAGGATAACTCCTTTTCCTGTCATACGATTTAAATGAAACAAAGCCTATATTATCTCCCTGTGAAAACAGGATTAAAATCCGTTCAGTAACTTAGAAGATGTGCGCGTTCAAACAGACAGTCAGACAATAAATAAAAATAAGAATCGTTTTTATTACCTTTCTCTAACTGTTCCCTCTCCATTTTTGTCAAATACGTTCAAAGTACAGACATATCGGGGTCTACAGTTTTATTATATGTATAGATAATAATATATACACGAATGTCGAATATGTATTATATTTCTTCTTTGTAATTTATTATTGCTTGTAATTTATACTATCTTAAAAAGGCTCTATGTTTTCAGAGTCTTATTTCTTTTTAAATATTTGTCTTTCACTTTTAATAGTAATACTTACAGGCTTATTGAAGGGTGCTTCTAACTTGATAAAGGTAGTCAATTCATTTAAAAAATATTTTCCTCTCTCGAAGTATTGAAATGGATTTATTGTCTTTATTGTCTAAGTTGTTCACATTGCTACGTCAATGAACTTATTGAGACAAGACTTTATAGAAATGTCATATCTGATCAGTTAGAGCGAGGCCCCATTAGTGCGTTGCGCTGCGTTGCGTCGTCGCTGCGTCGTTTTCCATATATTTTTAATGACATGCCCCATTAGACCATTGCGTCAACGCGCGACGTTTCAACGGATCGACGGTCAAGAAACGAAGCGGGAGGGAGGGTGATGCGCTGCGACGACGACGCGACGGACAGTGATCCATTGCGATGGGTGAACTGAGACGCAGCTGCGACGGCGTGCATAACCTCTTGCGTTGCGTAGTCGCAGCGTCAACGCAATGCAGGTGTGGCATACAATGCGTTGTTCCGTTGCGACGACGCGACGCAACGCAACGCAAAGCACTAATGGGGCTTCGCTCTTAGTTCGTCTTCTGTCTGAACATAAACAAAAATTCGTAGAATTTTTTTCAATAAGGATTAAAATTTATTTACGGCCGTGTAATGAGAAAAAACAAATATCTGATGTTCTTTTATTATTTGTTTCAATTTGTGCGTGAAATCTATTTCTCAAGTTTTCTATCTATCGATTTCACTTGTTTTAGTTCTCGTAAAAGAAGATTTCATTGAGCAATGATTCAGAGATAAATGAATACCAGTGCTTCGAAAGATAAATGCCATTTAATAAATATGCGTATCGAGAAAAACTTGTTGGTTTTCTTTTATAGTCGACGCCATGCACAACTAGTTATAGGACGTAAACCCCTTGTCTGCAGGCTAATCCAATTAAAAATATGAAAAATAACGGTTGGAAGTCGTAACTGCTACAGATAGACCTACCTGATATTAAATATACGAGATGTCTACATCACAAATATTAAATTACGGGATGTCTACGTTACAAATTTACTTCGTCGAAAGAGATTTCTGTTCTGCAGAATGTCTTGATTCAATAATTTTGTAACTTTAGATAGGTAATCGATTTTTTCTTTGTTATTTCAGTTATACCTGTAATAAGTAGCTACAATATTTTTTTCTGTAATTCATCCTGTCTCTTCATTTATAAAGTGCGGTATATTTTTTACTTTTATGAATTACTTACACAAAGTATTATTTAAATTAAAACATTATTATAAACAATTTTCCACGTTTTTATTAACTTTTCAGTATTCGCTGTTCAATGATTCATACATAATCAACTTACCCTACAAACACGACCGCTTGACATGTGTTGTATATACCTAGTATCATAATGTACCCATATAGTGAATAGCACTTTTAACTTTGTAATACATAATACCTATTAGAACCGTTCTAAACCACACAAAGATGATTTCTGCAATAAAAGTTTTTATTTCAGACATCATCTCGGGAACGGAAATAATGGTCTTCTTACTTGGGTAAATTCGGAAACGTCGACTATCAATATTTTTATCTGTTATGTACTTACATAACAGACTTACTTATTATGACAAAATAAGCAGCGCATGTTTTACGTCATTGGTTCACTGATCTAAAACATAATAGAAATTGGCATATTGTCAAGTAACCTTGTGTTTACGTCTCGTGATATAACTATGATAAGAATAGTAATTAATTAGTACAAGAATAATATATCGATGAAATAATTATTACCCATCAAAGATACGTCTTTGAATCGCTACAAACAATAAATATGTGCGTAAGAAGCATTGGAAACGCAATTTAAATTTATAAGTTGCTTTCATTGAGCAACATAAAGGGTAAGCGAATTGCGTCAAGCGTTACCAAGCTCTCTGGTAACGCTTGACGCAAATCTTTCTTGTTCTCAAGAATAACGAAAACACAAAACACTGATGGCTCGCCCTGCTGCTGGTAGTAAAACAAAGTTTATATGTTTGAAAAATAAAATTATGCTTTTATTATTTCATGCAACATCAATTATTTGTAAAGAACTGACCTGCTATCGAGTAGTGCAGCCGCTGAAACATTATCTTCGGGCGCTTGAGGTTGAGCTGGCGGAGGCGGAGGCGCCTGTGCTGACGTGAGCGCTAATGCCTTGTAGCGTGATTGTTCAGCGGTCGGCAATACTATATCTACAGATCTCGACCGCAATCCTGTTCCCGGTACAGTCAAATTGTTCCCCGAACCATTTATTTCCTCAGCTCTAGCACCACCCGAAACTTTAGAGAAACACGAATCCACCGACGCGGCACGATCGCGTTTAAGCTCCGGCACAGCTAAATAAATGTCATAGACAAGGGTGTCTTTGGTAGCATTAGTATTGGCACCTTCCTCTGAAGCTCTCACATTTTCCAATGAACTTCCTGTGGGCTCGACGAAGAACGCTTCCTGTCGAGATATTGAACGTCGCCGTTGGGGTGGAACTGGGGGCTCGTCAGTTGGAGGTTGCAGTTCAAATGATGGAGCTCCCGGTGATAGCGGCGGCGACTGGACAGCTGGTGGCGGCGGCTTGAATGTTCTTGGTGGTGGTGGTGGAGCAAGTAAGACTCTTGGCGTCTCGGCTTCACTGTCGTCATCGTCGTCATCGTCTTCTGCCGATGACGAAGCGAGCGGTCTTTCGGGCGTTGTTCGCTCCTCGCTTCGGCGAGCCATCCATGTCTCCATGTGGCGGCAATGCACGCATGGTGGCGGAGTACCTTTTCCGGATCGACGTCTTGACCATAGGCGAGGAACCTGTTCGTACAAAAATAAAAAACCTTTAAAATACATACTACGAAATAAAAGTTAAATCTATATAAAAATAAAACGACTGAAAAGTTATACTTAAATGGTAATTAATAATTAAGTTTACCTCAAGGTATGTGCCGGAGTCGTCGGAGCCGGCGGAGTCAAAGGAGCGGCTTCGGGCGCCATGCTGTGGTACGGCCAGTAAGCCGCTGGAGCTCGCGCCGCGCGCCGCCTCAAGCTGAATCTCATCGAACGACGCCGACCGGACCTTCACCACAGAGACAAAATATTTTTTTAAATATTTTATGGCTAAATTTTAAATTTAAATGATTCAAAACAACTTGGTGTATGTTTAACACGCTGGTAACAGTAACGCTTGCATCTCTAAATTTTTAGTTGGTTCATTTTGAAAGTAAATAGCCGTTCTAGAAATATAAACAGCCTGCAAATGGTTTGTATTGAAAAGCGAAGTGTCTATAGAGTAGGGCGCGAGCAAACATTGTGCTGAGGGAGCGCGCTGCAGAAAATGGGGCGATACTTTTCATTCCGCTGGCCAAGTTATTCAATATTCAGTGAGGCTTGATAACTTGGATTTGAAATGGTGATTATGCATTAACATGGCAGTTTATATCTCCAACTGTATAATAATATGATAAACACTAACAACCTCGGTGATCGTACTGATCGTACAGCAGTCACGAAGATAGCGTCACAGGTTTGATGATACCTAAATTTTTTTTTATGGTATCGTAGTATTGATGAGGAACGAAAAACTAGTGACATAATCTAGTGATTAACTCGGTATATGTAAATCTAATTAATTTAAGATGATATATATAGGTAATGTCCATTCACAGTTATCTCTGACAGATGTAAAAACAGGCAAACACTTAAAATAAGTGTGAATATTGTAGCAGAAATAATGTGTGAGTCGACAGTAGACGGACAGCTCGAGCATTTAGCCATTGACCAACATACATGGATCGCTTTTATTTTTAGTGTTTTAAACCAGTATTTACTGTCAGAGGTTAAATAAATGTGAACGTTCTATTGACCTGTTTGGGCACTTCGAGGCTGCTTTGAGTCTTCATGTCGGCAGGTGTGGGCGTCCGTGATCGTTTGAATGTGGTGCGCAGGCGCTGCATGGCGGCCGGGGCGGGCGGCGCGCGCGCTCCTCATGTCGCGGGCGGGCCCCCGCCCCGCCGCCGCAGCCCGCGCCCCTCGACCACAACACTCTCTTTACAGCTACAATGAAACAATGTATATTTACTATCACATACTTTTACGAATAATATAGGTATACAATGATTACCACTGCCACTTAAATAAAAAAATAAAGACTTACTTGGACAACAAAATAACTTATTGATATAAGTATATAAAATTTTAAACGTACAGTCAAGAGCAGGTAGACCTTTACACATCGGACTTTGTACCAATCTTAAGTTCTATGTCATAAGAACTAAACTTGTACTGCAAGTGTAAAGCTCCTGACTGTACTTGAAAAACATTTTTGTTAAAACTGGTTATTATACTTTTACACCACTACATAATTTCCAAACAAAGATGTTATGATTGATATAAAATAAATCATACATAATTTTATAATAAGTACAATAATAGTGCCGTGGAGTGCCGGCCGAAGAATAGCATTCCCCCAACTCTTCTCGAGGGTGTCGTAAAAGGCGACTAAGAGATCCGACCAGTGCATATCGCCACCTAGCACATATGGGTCAGACTGGTGTCGGGCAGCAGCGACACTGGTATAGCATGCACTGCGATTGCCAACCCGCTTGCTCAGCGTGGCAATTAGAGCAACCCCCCTCAATATGGCAAGCCGAAACGTACCACGGCCCCCAGTTCCCGGTCGCCCTGCTATTCCTGATCACGGCGGCGGTCACGGTGACGGCAGGGCAGGGGGTGCGAAGAATCCCCGGGTTACGAAAGGCCGCCAAAAACAACTGACCTTGGCGACGTATAACGGACGCACGTTACGGCTAGACGAGCACCTGGCGCAACTAGAAATCGAGCTCGGAAAAATAAGGTGGCATATTCTTGGGTTATGCGAAGTCCGAAGAGAGGGGGAGGACACCGTAACCCTTGATTCAGGCAACCTTATGTACTTCCGAGAGGGAGACCAGCTATCCCAGGGTGGCGTAGGGTTCCTGGTTAATAGAACCCTGTGTGACAACGTTGTGGAGATTTCGAGTGTGTCGAGCAGGGTCGCGTACCTGGTAATTAAGCTAACCGAGAGGTATAGCCTCAAGGTTGTGCAGGTTTACGCACCGACCTCGACACACTCGGACGATGAAATGGAAGATATGCTTGGCGACATATCGAAGGCCTTACACTTCACCACCAAGGCCCACTACAATGTTGTCATGGGGGATTTTAACGCAAAAGTGGGAGTACAAAATTACAGCGAATCGGTAGTAGGGTCCCATGGGTATGGAAGCAGGAATCATAGGGGGCAAATGCTAGTCAACTTCCTCGAAAAGGAGGGGCTCTTCTTGATGAATTCGTTCTTCAAGAAACAGCCTCAAAGGAAGTGGACATGGCGAAGCCCCGACGCTATGACCAAAAACGAGATCGACTTCATCATTACAGACAAGAAGCGCATATTCAGAGACGTCTCGGTGATCAACAGGTTTTACAACCGGAAGCGATCACAGACTTGTGCGAGGCTCTCTGAATATCAATTTTAAGCTTGAACGTGTCCGTTTGATGAAGTCCAGGCTCCGACCAACCCTGCTCCAAACTGTAGTGGGATCTGAAACGTTCCAGTCAAATCTGGAAAACCGATTTACTGTCGCGTAAACCACAAACAGCGTTGACCAGGCCCTTGAAAGGGTGGTCGGAATCCTCAGGGAGGAAGGTATGAGTTTTTGCGAATTGCAGCGTAAGGGCAGGAAGTCGAAATTCTCGGAAGAAACACTCGGGCTTATGAAGGTACGACGGGAAGACCCACCAGCCACTTCGTCAGACAGACACGCTCTAAACAAGAGAATTGGCAAACTGGTACGACGAGACCTCCGATGCTCCAACACTCGATCTATAGAGCGAGCTATCGAGCAAAATCGGGGGTCCAAAGTGTTTGTCCAATCGCTTGGGAGAAGCCATCTGACGAAGTTGACTACCACGGATGGAGTAGTCGTGTCTTCTAAGCCGGAGGTACTTTCGGAGATTGAAAACTTCTACAGCCAGCTTTACGCATCGCATTCATCTCAACCTGATCCCGGAAATGAGAATTCTAGAGCCACACTTACGCGCCACTTTACTGAAGACTTGCCAGAGGTCAGCCTAGGCGAAATCGAGTTGGCTCTTAAACAGCTTAAAAATGGAAAAGTCCCTGGAGAGGATGGTATTACGACTGAGCTTCTGAAATCTGGTGGCACACCTGTAATGAAGGAGCTCCAAAGAATCTTTAATACTGTCCTCTTCGATGGGAGAACTCCAGAGGCGTGGAGTAGGAGTATTGTCGTATTGTTTTTCAAGAAGGGTGATAAAACCCTCTTGAAAAACTATCGACCCATTTCGCTCCTCAGCCACATCTACAAGTTGTTTTCAAGAGTCATCACGAATCGCCTTGCGCGAAGACTCGATGAGTTTCAACCACCGGAACAGGCTGGGTTTCGATCGGGGTACGGCACCATAGACCACATCCACACAGTGCGGCAGATTATACAGAAGACCAAAGAGTATAATCGACCCCTGTGCATAGCGTTTGTGGACTATGAGAAGGCCTTTGACTCCATTGAGACCTGGTCTGTTTTGGAATCTTTGCAGCGATGCCAAGTCGATTGGCGATATATCCAAGTGCTGAGAGGCCTGTATAACGCCGCTACTATGACCGTCCAAATCCAGAACCAGCGGTCTGAGCCTATCCCCATGCATCGTGGTGTGAGACAAGGGGATGTTATATCCCCCAAATTGTTCACAAATGCATTGGAGGACATGTTCAAGGCGCTGGACTGGAACGGACGTGGTATTAACATAAACGGCGAGTACCTCTCACACTTGCGATTTGCAGACGATATCGTCATCGTAGCGGAAACGCTGCAAGATTTGCAACATATGCTGAATGGCCTAGCTGATTCTTCGCAACGCATTGGTCTCCGGATGAACTTGGACAAAACCAAGGTTATGTTCAACGAACATGTAAATCCGGAACCAATTGCAGTACAGGGCAGTATTCTCGAGGTTGTTAAGGAGTATGTTTACCTTGGGCAAACTCTGCAGTTGGGTAAAAACAACTTCGAGAAGGAAGCAAATAGAAGAATACAGCTGGGCTGGGCAGCGTATGGGAAACTTCGTCGGGTCTTCACATCGCCAATTCCACAAAGTCTAAAGACGAAAGTCTTCAATCAGTGCGTCCTACCTGTTATGACATACGGTGCCGAGACGTGGACACTCACGGTTGGTCTGGTCCACAAATTTAAAGTCGCTCAGCGAGCTATGGAAAGGGCTATGCTCGGAGTTTCTCTGAAGGATCGAATTCGGAACGAAGTGATCAGACAGAGAACCAGAGTCATCGACATAGCTCACCGGATAAGCAAACTGAAGTGGCAGTGGGCCGGCCATATCAGCCGAAGAACCGGCAACCGCTGGGCTAAACGAGTTCTTGAGTGGAGACCGCGGATCGGTAAGCGTAGCGTAGGACGCCCTCAGACTAGGTGGAGCGATGATCTTTGCAAGGTGGCTGGCAAGAGCTGGATGAGAGTGGCCGAGGATCGTGCGCGGTGGCGTGCAGTTGGGGAGGCCTATGTCCAGCAGTGGACAAATGTAGGCTGATGATGATGATGATGATGACAATAATAATACATCGCCATGGTAGAGCGAGTCTTTCAGACCCGTTTGGCCTCACCTCTCAAAAATCACCGGGACAAAAAAAACTTTATTTTGCACTGGAAAATGTTTTTAGCGTTTTGGCTGATTGGCACCCCTTACCACCGAACTGGGGCGACTACAGCGAAAGTTCATCTCACTCACCCCAGGGATGGCACTAATTATTACTACGAATTGTTAATTAGTGACCAATTCAATCAATTTCACAGCTTTTTGTTTTTAGTCAATCAATCAATCAATCGTTTATTGCTTCCTTAATGTAGGTATACAGGTGTCATCTTAAAATCTAGTAACAATTAAGGACCCTGATAGGCGCTGCAATGAGAGAGAGTATGTAGTTTAAAGCTCTTTGAGCCCAATCAGTACAAAAGCGTTGATGTGAAATAACAACCATCAAACATAAGTACCTTATACAGTCCGATTTAAATAAACTAGGTCAACCCAAAAAATATAATTTTATATCCTCGGGCCAACAACACGTAGTGTCACGTAGGGAGGGCTTCAAATCTTTAAATGATTTAACTGCTCAAAATTATTGAAATAAAATTCTGTGTTCGATGTTATTACGAATATTTAGTTTTAGTAGTAGTGGAATATTGGGTCCCAGTTAAGAGAATGGAAATAAAAATATCAAAAATAATCTCCAAATTACTCCACAATCCAAAACACGATATCCCAGTATCTCCAAATTAACTATTAATTATAATCAGTTAACTATTTTTCCGGGAAAAATAAGTGCTATATTAAATACTAGAAAGTTGGAATTTTGTATAGAGGTTCCCTTTATGATGTTGACAAATATAAAGACGGCAATTTATATAATTCCTACGGGAAAGGGAGTAAATAGGACTGTAAGAGTATTATCGCAGGCGCTCAACCTAGAAAGCTGGAATTTTGTTTATGGGTTCCCTTTATGATGCTGACAAGAATAAAGACGGCAATTTATAGAATTCCCACGGGAAAGGCAGTATCCACGCGGGCGAAGCCGCGGGTACAGCTAGTATTAAATAAACGCTACATGAACATTCAACGATAAATCCAACCAAAACTTATGAAATGCTTTATAATTATTAAGTTTATAATTTCACCCCTGAAAATGTAACGCATGTTATTTTAATTTCTACATAGTACCCAGATTTTTAGACTACCAAGGGTAATGAAAAGCGTAAACTTTATATCCAACCTCTCTGCGAGTTAGTTTAGGCATGCTAGAATATTAACTCAATGGTTTTTGATGTATACTTTGATTTAACTCGATGTTTTCGTTTTATATTTATTTAAAGTGTAGTAGTCTTAAGTGTAGTTTCGTGCTTCTGGGTGCGTTAAGCGGGTCCCGGTTGTTGTCGATGGATGACAGTCGTCAAGCCAAGTCGGTGGCCTTAAAGCGATTTGAAAACACCGGCCTCTGAAAATCCGCACTGGAGCAGCGTGGCAGAGTACGCTCTAATCACCTTCGATTGAAGGGAGACCCGTATCCCTGCTGTGGATGATTATGGGTCGATATGATGAAAGTGTAGTCTATGAAAATATTAAGGCAATATTATTATTTCCTGATAGCTATCTATCAGATAAATTGATGATTATTCAGAAAATTATCTGACAATTTGACTAATTGGGCCTTGTTTTTTTTTTTGTTTTTATTAATTGATAAGTTCAGTTCGGGTGTACTAATAACCTCTTCCGAGTCAGTCACCGGACTGTTGCGGGAGCGTAAGGCTCTCACCGCCAAACTGGGCCTTGTGAAACCATAGATTTATTATATACTAGCGTAAGATTGGCAATGCTAAAGAGATTAATAGCATACACGTTGGTTAGATTAGCGAGACCATTTTCCTATACACGCTATCGGATTGTATCGGCCTGACGTCAGTCGTGTTAAAAACAAATCCTACTTAATTTTACAATGGTTTTTAGTGTAGTTTTGATGTTAATTAGACGTGATTAAATATGGTTACATGTGCAGTGCCTGGATGTAACTCAAACAAAAAAGAAAATCCACAAAATTATATATCTTGCTTGCACACATGTACATTCCACACACACTAGTGTATTTTGTTTTTGGTCTCGCCCTAATCAAACCAAAGCCGATCTATAGGTACGCTAGTATATACTAAATCTATGTGTGAAACCGATGCGAAGTGCTTTTAATTAATCTGGAGGTTAATATGATGCAAACCATGTTCCGTCTAAGGTCGAATGTCTTGACGCCTGACATACTGACAGCAAACTATTGTTTTATCCATAATGCCGCCATATTTATGCCAGGCGTGATACATATTTGCGCATAACACTTCTCTGATGTCAAGGATAAAACCCACTAATATAAATCAGAAAAATAGGATGTAACATAATCATTAAAGACGACCCAGGGGACGACAATTGGCACAAGGCTTAGTTTACCTGGATAAATATCGTACATTAGTATGTATATATTACATCATCTCGCAGACGCTCTCCAACACGATGGATAGACCTCATTAAATCTGTGACACACTGTGGCATAAACGAGAACTCTCACTCCTCCAGGCATAGAGCTACATGGCGTCGCATCACGAGAGAAAGACGACGAAAGACCCGACCTAGACATGACCACGACCACTCTGGCAAGAAGAAGACATTACAATTTTTTTTTGCTTTTTTTTTATTATTTCATTTTATATCTTGAAGTTGTATATTAGTTATTATGTTGACATAAATATTGTGTATGTTGCATTTCAATTATTTGAATTTGTTTTATTATTGACATTGTTTTTCTTTTTTTTAGGGTTCCGTAGTAATCTTGAAGGAACTCTTATAATTTCGCCATGTCCGTCTGTCCGTCTGCCCGTCCGCGGTCTAGCGCCGATGCTTGATGCTAGAAAGCTGTAATTTGGTATGTATACTTATATATATTAACAATGCTAACAAAGTGGTTGAAGACAATTTTGAAAAAAAAATTTTTTTGGGGTGCCTCCCCTAGGTAAAGTAGTAATGAAAATTTTTTTTGCACCGACCCCTTGTTGTTGAGTATCGTTAGATAGGTCTCTTAAAAACATTGAGGGTGTGGGAAAATCATTTTCGGATACAATTGTCCGTTTGCGAATTATTTACATTTAACGTGTTAATTTTCGTTTTGCACGGTGGTCCCCCCACTTCTATCTCCAAAAGTCTTGTGTTTAGAAATTTGAAAAAAAACATGGTAGTAGTCCATATAGTGAACCTACAAGGAAAACTATAACGGTTAAGTGGGCACTACTAGTTACCGAGTAATAGTCGACGAACTGATAAAATAAAATTTATTTGATGAAAACTTACAAATGTTATAGAATGTGATATTGGACTCATTTGCAAGCAAGCAAAGCACAGCAAATACGGAACCCTACACTGTGTATGGCCAGACATGCACTTGGCCGGTTTTTTTTAATTGTATTTTTTATGTTTTATAATAATGTACTGTGTATTGGAGATTGTTCTCTGTTAATTTGCTTGTGGGTGAATAAATAATAAATATAACATGGAATATCTTTTGTGAAGCAGCTCAACTCCTTTTCCTTGTCTCCCTATTGCCTTCCTTGTAGCGGGCAACGCATTGATAGCGGCACTTGTTCATAGAAGGAGGTAAGCATTTGTCTGTCCCTTAGAGCATTAAACCAGACCGGAGACGACACGCGCAACAATTCATACGCAAAAAATTCTGCCTCTTTCAGCGGGGGGTGAGGTAACACACATAGATTTTATATCACGTCGCTATAAACAACATTATTATCGCACACAATCTTAAACTACACGCACACAATCGCATCGCGGCAACTAGTTTTATATAACGGGTATGACCGCCGCTCTCGTACCTTTGGCAGAGGGGTACGCCTATGAATGTCGCCTCCGGTCTGGTTTAATGCTCTAAGGTCTGTCCATAAGGTGGCCCACTGGCTTGTTCTAAAATTCAATTAACCAATTGTACTAACATTTTAATGTGAAGAACAAATTAGTAAACATTACTATTTAATTATATAAGTTTGGTCCATGTAATCTAACCAAATTTTTGGTAAAAACTAAATAAATAATATAATATTAAATTCCGAGGAGCTCGATGGCGTCGCTGTGTGTCGCACTCTAATATGAACACGCAAGTTAAGCGACGTCGACCCCAGCCAGCATTTGGATGAGTTTCGTTATCTCGAGCTTCTCCGTGCTTCGGAGGGTACGTTAAGCCGTCGCGCGTCGGTCGCGGCTGTTGTCGATGGATGACAGGCGTTAAGCCAAGTCGGTGACCTTCGGGCGGCTTCAAAACCGGGGCCTATGCCAATCCACATATGAGCAGCGTGGCAGAGTATGCTCAAATCACCTTTGATTGAAGGGAGACCAGTATCCCTGCAGTGGGATGATTATGGGTTGATATGATGATATTAAATTCCGGGAATGAATATAAATAATGTGTTCGAAACGCTAATTACAATTTAAGTTAATAGAAATCTTGTGCATTGAAAAAAAAACTTAATTTCATCTTACACAATATAAAAATCAACTGTAGCAAAATGCTGTTGGAAAATCTCTTTAATTTCAATGATATCTCCCGTCTTATTAAATCTGAAACAAAGCAACCAACATGGGCAGAGAATAGCGGGTTATTTCCGTGAACCATTCAACTCTGCAAGCTGGAACGTTACGAATAATCCAACGGATATTCTTCCCAGCTTAGACGCTGCAAAGTCTGCACATTTTACATATTTTAAAAATATCGCAAAGAAAAGAATCAACACAACATTACAGCCACTTATCTTTTTATTAATATTTTATTTTTACATTTAAAAATACGACTACTCTTGAATCAATCGAGCTGTAGACGTTTTGTAACAATGAGGCTTTTATTGTGCGTGTGTAGAGCCTTTGTAAATACGGTACTGGGTAACCCAGTCCAGGTATATATAAAATATTTTTAGGAAAGCTTGATATTAATATCATATCACACTTTGAATTATTTCATATAATGTATAATTTGACATAAACTTCTAAAATGTTTTAGTATAAGAATAATATCCATTGACTAATTAATGTAAGTTAATGGGAATTAAACAATTTGTTGATTTTCAACATGAAAAAAATAAAACCCACAAATTATTTACTAAATTAATATTTATCTACAAAGTTTCTGAAATATTACTTTGAGCATTATTACGTTTTCGTAGAAGTATGTGGTGCTTGTAATGTGACAAATACGTAGCATTTACTACGTTTCGTAGCACATACGTAGCGTGTTCGTAGGCACGTTCGTGGCTACATTCGTAGCGTGTTTGACAGTCGAATCACGTTCGTAGACATTTTGCTATGTTTTTATATGCTACATTATGTACACATAACGTGTATTTCTATATTTCAACGACGTGAACTCTGACGACTTGATACGATAAAATACTAGTAAATAAAGTGTGTGCCTCTGTTAAACAGGAATCGGGTATCACAAATGACACAAAACTAGAACAAAAGCATCGAATGGCGCGCTTTGCGTTACATGAGCGTTAAGGTAAGGGGCCAATAAGAGAGCAGTGTTTTTTAAACATCCAAATGCCATCCTCTTCGTTTCATGAATTATAAAACAGAGTCCCGTGGTATTATTATCCGCACAGTAGTTATTATCGTACCGATTTTCGCAAACCGCATCTTACGTAAACGTAAAAAAATCCTAAAATAGATGGCACCAGTGTAAATGTAAGCTGGAAAAATGTCATCGGATTTTAAAATAGTTTATGTGAGGCGAGGTCTAGGTGATAACTTAATACGTGGATGGAAAACCTGTACGACACCTGTACTAAATTGGGGTAGAAAGACCAAATTCAATTTATATACCCATAACCCAGTAATTGCGTTTGGTACCTTTCATATAATATTTATCCCTACTTCAATATTGATTATGAAATTTAAAATTAAGTTGGTAAAGTAATTATAGAAACTTACAGAGGTAAGTCTCAAAGGGTAATCCTACTAATATTATAAAGGCGAAAGTTGTGTGTATGTTTGTTACGTCTTCACGCTCAAATGGCTGGGCCAATTTTTATGATATTTGGTATGTAGGTAGCTGATACCTTGGATTAACACACAGGGTATTTTTTATCCTGAAAAGTACGCGATTCCTATAGGACACGCAAACGAAGTTGCGCGGGTGCCACTAGTGGTAAATACGTCATACTAGCTGATGCCCACGATTTTACCCGTTAAAACACGTTGTACGGGAACTGATATCCGAGATCCAGGACATAAAGTACCTTTCAAGCAAACTCGTCAATCTGTTTTTGGGTGAAAGATTCATAAACATCTCAAATCCAATCCGTACACAAACTTTCATTAATTAATTTACACACAGAGTAAACAAAATAAAGTAGAATAGTAAAGATGTCATACTTGCAAAACCTGCTATCCCGTGGGAATTCCGGTAATGATATGATCTTATTCGTTGTCTACATCATAAAGGTAAGTAGTGCTATTATTTATTCCGTGATAAAGGTAACCTCTGTACACGAGCACAGAATAAATAGTACTACAAGAGTTTGGGCGTTGATCAGTCACCAGAAATATTATTTTTTTAATTAATACTAATGTTACTTTACCACAGAGTAACTTACATAACAAATTGTAAAGAGGCATGTAATATCAGAATCCAACTTTCCCTTTGACAAAATAAACTTTTTATAGGTACTACAATGTCACCATATTTTTGGACCAAAAAGTTCCGTTCGTTCGCAAATGAAACTTTTACCAATGATGATGATTTAAATGTAAAATAAAAAAATGTCAACATAATCCCGTACCCATAAAATATCAATTTGATGCAAATACAGTTCGTGGAATTGAAATCGTGGAAAGATTACATTATCTTCTTGCATATTTCGCCAGAGAAATTCGATTTTGTCTCGCAATTCAACGTCAAGATGATTGAAACGTAAATGAGAAATATGTACCTATCGTTTCACTATTAAGATGTAATATGTATCTAAAGAAATTATAAAATTTTTGAACACAAGACTTTCGGAGATAGATGGCGGGGGACCACCGTGCAAAATAATTTCAAAACGGATCATTGTATTGAAAAATGTTCTTTACACACCCACGATATTATGTTTTTAAGAGACCTATTATAATTATCTAATGACAAACCAAAATATGGAGTCGGCGTGAAAATAAAATTAATTCAGGGAGGCACCCCAAAAAAATTATTTTTCTAAATTTTATTTTACTGCTTTGTTAGCATATGTGTATACCAAATTAGACGGACAGACAGACAGACAGACATGGCGAGACTATAAGGGTTCCTTGTAGTTTACTACGGAACCCTAAGAACGTATTATGTATTATCTAACAGATTTACCTGTGATACGACGATGCATATGAATAATTTATAAACAAGTAGCTGTTACCCGCGGCTTCGCCCGCGTAAAAATTAGCCTATGTTGGGGTCTGTACCCCTAACAATATATATACAAATTTTCATAATGATCGCCGTGTAGGAATAACAAACAAACTTTCTCATTTATAAAATTAGTATGATGTATTTACCTAACTAGGGCTCTCTTTCTCGCGGAAACTGACCGAGTAGACGTTAGAAAACAAAGGAAACTAAGACAAATTACGACTTTGGCGTGCCCCCCCCCCCCCCCCCTCCCCTCCACACTCACGTATTTGCTTAACCTCCGACAACTTCGCAAGTAGTGTAGAACCGGGGTAATAATAGAAGAGTTTACGAAGTAACTATTTATTAATCAGTGATAGAGTTCAATAATAGTCTAAAACTATTTACAAATAATATGGTAAGTATTAGGTTTGTTAACTGTACATAAGTAAAATTTTCACCAAAAGCCCAATATACTTCCTAATCTTGTTTCGCGGGATTTTACGATTTGTTGTTTTTCTGAATGGTGCTCCTAAAATATATTGTCGGCGATATGAATTCTTTTGAGATGGGTGCTCGTGAGCTACAAAGAAAATTATGATTGTTATCGTAATTCCAAAATTCATAAAGTATATTGTGCAAATAAAAAGTTTATTGGGAAATTACTAAACGCGTAATAAAAATGGAATTAAAGAACTGAAAAAGAACGTTCCTTTATAACGTTAGTTACTTTTTACCTCTACTATTACACACGTACAATCGTATTATAATGTATATTTTATGATATGATTCCATGTCACTATCCGACCACCCCAAGCATATTGCGTGCAGCGTGACTCGCACTCCGCATATGACCTCATTTTTATTCACACTTGTAACAATTAACCACCCGTTAATATCTACGTAGGTATATTACATAATAATTACCGTAGTAAACCGTCGCTTGACGGTATAATGTTAAAGCGATGTTTATACGAACAGAGTGCCTATTATATTTGAAAAATTACTATTGATAACGAGCTCCAAAGGTCCATTTGTCACTTTTTAATTAAAATGTAAAATTAGCCCTTATAAACAAAGAACGTCTTGGCGCGTCTAAAGTTACTATGACGGGAAAGTTGAGTAAAATTATAATATTGTGGCGGCAAAGACACAACCGAAAATAAATGTATTCATGAAAAAAATTACAGATACAAAATCGAGAATTTTTGAGGGCTCATTAATCAAACTTATGGATTTTCTGTAACAAAGGAACATGCCTTTTTTTGTTGAAAATTTCAAGTGAGAAAGAACTGAAATAAATATTCAGGAAGCGTTTATTAGCACAACGCAATGCAACATTTTTCACGCTTTCGCTAACCGTGAAAGCTTTTGTGCTAAATAAAATGTAAATTAATTAGCTTAGAAGGTATTCACTGCCGTCATATACATACCAGTTACTTCTACTTCCCAACTCAAAATAAGTTCTTTACTTAATTAAATATCCTAAGACTAAGTTTTCTTAGTTTATAAAATAAGAACTTAGAATACTTTTATACTTTTCTTGTAATACAATGCATCATTATAAAGAGGGTTATATTTTTAGCTACAAAATGTAAATAGCTTCACTGGTATGCATATATTTTTTTTATGACTGTTTTATGTCCTTTGTACATATTTTATTGTGCATAATCGGTAAAAGCTCCCTCTCGTGTCAAGGTATAGCTGTGTTATTCGTCCGCCATTTGCACCAGGGTTACAGTGCGACAAGGATCATAATGAAGGTAAGTGACAGTTGTGCGGGGGCGTTACTGTGACATTGGGTTTGCCATTTAATAAAATTTCCCTATATTTTGGGAAATATTCACAAAAATATAAACATCCCGGTGGCGTAGCGTATGACCCGATCCCATTTTAGGACATGAGTGTTCCTTCTGGTTATTCATTTATTTAGGCATTAAGAGTACATCTAAAATAAACTAATTAATAAAACAAGAAACATTCGTATGTAAATTAATTATGATCAACACGAACTGTCTAAAAATGGCAATAGCGAACTGTCAAAAAGTGATAAATACAATATATAACAAATACAGTTCCAATTTCGGCCACGTTCATTATGATCCTTGTCGCAGTGTACCTGTGTCAGTCAAATACCGCGTCTACATCACGAATCTGGTCGTGACACAGGCCGCTTTGTCTCGTCAAGTCCGCACTCCAGGTTTTTCGAACCTTTGAACATCTCAAAATGAAAATCAATATTGGAACATCGGTAAAAGTACACGTCAACTGTTTTTACGTTGAACGTATCGGGTGATTGAACATACAATATGGAAAATAAATCTACACATGTAAAATGCTTTGTTCTGAATTACTGACTGACTGACTGACTGTTCACTGTACAGTCAAAGCCAAAGCGTCATAGCAGATATGTGGATTTCATGCAGGCCTAGTTAGTCCATATGCATACATAACTAGAATTTAAGAAAAGAATCATAAGTACTTGGACTTTGTACTTTTAGTATAATTTTATAGGTGAATCGTTTAAACCTTCCTTCTGAGACTAAGTTGAAACGCACGGATTTTGATGTTATCTAAAAACAACAGCGGCCTGACTGAGGGGGTATTCACTGAGTGGCCCACGAAGAACTGGCCCAAGGGGGTCAGTTGCGGATGACTTTTTTTGAATTGGCCGACTGACCCAAATGGGGCCAGTCGAGTAACAAATTTCCGGACGTGGCCGACTGACCCCATGGTACCCTAACTAACCACTGGGACGACGATTTTGTTTTGTATCGAATAGTGGGTCTTTTGTACAGTCGGGTAGAAAAGTAGGTTATTGAAATTAAACAAATTGTTGGTACAAAATATTAATATAATTAAATAACCTACGTACAATTTTAAGGTATAAACAAAGAAATCAAAACTATAAAAATTTTAATAAAATGTTTGCGACGGAAGTACATAATCTAGATAAATCATTTTGTTACAATTTTAACTTATACAAATAAAAACACAAATTGGATATAAATGTTTAGAAAGTGCAGCAAATAAAATATAAATTATGTACCTACAGTTACTAGATATACAATTTTCATTCATATTTATATAAGTCTAAATTTAAGAAAACTATGTGAATGTAAATTATAATTGAGAGAAATTAGAACTAGCTTATGTATTTACATTCCTAAATAAAACAAGTTGAATGTCACTACGAAAAGTATAAAAAAATATATGTTAAAACGAGATTAATGCTTAATTACAATTTTAACTTATAACTAAAAATTACTTAGGAAATATAAAAATGTCACTTTGAATCACAGATTGGTGGTAGATTACCCTTATTCAGTAAAACTAAATAATATTAAAAGTTAAAATCACAGTAAGAATGCAAATATTTTCACTAATATAATAATATAATGGCTAATAATAAATAAATCATAGAATCATAATTTTGTAAACATTTAAATTATATTTTTGTAATCATATAAAGTTGGATTATAGCCACGTCATAATTAAACGTATAATGTTGCATTTACACTAATAAATAAAAACAAGTTGAATGTCTTTAAGAAAAGTGTTAAAAATATGTAAAACGAGATTAATATTTAATCACAATTTTAACTTATAACTAAAAATTACTTAAGAAATATAAAAATGGCACTTTGAATCACAGATTGATGGTTGATTATCCTTACTCATTAAAACTAAATAATATTAAAAGTTAAAATCACATCAAGAATGCAAATATTTTCACTGGCCAATAATAAATAATCACAGAATCATAATTTTAAAACATAAAAATGATATTTTCAATCATATAAAGTTGGCTTATAACGTCATAATTAAACATATTTACTTATTTATTTTAATTTTTCTAAACAATGACCAATTGTTATTTGGTTAGCCAGAAGCTCTTGTAAAATGGTCCTAATT
Source organism: Endotricha flammealis (assembly GCA_905163395.2). NCBI lineage: Eukaryota > Metazoa > Arthropoda > Insecta > Lepidoptera > Pyralidae > Endotricha > Endotricha flammealis. The sequence goes on along the minus strand of LR990858.1, from coordinate 9,725,675 downwards.
CTTTTATTTGTCTGAATACTTTCTTCTTTCCTTCGATAAATTTTTAAATTGTCAGATTTAACTTTAGCATCATAAAAATTTGAGTCTTTTTTTAATCCATTAAGGAGCTGTGCTATATTTGGTTTCAACGGAATATATTTTTTAATTCTATTGTTCCATGACTCTACCATGTTGTTGGTCCTGTGAATTTCATTAAAGGTGTTCCATATATTTGAGAACACTGGATGCTGTAGCCACGTCTGGACAAAATAATCATTAAATTTTGTGACAGCTGGGGTATTGGGACTTTCTTCCATAATGTACAGCCAACCATCATCTATTAAATGTAGCGGCAAATGTGATAGGGCCGTACACAACTTAATATGGATTCTGCCTAGTTTTGACTTGGTCAGTCCAATTTCCTTGGATTTGCGCCACAAGCACCGGCTGTAGTGAAAATAGCACCCGATTATTTTAATTTCGGGAAAAATGTTCTTCAATGCTAAGATTGCGGTGACCTCAAAGTCCATGGACATGTGTGTAGGCTTCCACTCTGGGACTTGACTTTTTATTAATCTAAATAAAATCTCATATGTTACAAGTTTTCTGTCTGGCAGTAAGGCGTAGAGCACCGGGACTACGTTTACGTATTCTTCATTACTGCCTAAATCGGCGTGTAGTGTATAGTTGATGAAAATATTTCGGGCAAATTTTAAAAGTGCCGTCAACAAAAAAACGGTCAGATTCTTTTAAATGACGTCGCATTTGTCTTTTTGCGAAAATAATGATTCGCTTATTTTCATATACATAATCAGCAAATAAAAAATCATCATATTTATGAGGAATTACAAGATCTGTAGCTTTCATGAAATTAATCTTAATGGCGCCTACTGATTTATTTCTTTGTTGGTAAAATTTTGTCTTCGTACTCTTAAATTGGGGTAACGGAGCTAATAAATGTATCCCTTTATCTGTCAAAACATCTATTGACTCTTCAAAAATTTGTGTAACAGGCTTATTCAAGTCCTTTTTTATTCTTTCTGTGCACAAATGCATCTGCCGGTCTATTTCAATCTCCGCCGGTTCTTTAGGAGCATGGTTATGGACAGATTCTTGCAACGTTGTAAACGTAGATAGGTCCACTTTAATGAATGCATGACATTTCATTGACGTTCTTTTGGCACATCTCCATATTTCAGATGTGTCTTTATTTTTTCGTTTCAAAACATAATTATAACCGTTGCGACAAAGGTGGTGTATGGTGGTGTATGGTTTCCTCTCTGTGTTTTTTGAAATTCAATTACTGCAGAACCACGTGATGTTGAGGGCAGTTGGTCAGACATCTTGTAAGGTAAACAGCAACACTAAAAAGAAATATGATAAAGGATAATGAGAATTTTTGGGCCTACCCCATAACATTACTCAATAGAAATAATTGATATACCATTGGATAGGGCTCCTCAAACATAGCATTTTTTACTACGACGATAATTGCGAAATGTCTGTGTGTTCGGAGCTACATGGCCATAAAGAATTTTTAAAGAATTTTTGTTTCTACCCCTTAACATTACTCAATAGAAATATAATTGATATACCATTGGATAGGGCTCCTCAAACATAGCATTTTTTACTATTACGATAATTGCGAAATGTCTGTGTGTTCAGAGCTACATGGCCAGAAAGTTTTTTTTTTAACATTTTTTTTACATCATGAATGTTTTAATATTATTGGAATAAGTCTTCCTAGACGTCTGTTATGTTACTGCGAGTGAGTTAGGGCACCATAAAGCTCCCATAGAGGTGCTGCGACAACAGGTGGTGACACAAAGTGCGATACTATTACAGCTACAGTCTATACGATTTTAACAGTGATTCAATAATAACGACGAATTCCACGAGTTCCTTAATTTTATAAAGTATAACAATGTTTCGGGCTGAGATAAATCGTCGATATGAAAACGATGACATCCTCCTTGAACTCCGATAAATCAATGTTTTACGTTGACACTCATTTTGTTTTAGGCTGCGGGCACATGGGCCATTAGTGGCGGCCACTGTTAGCTTGCGTCAAACATTTTTCATGATTTTTTATATAATCTGTATGAACTCGCTGAATACGTGTAGCGAATGACTGCCACTCGCGATTTGTGTCAATGACACGCGACTTAGTGGTTGGCGACTCGCCACCGTTGATGACCATTTACTATTCCGAGCATGAGAGTATAACAATTTGTAGCGACCACCAACCACTAGCGGCGGCCACTAAACGCATTGGTTTGCGCGGTACCAATGGAACTGGCGCGCGACTCCTACTTGTCGCGGCGGTCGGTAGCACTGTTTGCCAGGACCCTTATGTATTAGTGTATTCCTCACGGTGAATTTTGTTGAAAATGGCTGAACTTTACCGTAACTGTGTTATGTGTAGACGAGGATTACATAACAATAGATATCAGTGGCATATTTTGAATGAACAGGTGCCAGAGATACATCCGGAACTTGCAGCGCATATACAACAAAATGCTCTATTAGAGGTTAGTAGTAATAACCTTATCCAGTATTCCCATTTTGTTATCATTCCTGAGAACAATATTTTCAAATAATCTTTGGGGTAACGAACTTTACATGGAGTAGGCATTTCATCATTTTTAGGGTTCCATATCCAAATGGCAAAAAACGGAACCCTTATAGATTCCTCATGTCTGTCTGTCCGTCCGTATGTCACAGTCACTTTTTTTAGGTTGAATTCAACAATACGCGAGCGGTTTGTCATCGATGTTGGCAGAGAATCCAAGTTACACTAAGACAATTCTTAAAAAGAACTTTCTGGCCATGTAGCTCTGAACACACAGACATTTCGCATTTACCGTCATAGTAAAAAATGCTATGTTTGAGGAGCCCTATCCAATGGTATATCAATTATTTCTATTGAGTAATGTTAAGGGATAGAAACAAAAATTCTTAAAAAGAACTTTCTGGCCATGTAGCTCTGAACACACAGACATTTCGCATTTACCGTCATAGTAAAAAATGCTATGTTTGAGGAGCCCTATCCAATGGTATATCAATTATTTCTATTGAGTAATGTTAAGGGATAGAAACAAAAATTCTTAAAAAGAACTTTCTGGCCATGTAGCTCTGAACACACAGACATTTCGCATTTACCGTCATAGTAAAAAATGCTATGTTTGAGGAGCCCTATCCAATGGTATATCAATTATTTCTATTGAGTAATGTTAAGGGATAGAAACAAACATTCTTAAAAAGAACTTTCTGGCCATGTAGCTCTGAACACACAGACATTTCGCAATTAACGTCATAGTAAAAAATGCTATGTTTGAGGAGCCCCATCCAATGGTATATCAATTATTTCTATTGAGTAATGTTAAGGGATAGAAACAAAAATTCTTAAAAAGAACTTTCTGGCCATGTAGCTCTGAACACACAGACATTTCGCATTTACCGTCATAGTAAAAAATGCTATGTTTGAGGAGGCCTATCCAATGGTATATCAATTATTTCTATTGAGTAATGTTAAGGGATAGAAACAAAAATTCTTAAAAAGAACTTTCTGGCCATGTAGCTCTGAACACACAGACATTTCGCATTTACCGTCATAGTAAAAAATGCTATGTTTGAGGAGCCCTATCCAATGGTATATCAATTATTTCTATTGAGTAATGTTAAGGGGTAGAAACAAAAATTCTTCAAAAAAAACTTTCTGGCCATGTAGCTCTGAACACACAGACATTTCGCAATTAACGTCATAGTAAAAAATGCTATGTTTGAGGAGCCCTATCCAATGGTATATCAATTATTTCTATTGAGTAATGTTAAGGGATAGAAACAAAAATTCTTAAAAAGAACTTTCTGGCCATGTAGCTCTGAACACACAGACATTTCGCAATTAACGTCATAGTAAAAAATGCTATGTTTGAGGAGCCCTATCCAATGGTATATCAATTATTTCTATTGAGTAATGTTAAGGGATAGAAACAAAAATTCTTAAAAAGAACTTTCTGGCCATGTAGCTCTGAACACACAGACATTTCGCAATTAACGTCATAGTAAAAAATGCTATGTTTGAGGAGCCCTATCCAATGGTATATCAATTATTTCTATTGAGTAATGTTAAGGGATAGAAACAAAAATTCTTAAAAAGAACTTTCTGGCCATGTAGCTCTGAACACACAGACATTTCGCATTTACCGTCATAGTAAAAAATGCTATGTTTGAGGAGCCCTATCCAATGGTATATCAATTATTTCTATTGAGTAATGTTAAGGGGTAGAAACAAAAAATCTTCAAAAAAAACTTTCTGGCCATGTAGCTCTGAACACACAGACATTTCGCAATTAACGTCATAGTAAAAAATGCTATGTTTGAGGAGCCCTATCCAATGGTATATCAATTATTTCTATTGAGTAATGTTAAGGGATAGAAACAAAAATTCTTAAAAAGAACTTTCTGGCCATGTAGCTCTGAACACACAGACATTTCGCAATTAACGTCATAGTAAAAAATGCTATGTTTGAGGAGCCCTATCCAATGGTATATCAATTATTTCTATTGAGTGATATCGAAGGGTGGGCCCAAACTCCATACAACATTACTCATTGTCCTTTCATATTCTCGATAATTCATAACCGATTTGACCTAGAATCTTTAATTTTCATGACATTCAAAATGTAAAAATATATACCACATTACTAAACCAGAATTGATTTATAGTTCGGCTGTCTTGCAGAGTTTTGTCCCACATAAAAAAAATCTGATTGTCCCAAACGATATTGCTTTCATTGTCCCAAAATATAATTTCGACTATTCTAATATCGGTTCCATTTCATACTATTATTAAACTATCATACATTTTATACATTACTTCATATTCATATTTTTTGTATTAAAAAAAATTGCTTTTTACCTATTTATCGTCCAATTACATGATTACAACATGTACACACTACAAAAAAAATCATTTCAATAAAACAGCTCCTTAATTATGCAACCCAGAGAATACCGGATCATTTTAAAGATAATAAAAAAATTAAAATGTAAGGAATTGACTGACCCCCCCCCCTGTATATATGATTAAAAATTTCTAAATATTGCGTGAAGGGTCAACTCCTTTGTTGACTGTACAAAACAAAAAAAATCATGCCAAGTGCGAGTTGGACTCGCGCACGAAGGGTTCGGTACCATTACCGATACAACAATTAATATCGAGCAAAAAACAGCAAAAAAAAAAACACATTTGTAGTATGGGAGCTCCCCTTAAATATTATTTCTGTTTTTAGTATTTGTTGTTATAGCGGCAATAGAAAAATGAAAATTTGTGAAAAATTTCAACTGTCAACCTATCACGGTTCATAAGATATATCCTGGTGACAGACAGACGGACTTCTGAGTCTTTGCAATAGGGTCCCGTTTTTACGGTACCCTTTGGGTACGAAAAAAAATCGACTAGTTTTAAAACAACAGAGAATTATCTTTTTATAAAAAAAATGTGCATAATACTATGGCAAAAGTAAATTGATTTCACATATATATTAGCTGTTATTTTTATTGTTCAAAATTCTAGATGTTATGTATCAAAACATCAAAATCTCAAATATTTCTTTTTCTTCTGCTAACTATACTTTGGTAAATTACCCGAGAATTTTTTAAATGTGGGACAAATTTCAGCACATGATTTGATAGTTTCCTATTGATGCTATTCCGATTAAACATTATATTATTAAATACATAAAAAAATTAAAACTGATTAATTACTAAACTAAAATGACTTAATCGTAACAACACATTAGGTATATTTAGTAATAAATTGTATATCGCTGTCCCCCGGGAATAGTAGTTTTCACTTTTTGACAGATTCTTTATCTTAAGGTCCCATTACACCTTGTCAATTTTTTTCAGATTTTATTATTGATATTGACTAAATTAGGACTTTTCCACACCTATTGTAACGTACTTCACAATGACATTCGTTAAAATTTTATGTTCTTTAATGTACCCGAACAAGGATGTAACATTTGATTACTGATATCGGTAGTTCGAGATTTGTCGGCAGTGTATTATAACCTTACTGTTCGAGACATAAATATTCGTAAATTTTTCGGCAAGCGCAAATACGATATTATTCGAGTAAATATTTTTGTTTTGTGTTTTTGGTAAAGTTCTAATACATTTTATTTAAATGAAAACAACTATCGTATTACTTCGATTCTGTGTGTGATTTGGCTACAGTGATTGTATCTGTGACCTGTTCATCGCTCAACAAATTCTTCTAACAAGTCAACGGTATTTAAACCAAATCCCGACCCCCACGTTCGTAACATTTGGTGTCAAAAGTAGGATTTGGAAATGCTAGTGACTCCGAGGGAAGAAACCGCCGGCGTCAGAACGAGAGCACAGGAAGCCGCGGAAGTCATGGCTACTGCTCGACAGGACCCATCAACGGACCATCGGGACAAGTCTACCGACTCCATCGACCAGGATCAGGCGACATCAACTATGCAGGCCCCGTCCACTAGATCCACCCATCGGACCTCGTCACCAGCTTAAGAGGCTAGAGCATTTGCATTCGACTTTAATAGATTAATGCAGATTATGGAATGCATGTACCAGGGGCAAGAGAAAATGCGCCAAGAGCAGGAGGAATGGCGTCAAAAATTACTGCATGCCGTAGGTTCAGTGGATGATAAGGTGGAAAACCTACAGAAGAATGTAGACCAAGTAGAAGAAAGGGTTATCAATCTGGAGGACAACATGGACATTGGACACCCTAAAAAAAGATGTCGATGGCTGCGAAAGGGGCTTCTGCGAGTGGAGACTACAACAATAAGTTAAACATTATGTTATTGTTTAAGTCCATAACAAATATCAAAAACTATTCCACTGATACACTATCGGCATTCTATTGAGACACGATTAAGACATAATTGAGAGTCCATTGGTGCATTTGTTTAGCAGAATCGGGCCCCTGTCATGTCGAGTGGCTTCCTATAGGCAGCCGGGCGCTTCTAGTAGAAGTTTCAACCTACGACGGCACTACATCCTGGACCGCCTACCATCAGAAATTTAAGACCGTGGCCAATGCTAATGGATGGATGGAAGAACAAAGGTTGACAACTCTGACAGTTGCACTTCGGGGATCGGCTCTTTCGGTTCTGGAGGCGCTACCGTCCTCGGGGAGCACATTCAAGGAGCTAATGGAGGCACCGGAAGCAAGGTACGGCGAACAACATCTGGAGCATGTCTTCCGTGCTCAATTACGAGACCGAACTCAGCGTTCGGGAGAAGAGCTGCAGCAGTGGCCCTTGGATATTGAGATGCTTGTCCGCAAGGCCTACCTATCTATATACAGCGTTTCGTCGATGGGATTAAAGACATGGAGATTAGGGCTGCGGTATGGCTTCGCCATCATGCCTTACTAAAGGAAGCCCTAGCGCAAGCCCTGGAAGAAGGTGAAACCCTGCGAGTTGATGTTCGACCAGTTTACAAAGTACGGGAAGTAATGGAAAAAGTGCGGGAGATAAAGACGTCGTTCCAGCCGAAGAAAAAGACCGGACCTAAGGTGTATGTGGAGATACAGGCCATTTTCAGTTTGAAGAAGGAGCCTCAAACGGCTAAACTTGCTGAGGAGTTGAGCAAGATGCAAAAGCAATTTATGGAAATGGCAAAGAAGATGGATACTTCAGTTTCTGTTGAGAATCAGGAAAACGACTAACAGCCAGGGCTAAGGGGCGGGTGCTGGCTGGAACAGAAGAAACCCCGAGAATGATCGTCTCACAAGCTAACAATGGGAATAGTTTAATCTTGCAGTCTCTCCTGAGAGACTGCAAGATAACTGTGGACACGGGTGACGGGAGCCTCTAGGACAATAATCACGCCGAAACTGCAACTTCATGCAAACCATGAAGAGGCGCAACAATACCACTGATGTCCAACTTATTTCCGCTTCCGGCCAGCATATACCCGTTCTAGGGGAAATTTTGGTCACATTGCAAGTGGGTGAAACATCATACACTCACAACGTTATCGTGGCTGAAATTATGGATGACTGCGTATTGGGCCTCGACTTCATGAGAACTTCTGGCAGCCAGGACAATAGTCAATGGGAACACGACTGCATTTGTAAGTTGAGGGACTTCCATACAGTCCAAGGGAAGCTGTGGCCTGGAAAGATTCCGGGCAGTGTTGGGGAAGGTTTGGTAGTCACCATGAAACTTTTGCGGCTTTTAAGGGTTTTCAAGAGATTAAATTGAACGAAGGCGACTAAAAAATTCAGGCAAAGAATACAAAGGATATCGCTCTAAAAAGAAATTCTAAAAGAGTAATCGTTTTTTGTTATTTTAATATTAAAATAAAGATTTTAACTGAAAAATAGTGTTTTTTTACAATAAATATTTGTTATTTGCTCTAACTGCAAAGTGTTATACATAAAATATCTAATAATCTAGATTCGACGAATAACACGATTACACAACAATACGTCAATGCGTTTGTTTTCACTGATACTCGAATAAAATGGCTTTAATTCGTTACGTTTACCCAGCGCAATATTGAGAATAACGAATAATATCGTAATACGTTATTATTGTGAAGCTCGAATCTTGGAATTTACTCGAATACTATTGTAATGTAGCTTAGCGTCGTAAAATACACTTACAATTTCTGGTAAAGTTAATTTTATTAATAATTTAAATACCAATAATAATTAATAATCACAAAATGCATATCTTTATTTCCCAAAAAATTAGCTTTCTTTTGGTATATGAATGGTTTCTTTACCTTGTGTATTTTTAAAGTTATTTAGTAAAAACAGTTTTTTATTTTTCCTGTAAAATTTAGATTTTTCGATAACCATAATATTCGCCGGGGACAGCGATATTATACTTACTAAGTACAAGTATATTGCATATAAATATAAATAAAGACGTGAAATGTTAAAAATATGATGCATAGGTACTTACCAAATAAAAATTAGGATGACACACAACACCACTCTCAAAACAGCATACTACAATGATTTTAAAACACCTTAAATGTATGCAAAAACCATTGCATTATTATCGGCCAATCAACAGCCCCCGTTCCCGTTCCAACTGTAGACATTCTTTTGTTTGCTGTTTATGACCACCCTTTGTGACCGCCGATTGCGAATTCTTAGAAATTTGCATGCACTTTGACACTGACCGATTATTTAAAGAAGATGCCGCTAATCGTAGCGGCATCCTTTGAATACTCACAATGACATCGCTATCGAGCGACGTCATTGTTTAACAAAATTCAATGATTTATGACATGACATAACTACTCTTAAAAATAAACTGTTTAAAAAAGATCAAGTAATAAAATCAAATTAAATGTAAGCACTTTTGTGCATAACTGTTTAGTTTCGACAAAATGTACTTGGTCCCACCATACTAAGTCAAAAAAGAGTTATTTTAGTTGGCACCTTGGGGTCAGTCAGCCACGTCCCAAATGATATTGCGCGACTGGCCCAATTGGGTCAAGTCGGCCAATTCAAATAGAGACTTCCGCAACTGACCCCCTTGGGCCAGTTGGTCGTGGGGCCACTCAGTGAATTACCCGACTGAGAGAAGTCGTGTGACTTCTCTCAGTTTTGGTAAAGTTTGAGATTAAACAGAGATAACCATTGAATATCATGAGAGCAAGACACTTTAGTCAACAATATTTTGAAGTCTGAATCCCGCACAATACAAACATTTGCGTGCAGATAAAAATGAGCGTTTGATATGGAATTTTTCTACGTAACCATGTAGGTATTAATTTACAAAAAAGTATCAACATAGTGAACATAATATATATGTTAGTCATAGCTAGTCTAGTCGATAATTTGGTCTAGCTTTAATTAGAGACTAAATATCGTTCAGAGGAACTTCGTGCAGAAATATTTATTTAAGCACAAATAGAATACGGTCAGACTCCGCCAAGTTAGAAATTTGTGCTATTTCCAACTTTAGACCACGCGAATGGCTAAAAGAATTATTTACGGAGACAACCGTGGCCTTCCAATACACTTTTGATTGTATAATGTATTTGACAAAACTATAGTGTTTTCCTTTAAAATGTAGACTGCCGAAATAGTTCTAACCCTCAAACTCATAAGACTGGTAATTGTTTTATAGGTACAAGCATAAAAATGTACAAACCAACTGCCAATAATTTTATAGATATGTCTCTGCATAAATTTAAAATCGACTATCAAAGGAAATAAATAGGAAAAATGCGCTCACTACAATTTGCACTTTTTACTTATTTTGCAATAAAAACTTTTAAATACTTTTATGTTATTGCTATGTTAAGCTTTTAAAGGAAAAACTTCTTCAAAAGTATTTCCTGTAAATCTGCTTGCAAAATATACTTTTATTAAAAAAAAAATTGAAATAAGTACAAATAAATCTCTCAGATCTCCTTTCATTCATGTTTAGATGCAAATTAAATCTTGTTTAACTTATATTTTATGTTACTGTGTAAGTAATTTTATTTAAAACTCATTTCTTGTTTTATATTTTGACGTTAAAATTGGAAATGAAGCCGTCGTCTCTAATGAATAATGAATGGATCCTCGTGTAACTTGCGCATGTGCTGCGAATACGCTTTCAAAGGCCCGTCACGTTTTGGTCACAGTATTAATCTAAATATTCGATCACTGATCTATCTATACGAATAAAATTGTCTGTTTGTAATCCCAAAGAAACAAGTTTTTTAACTAATGCATTTGTTTCCACTTACAGTATATCGGTTTTATTAAGAATCGTCTAATCCGTCTGTCTGACTTCTGTTCCAGCTAATCTTCAACTTTTCACCAAAATTTTTTTTTTTTTTTTTTTATTTTTTTTTTTTTTTTTTTTTTTTTTTTTTTTTTTTTTTTTTTTTTTTGAATGGACTAATCAGTTCGGGTGTACTGACACCCTTTACTGAGACACCGGACTGTTGCGGGAGCGTAGGGCTCTCACCGCCAAAAATTTACAGTGTCTGCCTAGGGGCGCCCCAGAGGGGGGCTCGAACCTCGGCCTATGGCGACACTGGGGGAAGGCGAACGGATCGGAGAGAAGCGGCCGGGCACGTGCCGGTACCGCGAAAACCGAGTCCCTACAGGAGGGTGGCGCGACGCGCGGCCCCGCCGGCGGGGCCGATATGACGGACGTGTGTGTCTGCTTTGTGTCGCGGATTCTAATTGTTTGTACGCCTCGATGGCGACTGTAATGGCGTCGTCCGGGTCGTTGAGGACGTGCCGCGGACGACGTTTGGACCTAATGGTGTCAGCCGGAGCGGGATAATCCCCTGCGGCTTTCACCAATGGATTGGGGTGATGGTCGAGAGAGTCGAAAAATCTGACTGAGCATTGCTTTAGGTGGTGCGAGATGGTCGGCACACCTAAGTCAATGTGGAGGTTTTTGTTCCGAATGAACCAAAGCCCACCGATGGCTTTGCGCAAAAACCTATTCTGGATGGTTTGCAGCCTGTGGATATGGGAGGGCGCGGCGTGGGCGAAAACTGGACTCGCGTAAGTCATTATCGGCCTAATGCACGTTGTGTAAATTCTCACCTTATTTGTAAGAGAGAGTTTACTACGCCCATTGAGCAGATAATATAGTCGGCCTAGCGCGAAAGCGGCGCGGTTGCGGACAATCTTAATATGATCGCGGAAGGTGAGTCCCCTATCGAGTGTGACGCCTAGGTAGCGGACTTTCCTTTCCCAAGGGATCGGTTGTCCGAACATTTCGACTCTGGAGGAGGGATTTGGGGTGCTACCTCTAGCGAAGAGGATAGCGGCGCTTTTTTGAGGATTGACTTCGATGCGCCATTTCCTAAACCAGTCGCCAAGAGTATTGGCGGCAGTTTGGAGTGAGTCTATAATTGGGGGAATACTACGGGCTGAACAGTAGATGGCAGTATCGTCTGCGAAGAGAGCGGTATGGGTCGCTAGTGGACTGGGTTTAAAATCGGGGAAGTCGCTTGTGTAAAGCGTGTAAAGGAGAGGCGAAAGCACGGACCCTTGTGGTACTCCGGCTCTAATGGTGTGAGGGGGGGATAGTGCCCCATCCACCCTATAGCGGAAAGAGCGGTTCGACAAGTAGTCTTGAATGATGAGCACAAGACGATTTGGCGTATTGAGTTTGTAGAGCTTATAAATAAGCCCGTTGTGCCAAACTTTGTCGAACGCCTTTGCCACGTCAAAGAAGAGAGCGCCCGTTTTATGCGGGCGGGATCTGTTCGCTCTCCGGTCCAACACGTGTTCGACTATGCGATGCACTTGTTGGACACAAGAGTGTTTGGCTCTAAAACCAAACTGCGCGTTAGGTAAGAGATTGTTGGCAAGGGAAAAATCTTTGAGACGTGCGAGAACTATGCGCTCATAGATTTTTCCTATTGAACTAAGAAGACTGATAGGGCGATAGCTCGAGGGCTGATCCTTGGGCTTGCCGGGTTTTGGAATGCCGATGACGGTGGCTTCCTTCCAAGTTTGGGGGAAAATGCTATTTTTGAGGGCTGCGTTAAAGATAGCAGTCAGGAGTAGTATAAGATGGGCGGGAAAGAGCTTGATGACTCTGTTAGAAATCCCGTCAGGCCCCGGGGCCTTCCTATTATGTAGGTCTTTGATAAGGGACTCTACCTCATCAGGGGTTACCGGCTCTAACGGGGGGTCGGCATCTGTAAGTGGGCTCGCGAGTCTATTTGCTACCACAGTATCGACCTCGAGTAGGTGATCTGGATCAACGGGGAGTGTGCTAGGTGCACATTGTGCCTCAAGACTGGATGCTAAGCATTCAGCTTTTTCCTCGTCCTCGAAGGCGAGGGGGAGGGAGGGATCTGACTGTACTAACGGAGGGGTGGCAGCCACTGTATCTGCCTTAAGGGCTCTGGCAAGTTTCCAGAAGGCTTGGTGAGATGGGACCAGATTGGAGAGAGTCTCGTCCCACTGGTCGTTTCTAAGCTGTCTGATACGACGCTTAACCGCTGATTGAGCAGCGCGCATGCGGACGCGGTTAGGCTCAGTGGGAGCGGAGAAGTAGGCCCTTTGGGCTCGGTTTTTCTCTGTTAACAGAGCGCGCGCATCCGGCGGAAGTGTCCAGCGACGATGAGCGTTCACTAGGACACGCCGCGAGCAGTCGCTAACGACTTTCTGCACGTGCGCTGTTAACGAGTCAATAGCACCTACTGCATCGGGAATTGAGACAATTTCGTCTGGAATTGGATCTAACAAGGGGGACGAAATGGATTTGAGGCTTTCGCCTAACCTGACCCAGTCGGTCTTGATCATAGTGGGATCTGTGGCTGCCACATTGGGAATACTCACTCTGGGAGAGAGAGAAATGATGACAGGCCTATGGTCTGAGGTGAGTTCGGAGTGCACTTCTATTGAACTCAATCTAAGATTGATGTTCTTTAGGAGGGCTACGTCTAGGACGTCCGGACGATGATCAACATTGTCCGGGTAATGAGTAGGGGACATGGGTGCTACAATGTCGAAATTGAGACTCTCTGAGAGTCGCTCGAGCTGTCTACCACGTTGGTTTGTGGTTAGGCTACACCAGGCAGGGTGCTTGGCGTTTAGATCACCCGCTATGATAACAGACGGGCCAAGATCTAGAAGGTTTTGTATGTCACTATCGAGTAGTGATCTGGGGTTTGAGGAGTTGGAGTTAGTGGGAGCTAGATAAGCTGACACTAAAAATATGGATTGGTGACCTGTCATTCCTAATCTACAGACAGAGGCCTCAATGTGCACGAGATTGGGTGTATCCACAGGCGTGCAGTGTAATGTCGCTTTGTAGTAGATGAGAGTGCCACCGAGGGCAGAGACTGTGCGATCATTACGTATGATTTTATAATTCGCGATTTTGGGATCGCGAATTGATGGTTTAAGGAACGTCTCCTGGATGAGGAGGACGTCCAACTGATGGGTGTAGAGGAAGTCGGCTACCTCAGACCTCTGGGTGCGAAGCCCATTTGCGTTGAAGTAGCCGATTTTAAGGGAGGTCGGTTTGACTCTACTCGTATGGTGTAAGTCCATAATTATTTATTGAAATTTTTAAGGGCAACGAACACGTCTGTGAATTGACAGACGGCCATTAGGAGAGCGTTGGGACTGTTCGCGTGTTCATTGACCAACGCGGCCATGGCAAGAACCCTATCTATGTCTAGGACGGCTGCGAGCTTGTAGAGCCCTTCGGTCCCGTTGGAAGGTGGCAGCGATGCCTTTACTGGGGGGGGTGGAGGTGTTGCGACTTCCACCGCCGCGGGTGCAGGCGTGCCTGAGGGGCTGGCCTGTGGGGGTGGGACCTTGTTGGTCTTGTAGCGCCACGAGGGCGACAGGTTGAGTGGTGGCACCGGTGCCTTAGCTGTTGCCGGGGCGGCCTCGGCAGTTTGGGACTGAGGAGGAGCGAGGACTCTGGATGAGGAGGGAGTAGGCCTCCGGCTCTTTCCTTTGGGCGCTTTTGAGCACCCTCTGTAATTAGCCGGGTGCCCCACCTCCCCGCAATTTACGCAGCTCGGAGGTTCCAAGCATAGCGCGCGGTCTTTGGGGCGTGGACACTCCGGTGTTGAGTGGGCCCCGAGGCATTTGACACACCTGGGTGTGTTGTGGCAATTTCGGGCGGAGTGGCCGTACAATTGGCATCTGTGGCATTGACCCACAGTGCTTTTATGGTGAGGGGTCTCGACGACGACCCCGGACAGTCCGCAGACTTTATTGATATTAAAGATGGCTTTCGCCTCTTTAAGGTTAGTCCTGTCCAAAATGACAAGGACCATGTTGAAGGGGGCGGAAGGCCCACGGTGCATGCGGTGCACTTCGAGGATGGGCAGTTTTTGGGCGCGAAGGTCCTCGAGTACGTCATTGCACTCGAGTTCTTTCGGGATTCCGCGGATGACTGCGCGAAGGCGCCGGTCCTCCTCTAGACTCCACGTGTGGAATGTGATCGACATGGCGTCGAGAAGGCGGGTGAGGTTTCGGTAGTCCGTGATGGACTCCGTTTTTAGGCGGATACCCTCAGTTCGGGTCTCCGCGATGAAGAAGATGCCATTGGCATCACAACGGGCCTTGATGGCCATCCACCTATTGCGGTTCGTGATAACGACCGCCGGTGGGCGCTGGGAGCGCTTGGGAGGGGTGGGGAGAGAAGCTCCCTCGGCACCCTGTTCAGCCGCGGGGGGCGAAGCGGGCGAGTCGGAGAGAGGGGCGGCCGGATTTGACTCGGCGGCTAATTTGGCGGCCTTGTTGGCAGCGCCCTTGTTGCGCCTTGTGCGCTTGCGGCCTGAGGCCACAATGAAATCGTCCGAGTCGGACGAGGGGGCGGAGCTGGAATCTGAAGATTCCGGGATGATCTCCATCTCGTCATCGGAGATCGAGGAGGAGGGTGCGGTGGTGGAGGGCGCGGCGGCGGAAGTCGCTACGGCGGGGTGCACGGTGGCGGGGGGCGCGGCAACGGGGGACGCGACGGCGGGCGCAACGGTGGCGGAGGGCGCGGCGATGGAAGTCGCGGCGGCGGAGGGCTTGGTGGCCGAGGGTTTGGTGGCCTGAGGGGCCGGGCGGGAGGTGGCCAGAGGGGCCGAGAGGGCTGCGGCCTGAGGGGCCGATGAGGCTGCGGCCTGAGGGGCCGTGGGGAAGAAGATTGCCTTCAGGTGAAGGCCAATTGCGGGCACGAGGTCCGGATTTTCCCTAGCAAAGTTGACTAGGGGCGACAAGACCTCTTCGAGGGCGCGATTTTTCGGGTCGGTCGCCATGGCGACCGGCCTAGTAAGGGAACCTACAGCTAAAACGAAATTATCGCAGTTCGTCGCGTCACGTTCCGCAAGGAAGAGCTGCGAAGAAACCTTGCGGCAGTCGTGCCTAATTTGGGAGCGCTCGGGGGGAGAACCCGAGGTGTGTAGTCCTAGTCCCCCGCGCCGGGTGAGGCGAGGGGGGTGCTTCTAGGGTGTGCCCTAAGCTTGTATGCCTCTGACCAATCTCAATGTGTCAGAGGGTCCCTAACTGCTTAAGGTTCGGAGGGTAGCTTCGAGCCGGAGCCCTAGGCGCCCAAGCCGTTCCCTAAGGATAGGAAGGAGGAAGGGGTGGGCGGGAGGGGGCGATAGCTAGTGTCGGTCAGGGGAGCCCCCTAGGCCGGTGGTTCTAGCCCCGTCCGGGTAACTGCTTCACCCTGAAGGGGATCGGCGAGTGCCCGGGTCGCACTCCTGGCTGTGCAAAGTTGGCACCGTGAGGTATCACACAGCCAGACCACGAAACTGTGGTTTTAATCGGCAAAAAACGCGCGAAAAACCGAAGAAACTCTAAAAATCACGATAATGCCTCCTTGTCTTAAAAAAGACAGGGAGACACGTGTGTCGGAGCGGCGGTAGCGTAGCGCGGGCGGCGGGGGGCGTGCGTAGCACGCGGGAGCAGCGTAGCGCGGAGGCACCGGGCACCGGACGTGTGACTCGGACGGCGTCGCGAGCACGAATCTTTTCACCAACAGCACCAACAGTTAGCTTATATCTTAGACCTCTACCACAGATATTATAATATTACAGTACCTGTAAAGGACAGAACGAGTCATGTCATTCTTGTCTCATTTTCAGTGGCCGTAACTGGTGGGGCGCGTTTTTTTTTTTTTTTTTTTTTTTTTTTTTGAATGGACTAATCAGTTCGGGTGTACTGACACCCTTTACTGAGACACCGGACTGTTGCGGGAGCGTAGGGCTCTCACCGCCAAAAATTTACAGTGTCTGCCTAGGGGCGCCCCAGAGGGGGGCTCGAACCTCGGCCTATGGCGACACTGGGGGAAGGCGAACGGATCGGAGAGAAGCGGCCGGGCACGTGCCGGTACCGCGAAAACCGAGTCCCTACAGGAGGGTGGCGCGACGCGCGGCCCCGCCGGCGGGGCCGATATGACGGACGTGTGTGTCTGCTTTGTGTCGCGGATTCTAATTGTTTGTACGCCTCGATGGCGACTGTAATGGCGTCGTCCGGGTCGTTGAGGACGTGCCGCGGACGACGTTTGGACCTAATGGTGTCAGCCGGAGCGGGATAATCCCCTGCGGCTTTCACCAATGGATTGGGGTGATGGTCGAGAGAGTCGAAAAATCTGACTGAGCATTGCTTTAGGTGGTGCGAGATGGTCGGCACACCTAAGTCAATGTGGAGGTTTTTGTTCCGAATGAACCAAAGCCCACCGATGGCTTTGCGCAAAAACCTATTCTGGATGGTTTGCAGCCTGTGGATATGGGAGGGCGCGGCGTGGGCGAAAACTGGACTCGCGTAAGTCATTATCGGCCTAATGCACGTTGTGTAAATTCTCACCTTATTTCTAAGAGAGAGTTTACTACGCCCATTGAGCAGACAATATAGTCGGCCTAGCGCGAAAGCGGCGCGGTTGCGGACAATCTTAATATGATCGCGGAAGGTGAGTCCCCTATCGAGTGTGACGCCTAGGTAGCGGACTTTCCTTTCCCAAGGGATCGGTTGTCCGAACATTTCGACTCTGGAGGAGGGATTTGGGGTGCTACCTCTAGCGAAGAGGATAGCGGCGCTTTTTTGAGGATTGACTTCGATGCGCCATTTCCTAAACCAGTCGCCAAGAGTATTGGCGGCAGTTTGGAGTGAGTCTATAATTGGGGGAATACTACGGGCTGAACAGTAGATGGCAGTATCGTCTGCGAAGAGAGCGGTATGGGTCGCTAGTGGACTGGGTTTAAATTCGGGGAAGTCGCTTGTGTAAAGCGTGTAAAGGAGAGGCGAAAGCACGGACCCTTGTGGTACTCCGGCTCTAATGGTGTGAGGGGGGGATAGTGCCCCATCCACCCTATAGCGGAAAGAGCGGTTCGACAAGTAGTCTTGAATGATGAGCACAAGACGATTTGGCGTATTGAGTTTGTAGAGCTTATAAATAAGCCCGTTGTGCCAAACTTTGTCGAACGCCTTTGCCACGTCAAAGAAGAGAGCGCCCGTTTTATGCGGGCGGGATCTGTTCGCTCTCCGGTCCAACACGTGTTCGACTATGCGATGCACTTGTTGGACACAAGAGTGTTTGGCTCTAAAACCAAACTGCGCGTTAGGTAAGAGATTGTTGGCAAGGGAAAAATCTTTGAGACGTGCGAGAACTATGCGCTCATAGATTTTTCCTATTGAACTAAGAAGACTGATAGGGCGATAGCTCGAGGGCTGATCCTTGGGCTTGCCGGGTTTTGGAAGGTGGGGCGCGTAATAGAATCAAGTTTATTTATATGAAAGCCCACTACGTTACGGTCCCGGTACGGAATGAGACAGGAATGACAATTGTAGTATTGAAATCTAAATTGCATAATCTGGTCATTCTTGCTTTATTCACACTGACCATAACGTGGTCGGCGCGTAGTATTTTCTGGCTTGTTTACATGAAAGCCCACCACGTTATGGTCCCGAACATTAAAATGGGGCAAGAGTGACCAATCAGAATTTCGTGAAAATATTGCATTTATTTTGTTAAGGAAATTCAATTTGGAAATACAGGTATCCTAGGTCGGGAATTTAGTATAATTTTGTAGAATAGGTAATTTGAATAATATTTGTATAAGTTTCGTCACTGTATAGTTAATATTTTAGAAAATAGGGAAGATTTTAGATTTTGGATATTTGATACAGTAGACTTTGTTATAGTTAAATTACCTATACAATTAAGACCTAGGATAAGGCAATTTAGATTATATCATATTTTAGAATAGGAACTATTAAACTAAGATAGTTTTAAGCTAAAATATGTAAGCAGTTAATTGTTAAAGACAAAAATTATGGTTTGTCATAGTCTAAAATTGAGATAGACATAGAAAAATGGGCGTGGCAATTTTGTCTCTTTTTAACAACAATTTAAATATGTTGCGGTTTCGATCAGAAATCAGTCAGTATCCAGCCTCTATATCAGCAAGTTAACTCGGAAGTAAAAGTACTAAAGCCAGCCCAGTAATAGTGAATCAGTTCAGTCATAGTGCATAAGTAAAGCCTAAAAAGTGTAACAAGAAGAATAAATCTGTGATCAAGTTCCGGTATTTTATTTGTGAGCAACCCGTGGAGGAATGTAGTCCCCAACATTTGCTGGTCCTTCGAGCCGGATCTTGATGACCTAGCTTAGTGCTCAAGTGTAGGTCGACCTAAGACCTAAGTGAAAACAGTGACAGTGCAGTGTTCAGTGACTCTAGCTTGGATTTGTACCCGGACTTACAGCTAAGTACTAGATTTTAAGTACTGGTTTTGTGCGCTCAATTTAGTACTCATTTTGGAACCTGGGTCTAAAATTAGACTTAGTGCTCAAGTTTAAGACCTAGATTATTTTTTATTATTTTGTTTATTCTTAAATTGAGAGCTCAAAATTAGGTTTCAGGTTTTCTTTGGACAATTTTTCTGAACACTGAACATTTATTTTGGACACTGAAAAGTGAATTATTTTTCTTGGAATTTTTAGGTTTTTATTTTGAATGTGTATTGTGTATTTCATTTGAATTTTTATGTTGGAATTTTTATTTTTTGAACTATTTTTAATTTTGTGTGTTTATTTTTGTGTGTTTTTTCTTTGTTTCTTTGAAAAATTCCTGCATGATTATTTTAGTAACTGAATTTCTTTTCTTTTGTGCATTTTTATTTTATTTTTTGCGAAACTCTTGTAATTTGAATTCATTTATTTGTAGAAATATTAAATTATTTTGTCTTTAGACTTGTGTTTTTTAATATTTTGAATATTTTTGAATATTTTGAATATTTTAAATTTAGTTTGGTATTTTTGCAAATATTTTTTAATTTTGTTTGAATTTAAATTTGTATAAGTATTTGTTTCTTGAGTTTTCGCTTTAAAGTGAATTTTCGCAGTTTATATTATTTTGCAATTACTAGAATTTATTTGTATTATTGTATTAGTATATTGCCCATTTTCCTGAATTTAAATAATTAAATTTGCGAAATTCAGAATTGTTCTTTGAAAATGCATTATTTATTGTTTGCTGAAATTCAGTTACATATAGTTTAAAAATACACATTCCTATTTTGTATAATTTTGAGTTAGCACTAGAATTTTATTTTGTACTAATAGTGACTTAGTAAACTTAGGGCTGTTAGGTATAGAGACTCTTTGAACTTTTTGGGGTACTGTGTGGACTCTTTTGTGAAGCCGGAATTGGAACGTTTAAAGCTGGAAAACAATGGTTGTTACACGTAGCCAAGGAGATCCGAAAGATACTGACTCACGCGAACAAGAACGTCGCGAATTGGAACTCGCTAGAATACACAGCGAAAGAACAAGACGACTGTCCATGGAGCCCCCGGCGTCACCTGCACAAGAGCGTGCGGGTACATCCACCCAGCTCGCAACAGCGGAGCTGGCTGGCGTGTCCGGCTTACAAAGAGAAAGTCGGCACAGATCGAAGTCGCCGGTACGATCGGTGGGAAGTATGAGAAGTGTTCTCACTTCCAAAAGGCTCGAGAGGGAGGCAGACGCCTTAGAAAAGTTGGCTTATTATAAGCGACAACAAATGGAATTGCAGAAGAAAGTTGACCAGATTCAAAAGGAGCTAGTAGGTGAGGAGCCTGCCGGACGAGATGATGAAAGTTTTCGAGGAGATCGGAACCTACCAACAGATCCGGAACCCCGTCTGTCCGAGAAAGTGGACAAGTGGTTGGAAACCCAGATGGCAGCACGGGGGGAGGCGAGCGGTGAACGTCACCTTAGGTTCGAACCGGAAAAGAAAACTGCAAGATCACCGTCCAGAACGAGAAGCGGGTTCGAGAAAAGCCAATTTGAACAGATTACTGAATCATTGGAACGGATGTCACGACCGAGTCTACGTTTTTTTTTTATACCACAAAGGTGGCAAACAAGCTTACGGTCCGCCTGATGGTGAGCGGTCACCGCAGCCTATGGACGCTTGCAACACCGGGAGCATCACTCGCGCGTTGCCGACCCTGACGTTGTCCAGACTTACCTATTTTTGATGGAGAAGTCAATGAATGGTTGGCATTTAGGGCGGCAGTGAGAGATTCAACGCAGTTGTATAATATCTCCGCCGTTGAAAATCTGCAAAGATTAAGAAGCAGCTTAAGAGGAGAAGCTCGCGACGCCGTAGCAACATTGTTGCACTCTGCATCGGATCCAGACTCAATTATGAGAACATTACATTCGCGCTACGGCAAACCAGAAGTCATCATTAATCAAGCCATGAATGAAGTGAGAAAATTGCCTAGGATGGGACCGGGAACAACAGCAATGGAATTCAACACCTTTGCAATAAAAGTGCAGAATATAGCATATATTCTGAGATCATCTGAAATGAAAAACTATCTGTTCAGCCCGGACCTATTTAATGAAATCCTAGAGAGGTTAGGTGAAAGATGGGAAATGAAATGGTTTGATTATGCGATTGCCAACGAGATGAGCACCGAGCCAAAAATTGTAATATTATCGCGCTTCTTAATGTGGATTTCAGATAAAGCATTTAAACATTTACGTGCTCCCGCGATTAAATCTCCAACAACTACAGTGAGAGACAGGCCACCCACATCTGCGGCTAAGAAGAAAACTGTTTACGCCGTGGACGAACATGAGAAGAAAAATGAAGATAGAAAGGCAGAGGAAAAGAGAACGTGTCCTAACTGCAGTAAAAACCATTTTCTTCATCAGTGTCCTGCCTATAAGTCGCTGACAGTGGAAAAACGATGGGAGCTGGTAAAGAAGTTAAAAATATGTTTTAAATGCGTGCAAAGTAGACATCATCGGAACAATTGCAGGGCAAGGTGGTGTGGAGTCAAGCAGTGTCGTCGACCACATCACGCCAGTCTTCATAATGATTCAGTACATCGAACAGAGCCTACGAATAATGACTCCGAAGAATCAACTTCAAGGAATAATGCTGCCGAGGCAGTATTATCAGTTTGTTCAACAGCCAACAATGAAGTGTTGCTGAAAGTATGTCCCATCACGATAGTGGGTCCACGGGGGGAGCTGAAAACTTACGCCGTCTTAGATGAAGGAGCGACAATCAGCCTAGTGGACGAGGATTTGGCAAGGAATATTGGTGCAAAGGGACGACAGCAGGCAATACAATTACGTGGGATTAACAGTTCTGAGGAGCGGTTAACAGAAAAAGTCACTATAAAAGTGAAAGGAAATGGAACAGATGAATTATTTTCTCTTCAAGCATATACGAAGAAAAATATTGATCTTCATGGTCAAACAATTAAGCTCGATCTTCTACGATACGATCATTTGAAGGATCTATCGCCACAGGAGGTGTGTTATGAGAATGCACGCCCCAGAATTCTAATTGGAGCAGATCATTGGGAGCTAATTGTTTCAAGGAAGCTACGAGTCGGCGGAAGAAACCAGCCCGCAGCTTCAAGAACACAGCTTGGATGGGTAATTCATGGGACAGCGCCACGGAGTCTAATATGTGACCAGGAGAGCGTCCTACATGTCTTCACTCGAGAACAGCTGGAAAATGATAAGAG